>CM038678.1:43052321-43687299 GCA_021605205.1 Aegilops longissima | reverse complement strand
TACCTTGTGTGCAGTTCTATCTCCAAATAGTGTCCTCCATAAGATTCAGAGTGACACTTATGTAGGATCTGCTCCTGCTCATGCTCGGGCACACAACATCTAATAACACCATCTACTCCTTCTTTATAAAGGTGTGGGTCATCCCTAAGTAATGTCTTAAATCATAAAAGAACTTTTTCTTTTGCTGGTATGTGAAACTAGGAGGTATAAATTTAGCAACAACGTAATTAGCATAATCAGCATACCAAGGAGCAGTACGAGAAGCATTAATGACCGCTAATTGTTCATCGGGAAAGCTATCATCAATAGGCAGTGGGTCATCAAGAACATTCTCTAACCTAGATAAGTTGTCTGCAACGGGGTTCTCAGCTCCCTTTCTATCAATAATATGCAAATCAAATTCTTGGAGCAAGAGAACCCATCTAACACTACAAAAAAATACACTTATGTGATGATACGTGTTTGTCACAGTAGGTCGCGTTTTTTGTCATGCATGTACATCCATGAAAAATTTATGACAGAATCAAGATAGTCATACCGTGGCCGTCAGAGAAGTGTTTGATGACATTACCAAAATTATCATCACGAAGTGTCCACTTCAATGACGATAAATCGCGCGTCACGTAACTGCTTTCGCCAAGGGTGACCGACACGCGGCATCCACCGTAACGTAACGCCGTTAAGCTATCGGGTCGGGTTTTGGATCCGATAACCCGTTATCAGCCCCGACCAATGGGGATTTTCCATGTGTAAAATCATCATTGGTTGGAGGAAACACGGTCGGCTCACCGCTGGGACAGATGTCAACCACTCATTGGATGTATACGCCTATGATACGCCGACACGTGGCACGCCCAACAGAGGCCCATTCTCGTGAAAAGGCCGCCCGCTTGACTTGGTTAAAAGGTGGCGGGCGCCCATGGAAAGCCCGTTAACGGCCTGTTCGCATATAGCCCATTTACAGCCCGCTAACCCAAGGCCCGTTACGCCCTATCCGAATTAGGCCCAAGAGCGCTATCCGGCCATGCAATATGATTCCAGCCCATTTTCACTTCGCCCATGTATGGCCCATGACGCCTTTCGCCCATACGAGGCCCTATGTAACTCTTGGCCTATTAACGCCCGTGGTGAAACCGCCCGCAATGAACAAAGGTATCACTTTACACCCACTAACGGCCGTGGTGAAACTGGCCCGTAATGAACAGTTTATCACTTTATACCCATTAAGGGCCCGTTATTCAGTTGGGCCGCTTCAAAGAAATGTTATCTTTCGCCTTCTCGAGCCCATTTATTCTGGGCTCATTTCAAAGATTCGCTTACTTATGGCCCGTTCATCGCTATTTTCGCTTGTGGCCAAATTCAGCCCGTGGTTACATCAGCCCGTTTGTGGTCAGTTAATACGTTGGGCCATTTTCATAGTGTCATCAAATACGGCCTATTAACGATGACCCGTTATGGTCATACGGCCCGTATAAGGCCCATTGATGATACGGCCCGTAGATGGCCCATTGTTTCTACGGCCCGTAGAAGGCCCATTGTTTCTATAGCCCGTAGAAGGCCTACTGTTTCTACGGCCCATAGAAGGCCCACTATTTCTACGGCCCGTAGGAGGCCCAAAGGTCACTACAAGAATATTAGCCCATGGTTATTGTGGCCTAGTTTTAAAAAGAACTGCATCGACTACAAGCAAACAAATAAACAAGACAACAAGGAAATAAATAAGCAAGCAACTTATGCTAGGCTATCACGGCCACATACATATTACATCCACTGGGCATCAAAGTCCGCCACCAAAGGCAAATATAGGGAACAAAGCAGCATATCATATACACCGGTTGTCAAAGTTGGCGACCAGCGCAAATAAACGCCAAGAAAAAACAAATCCAGAACTGAAACCACTTCAAGATCTCACGAAACAATATCTTGGGTACCCATAATGTCGGCAAGATGCTTAGCAAGCTTATTAACTTTCTCTTGTTTGGCGCTTAAATCCTCCAAATAACTTGTCGTTGCACCGTAAAATATGCATCTGAATTCTGCAGGACTTCCTCGGTCCTTCACTTCCTGTCAAAGACATCCGATCGATGTCTTTCAACTTGAAGTTGAGGCTCAAGAAGACGAACTGATTCAGTAGCGAGTTCAAGAGCTTGTGCCAGCAGAGTGGCCAAGAACACTAACACTACATCAAGACAGGACTTTTGGGTTCCTCACCGTCGCCAAGATAGTTTTTATCAGCTTTCTTGGAGACCAATAGGATGTCTCACTATCTTGAACCTTATCTGCATTACTTCCTTTACCATTGGATAACTCGGCATCGTTCTCCAATATTTTGTCCGCATTCTAAAAGAGAAACAAGCATACACATCACATGTTTACTATGTTGTATATGAAACTCATTTTGGTAAATGAGTTCAGAGTAAAGTGGACAGGATAACAACATGAAACAAACATATATCTATGTGCCATGGTCACTTTTGGTCTATATCATTCTAGTTTTTGTTGCCAAATCAAGATAGAGACACAGCTCAAATAATATTTGTTCAAGACAAAGCAGAATAGATGTAATATAAGTGTGAGTAACTATAGAGCAATAACAACACTTGTAGTGTGCATGACATGAGAACATAACTGTTTATTCAATTGAAACTGAAATCAACATAGAGCAGGTTACAACAGCAAACCAGTTAAAGAAACAGGTTTAAAACATACCTGTTGCGCCATTGGAGTTTCAATTCCATCCTTCAAATTCGAAAATAGTTGGTATGAGTAAATACAGTAATGCAAGAACAAAGGAGTATGAACCATAGCTACAGAACTTGACCTAAGAACAAATCTTCTTCTCCTTTAAGCATTGACTTGGGATTCGGAGTGGTGGTCCTCGTGCTTTGGGCACTGCAGTTCCCTTACTAACCACTCGTGTTTGGGTGCTCTGTGGTGGAGACGGTGCTGTGTCAACTGGAACTAGGTTACTATCTGTCGGGGTTGGGGTTAAAAGGGGTGTAGCTGGTTCTCTGTCCAACAGGGTAGGGGTACAATCTGCGTGAGTCTGGGTTATGTGTGGTGGATCTGGTCCTTGGGCAAGTACAACCGTGGTTCTATCTGCATCAACTGGTAGCACTATCTTTTTCTGAAGACCGTGTTGTTACTCCCTTAGATACTGCCATCACGCTCTCCAATTCAAATGGCTGATAAACAAGAAAAGTAATTGAAAGTATAGACATTGTATGATAGACAGGTGCAATGGATAGTGGGGAATAAAAGAGGGCATGAAATAATTGATATTTATGTTGTCTAACCAAACAGGATAACATGACACAATTTCACATATATGATGGCTAACTAAACAGATAGCATGACACAATTTCACATTATGATGGCTAACTAAAAATATGGAAAGACATAGTTCAAAATATGAGACTATGTAAACAGGATGACATGACATAACTATATAATGTGTTTATTAAATAGGTTGGCATGCCATAATTCACATACATTCATGGATAGAATGCCATAATTCTAAATATGATGACTGTAAACACTAAACATGATGAGATGATATAACTATATGATGTCTTTATTAAATGGGTTGCCATGCCATAATTCAGATAGATGATGTGTATGTACTATGTAAACATGATGGCATGATATAATTCAAATATATGATTTATATAGTAAGCAAGTAAGCAGATGGCAATCTATATATGATGTAAAAACTAAGCAATGCAAGACAACATGCATGACATGGGTAATATAACCCTGCCAAGTTTGAGCATAGACCTCAGGGGGGAAATAGGATTGGTCATCGGTCCTCTAATCCTCCTCCGAGGAGCTCTCTCAGAGCCAAGAAGATGTCTGCTTGGCAGTAGCATTGTCTCGCTCTGAATACCTTGCTTTCACTCCAGATACTTCCATCACCGCTTCAAATGGCTGATGCACATGAAGAGTAGTTGAATATACAAACGTTGTCGACAAATGGAACACGTAATACAAAAAATGATAGCATGATATAATTCACATACATGATGATTGGCTAAACAGCATGGCATTGCATAATTCACATATATAATGCCTTTGCAACAAGATAGCATTGTATAATTCACATATATAATGTCTTGCAACAAGATGGCAATGCATAATTCACATATATGGTAATTAGACACTGAACAGGTGGCATTCACACGAAGCATGTTTAAACTAATCGAATGGCATAGCAATGCGAGACACCGTACGCACGATATGAGCAACATAACCCTGCCAAGTTAGAGCATACACCTCCGGGGGGGATAGGACTGGTCATCTGTCTCTGAATCCTCCTCTGAGGAGCTATCCATAACCAGCGAGATATGCTTCGTCAGATAGCATAGTCTGCTCAGAAGACCTTGTTTTCACTCCAGAATTTTCCATAACCGTGTCAAATGGCTGATGCACACGAAGAGCAGTTGAATGTAATAACGTTGTTAACGAATGTAATATGTAACGAAAAAAAAGATGGCCTGATATAATTTACATATAAGATGACTGGCTAAGCAGGATGGCATTGCAAAATTCACATATATGATGCCTGGCTAAACAAGGTGGCGTTGCATAAGTCACATAAACGATGAATAAACTAAACAGATGGCATTCGCACAAAGGATGTCTAAACTAAGCAGATGACATATTTGATGTATAAAGTAAGCAATGCAAGACACCATATGCATGATATAACCAACATCAGCATGCCAAGTTAGAGTGAAGACCTCAGGGGGTAAATATGAGTTATCTTCTCCTTCTGAATCCCCCTCAGAACATATATCTTCCTCTCGATTACAATCCGAAATGCGTGGAGGGGGGGCTGCCTTTGCGCCTACCATGGAGCGACGTCTGCATGAAATTATATTGCCACGCAAGGCTCGTCTCTTTTGCTCTACATGTTCAGTTCCATTGTTTACAATAACTGTCATGCATAGGAATAAAACATAGTGAGATTATGTAAGGAGTGCATGCAGAAATCCAGAGTGATGGTAGCAACCTGTGGATAGACCCAAAACCAATAATAGCAGGCAGATAATGGCTTTAGTTAATAAATACAGATGATGGCTTCTTTACTATTTGTTTCCCACCCAACATGAAACTCATAGTAGACACCGTAGATTAACCAGATAATAGATAGATACTATTGATAGCGGCCCTGATATGTACCCCACAACCATTTAAAAACTCAAGTTTGACCATTAGTTTGGAGTGACTCGTAGTCTAATCGGTGAACAGGACGATAAAGTAGCATGTAATATTAGGCGATGCATAACGTGGCGTACACGAAGAGTGCGACCTCTCTTGCTGACCCGTGTAGTCCTCGAGGTCATCCGCTCGGTTGATGATGGTAATGCAGTTTTCATGGCTGCCAGCGGCGGGGAAGAAGATCTGAGGCGGCGAAAGACAGTCTGGAGGCCGGATCCCTGCTCTGCTGGACCCTTCTGTCGTTGGAGCAACAGAGCTGGGGTGGACGACGGCGTAGCAGGACCGGGACAAACCACACAAGTTTTTCTTTGACAACTATCTGTAAGAGAAGTAATTTTGTAAGGGCTCGTTTGAATTGGAGGATTCCAACAATGCAGGGATAGGAAATAGACAGGAATAGGATAGGAACGCACGTGCAAAACAGAGAATTTGAAAACACAGGATTTCTGCCAATCTGGGTGTTTGACTCACAACAATTGGAAGATCACAGGATGCAAAGAAGCATGCTGATATTAAGTCAAACAACAAGAAAATGTACGGTTATAATGCTATTATGCTACTATCTCTTAGTCTTGTGCTTCATGAATAGGAATTTGAAAAGGAGGACAAGTGAAAATTAAAATTCCTACGTTTTTTTTCTTTCAAGGAGACACTAAAGGAACAAATCCGTGTGCTCGAGTGGACAATATATATAACATGTAGAGTAAAAAGAGATGCAACAAGTGTATAACCTCTTTGGCGGCCATGTCGATCTCAGCGTGATTGGGTTGGCGGTGAGGATGCTCGGCTGACTTTGCTGTCGGAGGAGGGAAGAAGATCTTAGGCGCCCGGAGATGGAGCCCGAGGTATCGCTGCTTTGTGATGGAGGGTTTCGCGTTGGAGCAGCTCCGTGAGTTGTATGACGCCGAGGCTGAAGCAGACAAGAGAGACAACGAACAATGTTAACCTGAGTGGAATTCTAATAGCATCTCCAATACATGACGTAAAATACATAACCACAAAGTGCTAGATGTAAAATACATCAGCCGCTCATCTCTGAACTTAACTGTCGAAACTGAACCGAACTGTCCAAACTGAATTTTGCTGTCGAAACTGAATTTTTCTGTCGAAACTGAACGCACTAGCAAGGTGAGGCTACACGTCGGTTGACTGACTTTTTCATCTCTGGTCATTCGATTTTGCAGCCGTTGGATACGAAATCAAGGGCCTGCGGTTCATCTTCAACCTCCACCCCCCTGAGCCGCCAGCCACCACCGACCAAACAACAGCCCCCTGCCGCCCGCGGCCAGCGGTGCGCCGCCCCGCCCGCCCCGAAAACACTCCCCACCGCCGGTCCGCCGCCGCCCCGGCCCTCTAGTCCCCTCGTGCCGAGCTTTTTCTTTGGCGATCCCCACGCCACCGCCCTGCCAACGCCCCGCCACCGCCGGCGACCACCACCCCATCCCGAACCCTAAGATAGATAGTGGGTACCTCTCCGCAAGCCCCCTCCCAAGCTGCGGTTGGTTCTTCCTTCACCCATGAGCCCACCCCTTGAAATCGATCGACCCAAAAGTCGATTCAACGATCAAGTGTAGCCAATCGAGCAGCATCGCAAGCAAGAGCAAGAGCGAGAGCAGCAGCGCGAGCAAGAGCAATAGCAAGAGCAGACCAGGCAGGGGACCGAGAGCAAGAGCAGAGCAGCAGCGCGAGCGAGAGCTAAAGCAACAGCAGCTCCTACTGATGTGGACGTCGCCGCCGAAGGAGCAACGCTGTGGAGGAAGTGGCCGGCGATGCCGCCGTGGATGGAGCCACGCTGTGTCGGCTCGGGACCGAGCGCCGACAGCACCGTGAGATCGAATCAAGAAGAAAATGCGACGATTAGTGTACAACCTCTTTGGTGGCGCCGATTAGGCCGCAGCTTCATCCGAGGAAACGGTGATGATGATGCTCTTCCGGTGGTGCAGGTGAAGACGACGGTGTGGGAATGGAGGTGGCGCGAAAGACGAGGGGAACATCGGGGCAGCTCCTTGGAGGTGGAGGACGGGGTGGCTGAACCGGCGGGACGATGAGATCGACGACGGATCCTTATCCGGTACGGTGGATGAGGGACGTCGAGGTGTTGCTGTGGACGACGTCGTCGGGGAAGAAGCTCCGGCTGGGTGGCGGACGGAGCAGGGTGTGGGGTTTCGTCGCGGGTTTTCGTGGCCTCGGTGTATGAATGGGTGGGCGGATGGGATGGCAGTGGGGAACCATGGCTTAGAGACGCGCTTATCCAAAATGTGGGGTAAGTTACGAAAGTACCCCACACCGATTTGAGGTGGTTCTTTCGGTTCAGGGGTACCACGGGCATTTCGCGTGTCGGGATTTCACAGGAGGTGGGAGTTTTCGCGCGTGTTGTAATTTTGGAATAGCAAGGCGTGGGTTGAGATGGAGGGAGTTGTCGGAGCACAACGAGACAAAGATATATCTTAAATATTTCGGGCTAACAAGGCGCTGGTTGAAATTTCCTGACAAGCCTAACGGTAATGTACCAAATCAATGCGCACTACAAATGTCATTCAAAACTTTGAATTCATGTTATGTTCAATTAAAATATTTCGCCACGTGTATAATGCATGCAACCTACTACTCAAATGAACGCTTTAGTGCATTCCAAACGATATACTACCGCTTCAATATGAACTAAATTTGAATAAGATCTACAGAATGATTGTTGTGAAGTCAAAGCATTTGAATTCGTTTCTCTGTTTTAATAAGATCTACAATCATCATTATTGTCAAGTTAAACCATCGCTTGTGTATTATCTTCATAGCACACCACATGATCGAGTCTCGAGTTACATATGAACTATGTGTACTATATGAACTCGAACTAGATTTTTGAATCCACTTTATTTTGATTTCAAATCACATTACATTTCTAGCTCTAGCTAGATCTTCATAATCTAAACCATGTCTCATATGTATAATGTGTTTATCACATTATGTATGGTGCCCCGCCCCCTACGCCTACAAGTATTTAGATGTGAGTTGCAAACACCACACATTACCACAAATTCAAATAAAATGTGAGAATGTTCGATATATAGTATTGTTTAGATTGCTCGATATTTAGTTGTAAGATGCAAACGCCGCACATTATCACAAATTCAAATAAAATGTGAGATTGTTTGATGTATAGTATGGTTTAGATTGCTTGGCATTTAGCTGTGAGTTGCAAACGTCGTGCATTATCACATTATAGTAAAACATGTGCACAACACGTGTATCACCGCTATATTCATGCATGCAATGTTTAAAACACTATGATCTCCTATTCAAATATATGAATCCGCTTTCATATCAAATTATGATCTTTGTTAGTCTCTTACACCCACACAGTCCTCTAACCTTTGTAGCTACCACTAACTTTCTCTCGTGCATGCACACGCCCTCCTCGCCCTCCCCCTCCCTCGGCATTCTATCCACCGGCACATTCATTTTTTCCTTTAGGTCGCTCTCCCGAGTCTCCACAACTCCTTTCCGACACACACCGATCGATAAACCTCTCCAGCGATGCCTACCTACAGCATACACACACAGCTTCAATCTCCTCCTTTATGTGTCCTTGCCTCGTGTCTCTCATATGGCCAGACACACGTGTAAACTCTCACCCCTCTTTTAATCGATCTCACAACCGCACACTCCTCCCCCTATTAAGCTTGTAGTTGGGCCTCTCGCACCACCTCCTAGCTCCATTCTCTCTGTCTATCCGTCTCGCTGGGCCTTATTTGCCTCTAACAAATGGACGTACACCGACCGATCTCTCGCTATACATATAGCCAGTTAGGTCCTTATAACTCGTTTTCACCCACACATCGATCGATCTACCTCATTAGTTGTGTCTCTCCCTTCCTCCGACAAACAACAATTGATCTACCGATCTAGTTAGGTTTGCTTACCAAACACATGGTTCCCCTTCATCATCCATGGATGCGTCCCGACAGATCTATCACGCACAGGCACACATAGAAACGTATCCCCACTCTTATTGATAACATTGCAGTTCCACCCTCAGTTTGTCTAGTAGGCCTCTCCCAACATCTCCGAGAAGCAACTCCATCACCCATCCAGCATTCTACCCCTCTCCCTCCCTCTCCCTCCCTCTCTCTCTCTCCTCTCTCTCTCTCTCTGTCCCATCATATTTCCCGTCCTTCAGTTATGTATGGATGTCGACCGATCTCCCTCATGACATAGCTGGGTCTCTCCTTCTCAACACATATACGAGTCGTTCTACCTCTATAGTTAGGCCTTTGCCTACCCCTCCCCCCCCCTCCCCCACACACACCGATACATCAAGCGCTCTAGTCATGTCTCCCTGCCACACACAAACTTGACATGTGCCCTCTAACGTTCCGGTAGGCCAGTCGCCCTATATCTTTTACTTGCACACACACACACACACAGACACACAATTTCGATGGCTCTCTTCATCGATCTCGCACCCACCCGTCTTGATCCTCTCTTTGACTCTATCGATAGCTATGACCCCTCCCTCTCTTCTCGTGGATTGCCCGACCCTCTATGTATGATATGGATAGGCCTCCATTTCACACACATTGCATGCAAAATTTTGTTTGAGATGTCATCGACACATATTCCCACAAATAATTCACGAAATCAACCCCCACCCCACCCCCACCCCCACCACAAAACAAAAAACTCACGAACGCGGTTTGTATCTCTCACACACACCCACGTAGGTGGGGGACGTGCACGAAGAGAAGAGGTGCATGCACGGCGCACGTACTCCCGTCTCTTTCCCAACCACACCCGCGCGGGTACACGGTGGAGCTCATTTCAGACGAAAAAGGCAGCCCACGTGGTAATTTGGCACGTGTACTGGTTGTCCACTTGGTGGAGGGAGGATCGTCTACCACGGGTGAACAAACAAATTGCGACTTGACGCGTTATGTTAAATTAAAAAAAGAGGCAAACCATGTGGGGCCTACCTTAGAGGCAAGGCTCTATACACCGGAGTACTTTTGATGTGTCCGTCAACTCTCGTAACGAGGAGAAGCTTGCTTAGTACGCCGCCTCCCGCCCACGGGCGCGGTGGCTCATGGGATGAGGTGAAGCTTGCTCCTCCCTCGCCCATGCGCTGTGGTGACTCGCAGGACACGGGAAAAATTTACTACTCCCTCCGTTTACTCCTCGTCCCTACTACCTTGGTTATAGAGATTATATCATATTGTTTGGAATATATATGTCCTTAGTAGATTTCAATATGAACTACTAGTACATACTCCAAACACTGATGTATATAGACGTATTTTAGAGTGTACATTCACTCATTTTGCTCCGTATGTAGTAGCACTCTCCCTCGCCCCTCGACCCTCGCCCACGTGGTGGACATGCAACAATTCATTCGGTCTCATATAGCCAGAACGATATATACTGCACTACCATTATTGCTCGACTTCCCGAAGAGGCGAAGAGCCAATCGCAAGGTTAATATTTTGGAGATGCCAAGCGCAAGGTTATAGGAGAACGAGTAGTAGGTGCCGCTTCATTTATAAATAATTTATTTTCTTCAGTGGCACGTACGCAATATGATAGGTTCATATGGAGAGAAAAGGAAACCGCTCCACTATATACATAGTCGACGGGCCAGCCTACACGGTTGCTTGTCAGGTTGCTCTCTTCACACTCTCTCGCACAAAACGATCGTGGCCACATCTCTAACATCCCGGCGGATCACGCCCGCTTGGGGAAGGGGTGGATGCTTAGTGTAGATGCGGTGTCCGTCGCGACGGCGAAAACCCACTTTCGACACGTCCCGATCAGGGGTCCCCGCCGTTCTCTCTCACAAAGCCGGTGAGGTTGCCTTCGTCCCTTGCTCACCGCCGCGATGTGGGCTTTGCCACCTCCGCCGCCTCCTCAAGGTCGAGCTCGCCCCTCGTGTACAACTCCCTTTACAGCCGGCTTGCACCATCGCTCCAGCTGCCCACATCACTCCCTCGTGGATATTTCTCTACTTCTTTGCCCCGCAAATACCGATACCTCTCTGGCTTCTACGCATCAGATTTGTGATGAGTTTATGTCTCATCAACTAGTCCTAGTAATCTTATTCTAATCACGCTTCTTCAATTTCTTTGCCACAGGGATGCTCATCTCGATTTTGGTGAAACTGCACAAAATGATCCGATGGTCAAAAGGTTGCAAACTTCATTTATTAGGAAGCTCGAACGTTGCCAGCAAATTGAAGCCTGTTCAGGGTTCACGGTTCAAGGGCTAGGGACTGCATGGATTGTTTTTTTCTTTAGTTGCCTCTGTTCCAAAATAAGTGTCAACTTTAGTAGTAGTACAACTTTGTACTAAAGTTTGCACAAAGTTGAGACACTTATTTTGGAACGGATGGAGTATATATTTGCTATGATCTGTCAATCATTGAGATGCAATAGCATGCATGTTAGTCTCCTTTGTATTTGATGAAATGTTGCAACGGGCAACCTTGGACGCAAGATACATGTAACAGGAGCTGGAAGCTTCATAGCATTGTACAAATTTATCTCGCTGATAAATTACAGTACGTACTAGTACTATACTATTACTTCCTCCATTCCTAAATATAAGTCTTTGTAAAGATTTCACCATTAACCACATGCGGATGTATATAGATGCACTTTAAGTGTAGATTCATTCATTTTGTTCCGTATGTAGTTCACCTAGTGGAATCTCTACAAAGACTTATCTACTAGTAATAGCTAGCCCCCACTACTAGGAATTCTCTATCCTCTCCTTGAGCCACATCATCAAAATTGACGTAGCCATTAGATGAAGTAAATCAACCATAATAGCCGTCTGATCTAGACGTTGAGAGGCTCAGCACTAAGCCACATGCAAGCATGCAGAAATACCGTGGCACATGCATGTGAGTGGGTTTTAAATCACATCAACATGTCTGCATGCAAGCATGCACCGGTAGCATGCATGTAAGTGAGCTTTTAAGTCCCATTAACATGTCAAAATGAAAAATATAATCCCATTATGCAGTAGGAGTTGGCTGATCTTTTTTCCTTATGTGGGATGATCTAAATGATGATGGGGGTTTATTTAGTTTGGCTACCACATTTGTCATGCGGTTATAGATTTTTTTTAGTTCTATGAAATCGATAACTTTGCACAGAGAGATATACCGATGTTCTGCGGCAACGAGCGGGGACTCATCTAGTAATATTTAGGAACGGAGGGAGTACTATGTAAAGAGTTAGGTGTCGCACGGTGATAGTGTGAGGTGGGCCATGTAATCACTGAGCCTGCGTGTTTTCACTGCCCTTGCACTCCTCCGCTGTAAGAATGGAGAAAATTGTAATCATCTACCTCCTTTCGCCGAAAGCGTGGGACATCCAGCAGTCCTACCACCTTAGTAATAAAGACCAATGAGCCGTCAAATCACATAGACCCAGCAGTAAGTTGGACGGACGAAGCAACCATCACTCTTGCGCCAGTGAGAGGTCGCGTCCGCTCTGCCCGGGCATGAATGCGGCACCGATTCTTTGGAGCGGCGCTCACCATTTCGGGCGGGAAGCGCGCGCGCGCGGTGGAGGGGCTTTGGGTGGGCCAGGTTGGTCAGGAGCGGGCGTGGCAGCTGTCCGCATGTCCCTACCGGACACGCCCAGAAACGAGAGGATGCACCGACTCTCGCGGCTAAAATCGTACACTACACACCATATCTCTATAGGAGTAGGTCAATCTGTCGCACTCTCTAACACACACATGCTGTTAAACACACATACGCACACGCACACACCTTGGTCCCGTTGCACCTTCTAACGTGACTTATTACACCTAGACGAAGGGAGTAGTAAGTATACGAGATACGGTGGCACACTGACTTAAGTCGAATACAAGTGCCCAAAATTTGTGTGCATGTTATAATAAGGATTCACTTAAAATAGTACGTGAGCGAACAGAGGGATCAATTGGACAATGTTCCCAGCAGAGCGAGATGTGTGGGTAGTAAGATACACACTGGCGCTTTTAATTTTTCTTATTAATTTGTTTGTTTCACCCTCTGACTGGTGGGACCCAACGTACTATGTGGAGAGAGGTAAGGTGACTAAGGCTGCATTATTTCTGCACCACTGTGGATAGTCTTACCACCAAAGCCACATGACACGATTATGATTGAAATCCTAATGACTCCCACACACACACACACACAAAACATGGCATGCCTTTCACACGAATGCAGGAACGTATAAAAGGTTATTTTCCTCTCGTTGAACATAACGGGAGGGTTGTGTAGCTGGTTAGCCTGTTCGCTCATCAAACTTGAGGTCTCGGGTTCGATAAGTACACTTGAGCATAATTTTTGCCAGGAGGATTCTTTGACTGGTCAAAATGTTTTCTAGGGTTTGCACGCTTCACACTCTCTCTCCAGTATATATATACACGCTGGAGCCTCGGCGCTTGTAGTTGCTCTCTTCACACTCTCTCGCCTCTCCCGCCGGATCCTCGGCTTGTAGTTGCTCTCTTCATACTCTCTCGCCCTCTCCAGATCTAAACAAGACTTCGTTGGCCTCTCTCTCCCCTCACTGCTGCTCAAAGAGCCGGCAGGATCCGTCCACCGGGAAGAGAAGGAGGCTTAACGCTGTCGTCGTTGGCGAGGGAGGGAATCCATGACCGGCGCTGCTGTTCACTTTCCACCTAGCGGCGGCGCGGGAGGGCCTCTGACCCTTCTTCTTCGCCGCCGTCCCGTCGCCCACTGAACCACGCCCCAAGAACCTTAAGGTATATTTTACTTACTCCACATGCATTGCTCTAGCTGCATGTATACCATGAATCTAGGACGTGGTTCAAAGAGGAAAGGAGTGGGGGAAAGTAGTGGGAAAAGTTGTATATAGCATGAATCTAGGACGTGGTTCAAAGAGGAAATGAAGGGGGAAAGTTGTATAGCATGAATCTAGGACGTGGTTCAAAGAGGAAAGAATGGGGGAAAGTAGTGGGGAAAGTTGTATCGCATAAATCTAGGACGTGGTCCAAAGAGGAAAGGAAGGGGCGAAAGTACTAGTTCAAAAAGGAAAGGAAGGGACTAGATTTGAGCAGGACTAGATTTGCTGCGCTCACATAGGGAAAGGTGTCTAAAGATAACAAAACTAGGACCAACACAAATATGCTCCTTGGTTGTTTGTTCTTTGTTGCAACAGATGTGCATGACCACAAGACATCGGTAGATGCACATGGTGCTGGTGGCCCACCGTCCCGTGCAACTCATTAGCTGTTGTTAATCTATGGCCCTGTTTGGTTAAAACTCCTAGTCCCTACCGCTTGGTTCCGTGGACTAAACATGGACTAGAGGTTATTAAATGACATGATAAAAGACCATGTTACCCCTAATAATGAACTAATAGAAACAAGGTGCGATGCGTGGCAGGGGTAACTGTTGGAAAAAGTCCCAAAAAGGCTCCCTCGGGGTCTTCTTTCTTTAGTCCCAAATGCCCACTTTTAGTCCCGAAAAGTCCCTCCTGTTTGGTTTTTTAGTCCCTACACCAAAATGTCCCTGTAAACAAACACCCTCTAATAATGCCTTGGAAAATTGATGCAATGGCACAGTTAAAAGCAAATTACATGTTTAATGAATTTTATTGTTAATATAATCTATATGATAATATTAATCAATGCCACCGTTTGAGAAATGCTATTGTCTTGCTTTCTTTCCCATTTAGATAAGGTAGATGCTTCTTTTTGTTGGCTTCTGTGTCATCCACCGTTATTGACCACTAATTGTTTCCTTTGCACCTCTGTGTAAATATGGTTATCTACTTCACCTCGTTGCCATTGTGACCTTTTGTTGCACTGCACAAAACACTTATGTTTTAAGAGTGTTTTGTGCAGTTCAACCAAAATGTCACACCGACAACTTTGCTTGATTGCTTGATCTTAGTGGAACTGCACAAGAGGAGATCTTACTTCCTATCCGTTAAGGCGAATTTGGTTCAGATCTTCTTCTTGTGAGTTGTTTGAATTCCGCATCATGAGAGGTCAGTACTAGCTTCTTTCACATGATTCTGCAGTGTGATTTCATATGTTGTGCTACTTGTATGATAATGTTGCTTGATTTTAGTGAACTGCACGAATGGAGACAGGATTTCCAATCTGTATGTGCACCGTAATATCCCATTGAGGTAAGATAAGGATATTTCACAACTGCTGGCCTGTAGTTTGCCACTTCCATCAGAAAATTAAGTTTAGTACTATACTTGTGCTCCCTAATTGACATGCCAAATCTTACATTGAAGGCGAAGCTTGTCTGTTATTGAACCAAGTGATGACGGGGAAGAACAAGCGGAAGAAAAACAAAAATCAACTCTCGATGCTGTAATGAAGCACTGGAACTGTGATGACACAAGTAATGATATAGTTTTGCATCTTAATTTTTTGCTATGGCTGGAACGAGCAATTGTTTTGCCACTGATTTGATGCCATACGTAATTATCTCTACTTGTGCAAACAGGGATCTTCTTTGAAGATACCATATATTTTAGTGGAACTGCACAAGAAGATGTTGGAAACATTAAACTAATCGAGGAGTATATAGTAAGCATGGCCACCCCCGTAGATAGAAACAGATGGTTCCCGAGAAGTGCTTCATCTGTATGCTCTACACAATCAGCCTCGACAAAGGTTGGTACTCACCACCGATTTCATCCATATGATTGAGCTTTGTCATCTCTATTGGTGTTGTGCTACTGTTTAGATACTGTCATGAAAAAGTGGTATTGTCCTTGGGAAGTGCTTCATCTGTGATGTTTTAAATATTTCCTTTCCTTTTCTTCAAGCAAACATGGATGCTAGCATTTAGTAGTCCTCTTGTCTTTGCACAACATGATCATCTTCCTCTGAAGAAGAATATGGAGTACGTGAAGTGACTAGTTCCGATTATGCCAGGATGAAGAAGCACTGTCTATCTTCTAATCAGAAGGAGCAGTTGAAGGATGGTTACATTACTCCCCACAAGACCAAACTAACTTCAGCTCAGAAGGACTGACAAATCGCCATTTTTTTGCTGTGATCTTGTGAGTACAATGTTGTTCTAGGATTCTTTCGGTGAGTTCCATTTTTCTAAAAGTGTGCTCTACATGGACCATGTATGTGCTTGTTGAAACTGTCAATTCATAGTACAGTTTGCTTTATACTAATCACTTTTTGTATTTGTGCAAACAGGGTGCTCAGCTTGATTTCAACGGAACTGCACAAAATGTTCATGAATACATCGAATCATTCATTTCCACCACAAGAAAGGAGGTGCCCATAAGTTCAAGGCGTTGCAACATATAAGGGCAAAATCATACAAGCTACTGCTGAATTTGGTTGATTTTGGTGGAACTGCACAAAAAGAACAGCTGGTTTATTTAGCACGAGTTGCCATGTCAATGTCCGAACTGATGGCAAACCCTGCCCATTCCACAATTGTAGGCATTTGATATTTTGGAATGGGACAACCTTGTCAAATTTTGCTCATTGATTTTAGCAAGATATCGCTTGATAATTTCGAATGGGACGCCCTTTCCGTCAAAGAATGGCGATCAATTTTTTCTTTATTCTTTAGTTGTGAAGTAAATATTGCCTCTGACATGTGAGTCGCTGAGATGCATAATCATCGATTGTTTTGAATGTTCTCTATGAATTGCCAGGCCTGTGTGTTTGATTGCAATGTACAGAAATGCTAAAAAGCTGCTCAAACTCTTTGTACTCCTTCTGTTCATTTTTACTTCGCACATTATGAAAGTGCATACTTTTTTGTATAAGATTGGTTAAAGTAGAGATACTTTGACTGCAGACAAAACTTGTATGCAGACTAGAAAGGACCGGAGGGAGTACATGTGAAACTGCTGCAAACGTGGTGATCACCCTGGGAATAATGCTAGTACGTATTGTTTTGCATGTTCATCCAATGCCAGTGATACAGGAATTTGAACTAATCGAAATAAATTCATTCATACACGATCGGATTTCATATAAACATGCCAAATTTCATTACATTTCATACATTCTTCAACTAAAAAGGGGTGTTTGTGGCCGCATGCATCTCCCGGATGCAGAGGCCGGGGGTCATCCTCCTTTTCAAAAAAAAACTAAAAAGGGGTGCGCTGGAGGTATAATTAATTAACCGAAGCTACCCACTTGTGTCCCGCTGAGCCGAACAGAAGCTTCAGTGACTTAACTGCAGGTGCAGTTGGCTGACTGACAGGTGACCTGTTGGGCCCACGTGTCAGTCAGCCAACTGCACCAGCAGTTAAGTAGAAGCAGCGTTCTTCTCCAGCGCAGCTCTCTGACTCCACGTCGCTGCCAAGAAGCTAACCGGCCGTCAATGGTCAACCCGCCTAGCTTGGCTTCAACCGGAGGGTAGCAGCGGTGGCCTTACTTGGACCCGAGTGGCGGCGACCTACCGTGTTCTACTCTTCCTTGTTTTCTGTGTGGCATGGCCTCGTTGGCAGCTGGGCGGGCCCTCGACGGAGCCGGCGATGCCTCTGTCTCGTTGCCGACGAGCGGCGCCTCAGCGGAGCGGTGGAAATCCTCCCCCACGTTGCCGGCACGGTGGGGCCTCGGCTGAGCCGGCGATGTCCTCTGCCTCGTTGTTGGCGGGGCGGGGCCTCGGCGGAGCCGGCGGTGTCCTCTGCCTCGTTGTTGGCGCCGCGGGGCCTCGGCGGAGCCGGCGATGTCCTCTGCCTCGTTGTTGGCGCCGAGGGGCATCGGCGGAGCAGGGCGTCGTCGACGCCAGCGGAGCGAGGACTCGTCGGAGCCGGCATTGTCCTCTGCCTCATCCTCGGTCTCGCCAAACAGTGCCTCGCCCGCTTCATCGCCCTCTTTGCTAGCCTCTTTGTAGGCGGCCGCAGCCTCCGCCACCCGCATGCGGTACCGCCAGCGCTCGAGGCGGCCCTTGCAAGCGGAGCGGTACGAGTCGAGCAGCGCCTCCTACTCCGCCCGCTCCGCGGTGATCTGCTCCTCTGCCTGCAGGTGCTCCTGGAGGACATGGTGGTTGTAGGCGGCGTCGGCCTGCGCCTCCCGTAACTGCTCCTCACGCATCTACCTCACCCTGTCCATATATTGGGCACGGGCCTCGCCGATGGTCATGGTGCAATGTACCGGCGAGGATGGCGTGGAGGAGGGGTTGGCGCCGGATCATCGACTACCATGTTCTCCATTGGGACGTCGTTGTCCTCCGGCTGGCTGCCGGCCAACCAGTCGGCAGCAATGGCTGCTATCTCCTTATGGTTCGTCGTCCGCCCGTCCCGAAGAGCTGGAGCGCGAGGAAGCCATGGTGGGCAGTAGTGGTGTGGACAGGAGAAAGGCAACGGATGCGGATGACTGCGGCTATGGCCGGCGCAGCAGTTTATATAGCAATGGTGGGCGGGCGGAGGGACGGACGTGTGACGCCGGAGTAGCCGCCTCGGCAACCGCGTATCATTAATGTGTGCGGCAGATGGACGGACGGACGGCACTTGTGTCGTTTGAAGGCGGAGCAATCGCCTGCACGATGGCGCGGGCGACCAGCGACTGCTTTCGGGCGGAAGCGGCGCGCCGAGGAGATCACTTTACTTGGATAGGATGACAATGGGGACCCACCAGGTCCATAGCCTCACGTACGCAAGTGCCTCCTTATTATATATATATATATATATATATATATATATATATATATATATATATATATATATATATATATATATATATATATATATATATATATAATTTATTTTGCTTCCTCCTGGTTTCTCGACATCACGGTCCCACACCATTGTCTACCTATGTACTCCTCCTTTCCGGTTTATAGGGCTTATCTCAAAATTTTAGTTTTTCCATTTTATAAGGCTCAATTTGGTTGTTTTCCATCACATGTTCAGATTCCAAGGTGCATTAAATCATTGCATGCAAGTATTAAGAGAAAATTGACCAATGCATGTACTTTATGCATGCATGCATTGCAATTAATGCATTGATAAACATAATTTTTTGAGGATAACAAGAGCATTAATTAGGTGCTTTTGCAAAACTAGAAAAAGTATTCCACCACTCGCCATCTACCTTGATTGGTGAGATTTTTGAATTGAGCATTATAATCCGGAAAGGAGGGAGTAGTCAATAAACGAGAGAATTGCACAAGAAGCGGCCGACAGCTGGGACCAAGCAGCTCGAGCAGTATTTGTGTTTTTGAGGTGTTTGCACTGCAGAGTTTTTCGATGTTTACCCCAGATATTAATTTTTCTCCTCTGAACAACAACGAAAACATCACTGCATATGTTGAATGGTGGAGCAGTAAGCTGGTGCAGCTGCAAGCAGAGCGTCATGGCGGGATCTACATGTGAAGCGGAGTACATGGCAGCCTCGGAGGCAGCGCATGAAGCAATTTGGGTGAAGGAGTTCATCACCGACCTAGGAGTCATACCCAATGCGTCGGGCCGATCAAACTCTTACGTGACAACACCGGAGCTATTGCACTTGCCAAGGAGCCGGGTTTCACAAGAAGACTAGGCACATCAAGCGTCGCTCAACTCCATCCGTGAAATTTTTCAAGATGGAGACATAGAAATTTGCAAAGTGCATATGGATCTGAATGTCGCAGATCCGTTGACTAAACCTCTTCATGGGCAAAACATGATCAACACCAGAACTCTATGGGTGTTCGATTCATCACAATGTAACTAGATTATTGACTCTAGTGCAAGTGGGAGACTGTTGGAAATATGCCCTAGAGGCAATAATAAAAGCATTATTATTATATTTCCTTGTTCATGATAATTGTCTTTTATTCATGCTATAATTGTATTATCCGAAATCGTAATACACGTGTGAATACATAGACTACAATCGTCCCTAGTAAGCCTCTAGTTGACTAGCTCGTTGGTCAACAGATAGTCATGGTTTCGACTATGGACATCGATGTCATTGACAACGGGATCACGTCATTAGGAGAATGACGTGATGGACAAGACCCAATCCCAAGCATAGCCCAAGATCGTGTAGTTCGTTTTGCTAGAGCTTTTCAATGTCAAGTATCTCTTCCTTAGACCATGAGATCGTGTAACTCCGGATACCGTAGGAGTGCTTTGGGTGTACCAAACGTCACAACGTGATGGGTGACTATAAAGGTGCACTACATGTATCTCCGAAAGTGTCATTGGGTTGACACGGATCGAGATCGATTTGTCACTCCGTATGACGGAGAGGTATCACTGGGCCCACTCGGTAGTGCATCATCATAATGAGCTCAAAGTGACCAAGTGTTTGGTCACGGGATCATGCATTACTGATGCGAGTAAAGTGACTTGCCGTAACGAGACTGAGCGAGGTATTGGGATACCGATGATCGAGTCTCGAGCAAGTAACATACCGTCGACAAAGGGAATAGTATACGGGTTGCTTGAATCCTTGACATCGTGGTTCATCCGATGACATCATCGAGGAGCATGTGCGAGCCAACATGGGTATCCAGATCCGCTCATCGGTTATTGACACGAGAGCCGTCTCGGTCATGTTCGCATGTCTCCCGAACCCGTAGGGTCTACACACTTAAGGTTCGGTGGCGCTAGGGTTATTAGGAAGACTTGTATGTGATTACGAATGTTGTTGAGTCCGGATGAGATCCGGGACGTCACGAGGAGTTCGGAATAGTCCGGAGGTAAAGATTTATATACGGAAGTTGTCAAGCGGGCACCGGAAAGTTTGAGGGCATATCGGTATTGTCTGGGGCCACCGGAAGGGTTCGAGGGTCCACTGAGGGGCCACCCCTCGGGGGGCCACATGGGCTGCGTGGGGCAGGAGCCGGCCTGGTGGGCTGGGCGCACCCCCTTGGGCCCTTGCGCCTAGGGTTGGGGGGACCCTAGAGGGGCGCCCCTTGGGGGGCAAGTCCCCCTCCCTGGCCGCCGCCCCCCTCTAGATGCCATCTAGAGGGCCGCCCCTCTCCCTTCCCTATAAATAGAGGGGTGAGGGAGGGCTGAACACCTAAGCCAAGGCGCAGCCCTCCCACCCCAACACCTCTCCTCCTCCGTGCGTGCTTGGCGAAGCCACAGCCGAGATCTTGCTGCACCAACAACACCACGCCGTCGTGCTGCCGTTGGAGATGTCTTCTTCAACCTCTCCTTCCTCCTTGCTGGATCAAGACGGAGGAGACGTCGTCCGTCACTGCACGTGTGTTGAGCGCGGAGGTGCTGTCCATTCAACACTTGGTCATCGGTGATCCGAATCATGGCGAGTACGACTCCATCATCACCATCCCTTGAACGCTTCCTTTTCGATCTACAAGTGGTATGTAGATGCAAACTCACTCCCTTGACTCGTTGCTTAGATGAACTCATAGATGGATCTTGGTGAAACCGTAGGAAAATTTTAATTTTCTGCAACGTTCCCCAACATATGGGTCATCAGGTCTCAATCATTATGAATATGGTAAGCTCCGTTTCATTCTCAGTAATGTTTAATGGAGTAAAGTCGGAAGTGTTTAAACCTACACGAGGTATATGCACAGGGAGATCCGATCTCTCATCTTTTCTTGTTGGTAGCAGAGGGCCTTTCGTGCCTGTTCAAATCTCAGAATGAGTCATCCCAACTTGGCGGCTAGGTGGCACATCGGCTTCGCTGGTGAATCACCTTCGCGGATGACATCATGCTGTTCTTCATGGCAAGTGTTAATGGAGCAGAAGAGGTGTCAAACATGTTGGATGCATACTTCAGGGCATCGGGGAAAAGAATAAACAGAGATAAGTCTTCTATTTTCTTCAGCAGGGGTTGCCCACAGATAGTTTGAGATGCGGTCAAGGGGTTTCTGCAAGTCCCCAATGAATCTCTAAGCGGTAGATACTTAGGGATGCCAATAGATGTGGGACACTCGAAGAAAGGTACTTTCAAATATCTGAGTGATAGAGTTTGGACAAAGTTAAAAGGATGATGGGAAAGTGCTTGTCGGCAGGCGGCAAGGAGGGACTTATCAAATATGTGGCCCAGGTAATCCCAATATATTCGATGTCCTGTTTCAAATTACCATGAGGTTTGTGCCACTATATTAAATCCGTCATACATAAGTTTTGGTGGGGATGCAAATAAGGAGAGCGCAAATCGGCTTGGGTGTCATGGGATGTCATGGCCGGACCGAAATCTTTGGGTGACTGGGATTTAGAGATCTTGAGCTATTCAACTTGTCTTTGCTGGCAAGGCAAGCATGGCAGGTGTTGTAGGAGCCGACAACATTGAGTGCTAGAATCCTAAAGGCTTCCTATTTTTCGGACATCACTATCCTTGAGGCCGAGTTGGGATCTCGCCATCTGAAATATGGCGAGCAATACTAGATAGCAGGGAGGTGCTGAAATAGGGAATCATTTGTTGCATTGGGAACAATCAAACCACAGACATTTGGGAAGATAATTGGATCCCTAAGGAGTCGGTACCAAGGCCGATTACTTCACTGGTCCCTGACCCGCCCAAGAGGGTTTCCGAGTTGCTATCTTTAGCGACGGCGTCATGGAGTGAAGGACTAGTGCGTTCAATGTTTCTCCCATTGATGCCAATGCGATTCTAGACATACATATGTGCACTCGTAACATGGATGATTTTTGGGCATGGTATCCGGACAAAAAAAAGGGAGGTTTACAGTAGGCTCAGCCAATAAGTTTTTGCTCCAAACTAAGCCGCAGAGGGAAGATTGGTTAGAAGGAAGAAGTGGAACTTCAGCAAGTGTCAGGGAGGAGAAAGACTAGACCCAACTATGGAAGCTGTCGGTGCCATCAAAACTCAAAGTGTTTTTGTGGAGGCTGGCTCGACACTCGATTCCTACAACTGATATACTGCACAATCGGAATATGGCATCTGAGAGTGCATGCCCGTTGTGTGGATGTCATGATTCATGGAGACATGCTCTACTGTCATGCACAATGTCTAGATGCATCTGGGCTCTTTCCGAGGAACCTCTAGTTTCCAAAATGGCAGTAAACACGAAACCGAACGTGAAAAATCTGGATGTTTGAGTTGCATGAGGAACTAGAACAAGCAAGTTTTACAAGGATGGTGGTGACTCCGTGGGCAATTTGGCATGCGAGGCGCAAAGCAATATATGAAGGCATCTTCCAGAACCCACAACATACTGCTTCCTTTGTTAACTCATATTTAAGTGAGCTCGAGCAACTCACTATGAGGACAGAGCAGGTGACTGTCCCAGCTGCCCCGATACAACAGCAATGTTGGCTCCCTCCGCCGCCCGGTCTCCTGAAGATCAATGTGGATGGTGCGTTGGCAAAGAACATATATGGAGGTGCAGTTGCAGCACTCTGCCGGGATGAGCATGGCACCTATTTGGGTTCTTCTGCAGTGGTCTTCCGAGGTACGCGTGATCCAATGATGCTCGAAACTTTTGCATACAGGGAAGCTCTTGCCCTAGCGGATGATCTTGATATCCAGAATATGGTAGTAGCATCGGATTGCCAAGGAGTGTTAAAAGACATCAATGAGGGGACGGGAGGTCCTAATGCGGCTATCATCCAAGAGATTGCAGCGCGTAGATCATCTTATATGACTTGCTCTTTTATTCATGAGTGTAGGAATTTTAATTGTGAGGCCCATAATCTCGCCAAATTTGCTTGTAATTTAGGCTTAGGTAGACATTTGTGATTGGGTAACCCTCATAACCTGAACCGTGTACATATGAACATTGTTATCAATCAATAAAGGTGGGCAAGTTTTCTCAAAAAAAAAGTTGTCATGATTTTTTTTCCTTTGAGAGAACATTTATTCATGAATGGAATGTGTCAGTCGCGCGCTGGTGCTTACACATGTAATGTAGCACCGTTAAACTTGTTTTGTTGACCGATCGCAACTGGAGAGTGACATGAAAGAGATAAATACACTGACGATCACTGAAGTTGAGTCCAAAATACAATACAATCATTGAATATACGCAAAGCGGTGATTATGCGACCAGCTGTCATGAAACTTTCTTCCGGTGCTTAAACATGCAATGTAGCAACTGTTAAACTTGTTTTGTTGATCGATCGTAACTGAAGAGTGACATGAAAGAGATAAATACACTGGCCGTCACTGAAGTTAACTCCAAAGCACAACACAGTCATTGAATACAACTTTTACTTGCAGGGAAGGGGATTCAAACGGGAGACCTCACGCGAGCAGCTCCCGTGCGGTAACCAGTTGACCTGTAGTATCGATGCATTCAAATGTACGAGCCCAGCTTTGTACACACAATCATTGACGCAATGCGCACTCATTGCCTTCTGGTTCTCACCTGTCAATCTGCATACTTTCATATATTTTAAAAATATTTATGTAGTATAAAAGTGTTCCTTTAATTGGAAAAAATCGTATGATTTAAAAAATTGTGCATAAATTTTTAGAAATACTCAGGTAATGTACAGTACTGTTTCTTTTATAGGAATGTCCATGTAAAGTAGTGCTAATTTTAATAAATAATATTTGATGTATCGTTACTATAAATTCACATTTAAGTTATATAAAAACATAAGCAAACACTTTTTTAAACATGCATGCACTTTTCAAAAAGCAAAGGTGCAAACACTTGTAAAAGTTGCATGAAAAAGGATTTCACTTATTTGGGGCACAATTACATAAAATTGATAAAATGAAAATATTTTTTTTAAAATATATGTGTGTACCTTGTGTGTTTTATTTTTTAGAACAGTGTGTGTGAATATTTGATGCATTTTTAATATAAAATTACATCGAATTTTATAAAAATACATGCAAACACTTTATAAAAAAACATGAAATTTCTTTAAAAAAGTGTATTCACTTGATAAAAGTTGCATGGAAAAAACTTTTAACAGTTACATAAATTTGATAAAATGATTTTCAGAAAATATATATGCGCATACCGCGCGCGTGTGCACGCTTTTTTTTTAACATCAGTACAGACACAAACGCTCATATACAAGTGCATACACTCACACCCTATGAACGCACACACGCATACTCTACCTCTATGATCACCTCCGAAAGACTGAGCCGGCATATCATCTTGAAATTTATGAAGCCACCATAAGTACCTCATCGTCGACGGAAACGTCTCCTCCCACTGAATGCGCATCGCCGGAAATCCTGAAATAAATCCAGGAATAAATGCGAGCACCAGGATTTGAACCATGTTAAGCTAAGGATACCACAGTCCCTCTAACCATCAAACCGTAGGTTAGTTCGCGCATGCTTTACTTTTTTGAATAGCGTGTGTGCCTGTGCATTGCTTGGACGGTTGTGTATAAATTCTAAATTGCTTAGGGTCTTCATTGAAACGTACTACTGCTACCTGCGCATCGGGTCTACTGGCTACGGCGCCGGTTCGAATCACCTCCCTGCAGCTAAACTTTTGCCTATCTTATCTATTCTTCCACCTATTGACAGATGGGCCCACTGCAATATTTGCCACATAGGCTATTTGACTGGTCAATGGAGTGTCACCTAGACCGTTTGATCCGGTCAACACAGTGCTATCTCAGTTTCCGTATAGTCACCACGGCCAGACGGGGCTAACAAATTTTGCGCGATACTTTTTTTTTAATATCATAATAACGACTTTATTCAATGTCCAGATCGTTTACATAGTGTGGGAGAATAAAGGCAGAGACATTTGATCCCAGGATTCAGACATACTAATGCTAAAACAATGTTTTGGTAATGCATCCACCACAGTATTTCTTTCCATAGGCGATGAAATCAAACCTGCTGCGACACATATGACTTTGTGTCGAGTGCAAATGCAAAACTCCACGCTTCTCCAAAGTGGAAGGGGCGTACGTATGAGTTATGACATCAACCCGCGGCAGGAAGGAAGCATCCTCGATCCTTCGCACCCCGTTCCAAACTCTGTACATATAAATATGTTTTTTTTTTGAGGAAGCTGTACATATAAATATGTATAAGTAATTACGGTTGCTGTAATCCAAACTGGGCGTGGTGGGTGGGCCGCTAGAGTTTGACGCGGGGGTCGCAGTCATAGAATAAATTGAAGGTATTCGGCCCAGATCTCTCTCAGCCCAGATTGGACGGCAGATCCATCATGCATTAGGGTTGAACCCTTACAAGCAAATATCCGCCTCCCCTCAAAAAAAAAAAAAAGCAAATATCCGCCTTCCCCTAAAAAATGGAGGCAAATATCTGTCTGGACCCACAAGTATCCTTTCTGCTCGTCGTTTGACGTCTTTCACTCCGTCCGGAAAAACATCGTTAAAATGGAATGAAAGGGTGTATCTGAAACTAAAATACATCTAGATACACCCTTTTCATTCATTTTAACGACAATTTTTCCGAACGAAAAAGAAGACATACGACTTTGTAAAACCCGGCCTGCTGTGCTATCGCGTGGAAAGAGTGATAGGCAACACAAACCGATCAACGGCTGTCGGCCTGCTGTGATAGGCAGGACTGATATTCAGTCTATCATGTTTCATTCAACCGACCACTAGTCTTTGAATCAAGCTCTGTAAAATACTTTTTTTCTTTTGCCAGGAAGCTCTATAAAGTTCGTTGCCCTGTAACTTCGTCTGCCTCCCACCTCACACTCTGTCCCCGTCCCCATCCCACACCACCATGTTCACGTTCACCACCTTTGAGGTCGAGGGCGACAACACAGCCACCATGGAGGCCGGCATAGCCCAAGAAGTCCAGCCGTCGGAGCCGTACGCGCGCAGGCTGTTGGTAGTGGGTTCTGCCACCCTGGCCGCCGACATAGGCGCCTGGTTTCACCAGCCGGCCGCGGGATCAGTCCTAGGCCACCACGAGGACGCTTACTACGGCATCCTCGCCGGCGTCCTCGGCGCCGTGGCCCTTGAGATGGCGACCGCTCTCTGGCTCACTCGCTCCGGAGATGCACGCGTTCGCGCTTTTGCCAAGGGTCTCGTGCCCTTGGCTGTCCTGCTCCTGCTGGTTATCGTTGGTGGGTTTGGCACCGCTCTCGCCGTGAAGCCATGATCTTGCTCGTGGCCGTTGAATAAGAGCACATCCGTGCTGCGTGCTTCATGTTCCCCTGTAGTAGAATCAATAATTGTATGGTTCACACTTGCACTGTGCTCCTTGGCTTGTTGGATCACTGCTGGGTTAACGCTGATGCGCGCTCTGTATCATCACTTGGGTCGTCGTCGTTCGTCAGTTTGCCACTTTGCCAGTGAGTTAATTTATCGTCGTTCAAAGTACCGAGTCCAATCTACTACTCCTGCTTTCTTTTTTTGGTACGGTGTACAAAAAGCACTGAAAATTCTCGTAAAATAATTCGAGCAAAAAAAAAAATAAACTCCCCTCAGAAGTACTAATTTAAACACTGAATGTTACGTGGGACAACAAATACCAATTCCTACGTCACATCCTAGAAGGTTTATATATGTTTTTTTTTTGAAACTAGAAGGTTTATAGAGTACTGTATATGTTACGTGAGCAGTATATATAAAGAGAGAAAAAGTGTGTCTGGAACATTTAATTAATTCTGACTGGGTGGCCCCACCTGCCAAGGAGGGGCGGAAGTCGTCTCTTCTTGTACCTTCTTTCTTCCCATCCAAGTCTCACGGAAAAAAATTGGAAAAAGGAAAATCGCATTCCCCTCTCCGCCGCTCGCGGGGTAAACCCTAGCTCATCGGACTAGCCGCCGCAGGCGGCGGCGGCGCCACACGGTCAACTCATCCTCCTCACGATTCGCCGCTGCACTCTCCGGCCAGACCCTCATGCCCAGCGCGTCAGGGTATGTTCGCACACCCCTCTGTCGGACCACCTCTGTCCCTGCTCGCACGCTCGGCGATTTTGTTTGATTTGGCACGGGAATGTGCGATGCGCTGCTCGTATTCTGCCAGGGTGCTAGCTCCCATCTGTGGAACAGTGCAAAATTTGATGTAATTTGGGGAATCGCTCGGGGTCAATGGGCCAATCTGAGAAGGGCGTTTCCCCAAAGCTGGAACCGACAGCCTTCTGGATTTGCTGTGCTTGATGCATCTCGTTGTTCTATCCTTGTTAGGTTTAAGATGCCGGCGTTGTACATTGTAGAAGTAAACGATGCATTCAGTGTCCGACGGCCCTTGCACTTTCCCAATCTGCACCGTATGGATCTATCAGGCGCTTCATCGTCCATTTTCTATTTCTGATTCAATTGAAATCACATTGTTTTGCTTTTCAACTGGGATTTATTGCTTGTGCCTGTGAAATGTGTGGGGGTGGAGTCTCGTATAGCTTATGTTTTTTAATCTGATTTTGTGGCCTCTTATCAACTCTTTAATAGAAAGCAAAACAAGTTTATTTTAAAATCAACTTGGCCATATCATATTTATAATGTGGGTTAGCTCTTCATTCCCTATAGATAAATTGTTGGTCTAATCATCCAGTATGCTTGTTCGACCTCAGGTGCAAGGAGGGCATGTGGCTGACCCTGCATCTGCACAGATGTTGCAAGAACATGATGTCTTGTGCTTAAAGGAGTTGCTCGAACTACAACGTTAGTTGTCCAAGGAATTGTTCATCACTGCCACTTCCTTATCCTCTCCGCAGGCCACCATTGAGATCTCACCATCATCAGGGTGCTGCCTTTCCTCGTCATTCGTTTGGGCTCTGCAAGAGCTTGATTTGGATTCTCACGCCATGAACGTCCTCAAGATCTTAGAGGATCCTTGCGCACATATCCTCATTTGAGTGGACCATTTCAAAGCTTAGATGAAGCTTACAATTGTAAGGATTGCTATCGTGAGTATCGTCATGACCAGTTGAGATCCAACAATGTAAGTTTTTCAACTTCTCTAGATTTCCATTCATTCATTTCCCCTGTTTTCTGTGCGCACTTGCAATTGATTATATTTAAAAATAGTTAAGTAGGCACATGCTTCTATGATGTAGACCACAAAAGATAATCAAATGAATCAGTTAAAAAGCGAATGGCCCTAAATCCAAATTTACAGTTCGAAGCTGAAGAGAATAAGCTGAGATTTCCGTACCTGGTACTGGCATATTCTTGTGCGGTACGGTTTCATACTGTTTCTAGTAGCACGATGTTGGTTGCTCATGGATGGATTGTTCATTGCTTGTGTATTTACTTTCTCGAGGCTCTTGATGTTCCACATGCTTAGGATGAGGAGGACTCATTTTAGGGACTTGAGAAACCATATGGAGGCAGATTAAGAATGATGCTGTTTGAGTAGAAAATTAATGCAGTCTTCTTGCACTTTAACTCCGCCTATGTCGTCTCAGCCTTTGTTGTCTCCGCATAGTCGGTCCCAAGCCTGGGTAAAGGAGGATGGCTGTGATACACTTGGCGAGCCAATCTCAAAACTAAGCCACTCTTATGGAGATGAAACCCAGAAGGTTTTGTTGTTGTTGTTGTTGTTGTTGTTGTTGGGCTTTTAACATTAATCTTGCCAAGCTTGCTATTCCTGTTGCTCAGACACCAAAAAGAAAAGTACCATACCATCATATATTTATCTAGGCGACTATTCCAAGTTTTTGGATTTGCACTCTCAGATTTCTGTGTTTTTCCCATTCCTAAGTTTATTATTTATGTCTCCTAACGAAGAAGGCTTTACTCTGTTGACCAGTATACCGACAAACTGTAGTTCCAACTCCAACAGAGAAGCGAGGATTTGCTGAGTTGTGTCCTGCTTCCTCGGGAGAAGCTGGGAGATGGTGGTTCCGGATGCAGCCAACTCCTCTCGTGCTCCGCCGTAACCCTCTGCGACCAACTGCTCATCCCTAGGGCATAGGGCATGCTTGTTTTCTCGACATGCTCATCCTCTAATTCGATCAGTGCTCTCTTTGGGCCTCCTGTTTGAGCTCTGTCACTTGCTTGGTTGTAGACCGCATAGAATTGAGGCAGATTTTGAGGTATGCTGCTTGTATTGTCCTAGAGTGCTACTTCTCATCTGATTAGTCCTTTTAGGACAATGGGAATCCTGGTGTGATTTGGCGCATGCTGTGGTTTAGATAGGCTACTCTGGCACATAAAGGTAGGGGGCCTGGAACTTACAAAATTGATTTCCCTACTTGAAGGAGAGGAGTCTCTGTAGTTTCAATTTTTGTATGTTCCCTTTGATGAAAGTTCATCACCGTTTTAGTAGAAACATCCTGAACGCAGAGTTTGAAGGTTTAAACACACAACAGAATAACGGATAAGGTATGGAGGAGGGGTGGTGTTCACTGAGTAAGAAAGCATCACATACCGCAAAATAGATGTTCATGTACCTGTGTTTTACATATGAATGATATGAGTTAATAACCCTGTACTGCTCAACATTAGTAAAATCTGTATGGGACAGGATGTTCTCCACATTCTGAACCGCAAAGCTGGCTAAAAGCAAGAGTCCTGAGAGGTCACTTCATTCTGTTGTGTTGTGCTAATGCCCCCATGACAGTTGTTATTTTACCATGGGGTTTTAGCTGAGGGTGTTTCTTCGCCTGTTTGGCTGCGTGTGGGCTGGTCACTGTGGGGTCTTTGCTCTGCTGGCATTACGGTCTTTCCTTCTCTGGCCAGCTGTTGATGGTGTTTGTGGGTAGGCGCTTTCTTGGTTGCTTGGATTCGAGGCAGTGGAGCAGTGGGGCGTTTATCTCACGTCGGCCTCTTGATTAGTGTTTAGGGGTGTGTTTACTGCTGCTGTGTGTGCAGGTTCGTTGCCGCAGCCTGCCACACTGGAGGCGCTTGTTAAGGAGGTGAATGGTGCGGAGTAGCCTCCGAAGTTGGAGGAGCAAAAGCAGCAGCCATCGCCAACTTGCTACAGCTGGTTGTTGGGGAGAATTGAGAATTACTGCTGGTAAGTCAGTTTGCGTAACCCTCAAAAGGTAGTTTTGGTTCCACAAAATTCGACCTTATCCAGTGTTATCTGATGCCATTAAGAAGAAAGTATGCGCACAATCTTCCCTCGTAGTGATCTCTGATAATATCATCAACCACTAACCGGAAAATATGAATTTATTAATGTAATTCTGATGCTAATATAGTAAGAATATAGACAACATGGATAATAGTACCGTATCTCCTGGCCTAGTAAATTCTGACTGTACGAAAAGGCTTGCTAGGAGGTGTGCTCCATCTTAAAGGAAGTTCTAGAGTCAAAAGCCATGTTATGGAATTCATAAAAAAAATGTCTTAAATTCGTCCAGCATTATTTTCTTCAAGAATATGTCTGTGAAATGCGAGGCCTTTGCTTGTGGGGAGTTCAACATTATTAGTTTGTTGACTCGCTGAGGTATCTGCCCTGTGCTGATGCCTCTAGCTTCTAGGGTTTTTGTTCATACCCTCTTTACAGGAATGCCTATTGGAAATCTGAATGCATTAATTGGTGTTATAGTTTCCCTAGTTTCTGATTCTGTTTATCTTATTGCATTTGCTTTGGGCAGCTGCTAGGATCTCCTTTCTTTAGTGCTGACATAATCCATGCGTCTTAAGTTTGTCGCTGAGTATTTTTATTGAGGGAGCTGATACCCATTTCCCTGCTGTATGACTTTGATTCCATGTAAATCCAGTTGCCTTTGCTAATTAGTTGATCCATGTCATTATCGGCCATTGCGCACATTCCTCTCTGATCCTGTTGGGTATCGTTTGTTTTGCTGTGTAAGCATTTCATCTTCAATGTTTGGCAAGTCCCATCATAGTTTCTGTCATTATTATAAGGCTGATGTAATTGTTGTCTGAAAATATAGAAAATGCACCAGTTTGTTTGTCATTTTCCTGAATGGATGGGCGCCTAGCCTAGTGGCAAGAGCAAAGTTCGAATCTTGTGGGTGGAATTTATTTTGCGGATTTAAAACTTGGTGTCTCACACCTTCATTCTTAATTATAATGCCATGGGGCTCCACCCTAGTTGGTTGATTTCGGTCTTAAAAAAAATTATAATGCCAAGGGGCTCCACCCTAGTTGGTTGATTTCCGTCTTAAAAAAAAGAGGTAATACAGGAGATATTAATTCTTTCATTTCGTTAACTTTTGTCCTGTAGGAGTATTTTTCTCTGTGCTTTCCCATTTTTATTTTAAAGCATCTACAGTACTACTACTATATATTGCTGTTCACCTACCAAAAAGTCGGTTAACGGTGGCGAGCATCGCCGTCTCGCTAGACCCCAAGGTGAAGTCCATATCCGTGACGTCGCATCGCATGCAGGAGATTGAAGCGATTCTGGACCTAACGAATTCGTGTTGGAAAGCTACTCATTGACGGGATATGCGAAAAGAAACACGCCACGAGCGGTCTCGTGCTTCGTGCATGCCACTGATCGCGTGTTCGCCGTCTCCCTCTCTCACGTCGACCTCAAAGACTCTTTCTTAGATATATAAACTGGAAGCACTGCCGTCTAAACTTTTCCTACATGCATCTACCTTCCCCTTGAATAAAAAAGCCCACCATCAAATCGACTTAATCCACTGACCGTACGTGGGACGAAATCACTGTTATGGCGTTTTTGGCACGATTTGACCCTCTTTGTAAAATAATTTTGTCATCAGACCTATTTTGGTGACGCCAACGTCCATGGCGTTTACCACGATCAAAACGCCGTGGTTCGTTGTATTTTCTCAAAATCACTAATTAAAAAGTATTCCTTTCAAAGATCACTCCTATCTAGTAGTTTTTCCTTTTTTTTAGATTCGTTTATTCAAAACGTTTTATCTCTTAAACCGTGCGTTCAAATCTCGAACCATTTTGACTGTTGGATTTCTCGCGTCTTCAAAGCTAGATCCTATATTGATAAGTTTTGGCAAAAAAAAATCACAAAAAACCGAACCTGGAGCACGTTTTTTCCCTTTTCGAAAGCCGTTTTTGAGAGGCACAGGCGTGTCTCTCGCAGATGCAAAACCGTGCCTCTCACGGAAGGAAAAAGAAACGTGATTTTTTTTCTATTTTCGAGAAGCACAGACGTGTCTCTCGCGGATGCAAAACCGTGCCTCTCACGGAAGGAAAAGGAAAACACAATTTTTTTTCTATTTCTGAGAGGCACGCTCGCGGAAGCAAAACCGTGCCTCTCATGAAAGTAAAAAAAAAAAAGAAGAGAAAACATTTTTTTTTTCGCATACGAGAGGCACGGCTGTGCCTCTCGCGGAAGCAAAACCCCGCCTCCCACAGAAGAAAAAAAATGCAATTTTTTCGTTTCCGAGAGCCATGGCCATGACTCTCACGGAAGCAAAAATCGCGGCTCTCACAAAAGGGAAAAAAAGAAGAGAAAACACATTTTTTCGTTTCAGAGAGGCGCGGCCATGCCTCTCTCGGAAGCAAAACGTGTTTTTTCGCGGATAATTTTTTTCTAAATGGTGCACAAAGGCCTTCCCAATGAAGGCCTCACCCGATGATAACATCGCGGTAACATTTAAAGTCTCATCCCAAGTAAGCTTCCTCAATTTTTGAGAGAAAATCGCGGAACTGAATGGACCATCGTCAATATCTTCCTCATCGTCATCATCTTGCTCATCCTCGTCATTCGGGCTGTCATCCCGATTTGTCCTCATCTTCATGGCTGTCCTTGTCATCTTGGTTGTCTCCATCATCCTGGTGATCCTGGCTATCATCATGATCATGGTCATCATCATCGTCATTGCTGCAGAAATACATTGTCCTTAACCTGTTGACCTCTTCATTCACAGAAAAGGATATGTACTCTCCTCCAATGAAATTATTCTGTGCAATGTACTGCTCCCATCTATCGCCATATATGATGGTTCTATCCTTCCGTTTACGCACATCCAGTTCAAATGTGCGCCCCATATCATCGTCAACTCATTAACAAGAAAGTTTGTACAATAATTATACAAATGGTTCGAACAGAAACCCAGTTGTGGTTAAAGACTGTTACCACAGATTTTTTTTTGAATACATTCATCAATAAGAGTCTGAAATCTACAGCAGTATCCACACTGTCCATACATCGACATTTGCAGATATGGTAGATCTTACACCGCATGGTCCCTAATAACCATTATGAAGCACTTATTAATTGTAATTTTGAGATGAGGAAGTGACTAAGAAGGGTTCAAGAAAATTTGGCATGACCTTTGCTGAATATTGAACATATTTTGAGTACCAGAAATTTGATGAAACGGAAGTTAATCAACATTTCATCAAAACGCTGGCACTCATATGTAAATTCGGCATGAACTTTGCTTACAAAGCTAAACAATATTGTCATAGAAAAAGAAATTCAGCATGAACTTTGCTAACATAGTTGATGTATGGAGTGATAGGAATTTGGCGAAACGGAGATGGTATGGAGTGACAGGAATTTGGCGAAACGGAGATGAATCAATGTTTCACAGAAACTTTGTCACTCCTTTTAGCCACTTGTCATATTTAGCAATGTTCTAAATATTCAGACACCTACTGCTCCTGCCGATGTGATGCTCGCTCACTTATATGATGTACAACTAGTTAATCTACTAATTAACAAGATGCAAGTTCTAAACCGTAGAGCATAATTTAGTCACGGAGATGTAGTATACCGTTGGCCGCTTTTCCGACCGCGGACGTGACGACAGTCGAGGCGGACGGCGGTGGCGGCGGTCGAGGCGGAGGACGGGGGCTGCGCGCGGTCGAGGGTAGACGACACAACGGCGGGCAGATCCGGTGGCGCTCACGGCGTCAGACGCATGGAAGGCGTCGTCGGCTGGTCGGAGGGACAACGGCGGCGGCGGCGGTCGAGGCGCACAACGGTGATGAAGGGGGCGAGGGAGAGGAAATGGTAGAGAGAAAGACGAAACAGTGAAAATGAGAGGTTTGAGGATGGTTGCAGGGCGGACAAGAGGAGGGGGAACTGTCCGTCGTGAGCAATGACAGACGGGCATGTGCACCCGCCACAACAGACGTTTTGAAAATTTGATTTAGTTGGCGCGCTTGCCAAAATATAGCTGTGGCGAGCGCCTAGCAATGCCCGCCATTGCATGCCCACAATAAAGTGGTGTGCGCTAGGTTGGCGCTCGCCACCGTTGTTTCCATCTGGCGGGCATACTCGGAAGAGCTTAGCTATGGTGGGTGAACGCAGGCACCCGCCACATGTATGCCCGTAACTGCGACGGGCAAGTCCTGTAACCCGCCATTGCTATTTTAGAAAAGTAGCAGTGACGGGTGACATGCCCCGCCCGCCACTATTTATAGTTCATCTATAAGTCCTTTTCCAGTAATGTGTCGAAGGTCCTTGCAATTTTAGGTCAGTGCTTGTGGATGATTGACTGCCCATCCTTCGTTATCTTGAGAAATACTTCAATATTGTATCATGGGTGTTGTATGAATACTTTCCTTGCCTCTTGACCATACAGGTGGTTTGAGAGGTAATCATCAGTGAACTTCTTTGAAAAGGCCTGAAAACAAAGATATGCATAAATATCTCCTCTAAATTTTGAAATGGCGCAAAGGAAAAAAGGTATAAGAGTAAGTACCATCCTGTAGTTGACTGTCTTCGTTTCGTCGCTAGTTTCTTGACTTGACTGACATTCATGGACATCTTGTTTCCACATATGCAAAATGAGTCGAACAGTGGGTCTAAACCTCTGGCAGTAGGACCTATGTATACAAGACCAAATTTTTAAGAACCTAAATATTAGAATTGTTCCTGCAATTTCATAATAACGGGCCCATGTGCAAACCTCAATGGTAAACCTCAGTGCCTCTCATTGTTTCCCTACAACACATATAAGGTAGTTATTGATCAGGTTAAGTGAAAGTTGGCATATTATCATTAAAATATGTTGATGAAAAATAAACACATTACAGATCCAGCAGATTAATTCGAGCCACATGGAAAAGTCATGGTTAAGAACGAGGAAATATAGCAATTATATATGTTTCTCATGTATTTATTATTAGTCAAATTCAATTTATTGCTCATATGCATAATAATACAAAATTATAACCACAACAATTGAACATCACATTGCAAAATTGAATCAAACAGTTAACTGAACACCACAATAAATAAACCAAACACTTAACTGAACATCACAATAAATGAACTGAACAGTTAACTGAGCATCACATTTCACAATAGAACATACTAGAAGATTAGACAGTTAACCAAACCAAGCATGCTTAACAATTTGAAAATATAGCAATTGTATATGTTTATGATGTATTTAATGCAGCCAAATTTGATTTAGTTCTCACATGCATACCAATACAAAATTGTACCCACAAGAATTGAACATCACATTACAGAACTGAATCAAATAGTCAACTGAACATCACAACAAATGAGCCAAACAGTTAACTGAACACCCCATTGCATAATATATAGAACATATATATACTAGAAGATCATATTGCATACTAACATTACATAAGACCGTTACTAGAATTTCTAAAGGAAAGGCAGGAGCAACACATGCAACAGGTAAACCAAACACGCTTAACCAGCGCAGCTAGCTGAACATAGGTCCTTATAGTAAGCTAAAAAAATAAGCTACCACTGATCGTTGAAGATATCGATGCCGATGGGCTCCTTCAACTTGGAAGAGCACGAGGCCTCCACATCGTGGTGAGTCGCTTGAGCCACTTCGGACACCAACCTACTGGCTCTAGAGTTGAGGTAAGCACGGGCACTGAGAAAACATCTCGTAATCTTCGTCGAAGCCACCGACGATGGCCTCGAGAGAACACCATGAACTATCGTTTAAAGCAGCTAACCGCGTGGTGGCATCCGTGCGCGAGGCGTCGATGGTTGCCTCGACAGTGAGGTGCTCCTCCAAGATCTGGGGGTCAACACACATAGCAGCCATCGCGACATCATCCACGCGTGTGGACGTGATTTGCTTCTCCGCTTTCAAATGCTCCTTGAGCTCATGGCTATACTGCATGCACCATGGCTTTGGCAACACTTATTTGGAGGATGGGGCAATGATTGGGGTGGAAGGTGTCGTGCCGGCGGTCGGGGCATGTGGGATGGAGAAGGAGGAGGAGGAGGATGGGGGTTAGGTGTGGATTAGCGTGCATATCCATATCGATCCCTATGAATACACGAATGACATTCGAGTCAACCTTTGGTTATCATGTGCTATTCCCTTTGCTTCGTGATACATTACAAAACTCAAGGTGAGATGTATTGGTATCCTCTTGGATCATACACATGCTCACTATACTGCTTTCCTTACTACCAGTTTTGTTCTTCTCGTTGAGATGTTTCAGCATCCCCGTGACATAGTCACATGTGTGTGACCAGACGATGATGGATGCTGTCACACGAAGAGGCCCTAAGAATATCTCTCCATCGTCGGAGGAGGAAATCCCACTCTTGAGCTATCTAGTCCCTTGTTAAACTTTTGGATGAACCTGTAAGTTGTCGTTATGACCATCGTGTTATAGATGACATTTGAGCAACCTCAAAGTTCATCGTACAGTAAGAAGTGACTACAATACTCTCATGGTCTAAGGAACTAAATCAAATGTTAATACTCCGTGTTATAATAATTAACTTCTAATGATTGCATCTCAAAGTATAACAAACAAGTCTTGGGTCGATCCAATACGACTGTTCTTCTAACATCACATTCTCAAAGTTGTTTTAGGACAATCGTTACACTTAACGATGTCCTAAATCCTGAAAAACATGATCATTAAGAACAATTTGTTGGGGAACGCGGTAATTTCAAAAAATTTCCTACGATCACGCAAAATCTATCTAGGTGATGCATAGCAACGAGAGGGGAGAGTGTGTCCACGTACCCTCGTAGACCAAAAGCGGAAGCGTTATGACAATGCGGTTGATATAGTCGTACGTCTTCACGATCCGACCAATCTTAGCACCGAACGTACGGCACCTCCGCGATCAGCACATGTTCATCTTGGGGACGTCCCTCGTACTCTTGATCCAGTTGAGGCCGAGGGAGAGTTTCGTCAGCATGATGGCGTGGTGACGGTGATGATGAAGTTACCGGCACAGGGCTTCGCCTAAGCACTACGACGATATGACTGTTGGAAATATGCCCTAGAGGCAATAATAAATTAGTTATTATTATTATATTTCCTTGTTCATGATAATCGTTTATTATCCATGCTATAATTGTATTGATAGGAAACTCAGATACATGTGTGGATACATAAACAACACCATGTCCCTAGTAAGCCTCTAGTTGACTAGCTCGTTGATCAACAGATGGTTACGGTTTCCGACCATGGACATTGGATGTCGCTGATAGCGGGATCACATCATTTGGAGAATGATGTGATGGACAAGACAATCCTAAGCCTAGCACAAAGATCGTAGTTCATATGCTAAAGCTTTTCTAATGTCAAGTATCTTTTCCTTAGACCATGAGATTGTGCAACTCCGGATACCGTAGGAATGCTTTGGGTGTACCAAATGTCTACAACGAATCGGGTGGCTATAAAGGTGCATTACAGGTATCTCCGAAAGTGTCTGTTGGGTTGGCATGAATCGAGACTGGGATTTGTCACTCCGGTTGACGGAGAGGTATCTTTGGGCCCACTCGGTAGGACATCATCATAATGTGCACAATGTGACCAAGGGTTGATCACGGGATGATGTGTTACGGAACGAGTAAAGAGACTTGCCGGTAACGAGATTGAACAAGGTATCGGTATACCGACGATCGAATCTCGGGCAAGTACAATACCGTTAGACAAAGGGAATTGAATACGGGATTGATTGAGTCCTTGACATCGTGGTTCATCCGATGAGATCATCGTGGAACATGTGGGAGCCAACATGGGTATCCAGATCCCAATGTTGGTTATTGATCGGAGAACGTCTCGGTCATGTCTGCATGGTTCCCGAACCCGTAGGGTCTACACACTTAAGGTTCGATGGCGCTAGGGTTATAAAGGAAGTTTGTATGTGGTTACGAATGTTGTTCGGAGTCCCGGATGAGATCCCGGACGTCACGAGGAGTTCCGGAATGTTCCGGAGGTGAAGAATAATATATAGGAAGTGAGGTTTTGGTCATTGGAAAAGTTTCGGGTTTTATCGGTAACGCACCGGGACCACCGGGAGGGTCCCGGGGGTCCACCAAGTGGGGCCACCATCCCCGGAGGGCTGCATGGGCTAAGTGTGGGAGGGGACCAGCCCCAGGTGGGCTGGTGCGCCCCCCCACAAGGCCCAAGGCGCAGCTAGGTGGGGAGAGGGGAAACCCTAGGCGCAGATGGGCCTAAAGGCCCACCCTAGGGGGCGCCCCCCCTCTCCCCCTCTTGGCCGCCCCCTTCAAGTCCCATCTAGGGCGGCCGCACCCCTTGGGTGGGAACCCTAGATGGGGGCGCAGCCACCTCCCCTCCTCCTATAAATAGTGGGGGTTTTGGGGCTGCCCAACACATGAGAACCTCTCCCTCTTGGCGCAGCCCTGCCTCTCTTACTCCTCCTCTCCCGCGGTGCTTGGCGAAGCCTTGCTGGACTACCACGCTCCTCCATCACCACCACGCCGTTGTGCTGTTGCTGGATGGAGTCTTCCTCAACCTCTCCCTCTCTCCTTGCTGGATCAAGGCATGGGAGACGTCACCGGGCTGTACGTGTGTTGAACGCGGAGGTGTCGTCCGTTCGGCACTAGGATCTCCGGTGATTTGGATCACGACGAGTACGACTCCTTCAACCTCGTTCTCTTGAACGCTTCCGCTTAGCGATCTACAAGGGTATGTAGATGCACTCTCCTGCACCTCGTTGTTGGTTTCTCCTTAGATAGATCTTGGTGACACGTAGGAAAATTTTGAATTTCTGCTACGTTCCCCAACAGTGGCATCATGAGCTAGGTCTATTGCGTAGATTCTTTGCACGAGTAGAACACAAAGTAGTTGTGGGCGTTGATTTTGTTCAATATGCTTACCGTTACTAGTCCAATCTTGTTTCGACGGTATTGTGGGATGAAGCGGCCGGACCGACCTTACGTACACTTACGTGAGACAGTTCCACCGGTGACATGCACTTGGTGCATAAGGTGGCTAGCGGTGCCATTCTCTCCCACTTTAGTCGGAGCGGATTCGATGAAAAGGGTCCTTATGAAGGGTAAATAGCAATTGGCATATCACGTTGTGGTTTTGCGTAGGTAAGAAACGTTCTTGCTAGAAACCCATAGCAGCTACGTAAAACATGCAAACAACAATTAGAGGGCGTCTAACTTGTTTTTGCGGGGTATGCTATGTGATGTGATATGGCCAAGAAGAATGTGATGAATGATATGTGATGTATGAGATTGATCATGTTCTTGTAATAGGAATCATGACTTGCATGTCGATGAGTGACAACCGGCGAGAATATAGGAGTTGTCTTAATTTATTGTATGACCTGCGTGTCATTGAACAACACCATGTAATTACTTTACTTTATTGCTAACCGGTAGCCATAGTAGTAGAAGTAATAAGTTGGCGAGACAACTTCATGGAACACGATGATGGAGATCATGGTGTCATGCGGTGACGATGATGATCATGGAGCCCGAAGATGGAGATCAAAGGAGCAATATGATATTGGCCATATCATGTCACTATTTGATTGCATGTGATGTTTATCATGATTATACATCTTATTTGCTTAGAACGACGGTAGTAAATAAGATGATCCCTCATTAAAATTTCAAGAAAGTGTTCCCCTAACTGTGCACCGTTATGAAAGTTAAATGCGTTTGAAGCGCCACGTGATGATCGGGTGTGATAGATTCTTACGTTCACATACAACGGGTGTAAGCCAGATTTACACACGCGAAACACTTAGGTTAACTTGACGAGCCTAGCATGTACGGACATGGCCTCGAACACAAGAGACCGAAAGGTCGAGCATGAGTCGTATGGTAGATCGATCAACATGAAGATGTTCACCGATGATGACTAGTCCGTCTCACGTGATGATCGGACACGGCCTAGTTGACTCGGATCATGTAATCACTTAGATGACTAGAGGGATGTCTATCTGAGTGGGAGTTCATGAGATGAACTTAATTATCCTGAACATAGTCAAAAGATCTTTGCAAATTATGTCGTGGCTCGCTTTAGTTCCACTGTTTAGGTATGTTCCTAGAGAAAATATAGTTGAAAGTTGACAGTAGCGATTATGCGGACAGTAGAAAGCTTATGTCCTTAATGCACCGCTTAGTGTGCTGAACCCCAATCGTCGTCTGTGGATGTTGCGAACATCGGACATACACGTTTTGATAACTACGTGATAGTTTAGTTAAACGGTTTAGAGTTGAGGCACCAAAGACGTTTTCCGAAACGTCGCGGAACATATGAGATGTTTCGAGGGCTGAAATTGGGATTTCAGGCTCGTGCCAACGTCAAGAGGTATAAGACCTCTGAAAATTCTCTTAGCCTGCAAACTAAGGGAGAAAAAGCTCAATCGTTGAGCTTGTGCTCAGATTGTCTGAGTGCAACAATCACTTGAATCGAGTGGGAGTTGATCTTCCGGATGAGATAGTGATGATTCTCCAAAGTCATTGCCACCAAGCTGCTAGAGCTTCATGATGAACTATAACATATCAGGGATAGATATGATGATCCTTGAGGTATTCACGATGTTTGACACATGAAAGTAGAAATCAAGAAGGAGCATCAATTGTTGATGGTTGGTGAAACCACTAGTTTCAAGAAGGGCAAGGGCAAGAAGGACACTTCATGAAGCGGCAAATCAGTTGCTGCTCGAAGAAGAAACCCAAGGTCGAACCCAAACCGAGACTAAGTGCTTCGTAATAAGGGAACAACCACTGGAGCAGAATTACCCTAGATACTTGGTAGATAAGAAGGCTGGCAAGGTCGATAGAAGTATATTGGATATACATTATGTTAATGTGTACTTTACTAGTACTCCTAGTAGCACCGGTATTAGATACGGTTCGGTTGCTAAGTGTTAGTAACTCGAAATAAAAGCTACAGAATAAACGGAGACTAGCTAAAGGTGAGCTGACGATACGCGTTGGAAGTGTTTCCAAGGTTGATGTGATCAAGCGTCGCACGCTCCCTCTACCATCAAGATTAGTATTAAACCAGAATAATTTTCATTTGGTGTTTGCGTTGAGCATAGACATGATTGGATCATGTCTATCATAATCTGATTATTCATTTAAGGAGAATAATGGTTACTCTATTTATTTGAATAATACCTTCAATGGTCTTGCACCTAAAGGAATGGTTTATTGAATCTCGATCGTAGTGATATACATTTTCATGCCAAAAGATATAAGATATAGTACCACTTACTTGTGGCACTGCCATGTAAGTCATATTGGTATAAAACGCATGAAGAAGCTCCATGTTGATGGATCTTTGGACTCACTCGTTTTGAAAAGTTTGAGACATGCGAACCATGTCTATTGGTGTATCGCATGATGAAACTCCATGTAGATGGATCGTTTGGACTCACTTGATTTTGAATCACTTGAGATATGCAAATCATACCACATGGGCAAGATGACCTAAAAGCCTCGTTTGATAAGATGGAACAAGATAGCAACTTGTTGGAAGTAACACATTTTGATGTGTGCAGTCCAATGAGTCTTTGAGGCATCTGATGAATGTCGTTATGTTCTTACTTCACGAGATGATTCGAGTAGATGTTGAGTATATTTACTTGATGAAACACAAGTCTGAATTATTGAATGGTTCAAGTAATTTCAGAGTGAAGTTGAAGATCATCGTGACAAGAGGATAAAATGTCTATGATATGATCATAGAGATGAGTATCTGAGTTCGAGCTTTGGCACGCAATTAAGACATTGTGGAAATTGTTTCACAATTAATACCACTGAACACCATAGTTTGATGGTGTGTCCGAACATCATAGTTGCACCCTATTGGATATGGTGCGTACCATGATGTCTCTCATCGAATTACCACTATCGTTTATGGGTTGGGCATTAGAGACAACCACATTCACTTTAAATAGGGCACCACGTAATTCCGTTGAGATGACACCGTATGAACTATGGTTTAGAGAAACCTAAGCTGTCATTTCTTAAAAGTTTGGGGCTATGACGCTTATGTGAAAAAGTTTCAGGTTGATAAGCTCGAACCCAAAGCGGATAAAATGCATCTTCATAGGACACCAAAAACAGTTGGGTATACCTCCTAATTCAGATCCGAAAGCAATAGGGATTGTTTCTTGAATCGGGTCCTTTCTCGAGGAAAAGTTTGTCTCAAAAAGTTGAGTGGGAGGATGGTGGAGACTTGATGAGGTTATTGAACCGTCACTTCAACTAGTGTGTAGCAGGGCACAGGAAGTTGTTCCCGTGGCACCTACACCAATTGAAGTAGAAGCTTATGATAGTGATCATGAAGTTTTGGATCAAGTCACTACCATACCTCGTAGGTTGACAAGGATGCGTACTACTTCAGAGTGGTACAGTAATCCTGTCTTGAAGGTCATGTTGCTAGCAACAATGAACCTATGAGCTATGGAGAAGCGATGGTGGGCCCAAATTCCAACAAATGGTAAGAAGCCATGAAATCCGAGATAGGATCCATGTATCAGAACAAAGCATGAACTTTGGTGGACTTGCCCGATGATCGGCAAGCCATTGAGATAAATGGATCTTTAAGAAGAAGACAGACGTGGACGGTAATGTCACCGTCTATGAAGCTCGACTTGTGGCGAAGAGTTTTTTCACAAGTTCAAGGAGTTGACTACGATGAGATTTTCTCATCCGTAGCGATGCTTAAGTTCGTCGGAATCATGTTAGCATTAGCTGCATTTATGAAATCTGGCAGATGGATGTCAAAACGAGTTTCCTTACCGGTCTTACGTAAGGAAAGGTTGTATGTGATACAATCGTAAAGTTTTGTCGATCCTAAGGATGCTAAAAGGTATGCTGGCTCCAGCGATCCTTCTAAGGACTGGAGTAAGCATCTCGGAGTTGGAATGTGCGCTTTGATGAGATGATCAAAGATTTTGGGTTTATACAAAGTTTATGAGAAACTTGTGTTTCCAAAGAAGTGAGTGGGAGCACTATAGAATTTCTGATGAGTATATGTTGTTGACATATTGATGATCAGAAATGATGTAGAATTTCTGGAAAGCATATAGGTTTATTTGAAAGATGTTTTTCAATAGAAAACCTGGATTAAGCTACTTGAACATTGAGCATCGAGATCTATAAGGATAGATCAAAGTGCTTAATAATACTTTCAAATGAGCACATACCTTGACATAATCTTGAAGGTGTTCAAGATGGATCATTCAAAGAAGGAGTTCTTGACTGAGTTGTAAGGTATGAAGTTAAGAGTTAAAGCTCGACCACGGCAGAAAAGAGAGAAAGGACGAAGGTCGTCCCCTATGCCTTAGACGTAGGCTCTACAGTATGCCATGCTGTGTACCGCACCTGATGTGTGCCTTGCTACATATCTGGCAAGAGGGTACAAAGGTGATCAAGGAGTGGATCACCAGATAGCGGTCAAAATTATCCTTAGAGGAATAAGGATATGTTTCTCGATTATGGAGGTGATAAAGAGTTCGACGTAAAGAGTTGCGTCGATGCAAGCTTAACACCTATCCGGATAGCTCTGAGTAGAGATACCGGATACGTATAATGGAGCAATAATTTGTAATAGCTCCAAGTGGAACGTGGTAGCAGCATCTATGATATGACATAAAGTTTTGTGAAATAGATAGGGATCTGAATATTGCAGACCCATTGGCTAAAACCACTCTCACAAGCAAAACATGATCAAACCTCAGAATTCATTGAGTCTTAATCACATGATGATGTGAACTAGTTTGAGACACTAGTAAACTCTTTGGATGTTGGTCACATGGCGATGTGACCTATCGATCATTAATCACATGACGATGTGAACTAGATTATTGACTCTAGTGCAAGTGGGAGACTGTTGGAAATATGCCCTAGAGGCAATAATAAATTAGTTATTATTATTATATTTCCTTGTTCATGATAATCATTTATTATCCATGCTATAATTGTATTGATAGGAAACTCAGATACATGTGTGGATACATAAACAACACCATGTCCCTAGTAAGCCTCTAGTTGACTAGCTCGTTGATCAACATATGGTTATGGTTTCCTGACCATGGACATTGGATGTCGCTGATAACGGGATCACATCATTTGGAGAATGATGTGATGGACAAGACCCAATCCTAAGCCTAGCACAAAGATCGTAGTTCATATGCTAAAGCTTTTCTAATGTCAAGTATCTTTTCCTTAGACCATGAGATTGTGCAATTCCCGGATACCGTAGGAATGCTTTGGGTGTACCAAACATCACAACGTAACTGGGTGGCTATAAAGGTGCATTACAGGTATCTCCGAAAGTGTCATTGGGTTGGCACGAATCGAGGCTAGGATTTGTCACTCGGTTGACGGAGAGGTATCTCTGGGCCCACTCGGTAGGACATCATCATAATGTGCACAATGTGACCAAGGGGTTGATCACGGGATGATGTGTTATGGAGCAGTAAAGAGACTTGCCGTAACGAGATTGAACAAGGTATCGGTATACCGACGATCGAATCTCGGGCAAGTACAATACCGTTAGACAAAGGGAATTGAATACGGGATTGATTGAGTCATTGACATCGTGGTTCATCGATTGAGATCATCGTGGAACATGTAGGAGCCAACATGGGTATCCAGATCCGCTGTTGGTTATTGACCGAGAACGTCTCGGTCATGTGCGCATGGTTCCCGAACCCGTAGGGTCTACACATAAGGTTCGATGGCGCTAGGGTTATAAAGGAAGTTTGTATGTGGTTACGAATGTTGTTGAGTCCCGGATGAGATCCCGGACGTCACGAGGAGTTCGGAATGGTCCAAGGTAAAGAATAATATATAGGAAGTGAGGTTTTGGTCCTTTGGAAAAGTTTGGTTTTATATCGGTAGCGTCTGGGACCACCGGAGGGTCGGGGTCCACCAAGTGGGGCCACCATCCCGGAGGGCTGCATGGGCTAAGTGTGGGAGGGGACCAGCCCCAGGTGGGCTGGTGCACCCCCCCACAAGGCCCAAGGCGCAGCTAGGTGGGGAGAGGGGAAACCCTAGGCGCAGATGGGCCTAAAGGCCCACCCTAGGGGGCGCCCCCTCTCTCCCCCTCTTGGCCGCCCCCTTCAAGTCACATCTAGGGCGGCCGCACCCCTTGGATGGGAACCCTAGATGGGGGCGCAGCCACCTCCCCTTCTCCTATAAATAGTGGGGGTTTTGGGGCTGCCCAACACATGAGAACCTCTCCCTCTTGGCGCAGCCCTGCCTCTCTTACTCCTCTCCCGCGGTGCTTGGCGAAGCCCTGCTGGACTACCACGCTCCTCCATCACCACCACGCCGTTGTGCTGCTGCTGGATGGAGTCTTCCTCAACCCTCCCTCTCTCCTTGCTGGATCAAGGCATGGGAGGCGTCACCGGGCTGTCGTGTGTGTTGAGCGCGGAGGTGCCGTCCGTTCGAACTAGGATCTCCGGTGATTTGGATCACGGCAGTCGACTCCTTCAACCCCGTTCTCTTGAGCGCTTCCGCTTAGCGATCTACAAGGGTATGTAGATGCACTCTCCTTCACCTCGTTGCTGGTTTCTCCTTAGATAGATCTTGGTGACACGTAGGAAAATTTTGAATTTCTGCTACGTTCCCCAACAATGACCGAGGTGTGTAACTTTGGAGGGGGGGGGGGGGGGTACCGCACAGGGCTAAACAATGTCAACTTGTGTTGTCTGTTGTCCTATTGGGGTGCCCCCTGGCCACATATATAAAGGAGGGAGGTAGAGAGGAGGCCGTCCAGGTTTGGGCGCGCCAAGGGGGAGTCCTACTTGGACTTCTAGTCCAAGTAGGATTCGGCCCCCCTTTTTCCTTTCTTCCACCGGAGGGAAAGGTAAGGGAGAGAGAGGGGGAAGGAAAGAGGGGGCCCGGCCCCCTCCCCTAGTCCAATTCGGTTTGGGCAAGGGAAGGGGCGCCCCTCTCACGTGACCCTTTCTCCTCTCCTCCAATAAGGCCCACTAGGCCCAATACTTCTCCCGGGGGGTTCCGGTAACCTCCCGATACTCCGGAAAAATGTCCGAACCACTCGGAACCATTCCGATGTCCAAATGCAACCTTCCAATATATGAATCTTCATGTCTCGACCATTTCGAGACTCCTCGTCATGTCCATGATCACATCCGGGACTCTGAACTACCTTCGGTACATCAAAACACATAAACTCACAATACCAATCGTCATCGAACGTTAAGCGTGCGGACCCTACGAGTTCGAGAACTATGTAGACATGAACGAGACACGTCTCCGGTCAATAACCAATAGCGGAACCTAGATGCTCATATTGGTTCCTACATATTCTATGAAGATATTTATCGGTCAAACCGCATAACAACATAAGTTGTTCCCTTTGTCATCGGTATGTTACTTGCCCGAGATTCGATCGTCGGTATCTCAATACCTAGTTAAATATTGGTACCAGCAAGTCTCTTTACTCGTTTCGTAATACTTTATCCCGCAACTAACTCATTAGTCACAATGCTTGCAAGGCTTATAGTGATGAGTTTTACCGAGAGGGCCCAGAGATACCTCTCCGAAACACGGAGTGAAATCCTAATCTTTATCTATGCCAACCGAACAAACACACCTTCGGAGACACTTGTAGAGCACCTTTATAATCACCCTTTTACGTTGTGACATTTGGTAGCACACAACATGTTCCTTCGGTATTCGGGAGTTGCATAATCTCATAGTCTGAGGAACTTGTATAAGTCATGAAGAAAGCATTAGCAATAAAACTGACACGATCATAATGCTAAGCTAACGGATGGGTCATGTCCATCACATCATTCTCCTAATGATGTGATCCCATTCATCAAATGACAACGCATGTCTATGGTCAGGAAACATAACCATCTTTGATTAACGAGCTAGTCAAGTAGAGGCATACTAGGGACTATTAGTTTTGTCTATGTATTCACACATGTACTAAGTTTCCGGTTAATACAATTCTAGATTGAATAATAATTATCATGAATTAAGGAAATAAATAATAACTTTATTATTGCCTCTAGGGCATATTTCCTTCAGTCTCCCACTTGCACTAGAGTCAATAATCTAGTTCACATCACCATGTGATTTAACACCAATATTCACATTTGTATGTGATTAACACCCATAGTTCACATCGTCATGTGACCAACACCCAAAGGGTTTACTAGAGTCAATAATCTAGTTCACATCGCTATGTGATTAATACCCAAAGAGTACTAAGGTGTGATCATGTTTTGCTCGTGAGAGAAGTTTAGTCAGCAGTGCAGTAACATTGAGCCGTATGTATTTTGCAAATATTCTATGTCTACAATGCTCTGCATGGAGCTACTCTAGATAATTGCTCCCACTTGCAATATGTATCCAGATTGAGACTTAGAGTCATCTGGATCGGTGTAAAAGCTTGCATCGATGTAACTCTTTACGACGAGCTCTTCTATCACCTCCATAATCGAGAAATGTTTCCTTAGTCCTCACTAAGGATAATCTTGACCGCTGTCCAGTGATCTACTCCTAGATCAAAATTGTACTCCCTCGCCAAACTCAGGGCAGGGTACACAATTGTCTGGTACACAACATATCGTACTTTATATAACCTATGACTGTTGAAAGTGCAACTATCCCTAGGTGGTTTTGGTAATTCCTAACAACATATAGCTCATTGAGCTAATATTATTCCAAGACAAACATTTCAGGAAAGCTCAATGAATGGCATGGCATGGATGAGAAAAGTGGATCCCTCAAAATACCAAGGATAAAAGGATTGGCTCAAGCTTCAAGCTCAAGACTCTACATTTTATATTTTAGTGATCCAAGATCACATTGAGTCTATAGGAAAAGCCAATACTATCAAGAAGGGATGAGGTGTTGCTTAATGAGTTTCTTGCTTCATAAGTGCTTAGTGATATGCTCCAAAACCCTCAACTACTTTCCCACATCCACAAATGACCTAAACCTAAAGTTAAACTCGGCCCCACCGATTCTTTCTATCCGGCGCCACCGAGTTCAGATGTCATAGCCACTGCCACAAACCCTAGGCAAATCGGTCTCACCGATAGGGATCTCGGTCTCACCGAGATGGGATTGTAATCTCTCTGTTTCCCTTCGTAACGTTTCAGTCTAACCGAGATGAGCGATCGGTCCCACCGAGATTGCAATGTAAACTCTCTATTTCCTTTTTGTAACATTTTGGTCTCACCGAAAAGAGCGAACCAGTCCCACCGAGTTTACCTGACCAACTCTCTGGTTACCTTATTACCAAAATCGGTCTCACTGAGTTTGTGTAATTGGTCTCATCGAGATTACGTTATGCCCTAACCCTAACCATATCTGTCCTACCGAGTTGCATGTCGGTCCCACCGAAAACCCTAATGGTCACTAGGTTTACTAAATCGGTCTGACCGAGTTTGTTGATTCGGTCCTACCGAGATTGGTAACTTGTGTGTAACGGTTAGATTTTGTGTGGAGGCTATTTATACCCCTCCACCTCCTCTTCATTCATGGAGAGAGCCATCAGAACAAACCTACACTTCCAACTTACCATTTCTGAGAGAGAACCACCTACTCATGTGTTGAGACCAAGATATTCCATTCCTACCATATGAATCTTGATCTCTAGCCTTCCCCAAGTTGCTTTCCACTCAAATCTTCTTTCCACCAAATCCAAATCCTATGAGAGAGAGTTGAGTGTTGGGGAGACTATCATTTGAAGCACAAGAGCAAGGAGTTCATCATCAAAACACCATTTGTTACTTCTTGGAGAGTGGTGTTTCCTAGATTGGCTAGGTGTCACTTGGGAGCCTCCCACAAGATTGTGGAGTTGAACCAAAGAGTTTGTAAGGGCAAGGAGATCGCCTACTTCGTGAAGATCTACCGCTAGTGAGGCAAGTCCTTCGTGGGCGACGGCCATGGTGGGATAGACAAGGTTGCTTCTTCGTGGAGCCTTCTTGGGTGGAGCCCTCCGTGGACTCGCGCAACCGTTACCCTTCGTGGGTTGAAGTCTCCATCAACGTGGATGTACGATAGCACCACCTATCGGAACCATGGCTCAAAAATCACCGTGTCTCCAAATGGCGTTTGAAATCTCCATACCCTTTGGGTGTCAAAACCGGCGGATCTCGGGTAGGGGGTCCCAAGCAGTGCGTCTTAGGATCAATGGTAACAGGAGGCAAGGGACACAATGTTTACCCAGGTTCGGGCCCTCTCGATGGAGGTAAAACTCTACTCCTGCTTGATTAATATTGATGATATGGGTAGTACAAGAGTTGATCTACCACGAGATCAGAGAGGCTAAACCCTAGAAGCTAGCCTATGGTATGATTGTTGTTGTATATGTCTATCGACTAGCCTGGCCCCGGTTTATATAATGCACCAGAGGCCTAGGATAACAAGAGTCCTAGCCGAATACGCCGGTGGGGGAGGAGTCCTTGTCTTGATCGCCAAGTCTTGTTGATTCTTCCTTGTATGCGGCAGCTGTCTAGACTGGCCCATGAGTATATGGCCATGGGCATCCTCGGCCCAATCCAACTAATCGGGAGACGACGCGTTGAGTACCCCCTAGTCCAGGACACCGATAGTAGCCCCCTGAACCGGTCTTCAAGTGAGGGACGCTCCTCAATTCTTCCGAACTGTTCTTCATCTTCGGTTGCCGGTCTTGAAAACTGGTTCAACAAATCTTCTCATCTTCTATCTTGAGGATCACCGAAATGCATTCGACGAGTTTACACTTCGGGTATCCGAGGAGCCCCTTTAAGTTTCCGGCCTTTATCAATGCCTTGTTATTTTTATGCCACACTTCGGGTTTGAAGTTGTTCCCGGGCGGCAGCGTCCTCTTGCGTCCGAGCTCCAACGCCGGACTGTATCCGAGCTCCAACGCCGGACTATGTATCCGAGCTCCAACGCCGGACTGTATCCGAGGTGTCGTAAATCACCTTGGTTCAAAGAATTTTGAAGGAGTTTAGCGAGCTTAATGCGGAAATGCCCTCTATGGAGCCAGCCACTAGTGCAGGAGCTTTATGCGGACTACTTCGAGTGGTGCACCACCACAGAATGTGGGCCGATTTTTGTCAATATTTTTGATTGATGCAATTTATTCTCTGCCGAGATGCATAGCCAGTAGCCCTCAAGGTGGGTATCGGTCTATAACCCGAGATGCACATGAAGGATGACATAAGACCGCTGATCCCCGTAGCCGCTTAGACTCGGGTTGATTTGCAAAATCAGTCTGAGGATCAAGTCCTAGCTCGGCAGAATACTTCGGGACACAACAAGCGACGTGCTCAGTCCTCAAGACTCATGTTGGGTGCGGTCGACCAACCTGAGGATCAAAATCTCCTCGGAGACTGTATTACACTTAAAATTTTCTGCATTGGACAGGCAATGCAGTAGCCCCCGAGACACTGGTGGGGTGGCAACACCAGATCAGGGGATCGATGTGCCCCTTTAATATTTGTAAATAATAAGCCCGAAGCCCAGTAGCCCCCGAGCCTTAATGCGGGCATGGGAGGCCGAATTAAGGATCGATATCCATAGTAAAATCACAAATTATGTGTAATGACTCTATGTATCCAAGTACTTTACGTCATTAATGCTCGGATCCGCATTGTACAAAACTTTGTTGACCGACCATCGGCTTCCACCTCCTCGGCCAATAGCGAGGAGTGTTTAATCCTACTTTATAAAGCCTTTATGAGGCAAAGATTTACAACAAACAAGGCAATCTGGCCATACGGTTTTATAAACAAAGGTACGCGGAGAGACATGTTATATTGCTATTTAACAGAAGAAATGTCTTCCAAAGAAAATAGTCCCGCTATCGGTTCCTTTCTTTGGGTTGTCATGCTAAGCATGATCATGAAACCTCAGCTCCAATGTAAGAGCAAAATATCGAGGATTTGGTTTGGGAGGCCAGTTAATAGCCCCCGGTAGTGTTCGGCGACAGTCGAGGTCAAGCCGTAAACACTTCGGCCATTGTTATGAATGGCCCGTCGTTTAACGCCGTCATCAGATCGCCGACTAGTTTATGCTTATTGTGACAGTTAGTTTTCGGCTTTCTCCACTGAGGTGCTTAACCATGTGAGCTGGAAGCACAATCGCAGTGGTTCTCCCTTTGCACACCTAGCCGAACAAAGCGAAACATAGGAGGCAAGCGCGAGGCAGCCAGCAACCCAACTATTGACCGAAGACACAATTGAAACCGATGCATATATAGCAATATCCGAGAATGTTTTGCGAATCTCTAAAGGTGTCGGCGTTGCATCTGCGAGACTTGTGCTGAAAACACACAAATAGTTTAAAAGTGCCATGGGCTCGAAAAGCCAAAAACTTATTCAAAAGGTTAATGTCGAACTAGATCAAGTGTTGGTGCCAATCAAAAATTGGACTTTAGAGAAAAAAGCTGCTTCGCCGTGCTTTAACATGACACATCCTATCTCAAAACTTCAGCGGGTCAGCCTCGGCTTCAACCTTCTAATCCGGCGGAGTACTTCTTACTAGGCCAGTTTAGGAAACTAAACTCTAGCGGCTTTGAGAGAGAAATTAGGCTCTGACTAGTGACCGCACACTTGTGTCGAAAAAGGAGTGATAAATAATAATAAAAACTTTGCAACGACTAAGAAGAAAAACACTTATCATAAAGCGGCTCATATAAATTTAAGAGCCCCCAAGTGACTTGGGTAAAGAATGATTGCATGTACGAAGTACTTATATCATATCTATGTTCAACCGAACTTTAAACGCGTCTTAACCGACCGTCGGCTTCTCCTCTTGGTCAAGGACGAAAAGTGTTATGTACTCCATCATCGAGAATATCGACGGTGTTTCCAATAACCAGGCAATCATGCCATAAGGCTATAACAGACAAAGCGCTCGGGAACTTATGCTATATTATCTGCGAAGTGTAAGAAGCATCTTGAAGAAAATAGTACCCCATGATACCTTTCTTGGTGCTCATTGTTATTATGAGACTTGTGCAATAGATTTTTTGTACTCATGAGTTCCGTTGTGTGCCGACCATGATTGAAAACAATAAGAGCGCTAGCTTTCGGCTTCACCCAGTCTGAGGTCCGGCTCGGGTGACCCGATCGTGACAATCGTGAGGTGCTCCCTTACTCCTTGCGAACAATCAGGAGCGTGAGGGGTAAGCACAGAGCCAGGCAACCCAGCTTGCAAATCGCTTAAGTCAATATGGTGCATATTGTGGCGTAATACACGAACAAGGAACGAGGCCGTACAAGTATAACCATATGCAAGAGGAAAAAGCTTCATGAAGGAAGCTCCCAAGTAAACGGGGTATTTGAATTTGCGCGTCACAAACAAAGTTTGGACAAGGAAATTTTTACAAGCAACTTTTTTCCAAAAAGGTATAATGCTTGGCCGAGCCGAACACAAGTTAAAAATTGAAAACTTTGAGCATGAAGACAACTTAGCTGGTTAATATGTTCGGTATTGATGACGCGGTCCGAGCTTGATGCGGGACAAGGTTCCATCCCCGAGCCGGTCTCGAGGTGGCGGAGCAAAGAGCTCGGCACTCCGAAGTGGTGACATAGCACGGTCAATGCAGGACGGCAGGGTGATGCCGAAGTCCCCGGCATGGGGTAATGAAGTGTTGACGAAGCCCCCCGTCCAGCCGAGGTGACGCCAAAGGATATAGTCCGGCTGGATCATTTTCCTATGCACAAAAAATAGTGCAAACCGGAGATAATAGTAATAATAATAAAAATAAAAAAAATTCGTTACATAACAAATAATTTATGCAAAGTGAGTAATAAAAAGAAATATGGCCTGGCGCCGAAGTCGATGTCGATGCAGGGCGGCGGCGTGATGCGGTAAAGGCATGGCAAGACCTGAATTCACAGGTCGGTTCGAGTTCCGGATGCGGCGTTCGCCGGACTATGTACGGAAACTGACCGAACCACCATGCGACCTCGTTAACGTGGCCACCATTTGATAGACCTGCGTACATATGACGGACAAACCAGAGTAATAATTCATTGGAAAAAATGAACCCTAACAAGCAAAAAATACTAGGATTAATAGCACCTGGCTTATTTGTTGTAGCAATCCGAAGAAAAGTGATTCCCAAAATTGGGACTCGATCCGCACACCTATCGCCTGATGGGCGATAAAGCAACGGCATGGCGATGCTGACAAAGGTTGGCTCGCCGAGGCAAAGCCCTCGGTCCAGCTAACGTGACGGAGCTGGTCGGCCAGCGACGTCGAAGTCTTCGGAGTAGGTTGATGAAGAGATGATGAAGCCCCCGGTCCAGCGATGTAGGTCGTGACATGGTCGATGCCGGCTTGATGAAGTGACCGTGTGGCGATGCAGGTGTGCCCGCTCCGTGTAATCCGTGGGGCGGCGATGTTGGTGACGATTTATCTTTCGCGATGCCGAACTATTGTTCGCTGGCGAATGATGATCCAAGAAATTGAGCTCGGCTCAACAAAGCGACGACGTGTCTAACGCAGATCGGCCGCCGTGGAGTGATGTTGTCGGGCTGGTTTGACACCGGCGCGACGGTGAAGTTCGTATTGCAAGAATACTTTTAATACTACTGGGATGTGTTTGAGAATAAAACACAGCACCCCATACGAAAACTTCCTTCAAAAAGTATGTCCGAGATCCCGTTCATAAAGAAGATGAATTCGGGTCGGATTCGTTCTCGCGTAGAAAACAGATCCAAAAAGTGATGCACTAATCGGAAGTTTCCCGGAGTTTGGACGGTCGGATCGAGCTGAATTTTTGGCAGGTGGTAGATATGGGAATTCTGCAGCAAATCAACGGTTGGATCCTCCAAAGGACATCCGAGCTAGATGCTGGATACCACGCCCTAAACTCGTCCGGATTCTCGTCCAGATTCAACATGGCTCCGGTATATCGGAGATTGCCGGAGATTCCTCCATCCGAACTCGACGAAATTTTTGCAGGGTTGTTGTAGACTTAATTCCGCATAATTCCACCAAAGCAATCGTTTAAGCGACACTCGAGGAGGCGGTGGCGGCGGATACAAGTTTGCTGTCCAGAAAAACAACACGGTCGCCTGAGGGCAATGTTGACGTTGAGCCCCCGAGCTCCATGGATGACTCCTCCATGATCTTGACAGAGATCGGAGTTGGTGTTGATGAAGGCCTTCATCCGAACATGATGATCGGAGGTAGGGCACAGTCCTCGGTCAAGCCAAGGTGACCAGTCGAGCTGGTGACGAAGAAGCCGACGTCGCGAGCTTGACTGCGGTCGAGCCATTGATCCTTTCGCCCGATCACACCGCGGAACTCTCAATGAAAGCACCAATGTCGGTGTCAAAACCGGCGTATCTCGGGTAGGGGGTCCCAAGCAGTGCGTCTTAGGATCAATGGTAACAGGAGGCAAGGGACACAATGTTTACCCAGGTTCGGGCCCTCTCGATTGAGGTAAAACCCTACTCCTGCTTGATTAATATTGATGATATGGGTAGTACAAGAGTTGATCTACCACGAGATCAGAGAGGCTAAACCCTAGAAGCTATCCTATGGTATGATTGTTGTTGTATATGTCTATCGACTAGCCTGGCCCCGGTTTATATAATGCACCAAAGGCCTAGGATAACAAGAGTCCTAGCCGAATACGCCGGTGGGGGAGGAGTCCTTGTCTTGATCGCCAAGTCTTGTTGATTCTTCCTTGTATGCGGCAGCTGTCTGGACTGGCCCATGACTATACGGCCATGGGGGTCCTCAGCCCAATCCAACTGATCGGGAGACGACGCGTTGAGTACCCCCTAGTCCAGGACACCGACACCCTTCCCTTTACATTCTTGCAAGTTGCATGCTTTATTTTCCGCTGCTCATATACTCTTTGCATGCTTGCTTGAATTGTGTTAAGATTGCTTGACTTGTGCTAAGTTTGCTAAAATCTGCCAAAGACTAAAATTAGGAAAAGGTTAAGTTTTTATTTGGTCAAGTAGTCTAATCACCCCCCCTCTAGACATACTTCAAGGTCCTACAAGTGGTATCAGAGCTTTGTTCTCCATTTGCTTTGATTTCCATAGCTTTTGGTGGTCATAGCCTTGGTTTCACAACCGAGGAGAGTATGGCGTCTAGCGAGGGAAACTACCACCGTAGAGGTCCTTACTTTGATGGTACTAATTTTGCTAGTTGGAAGCATAAGATGAAAATGCATATTCTCGGACATAACCCCACCGTTTGGGCTATTGTGTGTATTGGCTTGCAAGGTGAATTCTTTGATGGGAGAGAACCAAACCATGAAGCTAGCGCGGAAGAGTTAACGATGCTGCAATACAACGCTCAAGCTTGTGATATCCTCTTCAACGGATTGTGCCCCAAAGAATTCAACAAAATCAGCCGTCTTGAGAATGCAAAGGAAATTTGGGACACTTTGATTGATATGCATGAAGGTACCGACTCCGTCAAGGAATCCAAATTGGATGTGCTTCAAAGTCAACTTGACAAGTTCAAGATGAAGGATGGTGAAGGCGTCGCTGAAATGTACTCTAGGCTTGCTCTCATCACAAATGAGATTGCCGGCTTAGGAAGTGAAGAGATGACCGACAAATTCATCATCAAGAAGATCCTAAGAGCCTTGGATGGAAAATATGGTATCGTGTGCACATTGATGCCCAACTACAAGAATCTCAAGCCAACAGAGGTCATCGGAAGAATTGTTGCTCATGAGATGTCACTCAAGGATAAGGAGGAACTGCACAACAAGTCAAGTGGTCCTTACAAAGCCTCATGTGAAGCTCCCACATCATCAAGTGAGAAACAAACCTTCAATGAAGAATTGAGCCTAATGGTGAAGAACTTCAACAAATTCTACAAGAGTAGAAGCAAAGAAAGAAGTTCCAAGTCAAGGTCCTACAGTGACAAAAGATCTTCCAGTCGAGAGCGAAATTGCTACAACTGTGGAAGACCCGGACACTATTCCAATGAGTGTACGGCTCCATACAAAAGAAGAGAAGATTCACCTAAGAGGAGAAGTAGAAGAGAAGAATCACCGCCAAGAGCGAGAAGGAGTAGAGATGATCGTTATGAACGAAGAACATCCCGGAGAAGCAAGGATTCGGAAAGGAAGGACAAGTCATCAAAGAGCTACACAAAACGAAGACATCAAGATCATGTTGGTGAATGGGTATCCGGTTCCGACTCTGAACATCACTCCGAGAGAAGCTATCACTCCGACTCCAAACATACTCAAGATGAAGGTGTTGCCGTTCTAGCACTTGTGTCAACCAACTCCCACGACATATTTGATTCAACAAATGAAGGACTTGGAAGATGCTTCATGGCTAAAGGCCCAAAGGTAACACATCCCGAGTATGTTGATTTCAATAGTGATGAAGATGACTTGCTAGGTGATGACGATTTACTTGTTGACAACTCTAGTGATGAATACTATGATGAAACGTCAATTAATCATGCTAATCAAGATAAAACGAATGACGATGATAAGGAGAAGATTGAGCTCCTAACTAAAGAACTAAACACTCTAAAGTTAGCTCATGAAACTATCTTAGGGGATCATCGAGAACTTTTAAGGACTCATGAGAAGTTACGCTTTGAAAAGCTCAACCTTGAGCAAGAGCATGAGTTCTTAAAGGCAATCAAAGATGATCGCAAGAAAAGTTCTTCTTACATTGCCAAGCGTTTACTCTTATCTACTTACATGCCTCAAGTCAAGTCTAGTAACAAAAGCAAGAATGATTCTTCCTCTAGTAGTAACAATCATCATGCTAAATCCAATATTGTTGCTTCTAGTAGTTCTCTTGATTCCACTAATGATTCTCTTAGCCAAGTTACACTTGAGCAAGAAAATAGCTTATTGAAGGGAATCATAGAGAAAGGTGTTTATAAGAGCCTTGCCGGGAGTAAGCAACTCGAAGAAATTGTACGCAAGCAAGGAAGGCACCGGAAGAACCAAGGTGTTGGTTTTGAACGGAAGGTCAATGCCAATGGAGTTGAGTGGGAAGAAGATCAATACCCCAAGACGAAGTTTGTTCCTCAACAAGAGAAGTATGATCCTACTTCATTCAAAGGGACACAAGCTCAAGATGATCTTCCACCACAAGACCACAAGCAAAAAGGCAAGGATGAGCTTCAAGAGGAGATTGATGCATTTGAAGAAGCTCCCAAGGCCTTGGTCTAGTGGATTCCCAAGACTACGTCAAGCTCTACTTCATCAAGTACGACTACAACTCCAAGGATTCCCATCAACATGGTGTGGATCCCGAAGAAGAAGAACTAGAGAGTTCTTGAGGGTGACTCCGCCAACATTCTTCACTCATATTATTTTGGCAAGGACAAGTGCAATCAACTTTCACATCTTGCACTAGTTCAAGGAGTCACAAACCCTCTTGTTGGTAAGACAAGGGACAAGGTAACCTAATGCTTTCATAGACATCATCTTGTGTGTGCTTCACTCTATGTCTATGGATATCCTTGTTTGTTCCTTGTGGGACTAACCCGTGTAGATATTGAAAGTGCAACTCACTCCAAAGGATTGCTCCAAATGATCTACATCAACATTGAGCATCCACATCTTCAACACCTACATGAAGTCAACATCGACAAAACCCAAGGTTAGTTCATCCCTCTATAGGGGGGATCTCACATCTAGGGGGAGCTTTACTCTAAGAATTGAGCTAAAGCAACTCTAATGGTGTGAACACATCAATGCATTATGTAAAAGTGGTAACCCCACTTGAGCTTAAACGATGAGTATGACCTATGATCAAATGTTCTCATTTGACTCCTAAGTCAATATACTCATATATAGATGACCTAGTCATCGCCAATTGCTTGATAGATGCTAGAATTGGTTGTGCATGCTTTGGCACATATTTCATTTGTCATTTTATTGTGTGAGCATGCAGATTGCATATTTTACTCATTCGAGGACATCCACTTGTAGTTTTGCTTGTTTGGCTTCTTTTTCTTTTGGCCAAGTGGATGCACAAGAATGCCTAAGAACCTTCTCTAGCTATCTATGATTTTCTTGTCTCAAACTCTATTCATGCTACATCACAAAATTTGATCAAGTCAGATTCGATCCACTCTGTGTGAGGAGCACTCGGAGTCCCCGATTCGTCATAGGCTTAAACTTCCAAAACTTCTTTGTGCGTTTCGGTCTGACCGATTCTTCCATTTTCGGTCATACCGAGATCACTAAGTCGATCTCGGTTTTCAATCTCGGTGCAACCGATTTGAACATTTCGGTCTCACCGAGTTGCAGTAACTGCTTGCAGTAATGCATCTCGGTGCCACCGAGTTGTTCCACTCGGTCACACCGACAGGGTCGGGCTATATATACCCAAGGGCAAATTTTTTGAAAATTTCTCCGAACAGTTTTCGCCCGCGCTCAGCCCGCTCTGCCTCCAGGGTCTCCGGATCGTTCTCCTCATCGCCAGCCGCCTCCGGCCGCTGGTCTCCGCCGCCATCAATGGGAATCTCCACCCCCGTTGCCACCGTAGCGAGTCCATCGCCGAGCTAGGGTATGGACTTGATCACTGTGCTATTCCAATCTGATTCCTAGCACATTGTGTTTGTAATGAATCTTGCCATGATTGAAACTATCTCATCTAGTCAAAACTATCCGTAGATTAGGTTTCGATTGAAAATTTAGGGTTAGGTTTCCGCCGAAACCATCTCGGACCCACCGAGTTGTAGGAATCGGTTCCACCGATTTGGCCAAGGCCATTGCACTTGTGATTCTCGGTCTGACCGAGAATTGCAAATCAGTGTGACCGATTTCAGAACTTTGTGAAACCCTAGCAGTTTCGGTGCCACCGAACTGTGACTCGGTCTGACCGAGTTCACTAGTTTAGGTTCCTAAAGCTGCTTCGGTATCACCGAGTTCACAAATCGTTTGATCCGAAATGCTTTCTGTGGAAAACTAAAACTAAGTTTTTAACTCAATCTTTTGCAAAAACCTTTGTATTTTGTGATACTTATCCTCTCTATCTCATCTATATCTGTTCACAGGGTCAGCAGTCAGAGTTTGCAACATGTCTGATCAAAGTGACAACCAGAACAGGGAAGAGGAGCAGGTTCCTATGAGTGAGGGCACTAGTCCCTCTAGTTTCTCAGATGAGGGCAGCAGGAGCACCCCAAGCAACTTACCCAAAGCTGCCACAAGGAACAGGAAGAAGAAAACCTCAGACTCTGAGGATGAAGACTATGTGGCAGAAGAGGATGAGGCCACCTCCAGGAAAGTGCTCAAGAAGGAGTATGGCACTGCTGCAGCCACCAAGCCAGGTCTGAACAGGAAAGTCCCTGCCAAGAGGACTCCTATGCTGAAAGTCAGAGCATCAACTCAGGCAACTGAGAGATCAGAACCCAAAGAGCCAGAAGTGGCTGAAAAGAAGAGGAAGGAAAGGGTCAAGAAGACCATGGCCAGGGTTGTTGGTAAGGCTTCCATGATGGAAGAGGAAGAAGAAGAGGCTGCTGCTCCAGCTCCCAAAGCTCAGAAGCTCATGGGTGATGCCATAAGGTCAGGGGCTGCTTCATCAAAGCCCAAAGAAGCACCTAAGTCTGCTTCCAAGCCCAAGACTGCACCAAAGAGGAATACCAGGAACATCCCAGCTGCTGAAAAGAACAAGGCCCCAGTGCCTGATGTTGCTGCAGAAGAAGAAGATGAAGAGCATGTTCTGAGGAAGTTGAAACCTAAAATTCCAGATCATAACGATGCTCATCCTGTTGCTGAAAACATGAAGCTGAGAAAGGATGCAGGACTCAGACAGTGGAGGTTGACTGGTCCCTATGCAGTCAGGAGGAGAACTGCTGTGGACTACAGGTTCCATACAAAGGAACAACAGGACTTCTATGAGACTGTGCTGCTGGACAAGAAACCAATAGTTTGTGATATGAGATGGGTCGATTGGAAGTACATCAAGGAGAATGAGGAGCACTACCCAGGAGTGCTTGACAACTTCAAGGGTTGTGGAGTGGATGACTTTGTTGGGCAGAAGCTCACAAAGTGGAATGATGAACTCATAATGCAATTCTACTCTACAACACACTTCTATCCAGATGGCAGAATAGTTTGGATGTCTGAAGGTACAAGGTACCAGTCCACAATTGAAGAATGGGCCAATCTGATCAATGCACCAAAGGAGAAAGCAGATGACTTGGATGTCTATGCCAAGAAGAAAATGGATCACAACTCCATGGCACACATGTACAAGGAGATCCCAGATCATGCTCTTGAGACTCACAAATTTGGATCTGTACATTTTCTTCTGTTAGGGCTGCCAACCATCAACTGGATCCTCACGCACACTCTCTTGCCCAAGTCAGGTGATCATAACATGATCAGAGGCCATGCTATTAATCTGCTACACTTGTTTGATGTGCCTCAAAAGTTCAAGGTCATGAGCCTCATTGTTGAAACAATCAAGAGGACAGCTGTAGACCAGAAGAGAAGTTGTGGGTATGCCCCACAGATCCAGGAGCTGATTAACTCCAAGATGGGCACTGTCACTTACTTGTTGGACAGGGAACACATGCCTATCTATCCATACTTTGAGGACAACCAAGTGGTTATGGATGAAAATGAACCATCTTCAGTGCAAGCACAAGCGAAGAAGGAGAAGGCAAAGACTGAGAAGGCTGCCAAGATGCCAACAAATGATGAGGCATCTGAGTACTTTCTGAAGAGCAAACAAGACCAACTTGGTTACTTGATAGCATCCACCCTGGGGATTGGGAAAGGGTTGGCCACTGAGGGAGTCCTAGATTAGGGGGTGTCCGGATAGCCGGACTACCATCATCAGCCGAACTATCATTGGCCGGACTATCATCATCGACCGGACTCCAAGACTATGAAGATACAAGATTGAAGACTTCGCCCCGTGTCCGGATGGGACTTTCCTTGGCGTGGAAGGCAAGCTTGGCGAAACGGATATGTAGATCTCCTACCATTGTAACCGACTCTATGTAACCCTAGCCCTCTCCGGTGTCTATATAAACCGGATGGCTCTAGTCCGTAGGACTCGAAGAACAACAACCCTTACAATCATACCATAGGCTAGCTTCTAGGGTTTAGCCTCCTTGATCTCGTGGTAGATCCACTCTTGTAAACATCCACAATATCAATATCAATCAAGCGGGGCGTAGGGTTTTACCTCCATCAAGAGGGCCCGAACACAGTAAAACATCGTGCCTTGTCTCTGTTACCATCCGCCTAGGCGCACAGATTCGGGACCCCCTACCGAGATCCGCGGTTTGACACCGACATTGGTGCTTTCATTGAGAGTTCCTCTGTGTCGTCACCGATAGGCGCGATGGCCTCTTCAATCGACAACGACGCAGTCCTGGGTGAGACTTTTCTCCCCGGACAGATCTTCGTATTCGGCGGCTTCGTGCTGCGGGCCAACTCACTTGGCCATCTGGAGCAGATCGAAAGCTACGCCCCTGGCCGTTAGGTCAGGTTCGGAAGCCTAAACTTCACAGCCGATATCCGCGGGGACTTGATCTTCGATGGATCTGAGCTGCAGCCAAGCGTGCCGCGCTGTCACGACGGGCATGACCTAACTCGCGCGGACAGCACCTTGGAGGCCACACATTAATCCGCTCCGACCCACAGTCCGGAGCCGATCGCTCGATCGAGGGCGGATGGCTGGACACCGCCTCGGGCTGCAACTTCTGGCGATGGGCGAACACTTACCTTGTCCCGCATAAAGCCCATGACTCCGAGGTGCGGACTCTGCGGACTCGAACCTCCTGCGCCCTGCCACGAATCCGATTGGCGCCGATCATGGAATTCACCGCTGTGGACATCTTTCAAGACTCGCCCTTCAGCGATATCATAAATTCATCAAGCATCTCTCGCTATTCGGAGAACCCTGGCGAACTACGGCCGGGATGGTTGGGACGCAGACGACGAAGAAATTCAGAGCCCACCACCACCCACTTCGTAGCCACCGTCGGCGATTTAACCGGCGTGCTCGACTACGACTCCGAAGACATCGACGGTATGGACGACGATGTCGGAGACTACCAAGAACCAAAGTGCCTACAGACACCTTTGGAAGACCACCTCGTCATCGACATATACATGGTGGACACCCCAAAAGATGGGGACGGCGAAGAAGCGGCGGAGGCCGATTCCTTAAAGAACAGCCCAAGCGCCGGCGTCGTGGCGCCGCTCTAAATCCGCCACGGCAAGAATGGAGATTCGGCACAGAGATAATAACACCCCGAAAGTGCGAAGACAACTCCCTCCAAAGACGATCCAGCGTGGGAGGAGGCGAAGCAAGCCCTCACGAGAGGTGGCGGGCGAAGAGGTCGAGGATGACAATTACTTACCTCCCTCCGGAGACGAGGCAAGCCTCGACGACGAGCGAATTCGTCGTGCACGAGGATCCCGTCGAACAAGAGCGTTTGAGGCGCAGGCTAATAGCCACGGCAAATAGCCTAAAGAAAAAGCAGCAACAGCTTCAAGCTGATCAAGACCTCTTGGCGACGGATGGACCGAGGTCCTCGCGGCGAAAATATGAACTCGAGCGCCCTCAAAAGTTACCCAAAGCGCAAGTTGCTCCCCGATTAGAGGAGGCGTACAAACCTGCATCACCAGCGCTGTCGGCAGACCGACCACTTCGTGGCGCGGCGAGAGGCGTGCAAGTCCTCCACAAACCGTACCCGGCATCGCTCAAAAGCATGAAGCCACGGGGAACGCGCGGACTTCGCGAGATATATTGGAGGACAAGGCAAGACAATCCAGATCTATCTATGGATCACGTGGGCGCCCCAAGACCCACGACGAATACCGTCGCGCGGATACAACTACTCGGCGGGCGAACACAGGCGGACAACGCTCTCTTGAGCTACGTCGCGATATTGCTCAATCTGAGGCGCCAGACACCCACTATGCTTCACTAACGAAGTAATGGATCATCAAATCCTGAAGGGTTTAAACCCGTTAATATCGAATCCTACGATGGCACAACAGACCCGCGGTTTGGATCGAGGATTATCTCCTCCATATACATATGGCCCGCGGCGCAATCTTCACGCCATCAAATATCTCCCGCTCAAGCTTAAAGGACCAACTCGGCATTGGCTTAACAGCCTGCCCGCAGAGTCAATTGGATCTTTGGGAAGACACGGAAGCCGCATTCCTCGACAAATTCCGAGGCGCGTGTATGCGACCACGACGCAGATGACCTAAGCCACATAATCCAGCAGCCGCACGAATCGGCGGGCAATTCTGGACACGGTTCCTAACAAAGAAAAATCAAATCGTCTCTTCGTCCGGATGCAGAGGCCCTCACTGCCTTCAAACATAACATCCGCGACGAGTGGCTGGCCCGGCACCTAGGACAGGAGAAGCCGAAATCCATGGCAGCCCTCACATCACTCATGACCCGCTTCTGTGCGGGAGAAGATAGCTGGCTAGCTCGCTGTAACACCCCGGATACAACCTTCCATATTCGTAACTCCGACTCTTGCCTTTTCCGGAGATGTGTTATTTTATTTCCGTTGTGGTTGGGTTTTGTCTTTTGTTTTGCTTTGTGTTCTTTGTCATGCATTTCATCATTGCATCATTTGCATTTTGTTCATGCCATGCATTTCATCTCATCGCATCATGTGCAGTGCATTTGCATATTTTCTTAAAACTCGTAGCCGTTCATAGTTACCCTTTCTCTCTTCGCCTCCGTTGTCGTTTTGTCAGGCCCCTTGCCCTCGTTGACCTCCTCGGACCGCTTTGCCTTCGATGGTCGTTTCAGTCCAACCAAGTTTCATTGCCCTCTTATTTGTCTACCTTCGCAACCTTTCTGCACAACCACCGACCCCCCTCTTGCGTGCGTCCGAAACCTCCCCCGAACCCGATCCGGGCAGTCATTACCGTTGTGTCCGGATCATCCCCTAACGTCTACAAAACATCTCTGTTTTGTTTATTGGACTCCCTATCTATTTATTTCTCGCCCGTCCGATTAAAATCGGAGGGACCAAATACCCGTATCAAAAATCCAGGCTATATATACAGACCAAATCCCTAGGCAGCAACCCTAAAATCTAGGGACTTTGTCCCTTCACCCGCCGCCGCACTCCCCACCAAATCTTCCCCTCGGGATCCCTCCGATCCAGACCACCAAACCAGCAGCCCGATCCAACTCCTCCGCCTGCTGGACTGAAGCCATGTATGGCCTCGTCACCTCGCCGCTCCAGCCTCATGGAGATGAGTTCCCCGCCGTGCCCTGCTCCTTTTCCCCTCCTGGTTCTCTTCTCTCTCTCATGCTGCTCTCTCTCTCTCTCTTGTTCTTCACAGCGCCGCCATGATGTCCTCCGGCTCCCGCATGTTGCGTCGTCGTGACCCAGCGACCTCCGCGTCCGGGATCCAGCCACCCGGCGCCCTATGCCCTCGGGCCTCGCCAGACCTCCTTCCTCCGGAGCCCGCTGTCGCCTCGTCTCCAACCACCACGGACTGCCGCGCCCGCCCCTCCGCGACAAGCTCCGCGCGCGCCATCTTGAGCGCTCGAGCACGAGGCTTCGCCCGCGCCTCGTCTTCCTCCTCGTCGCGCTGGTCGGGGCGCGCGCCCGCGCAGCCGTCGCCCGCGTTGACCGCGCCCTCCTCGCCGCCATGGATGCTTGCGCCCGTCGCCACGGTCACGTCCCTTGCGAATCCGGTGACCTTCGCCTCGGATCCGCCGGCGGCGCCCGTTCTGGTCTTCCCGCCTCAAGTTGCGGCGCCCTCGCCCGAGTCGCGCCTCCAGTGCCCCGCAGCCCGTCGCGTCGCCCGGCCTCTGCCGCTTCGCTGAGCCAGCGCCTCGTCGGTCCTCGCTTCGCGTTGACGCGCCAAATCCTCGACCGACCGCCGCGCTGAGCCACCTCCCCGCCGCTAGATCCGGCCCGGCCGCTCCTGCGCCGGCTGGCGCATCCGGCCACGCAGCTCCGACCTCTGCTCCACCGGCGGGCGAAGCCCATGGGTGAGGCCACACCCAGATGCCCTTACTCTGTTCTTCCTCCTGATGGGCCGGCCAGTTTCAGCCCGTGGACGATTTTTTTTTCCTGGACGATTTTGCTAAATAACCTGTGCATGCATAATTACAGGAAATGCCATCATATTAAAGTGTTAATAAGTAATTATCCATGCATCCGAATTAAACATGTCATATATGTAAAATGATTAGAATTGCATCTAGTTTCATAATATGCTATTTTCATCCCATGTTAAAATGTTTAACTTGATGTTTATTTAAATTTGCTAATATGCCATGTTAAAATGATTTAATTCATAACTAAATAACCGTAACTTCGAATTAAATGTTCTTTATATGTAAATGGGGTAGAAAATGCCTAGTTTAACATGGTCCACTTTATTTTGCTGTTTAACAACATTAAAATATGTTTTAGGGCAGAACAGTACCGAATCAAAGATGTTGCTCATGAGGATTTTCCGAATTGTTGTTTCCTATTTCGGCCTCATTTAAACTTGCCTAAATAGTTAGTTTAATTATGCTCCACCTCTTGCCATGTTTAACAACATTTAATATTGTTGGGTACCTAAACGAGATCAAACTAAATATTTGCATGTGGTGTTTTGTCAATTTGCAACTCGTTGCATATTGAGCTCCACTTAATTGGTAGTATTGGTTGTTGCACTTTGCCGTGCCTTGCCTCATTAAACCGGACATGCATCATACTTGATTGTGCATCATGCCATGTTTATGCTTGTGCATTTATCATGTTGCTTGTTTCTTTCCGGTGTTGCTTCTCGGTTCCGGTAATGTTGCGATTGTGAGGATTCGTTCGACTACTTCCGTTCATCTTCTTCATGGACTCGTTCTTCTTCCTAGCGGGATTTCAGGCAAGATGACCGTCACCTTGGATCTCATTACTATCATTGCTATGCTAGTTGCTTCGTTCTATCGCTATGCTGCGTTACCTACCACTTGCTTGTCAAGCCTCCTAATTTGCCATGTCAGCCTCTAACCTTTGCACCCTTCCTAGCAAACCGTTGTTTGGCTATGTTACCGCTTTGCTCAGCCCCTCTTATAGCGTTGTTAGTTGCAGGTGAAGATGAAGTTTGTTCCTTGTTGGAACATGGAGATGTTGTTCCTTGTTGGAACATGTTTACTTGTTGGGATATCACAATATATCTTATTTAATTAATGCATCTATATACTTGGTAAAGGGTGGAAGGCTCGGCCTTATGCAGGTGTTTTGTTCCACTCTTGCCGCCCTAGTTTCCGTCATATCGGTGTTATGTTCCTGGATTTTGCGTCCCTAACGCGGTCGGGTGATTTATGGGACCCCCTTGACAGTTCGCTTTGAATAAGACTTTTCCAGCAAGGCCCAACCTTGGTTTTACCATTTGCCTCACCACCACCTACCTTTCCCTTGGGTCGGCCAACCCGAGGTCATCTTTATTAGCCCCGGGCGGTGCTTCTCTAAGTGCTGGTTCGAACCGAGCACTTCTTGAGAGCCACCTTGGGCAACTCGAGGTTGGTTTTACTCGTAGCTGTCTCATCGGTGTTGCCACGAGCGAGATATGTGCAGCTCCCATCGGGATTGTCGGTATGTCGGGCGGTCTTGCTGGTCTTGTTTTATTGCTGTGAAATGTCTTGTGGCAGGATTCGAGACTGATCGGGCTTCCGGGAGAAGAATATCCTTCGTTGATCGCGAGAGCTTATCATGGGCTAAGTTGGGACACCCCTGCAGGGTTTTGAACTTTCGAAAGCCGTGCCCGCGGTTATGTGGCAGATGGGAATTTGTTAATGTCCGGTTGTAGAAAACCCGAAGTTGATCTCAATTAAAATACACCAACCGTGTGCGTAACCGTGAGTGTCTCTTTTCGGGGTTGATCGAGAGGAGAACACGGTTTCTGGGTTATGTCTGACGTAAGTAGGTGTTCAGGATCACTTCTTGATCATTACTAGTTGACGACCGTTCCTTTGTTTCTCTTCTCGCTCTCATTTGCGTATGTTAGCCACCATATATGCTTAGCCGCTGCTGCAACCTCACCACTTTACCTCTTCCTTACCCCTTTAAGCTTTGCTAGTCTTGATACCCATGGTAATGGGATTGCTGAGTCCTCGTGGCTCACAGATTACTACACCACCAGTTGCAGGTACAGGTTATGCGATGATCATGACGCGAGGGCGATGCTTGCTTGCGTTGAGTTCTTCTTCCGCTTCTTCTTGATCGGGGGTTAGGTTCGGTCGGCAGCCTGGGCTAGCAGGTGGATATTGTTTGAGTTTCATTTATGTTTCATCCGTAGTCGGATGTTGATCTTGTATGATGTAGATGTATTCTTGTGGCATTGTATGCCCTTTTGTATGTATCCCCATCTAATATGTAATGTTGATGTAATGATATCCACCTTGCAAAAGCGTTTCCAATATGCGGGTCTATCCTTGGTGGGACCTTCGAGTTCCTTTTGGATAGGGTCGCATATTGGGCGTGACAAGTTGGTATCAGAGCCTCGACCGACCTTAGGAGCCCCCTTGTTTGTTGGCCGTTGTTGAGTCTAGAAGAAACTATTTTGAGTCTTAGGATTATATATGTCGGAGAGTAGGATTCTTTTTACTCCTCAGTCCCTTCGTCGCTCTGGTGAGGTTTCCTGACGTAGATGTTTTGTCTTTCCTCTCCTCAAATTTCACGAATTTTTTTTAGGATCACGCGGGTATCTTGGGATCGTTCCGATGGTTTTGTGACGAGAACATTGTTCTTGGTGCCTCGACATTTAGGGGTTGTGGCGGTGTCCGGGAGTTGAGCTCCGAGGTGTTGTCGTCACAATTTTATCGTTGCAGTTCTGGAATACCTGAGTTTTGCCGACATCGAAAATCTCTTTTGTACAGTTGTTGGTGAGATAACCCCGATAACCCAGTACTGAGGTGAGTGCGGGAGTATTGCCATGACTCGTATAACGGATGCTTTTCGAAGGTCGAGGTACACGATTTCCGGAGTTTTCTTGGTTATGTGTTGACGGATGGATACAGCCTCTGTTGGAAAAGGCAGTGCCTAGGAGGCGCTTAGGCACGCCTAGGCGCTAGGCAATGGACAAACGCCTCGCCTAGGGCATAAATGGAGGTCTAGGCAGGGCAAGCAAGGAATTGCCTACATAAGCAGAAATCATGCCATGTCTTGCACTAATATGCCAAGCGGGTTATATTCCAATGGTAGTCGATGGTAATTAACTTATTTATATGCCCTAAACTAATATCAACACCCATATAATAATCACAAATAAACTACGAGTAAAAACTATATTACCGCCTAGGCTGCGCCTAGTGCGCTTAGGCACCGCCTAGGCACTAGGCAAAGGCCAATCGCATCGCTTACGCCTACCGCTTTCTCCAACCTTGGATACAGCTGGATCTAGGTATTGTTAGTTTGGGTGATATATTTTGTGTCCCCTGTATCCCCAACACCAGATTGCATAACCAGAAAGTTTCGGGAGTTTATAGGTGGGAATTCAAGTAGCTCCTAGAATATCTTTTCGACAGATGCATGATATGAGATTGGGTAAATCTCTATCATATGTATTTGTTCTGGCTTATTCTGCAAGCCAAATCCTTTGTTTTGTTTTATTTGTGGTATTCGAGTTGCTTCGAAGTCAAATGTTGAATCCATACCTTTTCCTAAACGGTGTTCTCATATTGCTATGCGAATACTAATCCTTCTTGATCATCGAGATCGTCATGTTAATTCTTTTTCTACCGGAGTGCTTCTCTTTAAGTGGATCCGATCATTTCAACATCCGCAAGATCAATTCTAAGTTTTTCTCAACGGTGTTTGTTTCATCCATCCCAAGTTATCTTTGTTTTCCCGCCCTCCCACCCTTTTTCTTCAAGGACTCAGATTTCTTAATCATGTGTCCTTTTATTTGTGGAAGTCTCTTCATTCTTTTCTTTCAATATTCTTATCCGGTGTTTTCCCATGAAGATGCTCAACAGTTTCAAGTTCATCATTCATCATTCTCGTATTCTTTTCCGGTGGATTTAAATCAAGCATTCAGTGTTGATCATATTCTTTTCCTCGTTTCAAATGTTTCTCCACGTCGGTGCACCTCTTAATTGTTCACCTCCCTCTATTCTTGTCCGGAGTGCTCAAGATATCTCAGAAGAATCATGTTTCCTTTCTTAATCCGTTCGAGTTACTTCAAGTTTTCTCTCTTTCAAGCCATTTAATTCTACCTGTGCAATTTTTATTTCAAGCAATCATCCAACGGTGTTTCTTTTGAGTGGGCCCTAACCCACAGGTCTTTTCCCAGGATCTTACCTGACTCTTCTAATTCTCCCGGAGTTATTCTCAAATTCAATTCAAAGTTTGACGTAAGAATGAGTTATCATCAGTCAAATGTCTTTCTCCAAGATCTTCCAAATACTTTTTCATTGTTGGCTCAACATCTTTGCTTTTAATTCTCCCGGAGTATCTCAGCAATTTTGGTGGTGTTTCTCGTCGTCAGTTGAAGATTGAAGAAGAGTTTCTCTTTAATCTTGCTCCATTCTCTTCAAGATTCATGGTTCTAGCCTCATGCAATCCTCATAATCGTTTTGATTGTGAGATTTATTTTCTTACCATCCGGAGCATTTCATGAGTTGTTTTCCATTTCTTTCCTCCGAAGGCCATCATGTCATAATATTCATTCTCAGCGTGTAGCTATAATTCTCCAAATCTTACCGGTGAATCGTTCGAAATACCCTCTAATCAGCTCATGATCTCTTCGTTCTCATGTATCTAAATTCTCTCAAGCATCTTCATTCGTTTTCCAATTCTTCCCGGTGAATTGTGCCTTTGCTATGTTCATTTTCAATTCTTACAGTGGTTCGTTCAAGATTTCTCTTCCTTCGTTATCATATCAATTCATTCATTCTTTCGTTGTTTCAATCCCACCGGTGGCTCCATCAATACCTTCTCAAGTTGGCACTATATCTCCTTTCAATCCCTCAAGAAGAATAAGTAGTATGCCTAATCCGTTGCTTGTCATCAATCTAAATTGGTGAAGGATACGCATAACATAATTCTTGTTCTTGTTTTCATCCAAGTGATTAACTCCTCCTTTCGGAGTTTGTTCATGATGAATAAATTCTCGGTTTCAATTCTTTCATCTTTTCTTTTCCGGAGTTCCAAGTTTTTCGCTTTATCTCGTCACGAAGCTCCATCTAAATTATCGCAAGGCTTCACCTTGTGTTTTCAACTTCTCTATCATTTTATCATTCTTTTCTTACCGGAGTTCTTCATGGAGGCTCTACATGGTGGTTCATCAAGAACTCCTTTCATTCTTCAATTGTTCTTCAAAATTTCTCTCGGAGTTAAGATCCGTCAAGCCATACTTCAAATAAACATGGTGTTCCAACACATGTTTTGTTTTGAGGAGTTCAAGTATTCTTCATCTTGCATTCCGAAGTGCAATTCTTTCTACCTTATCTTTTGAGATGGTGTTATGTCATCGTTGGCAATTTCACTTCGTGTTTCATGATTCGCAAGTTGTTAAGAATGAGATATTTAAATCCATCATTTTCTCTTCGTTCAAGAGATCTTTTCAACCAATCAATCTTTTTGTTGGAGTTATCTTGGGCTATATTTCACCTAAAGCTTTCCCTAAGGATTGTTGCTAATTATGGTGCTTATTAATGACCCAAGTTCTTCATTTGTCCTCCCGGTGAAATAAGTTTCTCGTCTCCTTGTTGATATCAATCCAATCGTTTGTTTCCGTTGGTGGCAGAAGCTCACCTCATAATGTTGAGATGTTTCCATAAGTCCACTACAAGGTTATTCTTTTCGTTGTTGGTTTTCCAACAACTCCGTTCAATTCTTCTTTGCAAGGGTGCTTTTCCAAGTTCATTTGTGGCAGAAGTTGTCATTTTCTTCTCCATTCCTTTATTCCAACGACCTATCTTCAATTTTTCTTCCGGAGGCATTGTGATGTTGCACTCTTCGACCCATCATCTTTCTTTTGTCAAGATCATGTTCTTTTTCTTGCTTATCCATTTAACCGGAGTGTTGTGTTTTCATTCAAGTTCTTTCATCTTATCAAGTTTTGCCTCCTTCCTCAACCGGAGAGTTGTCTGAAATCTTTCTTAACCCTTGTGCCTTTTTTTTCAATAGTTCCGGAGGCAGTGTGTTGTTGATTTCATCAAGTATCATCCCATCTTCTCAAGTTCATATTCAACTCCTTCCATTTACAGTCGGAGTGCTGTCCAAATTATATCAATCTTATTCCTTCTCTATCTAGTTTTAACCGGAGTGGTTTCAATATCTATGTTATCACTAAACCTCTTGGTTCTCGTCGTATCCCATGTTCCTCTTTTCTAACAGAGTGTTTTCAACCTTGTTCATCTTCGTTGTGTTCTTTCTTTCATTTTGTTCAACCTCTCAAGTTTCTTTGGTTTCACTCGTTTGTCAAAGAAGCAACTTAGTTTTACCTCCTCTCTTCCTCTTCCGTTTTTTTCTCTCCGGCGCCATCCTAGATCTCGGGACGAGATCCTCTCGTAGTGGTGGAGTGTTGTAACACCCCGGATACAACCTTCCATATTCGTAACTCCGACTCTTGCCTTTTCCGGAGATGTGTTATTTTATTTCCGTTGTGGTTGGGTTTTGTCTTTTGTTTTGCTTTGTGTTCTTTGTCATGCATTTCATCATTGCATCATTTGCATTTTGTTCATGCCATGCATTTCATCTCATCGCATCATGTGCAGTGCATTTGCATATTTTCTTAAAACTCGTAGCCGTTCATAGTTACCCTTTCTCTCTTCGCCTCCGTTGTCGTTTTGTCAGGCCCCTTGCCCTCGTTGACCTCCTCGGACCGCTTTGCCTTCGATGGTCGTTTCAGTCCAACCAAGTTTCATTGCCCTCTTATTTGTCTACCTTCGCAACCTTTCTGCACAACCACCGACCCCCCTCTTGCGTGCGTCCGAAACCTCCCCCGAACCCGATCCGGGCAGTCATTACCGTTGTGTCCGGATCATCCCCTAACGTCTACAAAACATCTCTGTTTTGTTTATTGGACTCCCTATCTATTTATTTCTCGCCCGTCCGATTAAAATCGGAGGGACCAAATACCCGTATCAAAAATCCAGGCTATATATACAGACCAAATCCCTAGGCAGCAACCCTAAAATCTAGGGACTTTGTCCCTTCACCCGCCGCCGCACTCCCCACCAAATCTTCCCCTCGGGATCCCCTCCCGATCCAGACCACCAAACCAGCAGCCCCGATCCAACTCCTCCGCCCTGCTGGACCAGAAGCCATGTATGGCCTCGTCACCTCGCCGCTCCAGCCTCGCCGGAGATGAGTTCCCCGCCGTGCCCTGCTCCTTTTCCCCTCCTGGTTCTGTCTTCTCTCTCTCATGCTGCTCTCTCTCTCTCTCTCTGTTGTTCTTCACAGCGCCGCCATGATGTCCTCCAGCTCCCGCATGTTGCGTCGTCGTGACCCCGGCGACCTCCCGCGTCCGGGATCCGGCCACCCCGACGCCCTATGCCCTCGGGCCTCGCCAGACCTCCTTCCTCCGGAGCCCCGCTGTCGCCTCGTCTCCAACCACCACGGACTGCCGCGCCGCCCCTCCGCGACAAGCTCCGCCGCCGCGCCATCTTCAGGCGCTCGAGCACGAGCTCGCCCGCGCCTCGTCTTCCTCCTCGTCGCTGGTCCAGGAGGCGCGCCCACGCAGCCGATCGCCCGCGTTGACGCGCCCCTCCTCGTCGCCATGGGTGCTTCGCGCCGTCGCCACCGGTCACGTCCCTTGCCGAATCCGGTGACCTTCGCCTCGGATCCGCCGGCGACGCCCCGTTCTGGGTCTTCCCCGCCTCAAGTTGCGGCGCCCTCGCCGGAGTCGCGCCTCCCTGTGCCCCGCAGCCCCGTCGCGTCGCCGGCCTCTGCTTCGCTCGCCTGAGCCAGCGCCTCGTCCCGGTCCTCGCTCGCGTTGACCGCGCCAAGTCCCTCGACCGACCGCACGCGCCTGAGCCACCTCCCCTTCGCTAGATCCGGCCCAGCCGCTCCTCTGCTTCGGCCTGGCCGCATCCAGCCACGCCTCCCAGCCTCTGCTTCCACCGGCGGGCGAAGCCCATGGGTGAGGCCACACCCCAGTGCCCCTTACTCTGTTCTTCCTCCTGATGGGCCGGCCAGTTTCAGCCCGTGGACGATTTTTTTTTCCTGGACGATTTTGCTAAATAACCTGTGCATGCATAATTACAGGAAATGCCATCATATTAAAGTGTTAATAAGTAATTATCCATGCATCCGAATTAAACATGTCATATATGTAAAATGATTAGAATTGCATCTAGTTTCATAATATGCTATTTTCATCCCATGTTAAAATGTTTAACTTGCTGTTTATTTAAATTTGCTAATATGCCATGTTAAAATGATTTAATTCATAACTAAATAACCGTAACTCGGAATTAAATGTTCTTTATATGTAAATGGGGTAGAAAAATGCCTAGTTTAACATGGTCCACTTTATTTTGCTGTTTAACAACATTAAAATATGTTTTAGGGCAGAACAGTACCGAATCAAAGATGTTGCTCATGAGGATTTTCCGGAATTGTTGTTTCCTATTTCCGGCCTCATTTAAACTTGCCTAAATAGTTAGTTTAATTATGCTCCACCTCTTGCCATGTTTAACAACATTTAATATTGTTGGGTACCTAAACGAGATCAAACTAAATATTTGCATGTGGTGTTTTGTCAATTTGCAACTCGTTGCATATTGAGCTCCACTTAATTGGTAGTATTGGTTGTTGCACTTTGCCGTGCCTTGCCTCATTAAACCGGACATGCATCATACTTGATTGTGCATCATGCCATGTTTATGCTTGTGCATTTATCATGTTGCTTGTTTCTTTCCGGTGTTGCTTCTCGGTTCGGTAATGTTGCGATTGTGAGGATTAGCTTCGACTACTTCCGTTCGTCTTCTTCATGGACTCGTTCTTCTTCCTAGCGGGATTTCAGGCAAGATGACCGTCACCTTGGATCTCATTACTATCATTGCTATGCTAGTTGCTTCGTTCTATCGCTATGCTGCGTTACCTACCACTTGCTTGTCAAGCCTCCTAATTTGCCATGTCGACCTCTAACCTTTGCACCCTTCCTAGCAAACCGTTGTTTGGCTATGTTACCGCTTTGCTCAGCCCTCTTATAGCGTTGTTAGTTGCGGTGAAGATGAAGTTTGTTCCTTGTTGGAACATGGAGATGTTGTTCCTTGTTGGAACATGTTTACTTGTTGGGATATCACAATATATCTTATTTAATTAATGCATCTATATACTTGGTAAAGGGTGGAAGGCTCGGCCTTATGCCTGTGTTTTGTTCCACTCTTGCCGCCCTAGTTTCCGTCATATCGGTGTTATGTTCCCGGATTTTGCGTCCCTAACGCGGTCGGGTGATTTATGGGACCCCTTGACAGTTCGCTTTGAATAAGACTTTTCCAGCAAGGCCCAACCTTGGTTTTACCATTTGCCTCACCACCACCTACCTTTCCTTGGGTCGGCCAACCCGAGGGTCATCTTTATTAGCGCCCCGGGCGGTGCTTCTCTAAGTGCTGGTTCGAACCGAAACACTTCTTGAGGCCACCTTAGGGCAACTCGAGGGTTGGTTTTACTCGTAGCTGTCTCATCCGGTGTTGCCACGAGAACGAGATATGTGCAGCTCCCATCGGGATTGTCGGCGCATCGGGCGGTCTTGCTGGTCTTGTTTTATTGCTGTGAAATGTCTTGTGGCCGGATTCGAGACTGATCGGGCTTCCGGGAGAAGGAATATCCTTCGTTGATCGCGAGAGCTTATCATGGGCTAAGTTGGGACACCCTGCAGGTTTTGAACTTTCGAAAGCCGTGCCCATGTTATGTGGCAGATGGGAATTTGTTAATGTCCGGTTGTAGAAAACCGAAGTTGATCTCAATTAAAATACACCAACCGTAGCGTAACCGTGAGTGTCTCTTTTCGGGGTTGATCGAGAGGAGAACACGGTTTCTGGGTTATGTCTGACGTAAGTAGGTGTTCAGGATCACTTCTTGATCATTACTAGTTGACGACCGTTCCTTTGTTTCTCTTCTCGCTCTCATTTGCGTATGTTAGCCACCATATATGCTTAGCCGCTGCTGCAACCTCACCACTTTACCTCTTCCTTACCCCCTTTAAGCTTTGCTAGTCTTGATACCCATGGTAATGGGATTGCTGAGTCCTCGTGGCTCACAGATTACTACACCACCAGTTGCGTGTACAGGTTATGCGATGATCATGGCGCGAGGCGATGCTTGCTTGCGTTGAGTTCTTCTTCGCTTCTTCTTGATCGGGGTTAGGTTCGGTCGGCAGCTTTGGGCTAGCAGGGTGGATATTGTTTGAGTTTCTGTTTATGTTTCATCCGTAGTCGGATGTTGATCTTGTATGATGTAGATGTATTCTTGTGGCATTGTATGCCCTTTTGTATGTATCCCCATCTAATATGTAATGTTGATGTAATGATATCCACCTTGCAAAAGCGTTTCCAATATGCGGGTCTATCCTTGGTGGGACCTTCGAGTTCCTTTTGGATAGGGTCGCATATTGGGCGTGACACTCGCAGTAACAACTTCAGCAAAAACACTGGTAGTCCGGATACCAAGGACCGCAATGGCAGGTTGCGTCGAAACAAAAACAAACGCCGCATTAACGGCGACAGCAATGAGGATACGGCAGTCAATGCCGGATTCCGAGGCTCCAAGCCCGGTCAAAGGAAGAAGCCATTCAAAAGAACCACTCCGGGCCCGTCCAATTTGGACCGAATACTCGACCGCTCTGTCAAATACATGGAACCCCGAAAAGCCAGCTAACCACACCAACAGAGATTGTTGGGTATTCAAGCGGCAGGCAAATTAATCGCCAAAAACAGTGACAAGGGCTACAGCGATGACGAGGAAGAGACCCGCCGCCCGAACAACGAGAGGACAAAAGGATTCCCCCTCAAGTTCGGACGGTAAACATGATATCACGCAACGCATATCCCCAAGAGGGAGCGAAGCGCGCACTAAAGGGCGTATACGTGATGGAGCGATCGCCCCAAAATTCAACCCATGGTCCTCTTGCCCGATCACTTTCGATCGAATAGACCATCCGACCAGTATCCGCCATGGCGGATTCGCGCATTGGTTTTAGACCCAATCGTCGATGGATTTCACCTCACGAGAGTCCCGATGGACGGCGGCGTAGCCTGAACCTGCTTTATCGAGATACGGTCGCGCAAGATGGGCATAGACCCTTCAAGGATTAAACTTACAAAGACAACCTTCAAAGGTGTCATACCAGGTGTCGAGGCCAATTGTACAGGCTCGATTACTGGAAGTGGTCTTCGGATCCCGGATAATTTCCGGCGAAGAATTAATCTTCGACATAGTCCCGTTCATGGCGGCTATCACGCTCTGCTCGGACGAACCGCGTTTGCAAAATTCAGCGCGTGCCGCATTATGCATACCTTAAGCTCAAGATGCCAGGCCCTCCAGAGTCATCACGGTCAATGGAAACACGGAACGCCCCTCCAAACGGAGGAACATACAGCGGCTCCAGCGGCAAATCTGAGCAGCCTTTTAAGGCAATTCTCGAGTCCGGCCGTTAAACGACCGGACACGGCTAAACGCGCCCGGAGCAACATCAACCCAGACCCCCTGGCACGTTCCGAGCACGCGTAGCAATGCGGCCACAACCCCAGCCCTCGCAAAATTGTAAGACAAACTCTCCGCGTACATAATTACGCCTTGGAGATACCATGGGCATAGGGGGAAAGGCACAACCACAACAGACCCAGAGTGCGGTTCGACCACACCAGGGGCTCCCAAGTGTGTCATTCTTTTTTCTTTTATTTCTCTCTTTTTTATACAGAACTCTGTCCGGCGGCGAACCTGCCGAACTCAGGATGCAACAGCCAGGGAAGGACAAAGGCCGCGACGAACACTCAGGTGGTGTCCATCACGAGCATTAAATTTGTTAAATACAACATTCCGCGGCCTACCCCTGGAGGGAGACGCCTTTAATTCATCCAATCCCTTGCTTTCCGCACTATTTGTATCATTCCGCACTCATAGCATATCTCCTCGAATAAAATGCAGCACTTTTTTGCTTATAATTGCATTACCTTATATATATATGTTCATTTACGACATGTTGCATCCAGTACATTTTGGTACGGCCAAATACACTGAGGGCTTATGTTCTCCGCATTATGGTGTGATAAAGTCCGACACTTTCACAAGTCGGCACCCAACTTATAGCATTATATGAATCGGCTCGAATCATGTCTTGGGTCAATAGTTGGGTTTGCCCGGCTCCCATGTTTGGCACCTTACGTTCCGTTCTATCGGCTAAGGTAGCACTGGAGAACCACTGCGATTGCGCCCGGTTGAGCCAGGTTAACGCCTCGATGGAGAAAGCTAAACTGACTGTCATGATAAGGCGAGAGACTGGTCGCTGTTCGAGAGGTCCTTCGGGTCCTAAAGACCTCGCCGCTTGAGCGAAGTTCGGATAATGTCCGACGAAGGCGTGGATAGCGCCCCTAATTCGGTCCTCCGAATACTAGGGGCTTCGCCGAAATTTAAAATTATAGAATTCTATGGCTAAGTGAGAGTGTTCAAGCACTATAAGTCCGGTTGCCTTGTTACGTTGTGTTGGCGCCTCCTCGATGGACCCAAAATGGGAACTAGAGTGCTCAAGTTTATCCCAACACCCCAGCACTTTCGTGGCATGGGGTCCAAGCCGACGACTTGCCATCTCTCGATTTAATAAGCGGCCGCATGTAAGGTAATATTTTAAATTAACAAGCGTTGCTTAGCGCATATGAACAAAGTTTTCAGCGCATGTGATAACACATTGCGAATTTACTCAATAATTACATCCTGGGGGCACTCATCCGCAATTTTGCGGGCACCCTTCAAGACAGTCTTATAGTACATTTCAGGCGTCACGATGTTCCTTGCCCGGTGGTGGCGTGTCGATGATTAGCTTCTCCGCATCCAGCTTGCCCCAATGCACCTTTGCGCGGGCAAGGGACCGACGAGCACCTTCAATACAAAGTGAGCGCTTGATAACCTCCACCCAGGGGCACGCATCCACCAGCCGTCAGACGAGGCGAAGTAGCTCCTGGCATGGCCTCTCCAGCCACAGCCGGACTATGAGGCCCTTCATGGCCTGCTCGGCCACCTTGTGAAGCTCGACCAGCTGCTTCAGCTGGTCGCTAGGGGGCACCGGATGGCCGGCCTCAGCATAGTGAGACCATAAGACCTTCTCCGTTGAGCTCCCCTCCTCGGCTCGGTCGAATGCGGCGGCATCAGACACACTGCGAGGCAGATCTGCAAACGCCTCGAGAGCTCAGATTCGGGTAAGTAACACGTAATTTACATTCACATGCTTGCTTTGCATGAAAAATGCCTTACCGCCGCTATCTTCTTCATCAACTCAATCTCTGAAGGGACTTATGGGCATTGGCCTTGGCAGTTTTGGCACTTTCGAGAGCCGAGGCAAGCTCGGACTCTTGAGTCTTTGAGTCACGCTCAAACTCTCATGCTTTTCCATGAGAGCCTGAGCTCTTGCTGAACCGCCGCCACCCGCGCCTCTTGTTTTCTCGCTCTGCCCGTTCGTGGCGCATTATTGCTCGCGGACACGGCCTCCTTCAGTCGCCACCTCGTTCGTGGCCCCCGCAGTACCCATGTTATCCTTGTTCTTTTTATTGCAACCTAAATCCTTTTCTGTAAGGTACACATTCAAAGTGGTGTTAATCACCTTCTTTGTCCCGGAGCTGCTTCTGGCGCGGCCGAGCTCTTGCTCGGATCGCTCGACTCTGCTTCAAAGCACCGACCTCCATGATCGGTGTGGCGGTCGATGGCGCAGCCTGCAACCCATATTGACATAATTTTTAGCAACCCTGCGTATATCTTTTTTAGATCCTCATCCGGCTTTTCTTTCCGAACACCGAACCGAGCATCGAGGCTACTGTCTATGCGGTATTACATTGCATATTTTAACTTCTTACCTCAAAGCCTGATAGAAGGCTCTGCGAGGCTTCGGTCAGCCCGCTCTTGGCGAGCTGCACCTTTTCGGATCACCGCACTCATAATAGTGCGGTGTTCTTCCTCGATGGAAGCGCTCTGCAGCGCCCAACAAATTGCCCGGCGCCTCGGTTGGGCGGAAGCCGCGGCGTCCGCGGTCTTGCCCGCCGTTCGAAGGGCGCCCGGCCGGACTCGGAACCACTGCAGGTTCTGATATGGAGTCCGGCGCAAAGTCCGGGAGGACGCCTTGTGGCGCCTCCGGAGCCTCCCCCCGATGGGTCCCTTCTCGGGATCCCACCTCGGCGCCCTTGGCGTCGCGAGGGGTGGAGGCGGTCGGGATGGAGTCTACATCCGACGGAGCCAACGACCCGCTCGATGAAGCGGGGAGATCATCACTGGCCGGACTACAGGCAACATGCGGCATTAGAATGACACTATGTGACGCAGAAAAAGAAATTATAAATCATTCAGGAATCTGGATACTTAAGATCTCGCCGGAGGCCTGGCCCTTGAAGGCCATTCTTCCTCGCCAACGTTGATGTTGGCGGAGCTGTCCGGGGGAATAGTCCTTCCCCTCTTGGACCCTTCGGCCTCCCCTGTTGGGGAAGCCTTCCTCTTCCTCTCTCCCTCCTCTGGGAGAGAGTCCTCTTTCTCCTCCTCGTTTTCGGGGGAGGAGTCCGCCCCGGAGTCGTCGGACACCTGAAAATGGGAACTCTTTCGAGCACCTGTGGCCTCCTTCTTGGCCTTCTTCTCCGGCACCACGTGCGGTGCCGGAACCAGCAGCCTCGCTAGGCAGCGTCTCTGGATTTTCGGCATAGGGCCGGACAGATAATCTGCTCCGCCTTCCTCATCCAGTCTGTCAAAGGAAAAGGGGAATTAAAACTCGCATAGAGTCAAACTATGAAAAGCAAGTGTCCGTAAAGGGTAGAATCACTTACCTCGTTGGCTCGGCGCTGCGGCGAAATCCGCGATCTTGATCGCGGATGCGGGGCCGGCGCCCTTGAACAGCACCCTCCAGCGCGCCAGACGTCGTGTCGAAGAGCCTGCTCAGCGCTGGTGCTGTTCCGGATCGAACTCCCACAGATTGAATGCCGCTCTTGGCATGGGAGAATCCGTGACGAGCATGACTTGGACCACGTTAACCAGCCCGAGCTTCTTCACCAGCTTACGGATACAGGCTTGGAGTCCGTCGGCTCCTCCGAACTACCCCACAGCAAGCCCTTCTCTTTCCGGAGGTGAGCTGCGTGGGGATACCAGATCTGAACTCGGGGCCGCCGCCCATGTAGGGTCACGCGGCTCGGTGATATAGAACCACCCGATTGCCACCCCTTGACGGATTCCACGAAGGCCCTTGAACCAAAGGACATTGGGCATCTTGCCCAACATGGCGCCCCGCCTCCGCTTGAGTGCCCTTCACTACCTTCGGCTTGACATTGAAGGTCTTGAGCCACAAGCCGAAGTGGGGCCGGATGCAGAGGAAGGCCTCGCACACGACGATAAACACCGAGATGTTGGGGATGAAGTTCGGCGCCAGATCATGGAAATCCAGGCCATAGTAGAACATGAGCCCCCGGACAAAGGGGTGAAGTGGAAAGCCCAGTCCGCGGAGGAAGTGGGGAAGAAAGACGACCCTCTCATGGGGCCTGGGGGTAGGGATGAGCTGCCCCTCGTCGGGCAGCCGGTGCGCGATGTCGCCGGAGAGGTATCCGGCGCCGCGCAGTTTGGCGATGTGCTCCTCCTTAATGGTGGAGGCCAACCATTTACCTCCCGCTCCGGACATGGTCGGAGAAGGTTGAGATGAGATGCGCGAACTTGGGCGCTGGAGCTCGAGTGCGCGGAGATGGATAAGTAAAGGAGGAAGAAGGCGTAGGTGAGAAGGTGAATCCTTATCCCTTATATGGGCGGGCGAAGTCTATGCGTCCCCCACCGGCCTGGTAAAACTCGCTTATCTCCCAGCGTCACCATCAATGGCGCGGTTGGGTTACCCACGTCCGTATTGATGAGAATCCGGATTAAGGGGAAACACGATCTCTGCTCGACAAGGCGTGCCAAAACCGCTTAGCTAGACGCGCTGAGGTGGTAAAGTAAAAACGATTTAAATAATGGCTTGGTAGTGGCGTGATGTCATGCCGCAGAAAACGTCGGCAGATTGAACTTGTGTATATATTATTCTCTACGGTGGAATGTGGAATTTATTTTGCGAGCCGGACACTATCTGGTGTTCACAATCTTCTATCATTCGAGGAGGAACCCGCCTTGCAATGCCAAGCAATATCTGCCGCGGACTTATCGTCATTGAAGCCTGGTTCAGGGCTCTTGAGGAGTCCTGGATTAGGGGTGTCCGGATAGCGGACTACCATCATCACCGAACTATCATTGGCGGACTATCATCATCGACCGGACTCCAAGACTATGAAGATACAAGATTGAAGACTTCGCCCCGTGTCCGGATGGAACTTTCCTTGGCGTGGAAGGCAAGCTTGGTGATACGGATATGTAGATCTCCTACCATTGTAACCGACTCTATGTAACCCTAGCCCTCTCCGGTGTCTATATAAACCGGATGGCTCTAGTCCGTAGGACTCGAAGAACACCAACCCTTACAATCATACCATAGGCTAGCTTCTAGGGTTTAGCCTCCTTGATCTCGTGGTAGATCCACTCTTGTAAACATCCACAATATCAATATCAATCAAGCAGGACGTAGGGTTTTACCTCCATCAAGAGGGCCCGAACCTGGGTAAAACATCGTGCCCTCCTATTACCATCCGCCTAGACGCACAGTTCGGGACCCCCTACCCGAGATCCGCCGGTTTTGACACCGACAGCCACCCTGAATCAAAACCAGGAGAGCCTGGAGAGGATCATGGAGCAGAAGTTCTATGACTTGGATGTGAAAGTAACTGAGATCCAGTTTGTTGTTGAGCAACTCCAAGATGATATGCAGGAGAGGAAGGGGAAGACAACCACTAAGGCATTTGCTAGAGTGCCTAGAGCTCAGAGATCAGCTGATGTGCCTGTGACAGACACAAGAGCAACATCATCTGCACCTGCTACAACTTTAGTGCCACCATCTCCAGCATCTACTCCACCAGCTCCAATTTCATCAACTGATGCCTTCGTCCTTGGAGTCATATCTACACCACCACATCAAGACCAAGCCTGAGAGATGACATAGTACTATGCATTTTCTAGGAACTTTTTGGTAACTTGTTGCCAAAGGGGGAGAAAAATGTATAGATCATAGGCTTCGAGAGAGAGAGAGTTTGCTTTTGTTCCCTCTTGTCTTTGTGGTTGAACTTTATTTGCTTTCGCTTGCTTGAGATACTTTATTGCCTGTGTGATACAATGATGATCATGTGTTTGATCATATGCTACATTAATGCTTGTTGGATGACATTATCCTTTTTATCTCTATACGATCATTCACTTTGCTTGGTGATGAGTGCATGTATTTTTAATATTATCATTTTGAGCGCTCCATCAAGATGTATGTGACATGGGAGAGTAACTCATGAACCTAACTCTATGTGCATTTGCAGTCCAAAGCAAATCTTAAACTATGCACAAATTTAGGGGGAGCTCTCACTTTTCACATACTTCTCAAAGCGACGATGTTTTCAATCTTATTATCATTTGTCGAAGCTTTGATCTATATGTTGTCATCAATTACCAAAATGGGGGAGATTGAAAGTGCAACTATCCCTAGGTGGTTTTGGTAATTCCTAACAACATATAGCTCATTGAGCTAATATAATTCCAAGACAAATACTTCAGGAAAGCTCAATGAATGGCATGGCATGGATGAGAAAAGTGGATCCTTCAAAATACCAAGGATAAAAGGATTGGCTCAAGCTTCAAGCTCAAGATTCTACATTTTATATTTTAGTGATCCAAGATCACATTGAGTCTATAGGAAAAGCCAATACTATCAAGAGGTGTTGCTTAATGAGTTTCTTGCTTCATAAGTGCTTAGTGATATGCTCCAAAACCCTCAACTACTTTCCCACATCCACATATGACCTAAACCTAAAGTCAAACTCGGCCCCACCGATTATGTCTATCCGGCTCCACTGAGTCCGGATGTCATAGCCACTGCCACAAACCCTAGCCAAATCGGTCTCACCGATAGGGATCTCGGTCTCACCGAGATGGGATTGTAATCTCTCTGTTTCCCTTCGTAACGTTTCGGTCTAACCGAGATGAGCGATCGGTCCCACCGAGATTGCAATGTAAACTCTCTGTTTCTTTTTCGTAACATTTCGGTCTCACCAAAAAGAGCGAACCGGTCCCACCGAGTTTACCTGACCAACTCTCTGGTTATCTTATTACCAAAATCGGTCTCACCGAGTTTGTGTAATCGGTCTCACCGAGATTACGTTATGCCCTAACCCTAACCATATCGGTCCTACCGAGTTGCATGTCGGTCCCACCGAAAACCCTAACGGTGACTAGGTTTACTAAATCGGTCTGACCGAGTTTGTTGATTCGGTCCTACCGAGATTGGTAAATTGTGAGTAACGGTTAGATTTTGTGTGGAGGCTATATATACCCCTCCACCTCCTCTTCATTCGTGGAGAGAGCCATTAGAACAAACCTACACTTCCAACTTACCATTTCTGAGAGAGAACCACCTACTCATGTGTTGAGACCAAGATATTCTATTCCTACCATATGAATCTTGATCTCTAGCCTTCCCCAAGTTGCTTTCCACTCAAATCTTCTTTCCACCAAATCCAAATCCTGTGAGAGAGAGTTGAGTGTTGGGGAGACTATCATTTGAAGCACAAGAGCAAGGATTTCATCATCAACACACCATTTGTTACTTCTTGGAGAGTGGTGTCTCCTAGATTGGCTAGGTGTCACTTGGGAGCCTCCCACAAGATTGTGGAGTTGAACCAAGGAGTTTGTAAGGGCAAGGAGATCGCCTACTTTGTGAAGATCTACCGCTAGTGAGGCAAGTCCTTTGTGGGCGACGACCATGGTGGGATAGACAAGGTTGCTTCTTTGTGCACCCTTCTTGGGTGGAGCCCTCCATGGACTCGCGCAGCCGTTACCCATCATGGGTTGAAGTCTCCATCAACGTGGATGTATGATAGCACCACCTATCGGAACCACGGCTCAAAACTCACCGTGTCTCCAAATTGCGTTTGAAATCTCCAAACCCTTCCCTTTACATTCTTGCAAGTTGCATGCTTTATTTTGAGCTGCTCATATACTCTTTGCATGCTTGCTTGAATTGTGTTAAGATTGCTTGACTTGTGCTAAGTTTGCTAAAATCTGCCAAAGTCTGAAATTGGGAAAAGGTTAAGTTTTTATTTGGTCAAGAGTCTAATCACCCCCCCTCTACACATACTTCAAGGTCCTACAACTGTGGCATTGGGAATGACTTTCATTCTTTTTCTATTTTCTACCATGGTCGGGCTTTGAGTCTAACTGAACTTTACACCTTGTAATACAGCCAAGAACCCTTTCTTTGACTGATCCATTTTGAACTTCTTCAAAACTTTACCAAGGTATGTGCTTTGTGAAAGTCCAATTAAGCGTCTTGATCTATCTTTATACATCTTGATGCCCAATATGTAAGCAGCTTCACCGAGGTCTTTCATTGAAAAACTCTTATTCAAGTATCCCTTTATGCTATCCAGAAATTCTATATTATTTCCAATCAACAATATGTTATCCACATATAATATTAGAAACTCTAGAGAGCTCCCACTCACTTTCTTGTAAATACGTGCTTCTCCAAAAGTCTGTATAAAACCATATGCTTTGATCAATTCATCAAAGCATATATTCCAACTCCGAGATGCTTGCACCAGTCCATAGATGGATCGCCGGAGCTTGCACACCTTGTTAGTACCTTTAGGATCAACAAAGCCTTCTGGTTGCATCATATACAACTCTTCTTTAAGAAATATCCATTTAAGGAATGCAGTTTTGACATCCATCTGCCAGATTTCATAAAATATGGCAACTGCTAACATGATTCAGACGGATTTAAGCATATCCAGAGTTGAGAAAATCTCATTGTAGTCAACACCTTGAAATTCTCGAAAACCTTTTTGCGACAAGTCAAGCTTTGTAGATAGTAACACTACTATCAGTGTCCATCTTCCTCTTGAAAATCCATTTATTTAATATGGCTTGCCGATCATTGGGCAAGTCCACCAAAGTCCATACTTTATTCTAATACATGGATACCATCTCAGATTTCATGGCCTCAAACCATTTCGTGGAATCTGGGCTCATCATCGCTTCCTTATAGTTCGTAGGTTCATCATGGTCTATTAACATGACTTCCAGAATAGGATTACTGTACCACTCTGGTGCAGACCGTACTCTGGAAGACCTACGAGGTTCTGTAGTAACTTGATCTGAAGTTTCAAGATCATCGTCATTAGCTTCCTCACTAATTGGTGTAGGAATCACTGGAACTGATTTCTGTGATGAACTACTTTCCAATTTGGGAGAAGGTACAATTACCTCATCAAGATCTACTTTCCTCCCACTCACTTCTTTCGAGAGAAACTCCTTCTCTAGAAAGGATCCATTCTTACCAACGAATATCTTGCCTTCGGATATGTGATAGAAGGTGTACCCAATAGTTTCCTTTTGGGTATCCTATGAAGACGCACTTCTCCGATTTGGGTTCGAGCTTATCAGGTTGAAATTTTTTCACATAAGCATCGCAACCCCTGATAGCCCACAAGTATAGGGGATAATTGTAGCCTCTTTCGATAAGTAAGAGTGTCGAACCCAACGAGGAGCTAAAGGTAGAACAAATATTCTCTCAAGTCCTATCTGCCACTTATACGACTCTACGCACGCATAGTGTTTGCTTTACCTAGAACAAGTATGAAACTAGAAGTACTTTGTAGGTGTTGTTGGATAGGTTTGAAAGATAATAAAGAACATGTAAATAAAAAGTAGGATCTATTTAGATAAATAAGCAATAAAGTAAATATAGCGAGTGTGGAAAAGTGGTGGTAGGAGTTGTGGAATTGTCCCTAAGCAACTGACTACTTTACTAGACCGATAGCAAGTTTTATGTGGGAGAGGCATAAGCTAACATACTTTCTCTTCTTGGATCATATGCACTTATGATTGGAACTCTAGCAAGCATCCGCAACTACTAAAGATCATTACGATAAAACCCAACCATAGCATTAAAGCCTCAAGTCCCCTTTATCCCATACGCCACAACCCCCTTACTCGGGTTTATGCTTCTGTGACTCAAGCAACCCACTATAAGCGAATCATGAACGTATTGCAACACCATACAGCGGGAATCCCTCACGCTTGCGCGACACAGAGGGCACAATAGGACAGCAACATAACCACAAGCAAATTAAACCAATCATAGCAATTCATCAATCACCTGTAGGACAACGAAAATCTACTCAGACATCATAGGATGGCAACACATCATTGTTTATGAAGCATAAAGCACCATGTTCAAGTAAAGGGTACGGCGGGTTGCGGGAGAGTGGACCTCTGAATATAGATGGGGGAAGGTGATGGATATGTTGGTGAATATGATGGAGGTGTTGATGTAGATCACGGTGATGATGATGGCCCCCGGTGGCGTTCCGGCGCCACCGGAAGCAAGGGGGAGAGAGCCCCCCTTATTCTTCTTCTTCCTTGACCTTCTCCCTATATGGGAGAAGGGTTTCCCCTATGGTCCTTGGCTCCCATGGCGTGGGAGGGGCGAGAGCCCCTCCGAGATTGGATTTGTCTCTCTGTCTCTCTCTGTTTCTGTTCGGGAACGTAGTAATTTCAAAAAATTCCTACGCACACGCAAGATCATGGTGATGCATAGCAACGAGAGGGGAGAGTGTTGTCCATGTACCCTCGTAGACTGAAAGCGGGAGTGTTAGCACAACGCGGTTGATGTAGTCGTACGTCTTCACGATCCGACCGATCAAGTACAGAACGTACGACACCTCCGAGTTCAGCACACGTCCAGCTCGATGATGTCCCACGAACTCCGATCCAGCAGAGCTTTGCGGGAGAGTTCCGTCAGCACGACGGCGTGATGACGGTGTTGATGATGCTACCGACGCAGGGCTTCGCCTAAGCACTGCTATGATATTACCAGGTGGAATCTGGTGGAGGGGGGCACCGCACATGGCTAAGAGATCAAGAGATCAATTGTTGTGTCCTGGGGTCCCCCCTACCCCCGTATATAAAGGAGCAAGGGGGGAGGCCGGCTAGCCTTGGGGCGCACCAAGGAGGGGGAGGAGTCTGATACGTCTCCAACGTATCTGTAATTTTTTATTGTTCCATGCTATTATATTACCTGTTTTGGATGTTTATGGGCTTTATTTTATACATCTTTATCATTTTTGGGACTAACCTACTAACCGGAGGCCCAGCCCGTTTGCTGTTTTTTTGCCTATTTCAGTATTTCGAAGAAAAGGAATATCAAACGGAGTCCAAACGGAATGAAACCTTCGGGAGCGTTATTTTTGGAACAAATCTGATCCAGAGAGCCTGGAGTGCAAGTCAAGAAAGCTCCAAGGGCCCCACGAGATAGGAGGGCGCCCCCCTATAGGGCGCGCCCCCTGTCTTGTGGGCCCCTCGGGCGTCCACCGACGTACTTCTTCCTTATATATATCCACGGACCCCGAAAACATCCAGGAGCACCATGAAACACAATTTCCACCACCGTAACCTTCTGTATCCGCGAGATCCCATCTTGGAGCCTTCGCCAGCACTCTGCCGGAGGGGGAATCGACCACGGAGGGCTTCTACATCAACACCATAGCCTCTTCGATAAGTTGTGAGTAGTTTACCACAGACCTACGGGTCCATAGTTATTAGCTAGATGGCTTCTTCTCTCTTTTTGGATCTCAATTCAATGCCCCCCCCCTCTCTTGTGGAGATCTATTCGATGTAATCTTTTTTTGCGGTGTGTTTGTCGAGATCCGATGAATTGTGGGTTTATGATCAAGTTTATCTATGAATAATATTGGAATCTTCTCTGAATTCTTTTATGTGTGATTGAGTTATCTTTGCAAGTTTCTTCGAATTATTAGTTTGGTTTGGCCTACTAGATTGATCTTTCTTGCCATGGGAGAAGTGTTTAGCTTTGGGTTCAATCTTGCGGTGATCTCACCCAGTGACAGAAAGGGTTGCAAGACACGTATTGTATTGTTGCTATCGAGGATAACAAGATGGGGTTTATATCATATTGCATGTGTTTATCCCTCTACATCATGTCATCTTGCTTAAGGCGTTACTCTGTTCTTATGAACTTAATACTGTAGATGCAGGCAGGAGTCGGTCGATGTGTGGAGTAATAGTAGTAGATGCAGGCAGGAGTCGGTCTACTTGTTATGGACGTGATGCCTATATACATGATCATGCCTAGATAACTTCATAATTATTCGCTTTTCTATCAATTGCTCGACAGTAATTTGTCCACCCACCGTAATACTTATGCTCTCGAGAGAAGCCTCTAGTGAAACCTATGGCCCCCGGGTCTATCTCTTATCATATTTGCTTTCAATCTACTTCTATTTGCATCTTTACTTTTCTGCATCTATATCACAAAATACCAAAAATATTATTATCTCTCTATCAGATCTCACTTTCGTAAGTGACCGTGAAGGGATTGACATCCCCTTTATTGTGTTGGTTGTGAGTTCTCAGTTTGTTTGTGTAGGTGTGTGGGACTTTTGAGGAGCCTCCTACTGGATTGATACCTTGGTTCTCAAAACTGAGGGAAATACTTACGCTACACTTTGCTGCATCACCCTCTCCTCTTCGGGGAAAACCAACACTAGCTCAAGACGTAGCAAGAAGGATTTCTGGCGCCGTTGCCGGGAAGGTCTTCGCTCAAGTCAAGACATACCAAGTACCCATCACAAACCCATCTCCCTCGCATTTATATTATTTTCCTCTCGTTTTCCTCTCCCCCACTTCACCATTGCCGTTTTATTCGCTCTCTCTCTCCCAACCTCCTCCTCTCTTTTCGCTTGCCTCCTTTTGTGTGCTTGTTTGCTTGTTTGACCTTATGGCTGCGCCTAAGGGACCTGAACACCTTCTCATAAGGATGGATGAGATTGAATCAAATATTAGAAGCTTTATGAATTTGCAATTTGAGCATAATAATTTCTTTAGAAAAGAGCTTAAGGAACAAAAAAGTTTTTTGGGGTTTATGAACAAAGAGCTTGATGATATGAATAAAGAACTCTATGGTGTTAACGCTCAAATTACCCGGCTTGAAAATGCTATAGCCAAAATTTCTGACAAGCAAGCCATCTTAGTCAATAAGATGGCCGCTAAACCAGAAAAATTACATGAAAATAATGATGAGGATCTTAAAGTTATTGATGCGTCTCCGATTAGATCCATGTTTTGCAATACGAATTTTGATGATTATGGGAGTGATGATGGATCAACTTTGCCTAGAAGGCGTCCCAAAAATTTGGAATCTTTAGATTGTGATGTTAAATTTGGTAAAAGAGAGATTGGAGAATCTTCAACTTCTAATATTGAACCTACTATCTCGGATTTCAAGGAATTGGATTATGATAATTGCTCTTTAAAAGGTTGTATTTCCTTGTTGCAATCCGTTGTTAATTCTCCTCATGCTTATAGTCAAAATAAAGCTTTTACCAAACATATCGTTTATGCCTTGTTGCAATCTTATGATGAAAAACTGAATTTGGAAATTTCTATACCTAGAAAACTTAATGATGAGTGGGAACCTACTATAAAGATTAGAATTAAAGATTATGAGTGTTTTGCTTTGTGTGATTTGGGTGCAAGTGTTTCCACGATTCCAAAAACTTTATGTGATATTCTAGGTTTCCATGATCTTGATGATTGCTCTTTAAATTTGCACCTTGCGGATTCCACCATTAAAAAGCCTATGTGAAGGATCAATGATGTTCTTATTGTTGCTAATAGAAATTTGGGGCCCGTAGATTTTATTGTTCTTGATATAGATTGCAATATTTCTTGCCCTATTATTCTTGGTAGACCTTTCCTTAGAACGATTGGTGCGATTATTGATATGAAGGAAGGGAACATTAGATTCCAATTTCCTTTAAAGAAACTCATGGAGAACTTTCCAAGAAATAAAGTCAAATTACCTTATGAATCTATCATGCGTGCTACTTATGAACCAAGTGCCAAAAATGGCACTAGTTAAATCTATCTTCGCTTTTATGCCTAGCTAGGGGCGTTAAACTATAGCGCTAGTTGGGAGGCAACCCAATTTTTCTTTATATTTTTTTTGTTTTTGCTCCTGTTTAGGAATAAATCTTGCATCTACTTTCTGTTTAGATGTGTTTTAATCTTTTGTTTAGTGTTTGTGCCAAGTAGAACCAATAGGATAAACTATGATGATAGTTGATTTGATTCTGCTGAAAAACAGAAACTTTGCACTCATGAGAAAAACTTCAATAAATCACATAAACGTGCTTTTGCATTGATTCGTTTTGCTGCTGATCAATAGACAAATTGTCCAGTACGTCCTATTTTGGTAGGATTTTTAGAGTTCCAGAAGTTTGCGTTAGTTACAGATTTCTTCAGACTGTTCTGTTTTTGACAGATTCTGTTTTTCGTGTGTTGTTTGCTTATTTCAATGCATCTATGGCTAGTAAATTAGTTTATGAACCATAAGGAAGTTGGAATACAGTAGGTTTAACACCAAAATAAATAAAGAATGAGTTCATTGCAGTACCTTATGTGGTGGTTTTGTTTTCTTTCACTAACGGAGCTTATAAGATTTCCTGTTGAGTTTTGTGTTGTGAAGTTTTCAAGTTTTGGGTAAAGCCTTTATGGACTATGGAATAAAGGGTAGCAAGAGACTAAGCTTCGGGATGCCCATGGCACCCCAAGATATTAAAGAGTAGCCAAAAGCCTAAGCTTGGGGATGCCCCGGGAAGACATCCCCTCTTTCGTCTTCGTTCATTGGTAACTTTACTTGGAGCTATATTTTTATTCGCCACATGATATGTGTTTTTCTTGGAGCGTCGTGTATTATATTAGTCTTTGCTTTTTAGTTTACCACAATCATCTTTGCTGTACACACATTTTGGGAGAAGCCTATTTGATTAGAATTTGCTAGAATACTCTATGTGCTTCACTTATATCTTTTGAGCTTCATAGTTTTTGCTCTAGTGCCTCACTTATATCTTTTAGAGCACGACGGTGGTGTCTTAATTATGAAGAAACTTCTAGTCTCTCATGCTTCACTTATATCATTTTTAGAGTCTTTTAGAACAACATGGTATTTGCTATTGTTACAAAGTTGGTCCTAGAATGATGAGCATTCAAGTTGGGTATAATAAAAACTATCATAGAAAGTGAATTGGATGCTATGATCAACTTGATACTTGATAATTGTTTTGAGATATGGAGGTAGTAATATTAAAGTCATGCTAGTTGGGTGATTAAGAATTTAAAGAACGCTTGTGTTGAAGTTTGCGATTCTCGTAGCATGCACGTATGGTGAACCGCTTTGTGATGAAGTTGGAGCACAATTTTATTTATTGATTGTCTTCCTTATGAGTGGCAGTCGGGGACGAGCGATGGTCTTTTCCTACCAATCTATCCCCCTAGGAGCATGCGCATAGTGCTTTGATTTTTGATGACTTCTAAATTTTTGCAACAAGTATATGAGTTCTTTTGATTAATGTTGAGTCCATGGATTATACGCACCCTTTCACCCTTCCACCATTGCTAGCCTCTTTTGTGCCGCACAATTTTCGCCGGTACCATACACCCACCATACTCCTTTCTCAAAACAGCCACCATACCTACCTATTATGGCATTTCCATAGCCATTTCGAGATGTATTTCCATGCAACTTTCCACCGTTCCGTTCATATGACACACATTACTTTTTTCATATTGCTCTTTGCATGATCATGTAGTTGACATCGTATTTGTGGTAAGGCCACCTTCATAATTTTCATACATGTCACTCTTGTTTCATTGCATATCCCGGTACACCGCCGGAGGCATTCATATAGAGTCATATCTTGTTCTAGCTTTGAGTTGTAAATCCATAAAAGTGTGATGATCTTCATCATTAGAGCATTGTCCTCGTGAGGAAAGGATGATGAAGGCTATGATTCCCCCATAAGTCGGGATGAGACTTCGGATTTTAAAGAAAAAAAGAGAAAGGCCCAAAAGAAAAAAAGAAAGAAAAAGGCCAAAGAAAGAAAAAAAAGAAGAGAAAAAGAAAAAATAAAAAAATAAAATGAGAGAAAAAGAGAGAAGGGACGATGCTACTATCTCCTTTTCCACACTTGTTCTTCAAAATAGCACCATGATCTTCACGATAGAGAGTCTCATATGTTGTCACTTTCATATACTAGTGGGAATTTTTCATTATAGAACTTGGCTTGTATATTCCAATGACGGGCTTCCTCAAAAGTGCCCTAGGTCTTCGTGAGCAAGCGAGTTGGATGCACACCCACTTAGTTTCTTTTGTTGAGCTTTCATATATTTATAGCTCTAGTGCATCCGTTGCATGGCAATCCCTACTCACTCACATTGATATCTATTAATGGGCATCTCCATAGTCCGTTGATACGCCTAGTTGATGTGAGACTATCTTCTCCTTTTTGTCTTCTCCACAACCACCATTCTATTCCACATATAGTGATATGTCCATGGCTCACGCTCATGTATTGCGTGAAAGTTGAAAGTGTTTGAGATTATTAAAGTATGAAACAATTGCTTGGCTCGTCATCGGGGTTGTGCATGATTAAATACTTTGTATGATGAAGATGAAGCATAGCCAGACTATATGATTTTGTAGGGATAACTTTCTTTAGCCATGATATTTTGAGAAGACATGATTACCTTGATTAGTATGCTTGAAGTATTACTATTTCTTATGTCAATATGAACTTTTATTTTGTATTCATTTGGATCTGAACATTCATGCCACAATGAAAGAAAAATTACATTAGGAATTATGCTAGGTAGCATTCCACATCAAAAATTCTCTTTTTATCATTTACCTACTCGAGGACGAGCAGGAATTAAGCTTGGGGATGCTTGATACGTCTCCAACGTATCTATAACTTTTTATTGTTCCATGCTATTATATTACCTGTTTTGGATGTTTATGGGCTTTATTTTATACATCTTTATCATTTTTGGGACTAACCTACTAACCGGATGTAACGCCCCGGATTCGATGCGCCAGGTGTCCGCCAGTTATTCGCCGTCGTTGCCATGTCATTTGCTTGCGTGTTGCACTTTGCCATGTCATCATCTGCATTTCATATCATGTCGTCATGTGCATCGCATTTGCATACGTGTTCGTCTCTGGCATCCGAGCATTTTCCCTGTTGTCCGTTTTGCAATCCAGCACTCCTATGTCTCCCGGCGCCCCCTTTTACCTATTTTCGTGTGCGGGTGTTAAACGGTCTCGGAATGGACCGAGGTTTGCCAAGCGGCCTTGGTATAGCACCGGCAGACTGCCTGTCAAGTTCCGTGCCATTTGGAGGTCGTTTGATACTCCAACGGTTAACCGGGTAACCGTAGAAGCCTCTTTCGTGTGCAGCCCAACACCCCTTCCAAAGTGGCCCAAAGCCCATCTAACTCCCCTCCATGCTCTCGCTCGTTCGATCACGATCGCGTGGCCGAAAACCGCTCCTCATTTGGACTCTCCTAGCTCCCTCTACCTATATAAACACCTCCCCCTCCGAAATTCGCGGATCATTCCCCCCGAAACCCTAGCCTTCTTCTTCCTCCGCGCGCCGGACGCGTCCGTGCCGCGCCGGACACGTCCGCCGCCGCCTCCCTCAGCCACTCACAGCTCGCCACGTCACCCCGCGCCTCCACCGCCGCCTCCCACCATGCCTGGAAGCCATCAGCGGGCCCGCCCTGGCCAGTCCCGCCGCCCGCCTGCCCGCTCCAGCCCGAGCTGCACCGCCGCCCGCTCCTCCCGCTTGTGGCCCGACCCCGCGCCCGCCTCCGGCGGGCGAAGTCGCCGGGCTTCGGCGGCTCTGCCCGCCGCGGTCGCCCCGTCCGCGCCCGCGCCGCCATCGCCTCCTCGGCGCGCTGGAGCCTCCGCCGCCCGCCTCAACCGCCGCCCGACCAGCGCCTCGAGCCGCCGCCCGTAGCTCCTCACCGCGCGCCTCGGCTGGCGCGCCTTAAATCCTCGCCATCAAGCCCATGCGCCCGCCGCCCAGCGCCTCCTCCGCCCCGCGCCCGGCCTCCTCCGGCCAGATCCGGGCGGCGCCGCCGGATCCGCGAGCCCGACCATGGCGCCCTTCTCCGCCACCCAAGGTCCGTCTCCGGCGATCCTCGTTTTCCGTGCACCCCGAAGGTTGACCCTGTTTTTCGCCTAAGTCCCCGGTTTATTTTGCATTATCATGCATTTTTCATCGCATCATAACTCTGTCATCGCTGCTCCGTTTCATGCGTGTAATATGTCAAATTGTTCGTCTCGAAGAGTAGATCATTTCATCTCATTGCATCATTTTCATTTGAGTTCATCTTTATGCCCTAAATGCTGTTGTAAGAGTGCTATGTGATGTTAGTTTCTGTTTCTTAACAGAACATGCACTTTTGTCATTTTTGCCATGATTGATGTGTGCACCCTATGAACTTGAGTCCTACATGTGTTTTGTAATATGCCATGCCATATTTACAGGGGTGTATGACATGTATTTTTGTGATCTCTGTGGTGACTAGCACAAGCATGCAAACTAGGCTTCATGATGTTGCTGATTTCAGCCCTGTTTTGCTGATATTTTTATGCCATGTTAACTTGATGCTACCGAGAGATCCATGCTTATTTTGATATACTTCAGTAAGGATGTTTTGTTTTACATGTCTTGCTCTATCCATCCATGCCCTTGTTTGCAATCATGTAGTGCCATAGCTTGAGTCAATCGAGCTCTACTTTTGCTATAAAATGTTTCCTGGCAGATTGTTTACATGTTATTCAATTTTGCCAAGGTTGTTGTAGTTGATCCGTGTATGTTATGATGTTTTTCTTGCCATGTATAGCTTCTATGCCATGTCTTCTTCATGGATGTATGCTTAGTTTATCATGTAATGCTCTGTGGTGAGTGGTTCAAGCTCACCAACATGCCTACTTATTGTTGTTCCTGCCATGTATGAATCTGTAATATAACTTGCCATGTTTACATGGGTGCCATCATATTTTCTGATCCCTTTTGGCTTATGGTCAGTAAGGGACTTTTGTTCTATGCAATTAGTAGATTCATGCCATGCCTTTGTTTGCCATGTTAAGTTCCTGTAGCATGTTGTTTGATAGATCTAAACATTGCAACCTGATGTTATTTTCTGCAAAGTCTGAAACTGTTATTATTTGCAATCTTGCCATGTCATTTTGAGCATGTTCTATTGATTTCTGGAGATAGCTCAGTGTTCATGTTTTGTCATGCTTTACCTGTACATCATGCCCACGCCTTTTGTTATTATATGGAGGTCCTGTAGCATGTTGTTTTGATGCTTGCAATATGCCTACTTGCTGTTATGGACAGATTGTTGTCATGACTTGTATAGGGTGTATGTGTTGCACCGTTGCTCCGTTTTGAGTGTGCTCTATATGAAACTTGCTTGATTCTGCTTGTAGCTTCATATTATCATGTTGCATCCTTGTTTTGAGGTGTTTGCTTGATGTTTGTATGCATTTTGCATCAATGCCATGCTTATCTTGTTTTGCTCATATCTTCTAGGCCGTAGCTCCAAATCTAATGAACTTTATATGTAACTTGACTAGAATTTCGTGTAGATCATCGTGGTGCATTTTAAATTTCTGTTTAACAACTTGAACATAAAGTTATTCAGATCTGGACCAATTTCGAAATTTGCATATGAGGACTTACCGGAATTGTTATATGTTGTTCCCGGCCTCATTTAAACTTGCTTTGATGTGTTGATCTTGTTTGCATCATCTTTTGTCATGAGTAGCTTCATGTAGTCTTGTCATGCATCATGCTTGTTTGTGCATACATGCCTTGTTCATGTGTGGTGTGTTTACTATGTTGTGTGCTTCTTCTTGCTAGTTCCTGTTTCGTTGCGATCGTGAGGATTCGTTCGTCTACGCTTGGTTCGTCTTCGTGGCTTCATCTTCATCATGGACTCGTTCTTCTTCCTTGCGGGATTTCAGGCAAGATGAACGCTACCCTGGATCTCACTACTATCATTGCTATGCTAGTTGCTTCGTTCTATCGCTATGCTGCGCTACCTATTACCTGTTTATCAAGCCATCCCAAATTGCCATTTCAGCCTCTAACCTTTTGCACCCTTCCTAGCAAACCGTTGTTTGGCTATGTTACCACTTTGCTCAGCCCCTCTTATAGCGTTGTTAGTTGCAGGTGAAGATGAAGTTTGTTCCTTGTTAGAACATGGAGATGTTGTTCCTTGATGGAACATATTTACTTGTTGGGATATCACAATATATCTTATATTATTAATGCATCTATATACTTGGTAAAGGGTGGAAGGCTCGGCCTTATGCCTGGTGTTTTGTTCCACTCTTGCCGCCCTAGTTTCCGTCATATCGGTGTTATGTTCCCGGATTTTGCGTCCCTAACGCGGTCGGGTGATTTATGGGACCCCCTTGACAGTTCGCTTTGAATAAGACTCCTCCAGCAAGGACCAACATTGGTTTTACCATTTGCCTCACCTATGCCCTTTTTCCCTTGGGTTTCCGGAGCCCAAGGGTCATCTTTATTTTAGCCCCGGGCGGTGCTCCTTTGAGTGTTGGTCCGAACCAAGCTGACTGCGGGGCCACCACGGGGCAACTCGAGGGCTGGTTTTACTCGTAGGCTGACTTATCCGGTGTGCCCTGAGAACGAGGTATGTGCGACTCCTATCGGGATTTGTTGGCACATCCGGGCGGCTTTGCTGGTCTTGTTTTATTGCTGTCGAAATGTCTTGTAGCTGGGATTCTGAGACTGATCGGGTCTTCCCGGGGAGAAGGAATATCCTTCGTTGATCGCGAGAGCTTATCATGGGCTAAGTTGGGACACCCCTGCAGGTATAAACTTTCGAGAGCCGTGCCATGCGGTTATGTGGCAGATGGGAATTTGTTAATATCCGGTTGTAGTAAACTTGAAGCAAACTCTTCTAAAATACACCAACCGTAATGCGTAACCGTGAGTGTCTCTTTTCGGGTTGATCGAGAGGAGAACACGGTTTCGGGTTATGTCGACGTAAGTAGGAGTTCAGGATCACTTCTTGATCATTGCTAGTTGACGACCGTTCCTTTGTTTCTCTTCTCGCTCTCATTTGCGTATGTTAGCCACCATATATGCTTAGTCGCTGCTGCAACCTCACCACTTTACCCCTTCCATTCCCTTTAAGCTTTGCTAGTCTTGATACCCATGGTAATGGGATTGATGAGTCCTCGTGGCTCACAGATTACTACACCACCAGTTGCAGGTACAGGTTTGCGATGATCATGACGTGAGAGCAGTGTTTGCTTGTATTGGAGTTCTTCTTCTACTTCTTCTTCGATCAGGGGATAGGTTCCAGGTCGGCAGCCTGGGCTAGCAGGGTGGATGTCGTTTGAGCTTCTGTTTATGTTTCATCCGTAGTCGGATCTTGATCTCTTGCATATGATGTTGTTGTATTCTTGTGGCATTTGTGCCTTATGTATGTATCCCCATCTATTATGTAATGTTGATGTAATGATATCCACCTTGCAAAAGCGTTTCAATATGCGGGTCTATCCTTGGTGGGACCTTCGAGTTCCTTTTGGATAGGGTCGCATATTGGGCGTGACACCGGAGGCCCAGCCCGTATTGCTATTTTTTTGCCTATTTCAGTATTTCGAAGAAAAGGAATATCAAATGGAGTCCAAACGGAATGAAACCTTCGGGAGCCTTATTTTTGGAACAAATCTGATCCGGAGAGCCTGGAGTGCAAGTCAAGAAAGCTCCGAGGGCCCCACGAGATAGGAGCCCCCCCTGTAGGGCGCGCCCCCTGTCTCGTGGGCCCCTCGGGCGTCCACCGACGTACTTCTTCCTCCTATATATATCCACGGACCCCGAAAACATCCAGGAGCACCACGAAACACAATTTCCACCGCCGTAACCTTCTGTATCCGCGATATCCCATCTTGGAGCCTTCGCCGGCACTCTGCCGGAGGGGGAATCGACCATGTAAGGCTTCTACATCAACACCATAGCCTCTCCGATGAGTTGTGAGTAGTTTACCACAGACCTACGGGTCCATAGTTATTAGCTAGATGGCTTCTTCTCTCTTTTTGGATCTCAATACAATGTTCTCCCCCTCTCTTGTGGAGATCTATTCGATGTAATCTCTTTTTGCGGTGTGTTTGTCGAGATCCGATGAATTGTGGGTTTATGATCAAGTTTATCTATGAATAATATTGGAATCTTCTCTGAATTCTTTTATGTGTGATTGAGTTATCTTTGCAAGTCTCTTCGAATTATCAGTTTGGTTTGGCCTACTAGATCGATCTTTCTTGCCATGGGAGAAGTGTTTAGCTTTGGGTTCAATCTTGCGGTGATCTTACCCAGTGACAGAAAGGGTGACAAGAAACGTATTGTATTGTTGCCATCGAGGATAACAAGATGGGGTTTATATCATATTGCATGTGTTTATCCCTCTACATCATGTCATCTTGCTTAAGGCGTTACTCTGTTCTTATGAACTTAATACTCTAGATGCAGGCAGGAGTCGGTCAATGTGTGGAGGAATAGTAGTAGATGCAGGCAGGAGTCGGTCTACTTGTTATGGACGTGATGCCTATATACATGATCATGCCTAGATAACGTCATAATTATTCGCTTTTCTATCAATTGCTCGACAGTAATTTGTCCACCCACCATAATATTTATGCTCTCGAGAGAGGCATCAGTGAAACCTATGGCCCCCGGGTCTATCTCTTATCATATTTGCTTTCAATCTACATTTATTTGCATCTTTACTTTTCTGCATCTATATCACAAAATACCAAAAATATTATTATCTCTCTATCAGATCTCACTTTCGTAAGTGACCGTGAAGGGATTGACAACCCCTTTATTGCGTTGGTTGCGAGTTCTTAGTTTGTTTGTGTAGGTGCGTGGGACTTTTGAGGAGCCTCCTACTGGATTGATACCTTGGTTCTCAAAACTGAGGGAAATACTTACACTACACTTTGTTGCATCACCCTCTCCTCTTCGGGGAAAACCAACGCTAGCTCAAGACGTAGCAGAGTCCTCCTCCTAGTAGGAGTAGGACTCCCCCTTTTCCTAGTCCAACTAGGAGGAGGAAGGGGAAAGGAAGGAGAGGGAAAAGAGAAGGAAAGGGGGGGCGCCCCCCCCTCCCTAGTCCAATTCGGGCCCCCTATAGGGAGGGGGCACAGCTGCCCCTTGTGTGTTGCCTCCCCTCTTCCCTATGGCCCATGTAGGCCCAATAGTCCCCCCGGGGGTTCCGATAACCTCCCGGCACTCCGATAAATAACCGAATCACTCGGAACATTTCCGATGTCCGAATATAGTCGTCCAATATATCGATATTGATGTCTCAACCATTTCGAGACTCCTCGTCATGTCCCCGATCTCATCCGGGACTCCGAACTACCTTCGGTACATCAAAACACATAACTCATAATAAAAATCGTCACTGAACGTTAAGCGTGCGGACCCTACGGGTTCGAGAACTATGTAGACATGACCGAGACACGTCTCTGGTCAATAACCAATAGCGGAACCTGGATGCTCATATTGGCTCCCACATATTCTACGAAGATCTTTATCGGTCAAACCGCATAACAACATACGTTGTTCCCTTTGTCATCGGTATGTTACTTGCCCGAGATTCGATCGTCGGTATCTCAATACCTAGTTCAATCTCATTACCGGCAAGTCTCTTTACTCGTTATGTAATGCATCATCCCGCAACTAACTCATTAATCACATTGCTTGCAAGGCTTATAGTGATGTGCATTACCGAGAGGGCCAAGAGATACCTCTCCGACAATTGGAGTGACAAATCCTAATCTCGAAATAGGCCAACTCAACTAGTACCTTCGGAGACACCTGTAGAGCACCTTTATAATCACCCAGTTACGTTGTGACGTTTGGTAGCACACAAAGTGTTCCTTTGGTAAACGGGAGTTCCATAATCTCATAGTCATAGGAACATGTATAAGTCATGAAGAAAGTAATAGCAACATACTAAACGATCAAGTGCTAAGCTAACGGAATGGGTCAAGTCAATCACATCATTCTCTAATGATGTGATCCCGTTAATCAAATGACAACTCATGTCTATGGCTAGGAAACTTAACCATCTTTGATTCAACGAGCTAGTCAAGTAGAGGCATACTAGTGACACTATGTTTGTCTATGTATTCACACATGTATTATGTTTCCGGTTAAAAAAAATTCTAGCATGAATAATAAGCATTTATCATGAAATAAGGAAATAAATAATAACTTTATTATTGCCTCTAGGGCATATTTCCTTCAGTTTCTGTGCTCCCAGATTCTGCCCTGGCACCGTTTCTTTTATATCCGTAGATCCGTAACTCCGATTGGATTGAAACCTTCGCCCAGATATTTTTCCAAAAATTAGCTTTCTTGCGGCCAAAGTAGAGCATCAACCACCTTACGAGGGGCCCACGAGGGTCAGGGGTGCGCCCACTTAAAGTGGTGGCGTGGGCCACCCTCGTGGCCACCTCGGGCACCGTCTCGCGTTGATTCTTCCTCCCCAAAATCACAAAATATTACAAAATAATCCTCCGTCTGTTTTTATGCTGTTTGGACTCCGTTTGATATTGGGTTTCTGTGAAACATAAAACATGCAACAAACATGAACTGGCACCGGGCACTGGATCAATATGTTAGTCCCAAAAATAGTATAAAAAGTTGCCAAAAGTATATGAAAGTTGAATAATATTGGCATGGAACAATAAAAAATTATAGATACGACGGAGACGTATCAACATCCCCAAGCTTAATTCTTGCTCGTCCTCGAGTAGGTAAATGATAAAAAAGATAATTTTTGATGTGGAATGCTACCTAGCATAATCTTGATCAAATGCCTAATCATGGCATGAATATTAAGACACGAGTGATTCAAAGCAATAGTCTATCATTTGACATAAAAACAATAATACTTCAAGCATGCCAACCAAGCAATTATGTCTTATCAAATAACATAGCCAAAGAAAGCTTATCCCTACAAAATCATATAGTTTGGCCATGCTTCATTTTCATCACAAAAAATGCTCCCATCATGCACAACCCCGATGACAAGCCGCGCAATTGGTTCATACTTTTTAACGCGCTTCAGCCTTTTCAACCCTCACGCAATACATGAGCGCAAGCCATGGATATAGCACTATAGGTGGAGTAGTATATAATGGTGGAGGTTTATGTGGAGAAGACAAAAAGGGAGAAAGTCTCACATCGACGCAGCTAATCAACTGGCTATGGAGATGCCCATCAATTGATGTCAATGCGAGGAGTAGGGATTGCCATGCAATGGATGCACTAGAGCTATAAGTGTATGAAAGCTCAAACTGAAACTAAGTGGGTGTGCATCCAACTTTCTTGCTCATGAAGACCTCGCGCATTTGAGGAAGCCCATCATCAGAATATACAAGCCAAGTTCTATAATGAAAATTCCCACTAGTATATGAAAGTGATAACTCAAGAGACTCTCTATATGAAGAACATGGTGCTACTCTGAAGCACAAGTGTGGTAAAAGGATAGTAACATTGCCCCTTCTCTCTTTTTCTCTCATTTTTTTTATTTTCTCTCTTTTTATATTTTTTGGTGGGCTTCTTTGTCCTCTCTTTTTGTAACATCCCAAATTTCCTATTTGGAATGTTTTACAATTATAGCTAAGCATCTATGCATGCTGTTTGAATTTGAGTGCCATTTGGAGTTTCAGAGTTTTGAGTTTTCAAATTTGAATTCAAACTTTGGCAAGTGGGAATCATTTCAAAAACTATGCCTGATAAATACTTGAGCAAAAGTATGAGAGGAGTAAACATGACACTCCAAAAATATCAGAGGAAAACATTGCCAAAAGTTTTGAATTCAAACTTGAGTTTTATTTGAAATTGAAAAAAATGAAATTTTATAAAGTTTGGATTTTGCCTTTGGAAAAATGTTCAAATGATAGGGAATATTCCCCTGATCATTTTGGTATATATATGTCCTATATAAAATATTTATATTTTATAAGTTATCTCTGTTTTGTTTTTAATAAAAAATAAATTTAAAAAAAGAAACCCCAGGCGCCAGGCCAAGCATCTGCCCAGCCAGCCGAGGCACCAGAGCGCCAGGTGGCCAGGCACTGCCCACCAGCGCGACCGAGCCGGCCCAGCCATGAGCCGACCTCCCCTCTCTGAAACCTCTCCGAGCCGGTCGCCCGCGCGCCGCACTTCCTCCTCTCTCTCGCCAGTGGGCCACCATCCCGTCTTCAACCCCTCGCCCACGCTTCGCCGCGCCGCCGCCGATCGCCGGATCCCGACGGATCCGGATTCGATCCTCCCGATCGCCTCCCCAAGCCGAGCCCCCTATTTAAACCCCTCCCCCCATTCCCCCCTCGCCCCTCGCCGACCCCTCCTCCTCACACGCGCTCATGGAGCCGAACTCGCCACCGCCGCCATTCGCCTCGCCGCCGTCGCCCTAGACCTCCCGAGCTCGCGGACTCCACAGAACCCCCTCCTCGTCTTCCCACTCCACGGACGACTCCGCCGACCTCCCGGCGACCGGAGAGGCTAACGACTTTCGCCGCCGCCGCCCGCCGTCGAGCTCCGTAAGCCACGAACCACTCCCGCCGTCCGATCTAGCCCAACGGCTAGGATTAGAACCTCAAGGGTATGTCTTTAAATAAAACCGGCCGGTTCGTTTACGTTTATTTTAGTTAGGGTTTTCTTTATTTAGCCCGGCCCGACTCGTTTAACCCTAGGCCCGTTTAGTTTATATTACGCCATCGGTCGTAGGTTAGCCCATTAGGCCATTTTTCTTTTATTTTCGTTTTCTGTTTTAATGAATAGTTCTAGATTTTAAAATTCATATCTTTTATTCTGTTTAATATTTTTAGGTGATTCTTTTTTGTTGGTTTGAAAATTTTCTATAGTTTCTGTATAAAATATTATTAGCTATGTTAAAATTATTTTAAATTTCTTTAATTTAGTTTTAGTCAGAATAGTAAATCTGCCATAAAATGAGTTAGGAAAATTATTTTTATATGATTTTTTTGTCCCAACTTTGTTTTGACATTACCTAACCATAGGAATTAATTTGGGTATTTTAGGATTAATAAAAAATAGTTTTAAGCAGAATCTTGTTAATCCTAATTAATTAACTAGCTACTGTTTTCCTATTATTTTAATTAGTAAATCAATTTATTTTTCACATGTGATTGAATATTCTAGGATAGTTTCTGTCACTTTATAGGATGAACTTTTATTTATAATAAATAAAACTTTTATTTTATTTTTCTTAATAGAATTTGAATTAGGCCTAATAGGAGTTTCATAATAGATTTTAAATTGATTCTTTTTGCTCCTAGTTGCTTAATGCTTTCTTTTCTGTTAAGTTAACATAAATCCATGATTAGGTTATGTTGAGAAAAAAAATTGTTATATAAAACTATTTTAGTTGTTGCTTGAAGTAGGAAAACTTTGAATTGGATTTTCTTTGAGTTTTCCTTTGGATTTTGATTTGTTTGTTTTGGTGTGCTATGTTGCTATTGCTATTGTGTTAAGTGATGATATGCTATATGCTTATTGTGATTATTTGTTTGTCTCGGTAGAGTTTCCGGAGTGCGAAGCTTGCTACTACGAATCTTTAGCTTACGAGGATCATCAGCAAGGCAAGTTTTGATCATGTTATTTTCAATACCTATGATTTTTGTGCATTAGAAATTATACCACCCCCTCCATGCATGTAGTAGTTGAAATTTTGCAGTTATTAATCTTGAGTAGTATCATGTGGTAGGATGAACCAATCCCCTTGTTACCATGACCCCCCGGGACGAAGTAGTTTACTTTGCTATGCTCGTAGACGGGTTTTGGTTGAGTGAAATTCATAAGAAAGATGTGAGAGTCAATGATGATGACAACCCCATGAACTACAATGATCAAGATGGACTTGAAATTCACTCTTGGGTGGAGGATTTGGTTGACGGGCACCTGGAGAACCCAGTGGTTGGCGGGATGCATGGAGAAGTGCCATGACATCTTGCGGAAAGCTTCACCCAGCCACGAAGAGACGGATGGATGCCCCATTGACCGGAAGCTTACTGTGCAGCCGCAAGCCATTATGGGCTCGGCTGGGTCAACCCTAGTTGTGACGCTGGCTGGGCGGTACTACGAGATGTAGAAGAACGGTAGGATTGGATGGGTACCGGCGGTAGCGGAAGAACTCTTTGGAAGACCCTGTTTCATTCGTCCGTCTTCAAACACCATGAAGTGCGAAGACTTAAAAGGAGGAATGATTCTTGCGGGTAAAGTCATAAACCTCTGCAGAGTTTAAAGATCTAATCGATTAGCCGTGTCCCCGGTTACGGACAAATTGAGCCTCTGGAACTTGGAAGTATTCGGAAATCTCAATGCTAAATTAATAAATTAATTTGAGGGGTTTATGACTTAATAATTTGGGAACGAGATATTGGTTGGCGGAACCATCTCAATAACTACCAACAATTTGTAGTATTTTTGCAAGCAAGTCCACTGTAGTAGGAGAAAATCGGCTTTTCGCAAAATGATGAAACTTAGAGCCCCACAGCCAAAATGCATATAGTGTTAGTAATTTTATTATTGTTATTCTCTTCATGACTTGCCAGCTTATTCAAAAAGCTGACCTACACGGCTGCAACGTCTTATGTTGCAGAGGTTTATTCCGATCAGGAGTGAGGCTACGCTCCGCGCTTGGTGATTGCCCTTTGGAGTCGGATGGACTCGCTATACTTCTACGCTTCCGCAGCTTATTTAGTTTATTTCTCATGAGTTGGCCTTCGGCCGAATTTATTCTATTGTAATAAAGACTCTATATGAGAATCGTGTAATAAATTCAGGTGTGATTGAACTTTGATTATTTCATCGATGTCTTCGTGAGTACCAAAGATGATCTTGGGATGGTATGCATACGTAGATTTGACCGATTTTGGGTCAGTCGCTCAGAGATGGTATCGAGCACACGCTGACCGTAGGATCGTAACCCCTAGGATCGGAAAGCCATAGGAAGAGACCATTTACTTTATATCCTTATCATTCCGTAATTCTCCCCTGTTCATTTCTAACTCCTCTCCGATTTTCAACATTCTAGATGGCCGTCGAGTTCACCCCAGTTTTGCTACCGGAGTTTTGCCAGCCCAATGAGAAGATGCCCTTCGGCAGGAAGCTGGTCCAGATGGTGAAGAAGCTGAAGATTGCTCTGCCCTCGATCACCGGGAAGCCAACCAATGCACTTCCGACGGATACCCGCTACAGGATTGAGGTGCATATTCCAGGGAGAACCTTCGGAGGACACACGGAGCCTATTGACTTCGAGTTCACCGACTTCAACTGGATCATCGGAAGGGACATGGCGATCTATCGTGCCCTTGGACATCTCCGAGAGGAGTACAGGGCCGAGCTCGATCCATCAGACCTCGCCATGGTTTCTCGCAGAGCAAGGAATGGAGATATCATCCGTACCGTGGAGGACGACTCCATTCTCTCTTATGTCCAGGACTTGGAGTGTCTCCTCAGGAAACGGGAGATCCAGACTCGCCATAGCTCGAAGGTCCACAGGAGGCTATTGTTCCGTGAACTGGAACTGGAGGAGAAGGCACACGCAGACTTCCTTAACCATGAGGAAGAAGTCGCGGACTTCATGGAGACAGTCGACGACCTGAAGTTGAAGCTTGCCGCGATAGAGGAAAAGATGGACTTGGGAGAGGACCTTTTTCCGAGTGGAGATGATGGACCCCTCGTGAGCAATGATCAGGATTATGAAGGAGTTCCACCGGAGGAAGCCGCAAGAGGAGGCGCCACAACAGAGGACATCGCACTGAGGGACGCAAGGATTATTGCTGAAGACTTTTAGTCGACCACCATGTTATTTTACTTTTTCGTCGATCGCTTAGGTCGTTATTTTCGATTAGTCATGAGCTTTGTAATCGAGATTGAACCATGTTTGAGTGGAATGAATAAATGATTGGTGTGTCTATGATTGTGCATTCATATGGGTAGTGATAATTCTCATTAGACCATTGTTCTATTCTAATTTTCTCATCCACTCCAAAACACCAGATGCCTCCGAGGGCGTGACCTTCGGTTTTCCGCGGAGCTCACCCAGCTACTCCAGCAGCAGAATGCCCTCATGCAACTACTCATCCAGAATCAGAACAACAACACCAACAATCCACCGCCACCACCCCCTGTGGACAACTTGACTCGATTCCTGAGGCTGAATCCGCCAGTGTTCTTTAGTAGCACTGAGCCGATTGTGGCTGATGATTGGCTCCGCAAAGTCGAAAGAGAGCTAATCACTGTTGGATGCACTGATGCAGAGAAGGTGCGCTTTGCCGCGCATCAACTTGATGGACCTGCAGCTTCTTGGTGGGAGAACTACACCGCCACTTATCCCGTCGGTGCCATCACGTGGGATCAATTCCAGCAGGCCTTCCGCACCGCTCATGTTTCAGCTGGAGCCATGAGTTTGAAGAAGCGTGAGTTCCGCAACTTACGCCAGGGGAACCGTACTGTGGCACAGTACGTGGATGAGTTCAGCAAGCTAGCCCGCTATGCCCCGGATGATGTGGCCACAGATGCCGTAAAACAGGAGAAATTTCTCGAGGGACTCAACGACGAGCTGAGTATGCAGCTTATTGTGGCTACCTTCAACAACTACCAGGAGCTGGTAGACAAGGCCACCATACTTGAAGGCAAGCAATAGCAGATTGAAAGCCGCAAGCGGAAGTACAGCCAGGGGAAGCACAACTCGGGAGCTCAGCAGAAGCCCCGTTATGCACCATACTCAGGAGGGCACACCCATCATAACCATGGAGGTCATAACCATGGAGGTCATAACCATGGAGGAAATGGGAACAACCGCAACCAGGACAACAAGTCAGGCCATGGCAATGGCAATGGAAACGGTAATGGCAATCAGCATCGTTCTGCCCCGGCTCAAGGATCTGAGCCACATCACCGCTTCAAGTGCCGAAGACGGGCACTATGCCACCGACTGCCCGGAGGCCAAGCGGAGAATGGAAACGGCAATGGGAGCTCAGCGAAGAAGCCCAACCTGTTCCCTCGTGCTCGGGTGAACCACATTGGCGTGGAGGACGTCTATGATCAGCCGAACAACGTGGTTGGTAAGTTTTATTGAATTCACGTTCAGTATTGGTACTCTTTGATTACGGTGCAACGCATTCATTCATATCAAGGGTAGTTGTGGAAAAGTACGGGTTGCCCACTAAAACCCTTAGAAGCCCCTTCGCGTCGGGCCCGCAGGAGGAGAAATGATGGCGAGCTTAGGCTGTCATGCAACCCTCAACATCGGGAATCATAAATTCCCGCAGACCTCATAGTGTTGGAAACCCAGACCTTGGATGTAATCCTAGGCATGGATTGGTTGACGAAGTTTGAAGGAAACATAGACTGTGCCCGCAAGTCTATTCTGCTCACCACCCCGGAGCAGAAGAGGATCAAGTATGTAGCCAGGCACAGCCAGATGAAGAATCAGGTGAATTCCCTCACGGGAGTTGTTCAGGAGGAAGTGCCAGTAGTGCAAGATTTTCCCGATGTGTTTCCGGAGGAATTACCAGGAATGCCACCGGACAGGGACATTGAATTTCTGATCGAGTTATTGCCCGGCACAGCCCCAATATCCAAGAGACCCTACCGGATGCCACTGAATGAGTTGAAAGAGATCAAGGATCAAATTAATGAGTTATTGGAGAAAGGATATATTCGGCCAAGCTCATCACCTTGGGGAGCCCCAGTTCTTTTGGTAGAGAAGAAGGATGGAACCTTGAGGATGGTTGTGGATTATCGTGCGTTGAACGAAATAACCATCAAGAACAAGTACCCTCTGCCAATGATTAATGACTTGTTTGATCAGCTAGTGGGAGCCAAGGTATTCTCCAAGATCGATCTTCGATCAGGGTATCATCAATTGAAGATTCGTGAAAAGGATATACCCAAAACAGCATTCACCACTAGGTATGGTTTATATGAGTATACCGTCATGTCATTTGGATTGACTAATGCTCCTGCATACTTCATGAATTTGATGAACAAGGTATTTATGGAATATCTGGACAAGTTTGTCGTGGTGTTCATCGATGATATATTGATTTTCTCCAAGAGCGAGGAAGAGCATAAGGAACATTTGCGTCTAGTTCTGGAGAAACTTCGAGAACATCAGTTGTATGCCAAGTTCAGCAAATGTGAATTTTGGCTGAAGGAAGTTGGATTCCTCGGACATGTTATTTCAGGAGAAGGAATAGCAGTTGACCCGCCAAGGTTGAATCAGTCACCGATTGGCGCCACCCACCTCGATCAAGGAGATCCGCAGTTTTTCGGACTCGCAGGATATTATCGGAGGTTTATTGAGAACTTCTCGAAGATTGCCAAGCCCATGACTGAGCTGTTGAAGAAAGAAGCCAAGTATGTTTGGACCGAGGAATGTGAAGCCAGTTTTCAGGAATTGAAGAAACGTTTGGTTACAGCCCCAGTGTTGATTTTGCCGGACATACACAAGGAATACCAGGTTTATTGTGACGCTTCTCGTCAAGGGCTCGGAGGAGTACTCATGCAGGAAGGAAAAGTTGTAGCTTATGCCTCCAGACAGCTACGACCTCACGAGATGAATTATGCCACACATGATTTGGAGTTAGCAGCCGTAGTGCATGCACTCAAGACCCGGAGACATTTCCTCATCGGAAACCGTTGTGATGTTTACACAGATCACAAGAGCTTGAAGTATATTTTCACGCAGAAGGAGTTGAACCTCAGGCAGAGGAGATGGCTAGAGTTAATAAAGGACTATGCCATGAGATTGCATTACCACCCAGGTAAGGCTAATGTTGTAGCAGATGCTTTGAGCCGTAAGAGTTATGTGAACACTCTTATAGCAGGAGGATTACCCCAGGAGTTAGTCGATGACCTCGAGATCTCCGATGGAGATAGTTCCGAGAGGATATGTTGCAACTCTGGAAGTTCAGTCCACTTTGGCCGAAAGGATTCGTGAAGCTCAGAAGTCGGACAAGGAAATTGACGAGATAAAGCAAAAGATGAATGAAGGAAAAGCTAAAGGATTCCGTAAGGATGAACACGGAGCTATATGGTTCGAGGATCGTATTTATGTGCCCAATGATCCCGAGCTCAGGAAGCTAATTCTTCAGGAGGCTCATGATTCACCGTACTCGATTCATCCGGCAACACCAAGATGTACCGGATTTGAAGGAAAGTTTACGGTGGGCGGTATGAAGAAGGATATTGCCGAGTACGTAGCGATATCGATGTTTGTCAACGAGTAAAGGCGAACATCGAAGCCAGCAGGGTTACTTCAACCTTTGCCGATTCCCGATTGGAAATGGGAGAAACTTGGAATGGATTTCATCACAGGATTACCGGGACCCGTTCAGGTTATGATTCTATCTGGTAGTGGTTGATCGTTTGACCAAGGTAGCTCACTTCATTCCCGTGAAGACTACCTATACCAGTGCTAAGTTGGCCAAGATATACATGACCAGAATCGTATGTCGCATGGAGTTCGAGGAAAATCGTGTTAGATAGAGGAACACAGTTTACCTCAAAGTTTTGGAAGCGATTACATGGAACTTTGGAGTGCGAGGCTGGAATTCATACAGCTTTTCATCCATGAGCAGATGGACGGACCGAGAGAGTCAACCAGATTCGGAGGACATGTTGAGAGCTTGTGTACTAGACTATGGGTCTAGCTGGGATGATAATTTACCATCGCAGAGTTCTCATACAACAACAGTTATCAATCCATCGAAGATGGCCCCTTGAAGCTCTATACGGAAGGAGGTGCGAACACCATTCTTTGTGGGATAGTGTTGGAGATCGATCACTTTTCGGTTCCGACCTTATCGAGGATTCGAAGAAAGTCAAGCTGATTCGAGACAGGCTCAAGATAGCACGATCGAGGCGTAAGAGTTATGCCGACGATGGCGCAAGGAAGTGACTTACGAAGCGGGAGACCGAGCATACCTTCGTGTGTCTCCACTTCGTGGAATCAAGAGGTTTGGTGTCAAAGGAAAGTTAGCACCCCGATTTATTGGCCCCTACAAAATCCTCTAACGTCGTGGAGAAGTTGCTTACAAGTTGGAATTGTCGGAAGGATTGTCCGGAGTTCATGATGTCTTCCATGTTTCTCAGCTGAAGAAGTGTCATGCCGACATGGCCGATATTCCGTTGAGAGACACAGTGCCCCTAGAGGCCATACAGCTTGACAGTGATCTGACTTATAAGGAGAAACCCGTCCGAATTCTCGAGACTGCGAGCAGAGTCACCCGCAGCAAGGTCATCAAGTTTTGCAAGGTGTTGTGGAGTCATCACTCCGAGGAAGAAGCCACCTGGGAGCGCGAAGAAGACCTTCTTCGCGACCACCCGCACCTATTTGCTAGCCAACCCGAATCTCGAGGGCGAGATTCATCTTAAGGTGGGTAGGTTTGTAACATCCCAAATTTCCTATTTGGAATGTTTTACAATTATAGCTAAGCATCTATGCATGCTGTTTGAATTTGAGTGCCATTTGGAGTTTCAGAGTTTTGAGTTTTCAAATTTGAATTCAAACTTTGGCAAGTGGGAATCATTTCAAAAACTATGCCTGATAAATACTTGAGCAAAAGTATGAGAGGAGTAAACATGACACTCCAAAAATATCAGAGGAAAACATTGCCAAAAGTTTTGAATTCAAACATGAGTTTTATTTGAAATTGAAAAAAATGAAATTTTACAAAGTTTGGATTTTGCCTTTGGAAAAATGTTCAAATGATAGGAATATTCCCTGATCATTTTGGTATATATATGTCCTATATAAAATATTTATATTTTATAAGTTATCTCTGTTTTGTTTTTATTAAAAAATAAATTAAAAAAAGAAACCCCCCAGCGCCAGCCAAAGCCTTGCTTGCCCAGCCAGCCGAGGCACCAGCGCCAGGCGGCCCACCCGCCCACCAGCGCCGACCGAGCCGGCCCAGTGAGCCGACCTCCCCTCGCCGAAACCTCTCGAGCGGTCGCCCGACCGCGCCGCACTTCCTCCTCTCTCTGCCGGTGGGCCACAATCCGTCTTCAACCCCTCGCCCGCGCCGCGCGCCGCCGCCGCGATCGCGGATCCCGACGGATCCGGATTCGATCCTCCCGATCGCCTCCTGCCCAAGCCGAGGCCCCCTATTTAAACCCTCCCCGCACCCCATTCCCCCCTCGCCCCTCGCGGAACCCTCCTCCTCACACGCGCTCGCCGAGCCGAACTCGCCACCGCCGCCATTCGCCTCGCCGTCGTCGCCCTAGACCTCCCCGAGCTCGCCGGACTCCACCAAACCCCCCTCGTCGCCCCAAGACCGCCGGACGACTCCGCCGACCTCCACGACGACCGGAGAGGCCAACGACTCGCCGCCCGCCGCCCGCCCGCCACCGCCGAGAGCTCCGTGGCCTGCACGGAACCACTCCCCGCCGTCCGATCTAGCCCAACGGCTAGGATTAGAACCCCGAAGGGGTATGTCTTTTAAATAAAACCGGCCCGGTTCGTTTACGGTTATTTTAGTTAGGGTTTTCTTTATTTAGCCCGGCCCGACTCGTTTAACCCTAGGCCCGTTTAGTTTATATTACGCTCAGTGCGTAGGTTAGGCCCATTAGGCCATTTTTCTTTTATTTTCGTTTTCTGTTTTAACAGAATAGTTGTAGATTTGAAAAATTCATATCTTTTATTCTGTTTAATATTTTTAGGTGATTCTTTTTTTGTTGGTTTGCAAATTTTCTATAGTTTCTGTAGAAAATATTATTAGCTATGTTAAAATTATTTTAAATTGCTTTAATTTAGTTTTAGTCAGAATAGTAAATCTGCCATAAAATGAGTTAGGAAAATTATTTTTTATGATTCTTTTGTCCCAACTTTGTTTTGACATTACCTAACCATAGGAATTAATTTGGGTATTTTAGTATTAATAAAAAATAGTTTTAAGCAGAATCTTGTTAATCCTAATTAATTAACTAGCTACTGTTTTCCTATTATTTTAATTAGTAAATCAATTTATTTTTCACATGTGATTGAATATTCTAGGATAGTTTCTGTCACTTTATAGGATGAACTTTTATTTATAATAAATAAAACTTTTATTTTATTTTTCTTAATAGAATTTGAATTAGGCCTAATAGGAGTTTCATAATAGATTTTAAATTGATTCTTTTTGCTCCTAGTTGCTTAATGCTTTCTTTTCTGTTAAGTTAACATAAATCCATGATTAGGTTATGTTGAGGAAAAAAAAATTGTTAAATAAAACTATTTTAGTTGTTGCTTGAAGTAGGAAAACTTTGAATTGGATTTTCTTTGAGTTTTCCTTTGGATTTTGATTTGTTTGTTTTGGTGTGCTATGTTGCTATTGCTATTGTGTTAAGTGATGGTATGCTATATGCTTATTGTGATTATTTGTTTGTCTCGGTAGAGTTTCCGGAGTGCGAAGCTTGCTACTACGAATCTTTAGCTTACGAGGATCATCAGCAAGGCAAGTTTTGATCATGTTATTTTCAATACCTATGATTTTTGTGCATTAGAAATTATACCACCCCCTCCATGCATGCAGTAGTTGAAATTTTGAAGTTATTAATCTTGAGTAGTATCATGTGGTAGGATGAACCAATCCCCTTGTTACCATGACCCCCCGGGACGAAGTAGTTTACTTTGCTATGCTCGTAGACGGGTTTTGGTTGAGTGAAATTCATAAGAAAGATGTGAGAGTCAATGATGATGACAACCCCATGAACTACAATGATCAAGATGGACTTGAAATTCACTCTTGGGTGGAGGAGCGGTTGACGGGCACCTGGAGAACCCAGGTGGTTGGCGGGATGCATGGAGAAGTGCCATGACATCTTGCGAAAGCTTCACCCAGCCACGAAGAGACGGATGGATGCCCCATTGACCGGAAGCTTACTGTGCAGCCGCAAGCCATTATGGGCTCTGGCTGGGTCAACCCTAGTTGTGACGCTGGCTGGGCGGTACTACGAGATGTAGAAGAACGGTAGGATTGGATGGGTACCGGCAGTAGCGAAGAACTCTTTGGAAGACCCTGTTTCATTCGTCCGTCTTCAAACACCATGAAGTGCGAAGACTTAAAGAAGGAATGATTCTTGCGGGTAAAGTGCGCAAACCTCTGCAGAGTTTAAAGATCTAATCGATTAGCCGTGTCCCCGGTTACGGACAAATTGAGCCTCTGGAACTTGGAAGTATTCGGAAATCTCAATGCTAAATTAATAAATTAATTTGAGGGGTTTATGACTTAATAATTTGGGAGCGAGATATTGGTTGGCGGAACCATCTCAATAACTACCAACAATTTGTAGTATTTTTGCAAGCAAGTCCACTGTAGTAGGAGAAAATCGGCTTTTCGCAAAATGATGAAACTTAGAGCCCCACAGCCAAAATGCATATAGTGTTAGTAATTTTATTATTGTTATTCATTTCATGACTTGCCAGCTTATTCAAAAAGCTGACCTACACGGCTGCAACGTCTTATGTTGCAGAGGTTTATTCCGATCAGGAGTGAGGCTACGCTCCGCGCTTGGTGATTGCCCTTTGGAGTCGGATGGACTCGCTATACTTCTACGCTTCCGCAGCTTATTTAGTTTATTTCTCATGAGTTGGCCTTCGGCCGAATTTATTCTATTGTAATAAAGACTCTATATGAGAATCGTGTAATAAATTCAGGTGTGATTGAACTTTGATTATTTCATCGATGTACTGTGAGTACCAGCATGATCTTGGGATGGTACAGACATAGAGATTTGACCGATTTTGGGTCAGGTCGCTACACTTTTTTATTTGGGCTTCTTTGGCCTCTTTTATTTTTCATAAAGTCTGGAGTCTGATCCCGACTTGTGGGGGAATCATAGTCTCCATCATCCTTTCCCCACTGGGGCAATGCTCTAATAATGATGATCATCACACTTTTATTTACTTACAACTCAATATTACAACTCGATATCTAGAACAAAGATATGACTCTATATGAATGCCTCCGGCGGTGTACCGGGATGTGCAATGATCTAGCGTAGCAATGACATCAAAAACGGACAAGTTATGAAAACATCATGCTAGCTATCTTACGATCATGCAAAGCAATATGACAATGAATGCTCAAGTCATGTATATATATGATGATGATGGAAGTTGCATGGCAATATAACTCGGAATGGCTATGGAAATGCCATAATAGGTAGGTATGGTGGCTGTTTTGAGGAAGATATAAGGAGGCTTATGTGTGATAGAGCGTATCGTATCATGGGGTTTGGATGCACCGGCGAAGTTTTCACTGACTCTCGAGGTGAGAAAGGGCAATGCACGGTACCGAAGAGGCTAGCAATGATGGAAGGGTGAGAGTGTGTATAATCCATGGACTCACATTAGTCATAAAGAACTCATATACTTATTGCAAAAGTTTATTAGCCCTCGAAGCAAAGTACTACTACGCATGCCCCTAGAGGGATAGATTGGTAGGAAAAAACCACCGCTCGTCCCCGACAGCCACTCATAAGGAAGACAATCAAAGAAACACCCCATGCTTCAAATTTGTCACACAACGGTTACCATACGTGCATGCTACGGGACTTGCAAACCTCAACACAAGTATTTTTCAATTTCACAATTACCCAACTAGCAAGACTCTAATATCACCACCTTTATATCGCAAAACTATTGCAAGGAATCAAACATATCATATTCAGTGATCTACAAGTTTTATGTAGGATTTTATGACTAACCATGTGAATGACCAATTCTTGTCATCTCTCTAAATAGATATAAGTGAAGCAAGAGAGTTTAATTCTTTCTACAAAAGATATGCCCATGCTCTAACAAATATAATTGAAGCAAAAGAGCATTCTACAAATGGCGATTTTCTATGTGAAGAGAAACAGGCAATCCAAACTTCAAATGATATAAGTGAAGCACATGAAGCATTCTATAAAGCCATACTCAAAAGATTTAAGTGAAGTGAAATGAGCATTCTATAAATCAACCAAGGACTATCTCATACCAGCAAGGTTCATAAAATAAAAGTGAAAACTAAATGCAAAAGACGCTCCAAGACTTGCACATATCGCATGAACGAAATGAATACGAAAACATACCGATACTTGTTGAAGAAAGAGGGGATGCCTTCCAGGGCATCCCCAAGCTTAGACGCTTGAGTCTCCTTGAATATTTACTTGGGGTGCCTTGGGAATCCCCAAGCTTGAGCTCTTGCCTCTCTTCCTTTTCCTCATATCGAGACCTCCTCGATCAAACACTTCATTCACACAAAACTTCAACAGAAAACTCGGTAAGATCCGTTAGTATAATAAAGCAAATCACTACTCTAAGTACTATTACAAACCAATTCATATTTTGTTTTTGCATTGTTTATACTGTAATATAACTTCTCCATGGCTTAATCCACTGATAGAAATTGATAGTTTCATCAAAACAAGCAAACTATGCATCAAAAACAGAACAGTCTGTAGAAATCTGAAGATTCACCATACTTATGGTACCCCAAAAATTCTACCAAATTAGTAAAAATAAAAAATTTGTACAGTAAGACAGTGCAGAAAAAATCAGAACCGTTTGATGTTACAGTTAAAAATGTAAAATCGCACACTACAGCCAAAGTTACTGTCCTGCACCGTACAAACCAACAAGCATTCTAAACATCCTAAAGGCAAACCTTGGCACATTATTTTTATAATAGAATGGAATTGTACAAGGGGATAATTATTTTTATTGAAAAGTTTCTGTAATTAAGATTCACAAAGTTTCCGTGAGCATGAACAAAGTTCAAGGAGCTATCCCACTTCAACAATGCTTGTCTTTCTCACTTTCACTTTCCTTTTTGAAAATTTTTGGGTTCCCCTCTTTATTTATTTTTTGTTTTTAGACTATATGAAAGCACTTCAACAGAAATAAATGACTCTCTAAAACTTCCGGGTTGTCTCCCTGGCAGCGCTTTCTTTAAAGCCATTAAGCTAGGCATAAAGTGCTCAAGTAATGGATCCACCCGGATCCCAAGGTATATCAAAGCCAATTTTAATTAACAATGATTTGTAATTTAGTAGTGAGCACAAAGTAACATATATCATGCATCAACGAAGTCTAACTCTCTTCCTATGCATCGGCATGTCATAAAAGAACAATTCATGCACACCAAGTAAAGGCCAATGCATAGTATAACCAGTTTCTTGCAATTCTATCATATTGGAAACATAGAGAGGTGGAGATATAGTTCCTCTCTCATAATAATTGCAAGTAGGATCAGCAAGCACATGCATATTACACTCATCAAAATTATCATGTGCAACGATAAAATGCAACCCAACAATATAATCCTTAATAAGCACAAACTTCTCCGATATAGTGTAGTTTGGAGAATTCAAAAAGACAATAGGACTATCATGTGTGGGTGCAATTGCAACAATTTCATGTTTAACATAACGAACTATAGCAACTTCATCTCCATAAGCATAATTCATATTGGCATCTTGGCCACAAGCATAGCAAGCATAATCAAAAAGGGATATTTCAAGAGAATGAACGGGATCATAACAATAATCATAGCAATCATCATTCGGTAAGTACGAAGGGAAATTAAACAATGTATGAGTTGAAGAGTTACTCTCATTAGAAGGTCTGCACGGGTAGCTAATCTGCTCTTCCTCCTTTTGTTCTTCGCTCTCCTCATCATCTTTTTCATCCAATGAGCTCGCAGTTTCATCAATTTCTTCCTCCATAGGCTCCTGCAAAATATTAGTCTCTTCTTGGACAGTGGAGAAGTCCTCAATATATGGTTTCACATAAGGATTAGAAGCATAATAATCATAGCAATATTCAAGTATGGCAAAATTTTCAGATTTGTAAAGAGTAGCATCATATTTTTCAATCAAAGAAGCAATTTCATAAGCACCCTTAAAAGAAACAAATTCTTCAATTTGTTGAACATCATAGTAATCATAAACACCCTTAGCATACAAAGATACAATTAAATTATCAATAAACTCACATTGGTAGGGAAGGTGTTTCTTAGGGTTTTCAGAACAAAAAGTAACATCATATATTTCACATAAATTCCAAGCATAACATTGCAAACGATGAATTTGATCTAGTAAAAGTTTCCCTTTTTCAGATATACGGTGTCGCACATAACAAACATGCTCATCTAAAGATTTGCCCTCAACTAAGCTAGTTGGGGTTTTAGCACGAGCACATAGGGATCGAAGATGATCCAAGTAAAAAGCTTCAGGAGTGTGATAGATTTTGAGTGGTTCTTCAACCATTGGTGTAGTAGGTATAACTAATTTTTTTGGTATTTTGCATTTCCTACCCATAACTAAAGATAGAAAACAACTAAGAACAGCAAATAAAAATTACTTAGTGATAAAGCAAACAAGCACACACGAAATATTCACCCCACGCTATGACTCCTCGGCAACGGCGCCAGAAAAAGGTCTTGATAACCCACAAGTATAGGGGATAATTGTAGCCTCTTTCAATAAGTAAGTGTGTCGAACCCAACGAGGAGCTAAAGGTAGAACAAATATTCTCTCAAGTCCTATCTGCCACTGATACAACTCTACGCACGCTTAGTGTTCGCTTTACCTAGAACAAGTATGAAACTAGAAGTACTTTGTAGGTGTTGTTGGATAGGTTTGCAAGATAATAAAGAACACGTAAATAAAAAGTAGGAGTTGTTTAGATAAATAAGAAATAAAGTAAATATATCGAGTGTGGAAAAGTGGTGGTACGAGTTGTGGAATTGTCCCTAAGCAACTGACTACTTTATTAGACCGATAGCAAGTTTTATGTGGGAGAGGCATAAGCTAACATACTTTCTCTTCTTGGATCATATGCACTTATGACTGAAACTCTAGCAAGCATCCGCAACTACTAAAGATCATTAAGGTAAAACCCAACCATAGCATTAAAGCATCAAGTTCCCTTTATCCCATTCGCCACAACCCCCTTACTCGGGTTTATAATTCTGTCACTCAAGCAACCCACTATAAGAGAATCATGAACGCATTGCAACACCCTACAGCGGGAATCCCTCACGCTTGCGCGACATGGAGGGCACAATAGGACAGCAACAAAACCACAAGCAAATTGAACCAATCATAGCAATTCATCAATCACCGGTAGGACAATGAAAATCTACTCAGACATCATAGGATGGCAACACATCATTGGATAACAATATGAAGCATAAAGCACCATGTTCAAGTAAAGGGTATAGCGGGTTGCGGGAGAGTGGACCGCTGAATATAGATGGGGGAAGGTCTGGAGATGTTGGTGAAGATGATGGAGGTGTTGGTGTAGATCGCGGTGATGATGATGGCCCCAGGCGGCGTTCCGGCGCCATCGGAAGCAAGGGGGAGAGAGCCCCCCTTCTTATTCTTCTTCCTTGACCTTCTCCCTAGATGGGAGAAGGGTTTCCCCTCTGGTCCTTGGCTCCCATGGCGTGGGAGGGGCGAGAACCCCTCCGTGATTGGATCTGTCTCTCTGTCTCTCTCTGTTTCTGCGCTCCCAGATTCTGCCCTGGCACCGTTTCTTTTATATCCAGAGATCCGTAACTCCGATTGGATTGAAACCTTCGCCCAGATATTTTTCCAAAAATTAGCTTTCTCGCGGCCAAAGTAGAGCATCAACTGCTGTAACAGCCCAAAAATTTAACCAGGTTTTAATTACTAAAATTTTGCCAGGAGTTTAAAATTTTTGCTTTCTGGATTTTCTGTTGATTTCAGAACCTTTCTTTTTAATATTGAGGAGTTTTACCCAAGTGGAAACTTTCCAAAAATGAATTGGACTCCTATGCTCTCTCAATATAACAATTTTTAATAAGTAGATTTTATTTATTTAATTATATCTCTCTGAGCTTTATTCCTTAAAATGACTTCCATTAGTTTTGGAGCTCTTTTTGAACTACCACCATTTCATAAATTTAACCAAAATTCCAACCAAAATTTGGAGATGTCATGTGATGTTTCTAAATCACTTTTATGAAAAAATATATTTCATTCAATGCATATTTTGAGTTCTACACCTAATTTTCAAATCTGGTCTAGTGGGCAGTTTTGCACTACAGCCTATTTAAATATTTCTTTAAAGCCTCCACCAAAATTATGGGATGTCAGTGGTAGCATGCAATCCAACTTTATGCAAAAACCTAGTGATGTTCTTTGGAAAAATTGAGTGAATCAACCTCTTTTTCATTCTGGTCCAACCGTGTGATTTCTACTGCAACCCTATTTATTTTTGCTCTAGTGACCTTGTGCTTTCTCCTGCTTGTAGTCAACCCTACAAAACCCCTAAGTCCAGGAGCATGCACCCATTGGGACATTTTTGGTTCATGTAATGATGCCATTTACCCCCGTCCAGAATTGAAGTTTTGCAAAACTTGCACCAACATGTTTCTTCATTTGTCAAACTAACCTCACCACCCTCTCATGCATCTAAAGAGACCCCACTCTGGAAGATTTTACCACCCCAAGTACTTCCTAGATGCCTCTGGCATTTTGTCAAACACCCTGTGTGCATGGACAGATTTGGCATGGTTGAAGGTTTTGTGTTGTGAACTTTCCCCTTATCCCAAACCAAGTTGTCTAGTAGCCTTCAATATGTCTCTAACCTAGGCATGTGGATTTGCATTAGCTCTCTAGCAACTTTGGTCGCCCTGGCATTTCGTCGAATAAGTGCCGTGCACGCCCGGAGCGCGAGCAGAGCACGCGTTTTGCACATGCTCGCGTCCGAGCCAGCACGCCCCCTGGATAAGTTTCCCCGAGCTCATCCTGATCCTCTCCCTCTCGCCGCGTCACGCCAAAAGCCCCGACCGCCTCCTCGCCCCCTGCAGCGTCGCCAGCAAGCCTCTTGGCGGCACGCCTGCGGCCGCATCCGCCACCGCAATGGGCGGCACCGTCCAAACCACCACAGCGTGCCAGCTCGCCTCCTTCGACAGTGGAGTGGTCGTCGTTAGCCCCTGGAGCTAGCCAGCCACCGCCACGTCGCCCTGCAGCACAGTAGGGCGGTCCGCCGACGAGCTGATCCACGGCCACCGCGAACCGACATGGTTGTGCTATAAAAGGAAGCCCCCGAGCTCCTCCGAGCACTTAGGCAGCCTCACACCGTCCCCCTAGTGCCCCCGTTGCCATCAATTGAAGAGGAGAAGGCCGTCTTCAACCTCTCCGGTCAGCTCGGCCGCCGCCTCGTTCCGGTTCACCTCGGCGCCACCAGGGCCTCCCCCACCCTTCCATCACCACCACTCGGCTCCCCCATCGTCTTGCGGAGCCGCCCAGACCCCCAACTACGACGGAGCATCACCCTAGCCCGAGCCCCCAAATCCACCGAAACCTTCCCTCCGCCGCAGAGCTCGCCGCCGGCGATTCCCTCCACCCCCGACGACCCTACAACCACCGGAAGGACCGCCCTAGATCCGCGGATCCATCCCCGCCCTCAGCTCCCCGCGAGGAACCATCATTCGCCGGTGATGATCGCCGGAGTCCCGCCTCTGCTCGGGCAGAGGAAGAAGAGGGAGTGGAGACCAGTCAAACATGACTAGTGGGCCCCCTGGACCCACTGTCAGTGACTCCCCGCACGGTCCACGCTGGATAAGTGGAGGCGTAAGACCTCAAGTACGCCTCCTCTGCCCGAAAGCGTAATCTCGTTTGAAACGTTTTCTTTTTCTTTTTTTTAAACAGATTTTTACCAAAACTTTGACTAGCTATAACTTTTTAAATATAACTCCGAATGAGTTGATTCTTTTTCCTACCTCTCTCAAATATTGTCTAGTTTATTTTAAGATTTATTTCAAAAAAATTCAGACAACTTTTTGGTACTTTTTTTAAACTATATATTGATTCAAAATATTTTAAATAGGATTTTTGGAGAGAGGAGAAAGCTTTCAAGAGTTTTGGAATGCACCTTGCCTCCCCAAGATTTGAAGGCAAGCATTCTGAACCCTGGCATAATATTGTGTGTGTTATTTGACACGGTGACAACACCACCCCGACACGGGCATACGTCATTTTATGTGATGATGTATTCCTACTCACGAGTGCATATTAATGATTTCATGCTATTGGAGTTGACATGGTTGTGATGGTAATCACCGTCATATGCCTTCCATGCATACCGGAAGGGAATCCGGGAAGGCCTCTGTCTTGGGTAGACACGGTCTTGTCCCTAGTCCTCTGTCGAGACGGTCGTGTCCGGTATGGCATGAGGGGGTATGTCGCGTGGTGTTTCTGTCTGTTGGTTGAAGTATATATTGTTATGCTAATCATGCAAAGAATATTTAAACCTCCTAAGTCGACCGTAGATCGAGTCTTGTTCCGGTAACCCCCCATACTTGTTTCGTGCTGCCACTCGTCCCTGCCATAGGTAGGGTACGGTTCAGTAAGTTGTCAACCCCTTTTCTAGCACACACCATACAGAGAGGCCATGGTGGCAGATACCGGAGGCATCCGGTAGGCATGCCACCGGCCGGGAGCATGGGTGTTTGGTTGTAGCCGAAGGGTAGCTCCCTAGCTTGCAGCGGTATAAATTTTGTGATCCCATGTTACGTCGAGGTTGTAGCCTCCCCACTTAGAGTTTCGCTTAACTGGTGTCGTGGGTGATTCCATACATCGGTAAGTTAGGCTGGTGTGTGCGGATAGGTGTGTTTTCAATTAAAAGGCCGTAGACGGAATTAGTCCCGATGGACTAAAGGAATCCGTTACTCGTGGGTAAAGAGTACACTCTCTGCAGAGATTAAACCTATTCGAATAGCCGTGTCCATGGTTAAGGATTACATGCAGGATGGGTCAAGTGTCGGTCTTAGTGTCGGTCTTCGGAGGAGAAACTGTTAAACCAGAACTGGGATCACGACTTGAGACTTGTGATGATTATGATTATTATTTTGTTGTGGACTAACCCGTTATATTATTGGCGTTATCGAATATCCCTGGGATGGTTCTACCTCCTGGATATTCACTGTGATTATTTATAAGCCCTTTAGGTGGTGTCATTGAGGCCTTGATTGTGGCATGCTTGTTACTTATTTACTTTATAAGCCCTTTATGTGGTGTCGCTGAGGCGCCTCGACCGTATGCATGCTTGTTATTTATTTACTTTATAAGCCCTTTATGTGGTGTCGCTGAGACGCCCGACTGTGGCATGCTTGTTATTTATTTACCTTATAAACCCTTTATGTGGTGTCGCTGAGACGCCCGACCGTGGCATGCTTGCTATTTATTTATTTTATAAGCCCTTTATGTGGTGTCGCTGAGACGCCCGACTGTGGCATGCTTGTTATTTATTTTATAAGCGCTTTATATGGTGTCGCTCAGACGCCCGACTGAGGCATTTCTCATTGTGTACTAACCTTTCGAGGTGTCGCTTCAGACACCCGATCGGTGCATTTTAATACTATGCTGTTATTGCATACTTATATATATAAATGACCTGCTTGCATGCATCAGAGATTCTAATTTGTGACTGACGTCATGATCATAAAATATTTCAGTACATAATTATCGTTGTTATATTATACCCGTGTTCATAATGTTTGCGAGTACATTCAAAAGTGCTCACTGGCTTGTCCCTGGCTATTGTCTTGGCCAGATTTCTTGCGCGGAGAGGAGCGACCATGATGACAGCCCCGGAACCTAAGCAATGGTGATAGCAGCCTCGCGAAGATAGGAGTTATCCTGGTCAGCTGTTCCTGTGGGAAATGGAGTCCCATAGACGCTGATGATCCACAAACCGCTTCCGTCATCAACCACTAGAAACCAAATTGTTGTACTCACAGGCCAGAATGGTCTTGTACTACATATTTTGCATTTTGCTTGGAATTTCTGTATCAAGTTGGTGCCTCATCAGCTAACAGTAATCCTGGGGCTGGTGAGCACAAGGGCCATTTTCTGGAAATTAATACCCGGAAAATCGGTCGTCACAACTGCCTTATGAGGGGCCCACGAGGGTCAGGGGCGCGCCCACTTAAAGTGGTGGCGTGGGCCACCCTCGTGGCCACCTCGGGCACCGTCTCGCGTTGATTCTTCCTCCCCAAAATCACAAAATATTCCAAAATAATTCTCCGTCCGTTTTTATGTTGTTTGGACTCCGTTTGATATTGGGTTTCTGTGAAACATAAAACATGCAACAAACAGGAACTGGCACCGGGCCGTGGATCAATATGTTAGTCCCAAAAATAGTATAAAAAATTTGCCAAAAGTATATGAAAGTTGAATAATATTGGCATGGAACAATAAAAAATTATAGATATGACGGAGACATATCAGCCCCAAACTTTAAGAAACGACAACTTTGGTTTTTTACCAAACCACAGTTCATAAGATGTCGTCTCAACGCATTTCGATGGTGCCCAATTTAACGTGAATGCAACTGTCTCTTATGCATAACCCCAAAACGACATTGGTAAATCGGTAAGATACATCATAGATCACACCATATCCAATAAAGTGCGGTTACGATGTTCAGGCACACCATTACGCTTTGGTGTTCCATGTGGCGTGAGCTGTGAAACTATTCCACATTGTTTTAAACGAAGGCCAAACTCGTAACTCAAATATTCTACTCTACGATCAGATCGTAGAAACTTTATTTTCTTGTTACGATGATTCTCCACTTCACTCTGAAATTCTTTGAACTTTTCAAATGTTTCAGACTTTTGTTTCATTAAGTAGATATACCCATATTTGCTCAAATCATCTGTGAAGGTCATAAAATAACGATACCCGCCACGAGCATCAACACTCATTGGACTGCATACATCGGTATATATGTATTATTTCCAATAAGTCCCTAGCTCGTTCCATTGTTCTGGAGAACGGAGTTTTAGTCATCTTGCCCATAAGGCACTGTTCGCAAGCATCAAATGATTCATAATCAAGTGATTCCAAAAATCCATCTTTATGGAGTTTCTTCTTGCGCTTTACACCAATATGACCCAAACGGCAGCGCCACAAATATGTTGCACTATCATTATCAACTTTGCATCTTTTGGCATCAATATTATCAATATGTGTATTACTACGATCAAGATTCAATAAACCATCAACATTGGGTGTATGACCATAGGAGGTTTTATTCATGTAAACAGAATAACAATTTATTCTCCGTCTTAGATGAATAATTGTATCGCAATAAGCATGATCTAATCATATTTATGTTCAACGCAAACACCAAATAACATTTATTTAGGTTCAACACTAATATTGAAAGTATAGGGAGTGTGGGATGATGATCATATCAATCTTGGAACCACTTCCAACACACATCATCACTTCACCCTCAATTAGTCTCTGTTTATTCTATAACTCCTGTTTCGAGTTACTAATCTTAGTAATCGAACAAGTATCAAATACCCAGGGGCTACTATAAACACTAGTAAGGTACACATCAATAACTTGTATATCAAATATACCCTTGTTCACTTTTTCAATCCTTCTTATCCACCAAATATTTAGGGCATTTCCGCTTCCGGTGACCATTTCCTTTGCAGTAGAACCACTTAGTTTTAGGCTTTGGTCCAGCTTTGGGCTTCTTCACGGGAGTGACAACTTGCTTGCCATTCTACTTGAAGTTCCCTTTCTTTCCCTTTGCCCTTTTCTTGAAACTAGTGGTCTTGTCAATCATTAACACTTGATGCTCTTTCTTGATTTCTACCTTTGTCGATTTCAGCATCACGAAGAGCTCGGGAATCGTTTTCGTCATCCCTTGCATACTATAGTTCATCATGAAGTTCCAGTAACTTGGTGATGGTGACTAGAGAACTCTGTCAATCACTATCTTATCTAGAAGATTAACTCCCACTTGATTCAAGCGATTGTAGTACCCTGAAAATCTGAGCACATGCTCACTGCTTGAGCTATTCTCCTCCATCTTTTAGCTATAGAACTTGTTGGAGACTTCATATCTCTCAACTCGGTTATTTGCTTGAAATATTAACTTCAACTCCTGGAACATCACATATGGTCCATGACATTCAAAAGGTCTTTGAAGTCCCGATTCTAAGCCATTAAGCATGGTGAATAAACTATTAAGTAGTCATCATATTGAGCTAGCCAAACGTTCATAACGTCTGCATCTGCTCCTGCAATAGATCTATCACCTAGCAGTGCATCAAGGACATAATTCTTCTGTGCAACAATGAGGATAAACCTCAGATCACAGACCCAGTCGGCATCATCGCTACTATCATCTTTCAACTTAGTTTTCTCTAGGAACACATATAAAAATATAGGGAAGCAACAACACGAGCTATTGATCTACAAATTATTTGCAAAATACTATCAAGACTAAGTTCATGATAAATTAAAGTTCAATTAATCATATTACTTAAGAACTCCCACTTAAGACATCCCTCTAATCATCTAAGTGATCACGTGATCCAAATCAACTAAACCATGTCCGATCATCACGTGAGATGGAGTAGTTTTCAATGGTGAACATCACTATGTTGATCATATCTACTATATGATTCACGCTCGACCTTTCGGTCTCAGTGTTCCGAGGCCATATCTGCATATGCTAGGCTCGTCAAGTTTAACCCGAGTATTCTGCGTGTGCAAAACTGGCTTGTACCCGTTGTATGTGAACGTAGAGCTTATCACACCTGATCATCACGTGGTGTCTCGGCACGACGAACTGTAGCAATGGTGCATACTCAGGTAGAACACTTGTACCTTGAAATTTAGTAAGGGATCATCTTATAATGCTACCGACGTTCTAAGCAAAATAAGATGCATAAAGGATAAACATCACATGCAATCAAAATATGTGACATGATATGGCCATCATCATCTTGTGCTCATGATCTCCATCAGCGAAGCATCGTCATGATCTCCAACGTAACTGGCGCGACACCTTGATCTCCATCGTAGCATCGTTGTCGTCTCGCCAACTATTGTTACTACGACTATCGCTACCGCTTAGTGATAAAGTAAAACAATTACATGGCGATTGCATTGCATACAATAAAGCGACAACTATATGGCTCCTGCCAGTTGTCGATAACTTTGTTACAAAACATGATCATCTCATACAACAATTTATATCACATCATGCTTGACCATATCACATCACAGTAATCCCTGCAAAAACAAGTTAGACGTCCTCTACTTTGTTGTTGCAAGTTTTACGTGGCTGCTACGGGCTTCTAGTAAGAACCGTTCTTACCTACGCATCAAAACCACAATGATTTTTTGTCAAGTGTGATGTTTTAACCTTCAACAAGGACCGAGCGATTCAACTAAAGTTGGAGAAACAGACACTCACCAGCCACATATGTGCAAAGCACGTCGGTAGAACCAGTCTCGCGTAAGCGTACGCGTAATGTCGGTCTGAGCCGCTTCATCCAACAATATCGCCGAATCAAAATATGACATGCTGGTAAGCAGTATGACTATTATCGCCCACAACACTTTGTGTTCTACTCATGCATATAATATCTACGCATAGACCTGGCTCGGATGCAACTGTTGGGGAACGCGGTAATTTCAAAAAAATTCCTACGATCACGCAAGATCTATCTAGGTGATGCATATAAACGAGAGGGGAGAGTGTGTCCACGTACCCTCTTACACCGAAAGCGAAAGCGTTATGACAACGCGGTTGATGTAGTCGTACGTCTTCACGATCCGACCGATCTTAGCACCGAACGTACGACACCTCCGCGATCAGCACATGTTCAGCTTAGGGACGTCCCTCGTACTCTTGATCTAGTTGAGGCCGAGGGAGTGTTTCGTCAGCATGACGGCGTGGTGACGGTGATGATGAAGTTACCAGCACAGGGCTTCGCCTAAGCACTATGACGATACGACCGAGGTGTGTAACTATGGAGGGGGTACCGCACACGGCTAAACAATGTCAACTTGTGTTATCTGCTGTCCTATTGGGGTGCCCCCTGGCCACGTATATAAAGGAGGGAGGGAGAGAGGAGGCCGGCCAGGTTTGGGCGCGCCAAGGGGGAAGTCCTACTTGGACTCCTAGTCCAAGTAGGATTTGCCCCCCCCCCTTTCCTTTTCTTCCACCGGAGGGAAAGGTAAGGGAGAGAGAGGGGGAAGGAAAGAGGGGGGTCGGCCCCTTCCCCTAGTCCAATTCGGTTTGGGAAAGGGGAGGGGCGCCCCTCTCACGTGGCCCTTTCTCCTCTCCTCCAATAAGACCGACTAGGCCCAATACTTCTCTCGGGGGGTTCCGGTAACCTCCCGGTACTCCGGAAAAATGCCCGAACCACTCGGAACCATTCCAATGTCCAAATGCAACCTTCCAATATATGAATCTTCATGTCTCGATCATTTCGAGACTCCTCGTCATGTCCATGATCACATCAGGGACTCCGAACTACCTTCTATACATCAAAACACATAAACTCATAATACCAATCGTCATCGAACGTTAAGCGTGCGGACACTACGAGTTCGAGAACTATGTAGACATGACCGAGACACGTCTCCGGTCAATAACCAATAGCGAAACCTGGATGCTCATATTGGTTCATACATATTCTACGAAGATCTTTATCGGTCAAACCGCATAACAACATACGTTGTTCCCTTTGTCATCGGTATGTTACTTGTCCGAGATTCAAACGTCGGTATCTCAATACCTAGTTTAATCTCATTACTGGCAAGTCTCTTTACTCGTTCCGTAATACTTCATCCCGCAACTAACTCATTAGTCACAATGCTTGCAAGGCTTATAGTGATGAGTATTACCGAGAGGGCCCAGAGATACCTCTCCGAAACACGGAGTGACAAATCCTAATCTTGATCTATGCCAACCCAACAAACACCTTCGGAGACACTTGTAGAGCACCTTTATAATCACCCTTTTACGTTGTGACGTTTGGTAGCACACAAAGTGTTCCTCCGGTATTCGGGAGTTGCACAATGTCATAGTCTAAGGAACTTGTATAAGTCATGAAGAAAGCAGTAGCAATGAAACTGACATGATCATAATGCTAAGCTAACGGACGGGTCATGTCCATCACATCATTCTCCTAATGATGTGATCCCGTTCATCAAATGACAACACATGTATATGGTCAGGAAACATAACCATCTTTGATTAACGAGCTAGTCAAGCAGAGGCATACTAGGGACTATTAGTTTTGTCTATGTATTCACACATGTACTAAGTTTCCGATTAATATAATTCTAGCATGAATAATAAACATTTATCATTAATTAAGGAAATAAATAATAACTTTATTATTGCCTCTAGGGCATATTTCCTTCACAATTGACCTAGTCTTAGATGCGAGACTAATAATCATATTTTACCGTTTATCATTTCACACGTGCATATGAGTTCTCCACTGAATTGCATTTTCCAGGATCATAGCAGTTATAGCATAGAATATAATGTCTTAATTAAGAACACAGAAATATAATAATATAATATTATTGCCTCTAGGGCATATTTCCAACATCTTCTTCCCGCGCGGGCCTGGTTGGCCTATATGCGGGCTACCAAACACACCCTAAATACTTGTCAAGATTTTTTTCATATGCCCGATTAACATTTTTATATACATGATCAATTTTTTAATACATGGTCAACATTTTTTCTATACATATTTTACATTGTCCACATGCTTGATTAAATTTTTTCAAATGCATCTTCAAAAGTTTTTCAAATTATTTATTAACATATTTATACATGGATCAAAAAAATTTCATCAGTCTTAATACATGTCCAACATTTTTTCTATACACATTTAACATTTTACAAATGTTTGATTAAAATATTTTAAATACATGATCAAAAATTTGATGCACATTGTTTTTTGTATACATTTTCAGTATATGTGATAATCGTTTTTTCTATACACATTTTTCTCAAAAGCCTTGTCAACATTTTTCAAGTGTTTTTTCCAGTTTTTTTGTAAAGTGTGTGTATATATATATATATAGGGATTGACTATTCGTCACCCTGGGTGAGGAATAGTTATTCTTCACCCCCCTCTATTTTATCATCAATGCACCGTAATTTTATGTTTAATCAGTTTTGTCTTATTTCCGACGTAAAAAGAGACCGTAACAAATTATATAACCATCGTAAGAAATATTTTATGTTATGTAAAATTACTAACATAAAAACATAGTGTAAAATACACATAAACTGTGAATTTTCTTGTCTTATGATCTATATTTTTATTTTTATGCTAAATTTTACGTAGTGAATCAATAGGAATATAAATATTTGAATTCCAAATGTAATTTAATTATGATATGATCGTAAGATTATCTCGGTGAAGAATAACTTATTCTGCACCTTGGGGATGAATAGTAACATTATATATATATATATATATATATATATATATATATATATATATATATATATATATATATATATATATATATATATATATATATATATATATATATATATATATATATATATATATATATATATATATATATATATATATATATATATACATACATACATACATATAATATTTTAAATTATAAAGAAAAGTAAAAAATAATGTAAGAAACGAAAATAGAAAAAGTAATAAAAAACAGAAAAAACAAGGCTGTGGTATCCCGGGCATCTCGGCCGCCCCATATCTCCCTTCCCTTTTCAGCGAGGGTTCCATAGGTATTGCTTAAGGCGAGACATATGGGCGCCTGTAGAGTGGCGCGTCTCTAATTCGCTTGTTACGAGCTGTAAAATATAAGAATGCATATTGAGATTGTTTAAAAATAAATATATTTTGAGATACATGAGCACTTACTTTTCTAAAATGACCATATACTTCAAAAAAGTGTCCACATGTTTCAAACAAGTGTTCACACATTTATAAAGAATCATGTAGTTTATAAATGTTTATCATTTATCCATAAATGTTGAGAGCATTTTAGAAATGCTTCATCAAGCATAAAAAATAACCATCCTATTTTAAAACCGTTTAATATATATTTTGAAAAAAACTATTGTGTTTGTTAATCCTGCATTTAAAAAAATATTCAATGTGCATTTTTGTGTGTTTTTATAAATGTTCTTGGTGCATTTAACAAATGTTCACATCATATTTAATTTTTTTATCAAGATTAAAAAAAGACATGTTTCAAAAAGTGTTCATCGAGAAAAGGGGGAAACTCCAAAAAAACAGAAAGAAAAATCACAGGAGCGGGAAAAGGATAAAAAGAAGAAGAAAGGAGAGCAATAACAAAAAGGAGAAAAGGTACATAGGTAAACAGAAACACAAAAGGAATAAAAGATGTCCAATTATGTATTTAAAAAAAATTCACATATATTGAGGAAAAAATATGTATTTTAAAATATGTTCATGAAACTAAAAATTGATCTGCCCATTTAGAAAAAACATGCATTTACAAAAAGTATTCATGCAATTAAAAATGCCATGACATCTAAAAATGATGTTTTCAAATGTGTATGCAAAATTTTAAAAAGGTTTGTATATTTTAAAAAATATTTTTCTGTTTCCTATAACAAGAAACCGAAAATATAGAAAACTAAGAAAGGAACATAAAAAGGATAAGAGAAAAAAATAGGAAAAGTAATAGAAAAGGGCAAGCTTTACTCAGCAGGTGCAGACCACCACTATCCGCATTGCATGTTCAAGGGGAAATATCAGGTGTTCCCATCCTTGGGTGCTCCCTATGCTTCAAGTCTAAAACATCAATTTTAAATGTTTCAAAAATTCTGAAAAAATATATATGAATGTTCGAAAGGAATGTGACTACACCCCCTAAAAATTTCAGGTCCAAACTTGAAATGTACATTGGGAAACAAAAAAGACAAATTCAGATATGAATAGTGTCAAATGTTGCTTTTGTCTTTTTATAACACTATTCATGCTAGATTTCATATTTTTATTTCTCAATGTGCACTTAGAGTTTGGACTTGAAATTTTTAGGAGTTGTAGTCACATTCCTTGTAAACATACATATTTTTCCAGAATTTTTTGAAATATTTAAATTTGATTTATTTGTAGTTGGAGCATGTGGAGCACCCCAAGGATGGGAGTACTAGATATTTGCCCGCATGTTCAATATTTAAAGCTTGCTTTCAACTGGACGTCTCAACTTACTGAATTTTGTTCAGTCTTTCAACCAGAAAGTTTGATGCTATAACTTTAAACTGTACTTTCCAGCTAAGCAGGGCAAACCTTTCACCCCTTAATTTCAGATACTAGTAGTGAAGAGAATTTCCATTGGACCGGACTACCACAAAGGCAGATCGTGTAGTGATGGATTCTGCAGTTTCCCTTGCTGTTCTCAACTGCAAAGAAACAGAGCTTGTACTTCTCCAAATAGCTGCTTCAAAACGTACTTGGCCCCCACCGTTCATCGAAGTTGCAGATGGAGAGCTCCGGCGCAGGGTACCTCCCTTCAGGGTTGTGCTCCTGAACAACATCAACATTCACCGCACTGCACAGTCGTGCCGTGCATTCTGCAGCTGTGCCAGTTTGCCATCATCGTCCATGATTTCCTGCAACACCCAGGATATATACTCCTTTTTATGGTTATGATTTCCAGTCAAATAGCCCTTCTAATGAGTTACCCCTCCGTCCCATAATATAAGAGCGTTTTTGAGACTACGCTAGTGTAAAAAACGCTCTTATATTATGGGATGGAGGGAGTAGTTTGGTGATACAGTGGTACAGAGGTTCACATGAACAAAATGCTCTTTCTTCATGACCAGCCGACAAGGTCACACATGTTAAACGTGCCAAAGTCTCAGGACCAAGTTCAGCAAGAACTAAACAAAATTCATCACTTCCAATCAAAGAATAAAATCATGCAAAAAACTAAATTCATCACTTACATTCAAAGAACGAACCATGTCACACAGATATAGTACAACATAGGTCTTTGGCCCCAAATTTAGAAATAAATAAAATGACAATTGTGGCTTTTTTTTTTTGAAAAGGGGGTAATCCCCGTCCTCTGCATCAGATCGATGCATAAGGCCTCTCTTATTAACCAAATAAAGAGGTTCTGAACAGAAGTCTTACAAACAAAGGAATAAAGGCAGCCTATAGCTCACATAGAGCCTCGACTGAAAGGCAAAAATGAGATAAGCCACAAACCGGCTGGCATAATATAAGGAAGGTAAACTAGATGCCTATCCTATTACATGATCGCCATCCAAACCGGTTGAAGATATCCCGCTCAACCGTCTCCCACCGGACAGATCCAGAACCAAACGCTCCACGGCCTCCGTCCGGAGTGAGTAAGGACCAAGTACGGATCGATCGTAGCTCGAACAACACCGCAAAAATGAGTATTTGTTGTCCTGTTAAAACCAAATAATTCCTGCAATTCCAAATGGCCCATAATAACACACATACTTCTACGAATGTGTCGGCCGTTCGGGCTCCATCCCAAGCAGCCACGCCCCAAATAACGTGTTTACCGATCTCGGTGGAGTAATATTAAAGGCAATTTGCACGTGCGCCACAACCCTTGTGCCAACGGGCAATCAAAGAATAAATGCTTGATAGTCTCATCCCGATCACGAAGCTACACCTAGTAGATCTTGTCCATTAAGCTTAACTAGGTTGTCCTTTGTAAGAATAACTTGTTTATGCACAAACCACATAAACACTTTAATCTTCAAAGGAACCTTAACGTTCGAGACTTCCTTGGGCGTAGGTATCACGGATGAATTAATAATATCAATATACATCGACTTGACCGTGAAGACCCCAGTTTTAGTTAGTTTCCAACACAACTGGTCGGGCTGAGGATTTAGCTGCACATCCATCAGCCTACGGACCAAGTGAAGCCATGCTTCTCATCTAGGTCCAACAAGCACTCTCCTAAACTGCATATTGAGGGGAACAGACTGCATCACTGTGGCCACAAGAGCATCTCTACGCTGAACAATACGATATAGTGTTGGATATTGTGAAGCCAAAGGCGTGTCACCCAGCCACGTATCCTCCCAGAATCGCGTGTCATCTCCATTACCAACAATACATTTCGTTCTGTTAAAGAAAGCGGCTTTAACCCTCATTAGCCCTTTCCAGAACGGCGAATCTGTAGGTCTCATAGTGACTTGGGATAAAGTCTTTGAGTACAGATATTTACTACGTAAAATCTGCGCCCAAGTTGCCTCTGTCTCGAAGACAACTTAAACAGCCACTTACTCAGAGGCATTTATTTTGACTTCAAGATTTTCAATACCAAGTCCTCCTTGGTCCTTTGATCTGCAGATAATATCCCATTTCGCCAATCTGTACTTCCTCTTAGACTCATCACTCTGCCAGAAGAAGCGAGAACGATAAAATTCTAGTCTTTTCCTCACCCCAACTGGTACTTGAAGAAAGATAGCGAAACATAGGTAAACTCGTGAGCACCGAGTTAATCAGAATCAACCGCCTCCATAAGACATGAGTTTTCCTTTCCAATAGCTTAGTTTCTTCTCAAATCTATCCTCGATGCACTTCCACTCAGCATTCGTTAACTTACGATGGTGTATTGGAATACCGAGATAAGTGAAAGGAAGAGACCCACTCTCACACCGAACAATTGTGTATAAGCTTCCTGTTCGTCTTTGGCTCTACCAAAACAGAACAACTCGCTTTTATGGAAATTAATCTTCAGCCCGACAATTGTTCAAAAGGCATAATACTAGCTTCATGTTCCTCGCTTTGGCCAAATCATGTTCCATAAAATGATTGTATCATCAGCTTATTGCAGGATGGATAAACCACCATCAACCGGATGAGGCACCACTCCTCCACCGACCGGCCTCTTTGGCCCTCCCAATCAGGATCGCTAACATATCAACCATAATATTGAACAGAATAGGCGACATAGGATCGCCTGTCTCGACCCTTGTGCGTTCGGAAATAGTGGCCTATGTCATCATTGACTTTAATGCCAACACTCCCTTTTGCGTGAACGTTTCCACTGTTGTCTCCAGCGCTCATCAAATCCCTTCATTCGTAAAGCTTGCTGGAGGAACGGCCATTTGACTTTATCATAGGCCTTCTCGAAATCGACTTTGAAAATAACCCCATCTAGTTTTTGTATGAATTTCATGAAGCGTTTCATGTAGGACCACAACCCCTCGAGGATGTTCCTATCCGGCATGAAAGCCGTTTGCGAAGGTTGAACTACAGCGTCGCTATCCGAGTGAGCCTGATCGTGCCAACCTTGGTAAATATTTTGAAACTGACGTTGAGTAGGCAGATAGGCCGGAATTGTTCAATTTTCACGGCATCTGTTTTCTTAGGCAACAACGTTATCGTTCCAAAATTAAGTTGGAACAGCTGCAAGTGTCCCGAGAACAAATCATGGAACATCGGCATCAGGTCCCCTTTGATAATATGCCAACACTTCTTGTAAAACTCAGCCGGGACACCATCCGGCCCCGGAGCCTTATTGCATTTCATCTTGGCAATAGCCTCGAAAACTTCCTTCTCCGAGAAAGGGGCAGTTAACACATCGTTCTCCACAGAAGAAAGCTGAGGGATATCGCTAACCCTAGACTCATCCAGGGATACACAGCTCTCCTCTGGTGGTCCAAACAACCTTTTGTAATATTCAGTAATGTATGTTTTCAGGTTGTCCTGGCCAACTATTGTACCCTCATCTTACATCCAAAGAACGAAATCATGCCATGCATTATCAGTACAGTGAAGGACTCGCGACAAGTTCAGGAAGTAACAAATCAGTAAGTTGTTGGGAACCTGTCCAAAGAAAAACAGAACACTTAATTCATCAGCTTGCTACACATCAAGGACTTGAACATCTTCAGCACTGACAGACTCTTCCTCACAGCTTAGTAGCTTTTCTGATGCTTTGGCCCGTCGGAGTGAATTGCGGCATCAGTCTTGGGCTGCCACGTTTTTGTCCAGCATAAATGAATCGGGAAACAAACTGTAGTAACTAAGTAGTTACAACAAACATATAATATGGTTACACAAACAAGTTGGTACAATTATATGTGGCCGTTCAGCATGAGTATAGCTACAATATCGAATTTTCTAGTCATCCATTACGTCACATATGAAACCGGGGTATCGTTTGTCTCAATAAAGATCAAGGCCCTCAGCAACTATGACTACCAACTAATACTTCCTCCGTTCCAAAATATAGACACTTATTTTGGAACGGAGGGAGTATATGTTTATGGAAGCACACAGGTAGAGAAAATAGATTTAGATCGATGCCTACATTGTAAACTCTGAAAGGAAAATTATGAGAATCTAAGCTACAGAAAATAAGTTCAGATTGATAATTTGTGCAGGAAATTTAAGCATTTCTGTGCTTAAGAGGATACGCAGAACAACATACAAAGCTTGCAATATATGTATCAGATGAGGCAGAAAACTGTGGTGTGAGAATATTGATTATGGTTCAGTAAATCGAAGGAACAAAATGAAGGTGTCCAACCAGTGTAAACATACATAGTCTCGTACCTTGTGCTTCCACCACTAGCATCTAACTAGCAGACAACGTGTATACATCCAGGTTTTCGCCATGAAGTAGCCGGCGCTGGTTTTGAAGCCCAGGCACCCAACGGGAAGAGATCTCCTGCATATCCTCACCCAGCCCCAGCTGCTGCAAATTGCCCAACCCCTCTACATAGCGTAAGTTTGGACAACCACGTACTTGTACTTTTGACACTTGAGGGAGTTTGGAGACCTTCTCCAGGCCTTCACAATCCTCTATAACAAGGAGCTCGAGCATTGGGAGGTCCTCCACGGCCTTCAAGTTGTTCGCTCCAATTAACAAGAGCTCCTTCAAGCTGGCGGTGTCCTCTCCAAGCTGTCCTGAGAGAGCCCTCAGCTTTGGGCAACCTTCAACTTTCAACTTCGCCAAACGAGGCAGTAGTTGCAATCGTGTAGATTGAGCATCACCATTATGAATCTCATCACCACCATCCTCTCCTCCTTCATCAACAACATTTTCCACTCCCTTAAAAAAAGACCACTCCTCCCAGTTGGGCATATCCTTGATGAAGAACCATTCAAGTTTAGGGAAAGCAACAAACTCATTGCTTATGGGTTCACCCACCCTGTAGCCAACAAATTCAGGTCCAACCTTGGTAACTGCATGTGCTCCATCAATTCTCAGAAACTTCAAGTTTGGTAGCTGTCCGACCGGTGGAAGATCCACGCATGATCGTAGATTTTTTAGGAATAAGTGTGTTACTGAAGACAAACAGGCGGTACCAAACCACGTGGGATACCTCTGACCAAAGAATCCAAAGATATAGAGGGTTTCCAGGTTGCGTGGAGGTACTAACAGCTCAAAGACCTTCTCAGCATTGCTAACCTCTTCTGAATATGGTCCCTCTCCATGTGTGGTCCACTCTAGCACCAGTTCTTTTAGATGTTTTTTGTCCTCCAGCACTACATTTGTACGACAATGAGCTGTTCTTTCCAATTTAACAAGATTAAGATACATCATTTGCGGCAAAGAAGACAACTCTTCCAACTTCCACCCATCTTGTACATCAGCATTATCACTTATGTCGCCGACAAGAAATCCTCGTAATTCAGTGAGCAAATTTAGTTTTCCTATCCCTTTTGGAACCTGATTTACTTTTGTACCAGTAAGACGAAGACATCGTAGATTGCACAATTGGGTCATCCCCGACGGAAGACTGTGCAGAGCATCACAATTTATCAAGCTCAATACTTGAAGGTTCTTTAGGGATCCAATGGATTCTGGAAGATGAGATATGCCAGTATGACCAAGATCAAGTAGGCGTAGATGGATCAATTTTCCTATATAATCTGGAATGTTTTGCACAATTGAGTAATTCAGGGCCAAAACACGAAGAAGTAGAAATCGCTTGAAGAATGCATCCTCAATTTTCCATGGACCATAAAAAGCAAAGAATGTCCTGACCTTAACTACCATGTTATCCATGCTAGTTAACACTAATTTATCCTTCTTACTGACAACAGAAAGGCGTCGCAATTTTGACATATTCTCACCCCTCAATGTTTCAACATCTCCAATAAAGCATTCGTCCTGTGATAATTTGCAAGCAAGCTGTCTTAAGAGGTCATGCATTCTGCATTGAGCCTGGTTAAAAATTGTGTTATCTGGTTGGAGGAGATTCCGATGGATTAACTCATAGTAGTACCCTTCTGCTGTGTCTTCTAGTAGCTGACCATGTTGCTCCATAATGAAGCCTTCAGCAATCCATAACTTGGTAACTACACCACGGTAAATGATAGAATCTTCAGTATACAAAGCACAGTAAAGGAAACACTGTTTCAGACGATGTGGTAACTCATCATAGCTTAGGTATAGAGCGCCCTCTATTTCATCAGAGAGCATCCCCTGGGAGCCAGAGTATTTTCCTAAAAACTTTCTCCACTCATTCTCGGTTAGATCTTTGCTTGCCAAAGCACTAGCAGTAACCTTAATTGCAAGAGGGAGGCGACCACATTTATCAACAATCTCCATGCCTGTGTTTCTCAAATTATGCACTTCTTTCTCTTCGGCAATGTTCATGCTCTTCCAAAGTAGCTCCCATCCCACCTCTGCTGACATGAGATCAACTTGATGGGTATGTTGTATGCCTATTCTCATTGCAATTTGATCATCTCGCGTGGTTATCAATATTACTCCGGAAATTGTTGTATGTAATGGGGGTCTTAATAAATCCGTCCAGACATTGGGATGCCACACATCATCTAAAACCAGAAAGAAACTCTTCCCTTCAATTGTTTCTGCAAGCTTTCTCTGCAATTCTGCTATGGTTTCTCCTTGCTCATGATACACACCAATATTTCGAAGAACCTCTTTTAGAATAGTTACTTCATCGTAGTCACGTGAAACACAAATCCATGCCTGTAGCTTGAAGCTTCCTTTTATTTTTTGGTCATTGAATATTTTCTGAGCTAGTGTTGTCTTACCAACTCCTCCTGTTCCAACAATAGCAAGCTTATAAGACTTATTTTCCTTGTGAGCAAGTGCTAAGTCTACCAACTTCTTGCTAGAATGTATGATCTCCTTACCCACAAGGTTGGGCTCAACAAGGTTGGAACTTCTTATCAATTTGGATGTTGGACCATTTCCAGCAGGTTGAGTATTAGTGCTGAATGTTAAAAATGTTGTATCTTTTGAAATGTTCTCTATCCTTTTGTTCAGACTTCTAATCCGAACAGCAACATCGTGGCGTGACCCGATGTTACAAAAGCAAGAGGAAACTGAAATGCCTTTATAGGAAGCTGATTTGCTTGATGATGATGGATGGTCAGGCAGTAGCTTGCTTCCTTTGCATCTAGCCATGTCCATGATTTCATCAACATCATATATAACATCTCTCAGTTGACCAAGCCAATTGTTCACTGCAAGCTCTTTTGCCCTCCTTTTCTCAGCATCATATATACAACAACGTATTAGTTCTACCCGTCGCAACACTTCGGCAAGCTCTTCTTCCACCCCTAGGATTAGTATGGCTTCATCACTAATAATATTTTGCAACTTATTGGCACATGATCCAAGCAAAGATTCTAGTACGGTTGCCATTGTTCTGAGGCACTCAGATCAGGAGGCCCACAAAAGACACCAGGTTGACCTGTCGGGGGATGGCAGCAAAACTAAAGGATGAACATGAATTCACAAGGTAAACATGCTTCAAAACTGAGACAAGTCTTATAAGGTGTGAAAGATATCACCAGTTACTTGCTATTTACATTTTCAATAAATTTAGCGTAATGAAGCTCTGTAACATACATACAAATTCAGAACCCTGAGTAGTGTCACGTATTGTGGTCTAAAATCCTGAGTTGGCATTCCATATTTTCATTTTTTGTGTTTACAAATTTACACGTGCTTTAGTTTTGTACATTAAAATGAATTATTGGTATGTTTTTGTCAGTTGAAGGCCATCACATGGCAGCTGCATAACAGTGTACATACTGAACCACATAAAATAAGTGTATATTTTAATCTAAGTATGAAATAGACAGATTAGTGTTTACCTTAGAAAGCAGTCTTTCAACAAGGAAAAAATCATCAACAGTAGGAATCAATATTGATCACCCTGAAGACACGGTTTGCTTCGATCAACCCATCACTGCTTTCAAGACCTCACAAGGTTGAGCGCAGGCCAGGATAAAAATAGAGAACAGAATATCATCAATCAAGTCCCAAGAATAAAACCATGCTGCCATCACCTGCAGTAGATCATCTAAAAAGTGGTGAACAAAAGCAGTGCCGCGATTATGGACCAAGGTGCGGACCACTGAGATGGAATATGTACCTGAATACGGGTCAGTAACTAAACTGATAAGCCACTGATGAGCATGCTGCAAGAGGAGAGAGGAACGGTGCGTGTTAGCACAGAGCCACAGACTGTTTCCCGTCTCCGCCGGATCACCCGAATCCAGTCTGAGTTAGTGATCAGTGGACCAAGAGCAAAGGAACGAACAGGCGCGCCAAGACAAAATTTCCTCCGAGTGGAGTAGATGCATACCGTGATCAATCGGAGAGAATAGGGAAAACAATATCTTCAAATTCTCTTCTTGATTTCCTGATGCCTTACCAGCAGCCTACTGGATACAAGCAAGAGAGCAAATAAAACACTGGTTGGATACCCGGAGAGACAACACTAGGTGGTAGAAATTAGTCCCCCTCCTCTGCTTCTCTAGTATAGAAAAATGCAGGGTAAAACAGACAGCGTATTCAACAAAGGCGGCCAGCTGCGATGGTGTGCTGAGTCTTGTGAAAGGGACCGGCGAGCTGCTTAGTGTTAATTCATTGCTGTGTAGTAATTTAGTTGTAAGCATTCGTCACTGCCAACTGCCCAATGATGCATAGATTAGGCCAAGTAGCACTTGAAGACGGTCATACTTTTTTTTTTTGGTAAAGGGGATTATGTTGACTTAAGCCCAGTCCTAATGGAAGAATATAAATTGTTGTACCTATAATGCGCCCACCATACCTCATCATCTAGATAGATAGTGCAATCTTTCTTCCGCAGAGAAACCCTCCCAATGCATTATTAGTATTCAACAAAGTTTTTTTTTTGAGAAAGATTTGTGTAGCTGAGGTTACCTGGCTGGCCCTCCCAACCCAAGGGAGAAGGGGCAGGATGAGCGAAACAGAGAGGGCTTGCGCCGCCAGCACGACAGCGGCCCTCATCCTGGTCCTCCGCTTCTCTCCAGCGATGGCGTCGGCGCGCGGGCAGTCGGAGTCGGAGCCCAGCCGCCACCCCGCCTCCTCTCCCTCCTCTCGGCCGCCACTCCGCCGAGCCGAGCCGCGACCCCGCCACGGCCACTCCTCTCGAGCGCAACCGCAAGCACGCCGACGCCCGGCCGCCATCCCGTCGCCTCCATCTCCCCTCGCCGGATCCCAGCGGGGCGACCTCGCCGACGCCCAAGCTGTCACCACGTCGCCTTCCTGGTCGGTCTTGGGCTCCTTTCCCTGGCCCGAGCTGCGCTGCACAGGCCAGCGTCCCGAAGAGGTTCATTATGGCTTCTTGTGAGCTCAAAAAATGTTGAGCGTGTTCAAAAAGGTTCATTATGGCTCAAAAATATAATCATCACGTGTTTAAAAAATATTCTCCATTCTGTTTATAAAAAAACATATTTAAAAAAATATTCATCAAGTTTTTCAAAAATGTTTGTCATGTTTTTAAGAAAAAGTTAAAAGGGAAAAGTCCAAAAAAACAGGCAAGAGTGAAAGCACAAAATAATAAATATAAAATAAAAACGTAGGAAAACGTAAACACAAAAAGAATAAAAGATGTTCACTTATGTACATTTTTGAATGTTCACGTATTTTGGGACCAAAAAATATGTACTTTACAAGACGTTCATCATGAAACAAAAACATTGTGCTGCACACTTTTAAAAAACTGTTCATGTATACATAAAATATATTCATGAAACTAAAAATGCTCATGCCTTTTAATAAAATGTTTGTGTGATTTAAAAGTGTTTTTGCAATTATAGAAAATTGTGTATATTTTTAAAATATTTATTTTTTTATGTAGAAAGAAACCAAAAATAAGGGAACCAAGTAAAGAAGCATAAAAAAGAAAATATAAAATAGGAAATAAATAAAAATGTCAGCAATTAGAGAAATAAAATATAAAATAGCATAGACAATAAAATTGCAATAAAAACTCAAAGAAAAGAAAATAATATTCTCTCCGTCCCAAAATAAGTGAATGGTGTACGAAGCCCGCATCACCTATTTTGAAGCGGAGGGAGTATGAAAAAACACGGTCCAAAAAAATTTGTAGCAAACAACATTTGCCTTCTGCTGCTGGGTCCAAGAAAACCGACACATAAACTTTAGTTACAAAAATAAAATGAAACCACATCTTCCTTTGCGCTACTAGTTTGCATTGGGGCACGGGCTTATATTACATACATTGGCATCACAATCAACTGAAGTCTACAATTTAAGATCGGACCACCCAATTTTGATCGGGTCAACATTTTTCTTCCTGCTGTCTCAATCAATATTTTAATTAACTATGCTTCTTAGTTTTGAAGCTCTCATATTCGACTAAGGTATTCAATTTTGGATTCGGTTCATAGTTTGATGGGTCAACGATTTTTCAAATCAATCGGCAGCAACTAGCCTAAAAAATATGTCAATCCCATGCACCCTCTCACCACTTATAAAAATATCCCCAATTGTTGAGGCCTCATAGTAAATTCAGGAATCCAGTTTGGAATTGGGTCACCTGATTTTGACCGGGTCAACAATATTTTCTCTCTCAAGGAGCACTCTCGATTATTTCTTTTAATTCACCATGCTTTCTAATTTTGAAGCTCTTCCATTCGATTGAGGTATTTAATTTTGAATTTGGTTCAGGATTTAGGCCGAATCAATGATTTTTCGAATCAACCGGCAGCAACCGACCTACAGAAATATATCAATCCCGGGCACCCTCTCACCACCTAGTAAAATGAAACACCAATATGTGATATTGTAGCATCAATGTAGTACATGGAGCCACTGACGCAAAAAAAAATTCACGTAAGTATGAGTTAACACAGAATCACACCTTGAAAACCCCACCAAAACACCACATTTATAAATAAATAAATAAATAACACTCCATCATCTTCCCCACTCGCATTATATTTTTTTAAACATCGACATCAACCATACCAAATAAGTAAAATATGAAAATTCATTTCATAATGAATCTCATGATACCGATTTGATATTATGGATATTCCTACAAATTTGGTCAAATTTTAAAGAGGTTTGACTTTTAAAAAAACTAACACACCTTATATTTTGAAACAAAGGGAGTAGAAAAATTATGACAACCCAACATCTGTAACGACGCATCAAAGCACATCCAACTCTTCTCATATGTAGCAATAGGCTAGATATGCCTTTGCAGCCCTAACAGGGGCAACTCCTACTGAGAAGCTGTCACGCGACACCAAAGTGAAGGAGTTGAGAAAGAACCCCTTTCACATTATTAGGCCCGCCTTGTCTTGTCTCCACCGCACGACAAGTCTGTAACTCCAGGCTTGATGCCATTATAGGGAGGCAGGTTGAGTTTGGTTCATTTCCTCAGCTTTGTGCCTGGATAAGTATGTTGCCTAGCTTCAGCCTGGGCCTTTTTGATTTCGTGCCTGGTTAGGCTGCCGTTGACTAGGGGTGTTTGGTTGGGGCCTGGCCTGGCAAATGGTTACATAATGATAATAACACTGTTATAGCTCGAGAAGTATCAAAGGCGTTGAAACAAACATTGTTTACTCCCAGGCAGCAGCCCAGACATCCCCTTTTCAGCGCCTAGCCCAGGCTAAGCAAACATGCGCTTTTTCCAGGGTATGAACCAAATAATCACCAAGCACTTTTCAGGCAAGTGTCAGGCCAGCCGTAACTCAGCGTGGACACCAACCAAAACACACCCGCATTCTTGTTCAAGTTTGGGGCCCATCTTCGTTACCTCTGGATGGTGAAGACCGTGAGATGGAACTCTGGTGGACCCAATTAAGTGGCTTGTCCTCTGGGGACAAAATTACTGTTCTGACCTAAAAGGCTAATAAAATCCGGATTTGACCTTGTTTGGAAAAAGAATTCGATTTTGACCTTTTTGGATGACGCCAACATCCACAGGCGTCAGGGTTGCAGCGACGCCAGATCCTGGCGTCGGCCCCAACCCGCCTTGTCCGCTGCCCGTTGACTGACTTGGCGTGGCAAAGGGCGACGCCAGAACCTGGCGTCTGCCCCCTGTAAGTGGATAACCCACGGGAGTGTGTGGGACCCACCCACACACTTTCCCCAATCCACAACCCGAGCTTGAAGAACACTTGGAGCTCTCACACTCTCTCCCCCCTCAAGCTCCCCTCAAATCCTCTCCAAAAGGTGCATCCCTTAGGTGGATCTTTCCATCACTTTGTTGCTCTTGGTAATCTCCCCCAAATCATCCAATTATTTTTTGTTAAATCTTGTTATTTTGGTTGCATTTTATACATGTTGGTGGAACCCTAGTTCATGTTTTCTCCCTTATGTTAGTGTGAATGGCTTGGTTAACTTTGATAATATAGTGATATGCATGGTGTGTTGTAGGAATATATGCTTGTTGAGTAGAAAGATTGGAGGTTAGCGTTAGTTAGTGATTAGGGTTAACTTTGCTTAGTGTGTGTTAATTAGTGATACTTTTGTGGACATCACCAATAATTTAGTGTTGATATGATTTGGATATAATGAGATGTATTTGGATAAACACCAATTCTCATTGAAGTCTTAAATGCATTCATGTTATTTTTAGATGGAGAGACTTGTTAATGTTCATTACATGGACAAGGAGGCATTCTTGAGTAACAATGCCGACACGGGTGAGGAACCATTGGTTTTTGATACAAGCCCTAGCTATGAGGATGTTGTTGCAAAAGTGAGACAAGCCTTAAAGTGGATGGACACCAATGTTGATGTTAAGTTAATAGGAAGGTATGATGTTGGAGTTGGAGCCAAATCTCGCTTGAAAAGTATGCCTATCACCTCGGATTTGCATTGGGATGTATACAAGGAAAAAGTTTCCCAATCGGAAGACAAGTCACTTGAATTGTTTGCCACCAAGGTTGAATCTCCTCGGTTTACACTTGATTTGAACCGGCATGTCTCTTCCCCAATGGATGACATGAGCGAGATGACAATGGTGCCACTTGTTGAGCATAGGGTTGTGGTTGATGCCCCCAATGCTTATCGCCAACCACGTCCCCGTGTACCATCTATTGAACCAAATGAGGTTGAGTTGTATGCTCCCAATGCTTCTAGCCAACCACCAACTAGCCAAGCAAATGAAGTTGAGGTGATTGCTAGTGACGAAGTAATTCAAGATGATGAAGATGCTTATGATGACGACGAAGAGCAAGAGGAAGGGTTTCATGGTAATGATGTTGGTGACTTGGATGGGTACATAGCGCAAAAGGACATGGATCGTGAGTTGCCTTTTAGGCGTCAATATGCATATGACTCGGATGACGAGGGTCCAGTTGAACAGTTGGACGAGGATGGATTCACAAAGGAGGAAAACCAAATCCACTTTGAGTTGACGGGCTTAGAAAAAATAACTCACTTGTTTAAAGATCTTAGCCTTGCCCATAAAGCTGTTGTCGATGGTGGAATGAGAATGACGGCGATTGAGCCAACACCATGCCCGGATCCAGGAGAACCAAGGGAGGAGAAGGAGGACGAGAATGCTTATTTGAAGAAAGGAGTGAAGTTTCTGAGCTTGCCTATGCTGAAGTTTTGGTTGTCTGACTATGCCATTCGGAACTATAGGCCATTTTATGTTGAGCACTCCGACATGAAGTTGCCTTACACCGTGAAGTGTGAGCAAGAAGGATGCCCATGGAAGGTTCGTGCAAGAAAGCTTAAAGAAACCGAAGAATGGGTGTTAAGAAGTTGTGTTGCCACTCATAGGTGCAAACCGCCATCTAAACGACTTCAAACGACACATCGTCAACTCACATCTGAGTATCTCGGATACAAATGGATGAAAGACATAGGCTTTGATCCCACTGTGAAAGTGAGGTTTCTCATGCGGACGGTGAAAAAACAATTTGGTTATGAAGTCAAGTATGGGAAGGCATGGAAGGCAAAGGCAAATGCTATTAGAATGTTGTATGGTGGTTATGAAGAAGCATACAACCAGCTCCCAAGGTTGTTGGCCGCGATTGCACATAAGAACCCGGGCATGTTTCATGTGGTCGAGGATCACGAGGGAGTGTTCCACCGTGCCTTCTGGAGTTATGGACAATGTGTGGAGGCGTTTCAGCATTGTCGTCCGGTCTTGTCTATAGATGACACGTTCTTGACCGGTAGATACAAGGGCACACTAATGGTAGCAATAGCGCACTCATCAAACGACAATGTGTTGCCGTGTGCATTTGCTTTGGTGCCTTCCGAGCACCAAGACAACTGGGAGTGGTTCATGGGTCATGTTAGGCACAACGTGATTGGGGCTAGGGAGGTATGCATCATATCGGACCGGCACCATGGCATACTCAAGGCAATGGACATTGTTATTCCAGGATTTCCAAAGCTTCACCACAGATGGTGCATGAGGCATTTCGTGGCCAACTTTTACCGGGTATGTAAGAGCAAGGAGCTCAGCAAAGACCTTACCCATGTATGTGTGGCCTTCACGACCCAAGCTTTCGATGCTCGGTACAACAAACTCTTTGCAGCGGTGAACGAAGGGGGAAAAGAGTTCTTAACTAGGAATTTAAGCGAGAAGCACAAGTGGGCACGTGCTCATGACGATGGTGGCAGGCGATATGGCGACATGACAAGCAATCTGGTAGAATGTTTCAACAATGTGTTGAAGGGTGCTCGTGCATTGCCAGTGACTGCAATAGTGGAGTACACTTTCTTCAAGCTTTGAGTACTTTCAGAGGCATTCTGAAGAGACTGCAAAATGGATAGGTGAAAAAAAGGATTATCCGGAAAAGGTTGATGAATGGTTGCAGTTACAAGCAAGCAAGTCTTCACGGCAACAAGTTATCATATTTGACAGAATTGAAATGATCTATCAAATTGATGAGCCAGGTGGCACAACACGAGACGGTTTTCAATATGGTGGTGCTGCATTTGAGGTGCGTCTCAAGACTCGGTGGTGCCGGTCACGAGAGGCCTAGTAAGTATCATTGGCCATGCTCGCATTTGATAACGGCGGCGGCGAGAAACATACCTGTTTGTGATGGAAAAACCGTGCGGATGCAAGAGTTCCATGTGGAAGCTACTAGGTTGACATGGGCGCCAAGATTTCACCCTTTCTTGGACCAATCACAGTGGCCTGAGTACCATGGCCTTCATATTAGGCCAGACCCTCTTCTGAAGGTGGAGACCAAGGGTAGAAGGAGAACTAAGAGGTTCAGGGGTGATATGGATGACCTGGCTGGATACACTGGCATGAAACAATTTGGTAGCGGTCATTTCATGGAGGCTCCTGACACTATCAACTGTGGGGTGTGCGGTGAAGGGGGACACAATGAGCGGACATGCAAGATTAGGAAAACCAAAAAAATAAAAACAAGTCGTGGAGGTGGCACCAATGGTGAACGAGGTGGAAGAGGTGACGGTGGTGGTGGTCGAGGAAGCACAAGTGTCAGAGGTGGTAGTGGTGGTCATAGAGGGAGCACAAGTGCTAGAGGTGCTAGTGTTCATAGAGGGAGTACAAGTTCTAGAGGTGGTGGTTGAGAAGGAACAAGTGCTAGAGGTGGTGGTCGAGCAAGCACAAGTGCTAGAGGTGCTTGTGGTCGGAGAGGAAGCACAAGTGCTAGAGGTCGTGGTGGTCGGAGAGGAAGCACAAGTGCTAGAGGTGGTGGTGGTCGTAGAGGAATGGTTGATAATGGATCGGCCTTCGGTTATTTGCTTAATCCAGATGGTTGATCTAATAAAAATGGTATATTATTTGTTCATACAATTCCTAGCATTTATTGATTTACTATATTTACACATGTACTTTCTTTGTGTCTTGTGCTAACAATTGTTCTTTTTGTAGGCATGGCTTCATCCGGTTCGGGGCGAGGGCCGCGTCTTGTGACGAAGAGGACATGCCAAGAGGCGTGGATGGAGGCCAGTTTGGACAAGGAGAAGGAGAAGGATGTGCCCACACCACCATGTTGGTGTGGTGATGTTTGCAAGCTGAAGGTGTCCATGGACCGCAAGAAGTCATGGACAGAAGGTAGAAGGTTTGTCCCAACTATGCACATGATCGTCGAAGGCCAACTAACGCATATGGCATACCACCAGTATGTTAGGTGTACATACAAAAAACCTCATCAAGTTTGAACTCATATTACTAACAAAAACATGATTTTTTTATGTAGTCGCCTCCTCCACTTTGCAAGTACTTCACTTGGATAGATCACGAGGTACCAAAAGATGTCCAAGAGGACCAACATCGAGATTACTTACGGAGGCAGCGCCTGTTTGAGGAGTCCTTTGCACGGGGATTGGAGCGGGAGCGTCGTGAGAAGGAGGCTCGTGAGTGCAAGAAGCGTGAGGAAGAGAGGGCACGCAAAGAGAAGGAGGCACGTCAAGAAGAGAGGGCAAGAAAACTTGCAAGGGCTCGCGATGCACAAGAGGAGGACGAGGCACGTGACAAGAAGGGAAAGCGGCCCCGTACAACCCAGTAGACAAATGGAAAAGGCACCGGCATCGATGATGGACTTTCGAGACTTTGTGTGTGATGAACTTGTCATTCGAGACCTTGCGTGGTCATGAACTATTTATGTCATTCGACACATCGTGTATGATGAACTTGTAATTCGAGACTATTTGAGATTATGTGCAAACTATGTTCGTCATTCAAGACTAGTTAGTATGCTTTGTTCATATTTTTGGTTGAGACTAGCATGCTTTGTTCATATTTAACAGTGTGTGCTACAAGTTTCTAAGCAAAAAACATTAACAAAAGACAGAAGTGTGTGCAAAAACACCAGGTCCACACCCAGACGCCAAGGTCCATGGCGCCTGGGTCCTTATCCAGTTTACTGATGTGCACACCTGACGTCACGGTCCTTGGCGTCTGGCTTATTTTGGTCACGCAAAAGACCATACACATGCCTGATGTGTCTGATGGACACCCCAGACGCCAAGGTACAGGGCGTCTGGCTCCCACACACAGACGCCAAGGACCGTGGTGTCTGGCTCATTTTGCTCACGCAGGAGACCAGACACATGCCTGATGTGTCTGATGGACACCCCAGACGCCAATGTACAAGACGTCCGGCTCCCACACCCAGACGCCAAGGACCGTGGCGTCTGGCTCATTTTGCTCACGCAGGAGACCAGACACATACCTGATGTGTCTGATGGACACCCCAGACGCCAAGGTTCATGGCGTCTGCCTCCCACACCCAGACGCCAGGGACCATGGCGTCTGGCTCGTTTTTGCAGTTATCTATCTGATGGATAAGATTCGAGTGGATAAGATTTTTTGGGCCCACCTCTAGCCCTCTCATCCATTCATCTCCACCTCTACCCCTCTCATATCATTCATATCCACCCACTCTCACCTCTAGCCCTGCCAACGTCACTCCCTCATCCTCCATGTCCTCATCGTTCTATAGATAACGTCGTCTATTAGCCGTGGCGGCGCGGCTACCAGGTGCATACACGTCACTGGACTGAGCACCATGGCAAGAAAGCATTGCTGCCATCTTATGAAACCGCTTCTTGAACTTCTGCAATAAGACAAAATATGCTATGATATGAGATGCACATAAATAATCCGCGAAAAGAAACTTTTATAATATATTGATCACACCTCCATCGTGCTCCTAAGAGTCCTCTCAGATAATGCACCACCAGGTGGATGACTCGATGCAACATTGGCATCGTTGGCCTTACGAAGCAACTCTACGCCTGCAATTCATGAACACGCCAAACTTATGTATTTGAAAGAAGACAACATGATGCAAGTATGTTAGAATAGGTCAAACAGACTACCATTTCATCATGCATCGATGCATAGTCAACGTGAGCCCCTCTGGTGTCTCTAACAGCCGTGTTGAAGGTTTGATAACCTTCTGCAGTCTCCGGGTCTTCAGACACCAACTCCGACCACTCCTCGTGAGTCCAACCAGGCTTTAGCTTTAACCGGTAGTGATCCGCATACCACACTTGATACTTCTGATATGCTGACTGATTGTGAGGTCTATTCTCTGATTGCACTAACGTGTCTCTTTGATTCCAAATTTCTATCCATGCACGGTGTTTGTTTGCCCAATCTGATATATCCTAATTGTTCCCTCGATCAAACCTACAAATGATGCATGGGACAAAGCATTAGCAAACATAGACTTATTCAATGCTCTACTACATACTCAAGGCATGCTTGCTCACCGATGCAGAGATAGCGTTTCCTCCTTGCTCTCCTCAATTGGAATACCTTGTATTCTTCCAAATTGTCTTGCCACACGGTCTACAAAGTGCCACTCGACTGCGAAGAAGCATATCATTGGGCACCTCGCCCGCCAAAGATGGCTATCACGCGTGCACATATCATTAAGATCAAAGCCACGATCTTCCACATAAGGCAACCAATGTACCTGCAAAACAAAGAGATACATTGTTAAATACAAGTTTCATTCTTGACTAAATTTGGTCTCATCGAACTTCTCTATACCTGCTCAGCAGTCAAGGTGTCCAGCTCATTCATATAGCACTTGTATCGCACATGCGAGCTTCCTGTGTACACTGTCACTTGTTCCCAATAGTAAGCAAGCGTAGGGCGCCGATATGGATCATCATCATGCACCCGTCATGATTACCCGTGGGTTTGGCATGTTGGGGTTCTTGAAATCGGGCGACCAACGGGATCCGCTCCCACATCCACATGGATAGGCTCCAAACAAACCCAGCCAATGAGGATGTATCTCCCTTCCTGCGACACGCCAAGTCAAGCTGCAATCAAACAAACATGTTAGATATGGAGGCGCATGACAAATGCAAGATAAATGGTTGCAAATATCTCTTACCTGACGATACAAATATGCTAGTGTGGCCGAACCCCAGCTATACTGGGTATCCCAGTTATTGAGTAGCTCCAGAAACATCCAGAGGGCTGAGTTCCCGGTTGCATCTGAGAAGACTACCTTTGTTAGTACATACCAAAGATAAGCCCGCGCGTACTGCTGCACAACCACGTCATTCACACCCTGAGGGCATGGATTGGTGCTTCCTCTGACCAGTTTTAGCCAAGAATGCCTCACTCTCGCGGTATCGGCCTTGCCTTCCTGAGGGACGCCTGGCTGAACACCAATTAAATTGCCAGTCCATTCTCGCTAATTACCGACGCTGACACGATCGGTAATAGCTTGTCCGTTGATAGGAAGGCCGCTTATCATAGCCATGTCCTGTAGGGTCATCGTCATCTCCCCACATGGAAGGTGGAACGAGTGAGTCTCCGGTCTCCAACGATCCACAAGTGCGGTCAGCGCCGCGTGGTTCACCAGCGGAGCGCGTCGCTTAAACTGCAACACGAATGGGAGAAGACCCAATCTCCGAACGTAAGGCTCGTACCGCGGGTCGTAAGTAAAGTCATCAGCGGAATGACCCCTCATGCACATAGCAACTAAAAGCTGCAAATAAAGTGATGTTTTAATCAATACAAGAACACAAATGAGAAACAACGAAAATTGATAAGTCTTGCTTCTTACATCTCCCTTCTCAATGGCACGAGCACGATGCTCCTTATCCCACTCATCGATTAATCCGTCATACCAAGGTCCATCATCATCCGCCATCCTACAAAAAAATCACAAACATCTTTGAATACATGAACAATATCAAACAATACTATTTCCTTCTTCAAGTTATGCCATATAAAAACACCATTCTTCTCACACATATCCACATCATTTCTTTCTTCTACATATGCACACATATCATCTAGAGTACCAAATTTCACCATCAAATAAATTTCATAATCATCATCCGCCATTCTATTGAACAAATCATGGCACACACAATCATCAAATTTCATCATCTCTTTTGCAAAAAAAACTTTGCCATCTATATATTCAACTATATTGTCATACCACTTCACACATATAATATTTTTTCTAAATATATTTGCTTGCCAAAGTAGTCTTTTCAGATTCAAACAAATATTATGCCATCTATATATTCAACATATAGCTAATTTACTAGCACATGCATACATCATCTATAATTCAAAAAAAATACACAAACTATGTCTATTGGTGGACAACTACAAACATCTACCAACTACACTACCTACCAAATCATCTATCAACTACAAACTATTTCCCAAATCATCTATCTACTAATCTAACATCACCTAATGTGAAATAATGTATCCAACAAGAGAGGGGAAAACCAAAACAAATTGGAGGGAATGGGGGAGAATACCTCAAAGAAGCTTGGGGGCCTCAGATCCACAAATTTGGGTGGAGGATGGAGTAGATCCAGGGGAGTTTGATGTGAGGAGAAGAGGGCGAAGGAGAAAGCCCTCTGTTAAATGCGCCGCCAGGAGAAGAACAGATGGGTGGGTGGGTGGGCTTGGCCCGCGGGGGTTATCCACTTACCAGGGCCAGACACTAGGGTTCCTGGCGTCTGGCCCGTTTGCCACGTCAGCAGGTCAACGGGCAGGCGGGCAGTGCGGGCCAGGGGCCAGACGCCAGGGATGCTTCGCAACCCAGACGCCAGCGATGTTGGCGTCACCCAAAGAGGTCAAAATCGAATTTTTTTTCCAAACGAGGTCAAATCCGGATTTTGTTAGCCTTTTAGGTCAGAACAGTAATTTTGTCCGTCCCAGGGTGTGGTTGGAGTAAACCCACGCTGGTGCAGAACCATGGACCTGATTGCATTTCCTCTTCGTGTTGTAGAGTCCCCAGTGCAAATTTCAGGGATCTTTTAAATCGTGCGTCCAAATCTTGAAATATTTTCATCGTTGGATTCCTCGTGTCGAGATCTTCAAAACTAGATCCTCATGTTATAAGGTTTTGACTAACTTTTATTTTCACGAAAAAAATAGGACGAAGAAACCACACCGGGAGCACCTTTGTTCCTTTCCGAAGCCGTTTCCGAGAGGCATTCACGGAAACAAAATAATAATAAAGAAACCACATTTTTTTCCGTTTTTGAGAGGCACGCACATGTCTCTCACACAAGATAAAAAAAGAAAACGTGTTTTTCCCCTTTCCAAGAGACACAACTGTGCTTCTCGCGGAAGCAAATCGGTGCCTCTCGCGAAAGCAAAACCGTGTCTCTTATGAAAAAAACAATACCTTTTTTTTCTGTTTTCATGAGGTACGACCGTACTTCTCACTGAAAAAAAAGAAAAAAGGAAACACATTTATTCGCACAATTTTTTATATCGAAAAGCTATATGAAAGACCGATGAAAGATAGAAAAGCCGAAAAAAAAAAACATTTAAAAAGCAGAAAACGCGTGCGAGAAAATGAAACAAAAACAAAATCCAGATGGAGCGCCTAGAGCGCGAACGCGGCGGCGGCTGAGTAGCGCGCTCTCAGCCCACCCCAAGTGACCCTTGGGGAGGCTCCGAAACGAGTGCTCCTCAATTAGTTGCCCTCCTCTGTACATGCCCACTATAACTGTGGGCGGGCCAGGGACAACAATAAACAGACTGGGACAACTAACGCATTTTTTTTATAGAAAAGGGGTATGACCCCAGCCTCTGCATCAGAAAGATGCATACGGCTCATATTATTAAAGAACAAAACCAGTCACAAAGTCTCCAATATCTAAAAGTTTGAAAAGAAAACAGGTTGCTCAAGCGAGCCTAAACATGAAGCCACAACCGGCTGGCAAATAAAATAGGAGCACTACATGCCTATCCTATTACATGACCGCCATCCAAACCGGTTGAAAATAACCCGAGCTACCATCTCCCATCGGGTAGACGCAGTAATAAACGCCCCTGGCCTCCGTCGGAGTGAGTAGCGACCACATACGGATCAATACTGTGGCCCTGAAGATAACCTGCAAAAAGTGAAAGTTCGTTGCTCTGTTAAAAACCAAATCATTTCTGCAGTTCCATACTGCCCATAACAAGGCACACACTCCAACACGAATGTGTCTTGCTAAATCCAAGTTAACCCCATCAAGCCATGTTTCAAATAACATATTGATAGAGGTATGTGGAGTAATATTAAAAGCAATATGAATCGAACGCCACAGAATCTTAGCCAGCGGACAATCTAGAAATAGGTGCCTGATAGTTTCGTTACAATCACAAAAACTACACCTAGCAGAACCCATCCAATTGCGTTTTGCCAGGTTATCCTTTGTCAAAATGACTTGTTTATGCACAAACCACATAAACACTTTGATTCGCAAAGGTACCTTAACTTTCCAGATGTGCTTCGAGCAAGGAATGACACTAGTATTTATGACATCCAGATACATAGATTTGACCGAGAACCTGCCGTCCTTAGTCAGTTTCCAAAACAATCTATCTGGCTGCTGAGACAGTTGGACATCCATCAGCCTTCATACAAGATGAAGCCAGGCCTCCCAACGATCGCCTACCAGCGTCCTCCGAAAGCTAATATTGAGAGGCGTGGACTGTAAGACAGTTGCAACGTAGGCTTCTCGACGTTGAACAATGTTATACAGAGTAGGATATTGAAGTGCCAGAGGCGTTTCCCCAAGCCACGTATCCTCCCAGAACCTCGTGTTAGCCCCATCACCGACTAAGATTTTTGCCATGTTAAAGAAGAGTGGCTTGACTCTCATCAACCCTTTCCAAAACGGTGAATCAGTCGGGCGCACAGTCACCTGAGCCAAAGTTTTAGACTGAAGATACTTATTTCGCAGAATCTGAGCCCAAGTAGCCTCTGTCTCGGACGAAAGTTTAAAAAGCCACTTGCTAAGGAGACATCTATTCTTGACCTCTTGATTTTCAATGCCTAGACCACCTTGGTCCTTCGGCCTACAGATGATATCCCATTTTGCAAGCCTATACTTTCGTTTCAACTCATCATTCTGCCAAAAGAATCGAGATCGATAAAAGTCTAACCTCTTCCTGACCCCCACCGGGACCTCGAAAAAGGATAAAAGAAACATGGGCATACTGGTGAGGACCGAATTAATCAGGATTAATCGACCTTCATATGACATGAGCTTCCCTTTCCAACAGCCAGTTTCTTTTCAAAACGATCCTCGATGCACTTCCACTCCTTGTTCGTCAGCTTACGATGATGAATGGGTATACCTAAGTATGTAAACGGTAGCGAACCCAACTCACATCCGAACAATTGCTTATACGCCTCCTGGTCCTCAGTAGCTCTTCCAAAGCAAAACAGTTCGCTCTTATGGAAGTTAATCTTGAGTCCAGACAATTGTTCAAATAAGCACAACACAAGCTTCATGTTTCTTGCTTTCGCCAAGTCATGCTCCATAAAGATGATAGTATCATCAGCATACTGCAAAATGGATATACCACCATCAACTAGGTGCGGAACCAAGCCAGAAACCTGCCCCGCATCCTTAGCCCGACCTATTAAAATAGATAACATATCAACCACTATGTTGAATAGAATCGGTGACATGGGATCTCCTTGCCTTAGTCCTTTGTGTGTCTGGAAATAGTGACCTATATCATCATTCACTTTAATCCCTACACTCCCTTTTTGCGTAAAGGACTCAATCTGGTCTTGCCAGGCCTTGTCAAATCCTTTCATACGCAACGCCTGTTGAAGGAAAGGCCATTTAACTTTATCGTATGTTTTTTCAAAATCCACTTTAAAAACCACACCATCTAGTTTTTTTGAGTGGATCTCATGAAGCGTTTCATGCAAGACGACCACCCCTTCAAGGATATTTCTATCTGGCATGAAAGCGGTCTGGGACGGTTGCACAACTGAATGCGCAATCTGGGTGAGTCGGTTCGTCCCAACCTTGGTGAAAATTTTAAAACTGACATTAAGCAAACAGATAGGCCTGAACTGCTTAATGCGAATAGCCTCTGTCTTCTTAGGAAGAAGAGTTATCGTTCCAAAATTGAGCTTGAACAAAACAAATGACATCAGCTAACACATGACATCAGCTTACATCAGGTACATGAGACCATAATATAACTCAGCTAGATGAGTTCTAGGCACCCCTATATATTATTACCTCCGTCAAAGTTCTTATTTTCTACACAGGTTTGGCCATACAAGTTACATAGGCCCATGTTCAGAAACAAAATAATACGAAGCCCATCACTTCCATTCCAAGAATAAAATCATGCCAAAACGAAATCCATCGGCTAAATTAGAAGAACGAAGACCCTCCATTTTGTACCAGACCAGAAAAAAAAAGCAATAATAAAGGGATTAACGGGAGCTACTCTGCGTGGCGTATAGGTGAGTTCCGTAGCGGCGAGATCGCTCAATCAAGGCTGCCTGCGGGTGTACGTGTGTGTAGTTAGCTACTACTCCCTCCGACCGAAAAAGTTTATCTCTTAGATAGATGTATCTAACACCAAGTTAATGTGAGATACAAGCTTTTTCGAACGGAGGGAGTAGTACACAAGCTAGCTTCACGTGGTAGCCAGCCTGAAGAGAAATCGATCAAGCACTTGTATCTCTCGGCGAAATCAAGTCCCTGTACTACGTACCATATAGTCTGCGTATTGCTGGAAAGTACTCGGCCTGTTCAGCTGCTATGTGTGTGCTCTCAACAGAAAGTAATCGTGTACGAGCGACCTGGGCAGCCAGAAAGTGCAACTTGGCCATGACAAGTGTTTGCAGCACTACTGCAGTGGACCGTGAGTCGCCATTTTGTATGTCCCAGTTAGTTGCCAAAGTTGCATCAATAATAGATTGATGGGTACGTGATCCATATGCCTTTCATGGTTTCTTGCTAGAACTGATGTAGTTAAGCAGTAATACTAGCGTTAATGAAGAAATCCTTGATTTCGCTAATCACTGACTGCAGTGTGCATATATGTAGCTTTCACAACAACTAACACGATGTCATCTACTTTATTTGGTGCCCTAAGCTTTATCTAATTGTGATTGAGGTGTCCAACTATTGTGGCTCTTGAGTTGAGCAGCATCTGGCAGGCATTTGACATGTACTATGTGGTTATGTGGTTGCTGACTGGGAGCTCACAAAACCTACAAAGTAGAGGAAAATGATTAACTCACATGCTATTACTTACCGACACATAAGCTACCTGCATACGTCGACTGGAACTCAGGTTCGTTGAATCTGGTCTATTAGTTAACTTTGGGCAGCCCTGCAAAAAAAAAGAAAAGATAACTTTGGGCAGGAACACCTCCATGGGGAATAATTCTTGTCCACTTAATGGTGTTTCCCTCGTGTATAAGGCTTCCGGCTTCCCAAATCTTGTCCTGGGAGAACTTGGGAAAGGAGCCATGGCTTTATAGCTTGTGATAGTTGTCCTTCAAATGAAGGAAAATGTACATTTTTTCTTGAGAATCACCTTGTTTTTTGTAAAGTAGAAAAAAATGCACACTTAATTCATATACACAAGCAAAACTTGCATATCAATTTCTCGATTGTAAGTTTGCATATATCATAGAGCACACAAAAATTGCACATGTGAAATTGAGTTAAAAGATTGTGTTCGGTCATAGAATAATAAAAAAAATCAAGGAATCGGCAAGAGAAATGCCTTTTCATTTAGACGAAATAGAGGATTAATGTATAGAGGTGCCATGTTTTGCAAGCAGCGGCGAAGCTTTAGCAAGAATTAAGAGAGAGCAAAATGAGTCTTAGGAAGAGTCGAGGGGGCTAATTGAGGTTAATATGTCTTCGAAGGCAAGAGCCACCATCTCAATGCATGTAAGACGGACCCCGTTGAAAAATTGGACGGTTAAGTTTCTCTCTTTTTCCTTTTGTGTAGAAAAAAGATAAGTGAGCCCCACGTGTCATAAACATCTTTTTTTCAGGAATAACTTCCGATCTATTTATCAACTGTCAAGTTAGTACAAAGAACACAAGAAGTAAAAAATACATCTAGGGCCGTAGACCACCTAGCAACGACTACTTGCACTGGAGCGAGCCGAAGGCGGGCCGCCGTCTTCGCCCCTCCCTTGTCGAAGCGGGGCAAACTTTGTTGTAGTAGACAGTCGGGAAGTCGTCGTGCTAAGGCCCCATAGAACCAGCGCACCAAAACAACATTTGCCATCGATGAAGAGAAACGTAGATCAGAAGGATCCAATCTGTAGACACACGGACACAGACGAACGAAGACAAGATCCACATGGACAAACGCCGACCGAATCCCGTGAGATCCGCCGGAGACAAACCTTCACACACCCTCCAACGATGCTAGAAACACCATCGGAATGGGGACAAGGCGGGAAGAACCTTATTCCATCAGCAGAGAGCCGCCGCCGCCTCGCCTCTCTGAGCATGACACAAACTCTAACAAAACTTAAAAGAGTATGAAGAAACGGAGCCCTCCCGCCGGCAAAGGCCGGGATCCACCATACCTCTATGGCCGTAAGACCATAGAAGACGAGGTAGACCGGCGGGAGGCAAAAAAAACCCTAACCAAGGGGTCCTCTTTTCGTCCCGTGCAAGAAAGAAACATAAACATCTAACTTAACGGAGTCAACTTTTTATGCCATGTCAGCCTTGGCGAGTAGATATACCACGACTGTCATAATCCCGGATCAGATTTAATCAAAACAATCATCAATATTTTTTTAATACAAAAACCAAATTCGAGGTAGGTATATGAAAAAAAAGGTAGTTATACGTGAACCTAACCCGGAATGTGATAGTTTTATGCAATTTACTCACTAGCCCAAGAATCTGCTATATATATAGACGTTTCCGTTCCATCGTCCTACAAAATTGCAAATCATCTCGCAGCCCCCTTTCTTGTCAAATTTCTGCCACAACGGAAGGCATGTGTGTGTAGCACGCATCTGTCACCTAGTACCACGCGGAACGCACCATGCTAGCGAAGGCTGTTCCTAGGCCGTGCTCCGGCACTGGCCGCCATGGCGCGCCAGCGGCGAGGCTGTGGTCCGTCGGCGTCGCCGGAGGTCCGAGGAGGGGAGGAGCCGGTGGCAGGCTCGTGGCGGCGGACGCAGGGGAGAGGATGACGGGGTCAGAAGCCGTGCCGGTGGTGGCTGTGGCTGCCGGGAAGCAGCCCGTCAATGGATCGGCCATGGCAGGTGACTTAGTAATTGATTGCGAGTCTTCTTCCTTCTCGTTGCAGTTTAAACATATTGCCATTTGTTAATACATCTTCTTTTGACAACGCCGGGAGAAATCTTCTAGTAGTATTGTTTTGTGCTGTATAACCAAAATGCCATCTTTTCTATATAGTGGCTATTGCCTAGAGAAGTATATATGGTTTTGGATAGAAACTAGAAAAACAAACGGAATTAGAAAAATGATGTGAGCCTTCTTCTTCTGTTCTTCTTCTTATAGCATAAACTAAAAGTTAAAAATCATATGAACTACTCCCTGTGTTCACTTTTGTAAGTCATTTACGATAGCTGAAATTGAACTGTTTTAGGTGTTGTCTTAAATGTCTAAAAGGTCTTACAAAAGTGAACGGAGGGAGTAATTTTTTTAAAGGAGGATGTCCCTGGGGTGATGCATGCATCCATTTTTATCAATTATTCATCGAGACCTTACAAAGTAATATATTAATAAGTCTAAAGCCACCATCTTGACAACAACTGTCGCTACTTCTAGCCAGTTGATGAAGGGTGCAGATTGTCCGGGCCGCATACCCAGACATCACATCAAAGTCCAACATCTAAAGTTGGAGGCTCCATCCAAGCCGAATTGCCGAGTCTGGTGACACACCGGTCCGGTGCACTCTCAGCGGACACTGCATGCATACGCTGCAGAGGCTGTCGCCACCGTCTTCCATCGATCCATCTTCAGAGCAGGTACTCATGCATCGACCTTGCCGGGCCTGTAGTTCACGCCACTACGACGCCAAACAACGCCACCTCCCTACGCGCGTCCATCACTACGCAACCATTGTTGAGAACCTGTAGCGCCACGCTGCGGAGACTCCACATCGTTGATGCGTCACAGGGAACGCCACTCCACCGCAGAAACCACCCATTGGTTTCTCGAGCCTACGCACATCTCCAAAAATGACGCCCCCAAGGATGGTACGACACAGGATAACCGCGGTCATACGAACTGTTAGCATTGGAAAGTTAAAACTTCCAGTATAAGTAACTAAAATCATTTCTATTCTCAAAGTAAAAAATATGCCACGCATACTTCCGTTATTGTAAAAGTAGTGCATGGATAACGGGCACTGAAATTTATTTTTCTATCTGATTTTTTATTACTTGAATCATAAATGAGTGCTTCCAAATAATTGCTTGGACGTACTAACTGGCAGTGAAGAAATACCATGGAAATTCGATGCTTACAACTACTGCCTTTGTTTCTTTTTACTCTGCATATATGCATTTAAGATTTGCTTTAAGTCAAAGTTCATTAAGTTTGACAAAGTTTATATTAAAATATAGCAACATCTAATGACATTTTTCTATAATCTTGGTCAAATTTCACAAATTACATGATGCATCTAATGACATTTTTCTATAATCTTGGTCAAACTTTGTGAAATTTGACCTGCTGACAAAGCTTACATGCAGAGTAAAAAGAAACAGAGGGATTATCATTCAATCCTTTTCTGTTCAGGGAATAGGAAAATCATTCAATCCATTTTATGAGTCCCTAGCTGAATTTTCAGATATATTTCTCACCATGTGCAACGCATGGTGCATTAACATATTTGTGGATTTCCAATCCTCAAAACCAACCCCACCAACTTGGTCTCTGATTCAATTCATTTTATTATGAGCAACAACCTGGACGAAAGCCATGTACGGATGAGAACGATTTGGATGAGTATGACAGAACAACAGCTGAGTTTGGCTTGTCAGTAATCCTCTGTTTGACGATACATAGTGTAACAGTTTCTCCGTGGGGCTTGCAAAAAGGGAGCCAAAACAGTTTTTTTAAATGATAGGGGTTTATTCGGAATTTTAATGCAGTTCAAAAATGCTGCTCGCTGGTATAAAACTAAGACAAATAACCCCTGTCATTTTTCGAACATGTCTCAAGTTTTTTTAAAACAGCACATGGTGCTGCGAGGAACGGTTGATGCTGTTTGATGATACTAACATAGAGAACTTCAAGAAGAAAATGGAAAACTTGATATACTATTAAGACAGCACATGGTTCTGTGTGGACTGGTTGGTGCTGACAAAATCATAGTTTGCTGATACTGTCTGGAACTGGGACCCTGAAATGGGATGCTCACCTCAATGACATGTCCATGCAACCAACCATTTTCAGTTTTATCATGTCTCCTGTTTTACAAGCTTTAGCACTCTTCTTCTCTTTATGGAATCAATCATAGCAGAGTGCATGAATCAGCACCTTTCTTAGATCTTCAGTTATGAGAAATCACAATCCTGGAACACTATACGCCAAATGTGATTATCTTTGGCAGCATTATACAACAATACAAGATTTATCCTTTCAAAATCCTTACCTTACAAGCCTGAATTTACCAGGTATCGACAAGCTTGTGACCTCAACTGTTGGGAAATCGACAAACATTCTTTGGCATGACTGTCCAATAGGTCAGTTTGAGAGGCAGCAACTGCTAAATCAGAAGGGTTGTGTTGTGTGGATAACAGGGTTAAGTGGTTCAGGTATTTACGAGCTGATCAAGCCATCATAGTCATACACTAAACTGTGGAGCCTCTATTATATTTGTAAGATCTCAACTTATACTTCAGGGAAAAGCACACTAGCATGTGCGCTAAGTCGCGAGCTGCACTCCAGAGGTCATCTGACCTACATTCTAGACGGTGACAATCTAAGGCATGGGTTAAACCGAGACCTCTGTTTCGAAGCAAAGGACCGTGCTGAAAATATACGCAGAGTAGGTATGTTTTGCCCGTTCAGAAACCCCAGTATTGTGGTCGTTTTCTGCCTTGCAGTTATACCATTTCTAAATGTGTTCATGTCCAACTTTTTAGGAGAAGTAGCAAAGCTGTTTGCAGATGCTGGTCTGATCTGCATTGCTAGCTTGATATCACCCTACAGAAGTGAACGCAGCGCTTGCCGTAAATTACTGCACAATTCTACATTCATTGAGGTATATTTTCACACACTGTAGAATTCCTTCAAACCATCTGGTCAATCTTATTATCAAGGTAACCGGCATAGAAAAATGTATTTTCTCTAGGTGTTTTTGAATGTCCCACTTGAAGTTTGTGAAGCTAGGGATCCAAAAGGCTTGTACAAGCTTGCCCGTGCAGGAAAAATCAAAGGTAAAAGAACCAACTGACCACCATTTTTTTATTATGTTTTGCAAATCTTACTTTGTAAATCATCCGCAGGATTTACCGGAATTGATGATCCTTATGAACCACCTTCTGGCTGCGAGGTTAGCAAGCGCAAATATTTCAATACCCAAATGTTATCAAAAGCAACATAGTTGTATTATTACCAGCTGTTCTGTAAGAGGTTCCTAGTTCAATAATGATGGGTGTTCATTTCGCTGAGGGAGCCCTTTAACTGCTCCTTGCAGATAGTGATACAATGCAAAGTTGGTGATTGCGCCACGCCTAAATCGATGGCTGATCAAGTTGTGTCATATCTCGAAGCAAATGAGTTCTTACAGGATTAGAGAAGTATGCTATGGACAAAAAAACATTCTGAAATTGGATCGCCAAGGGATGTGAAATAGTATGAAGTAGTGTTTATGTCTAGAAAGAGTGTTGATAGTATGAGAACATATTGACATAAAGATCGAACCTGTACATCAGTATAATAAATTGAAATGTTTTGACGCAACAAGAATGACTCATGTGGCTGTGTGCATTGATCAATGGGAGGAGGATGGGTACCCACCTGCATTTTGTAAAGTTCTAAACACACACAAGAAAAACTATTTCTTTCTTAAAGCCACCCTGTTCTGTTCAGGAGCTCGCCGGAAGCACGCCGTTGGTTCGCGAGGTCTTTGAACAGAGCCACAACAACACGCACTAATGGCCACTGCTCACTAGCATAAAACCAGCACCACGTGGGTGCCGCTTCGTAGCCGACGGCCAATAGAGGTGAGCCACACATCCGCCTGACCGCCGGATCTATCTTTCTGACCGCTCCCCGGATTGGACGATGACGACGCTATCGACTTTGCTCGGTGTCGTGTCTCCTCTTGAGGACATCGTCTTGAAGATAGACTTGGTCAGGAGGACTCAGTGCTCGTGTAGGTGGTTGGCGATGACTTGTCTAGCATCTCCGTGCGAGTAGCAGAAGCACCCTCCACATGCAAGTGCGCCAGGCAAGTTATGTCGGCCAACCTCGCAGGATTGAAGCGGCATATGTTTGCTCTATCGGACATAGCGTTCCTCTTTGGTGTCGTTGAGTTTTGTGGATATGCTTGTGGCAGCCTGGATTGATACACCGGTTTTCGGTATGCACTTTCGTAGCAGCGAATGCGCTCGAGTGCCCGGCCAGGTGTGTTTTGAGGTGTTGGTCTTCTGACATGTTGTATGTATTGTGATGCTTTAGGCCCAGTCTTTTTAGGCGCTGCATAGGTTTTCGCCCGGTTTCCCTCGATAAACCAAGCAACCCCTTTTCATTTGTTCCTTTTTAGCACTCACTTATACAGTGCATTCCTCCTCTGGGGGTGTTATTTGTAATACCTTCTTCTGATCAATGAATTTGGCAGCTCTTCTGCCAACATTAAAAAAAGATTTGGTCTTGACTGCGCCGTTGGGTTTCCCTCTCGATCTCCCGCTCATTTGATTTTTTCTATGTTTCCAACCAGGATAGTCTGATGTGAGCGAGTTTGTTGCCTGATCCATGTGTCAAACAAGCATCTATACTCATGTTTCTCTTTGGGATGTGTGTAAACAACACTCTGTACTCTCGACCCCCTCCCGCCGCCACTCCAGGGCGACCAGGGGGGATCAAATCCTGTCGCAGGCGTTGGCCACGGTGGCGGCGGCGCCCAGTGCCAGTGGCGCTAAGGCAGGACGATGTGGTGGTAACCCAAGAAGCGACTGGGGCGCCTCGGGTAGGGTGCTTCGCACGACGGCCAGGGAGGCTTCCCGGCCGTGCGGCAGCAACGACAGCCCCATGGCTGGCGGGGTTCTCCAGTGGGTTCCCTGGCTCTACGATGGGCGGCGGCAATGGCCGTGGATCTGGCATCCCGACCAGATCCGTTTTCGATACTTCACGTGGATGGTCGATGGCACGATGAGGGCTCCAGTGAGGGGATGGAGGATCTCCGTGGGAGTACCGGCGACGCCATACATCTTCATGGCGAGGCTCCGCATAGTTCCAACCAGCCGCGAGATCGGGACGATGCGGCTTCCGGTGAAAATCACGCCTGATTGCGACCTTGGCGGACAATGGCGATGTCTCTGGCGTCGTTTTTCCTCTCGAGGCATCGTCAGTGCAGGTCACGTCAACTCGATTAGGATGTTCCGGGGAAAACCCTAGATCTGGGTCTATCTGATTGGACGATGACGACACCTTTGGTGTCATTTGCCCTCCTGGGGCATCTTTTGGAGCAAGTGCTGATTGGAGGGGACAAGAGAAGGAGCGGTGTTACATTTATCACAAGGCCGACGGCGGATCTCGGTGGCATGACGCTGCGGAGTTTCGACGACGAACGCGTGTGGACGAAGACGTGTAGGATCGTGGTGTTGTCTGACGCTGTGGTAGCTCCAGGGTTGTTGTTGATGTGGAAGGTGGTGGACGTGAAAAGAGGGCATCTGTGTATGTGAGAAGAGGGATTGACTAGGGGAAATTTTAGATGGAGCTTGAAGGGGCCGGTGTAAACCTTGGCATGGGTAGTCCGGGCTGACACATGAGCCTGAAAAGCTAATTGTTGGGCCCTAACCATGGGTCCCCTGTCGTCTATCCCATTGATCGGATTTGAAAGGGGCTAGACCATGTGAGTTTCCTCTTTGTTTGCTTAGGGAATGAAAAAACAAAATTGAGCCAAACTTTTCAAAAGATTCCCTCCCTCCAGTTGCTTCGATGTGGGGGTTTTGAATAGACGAGAAAGAGTGAGGGATTACAGGCAAGAAAAATTGAGATGGAAAAGCACACACAAAAAAAATCTTATTTAAAGTCATATAAAAATAAGAAAAATGTCTATCTCCCGAGTGTCACGCTCGGCAAACATACAGCCAAGCGCCGTCGTCAACACTCGGATGGCTCGATGTTATGCCAAGCGCCGTCTGTTTAACGAGCGCCACGCTCGGCATACATTAATGTTTGCCGGGCACTGTCATATGCCGAGCGTCCCGATAATTTGCCATGGCGTACAGAAAATGCTCCGCATACGGGGTGATTCCGACAGTGGACACAGCACTAAAGCTCATGAATTGACCAGTCAGCGGTGTCTATATAACAGAATAATTTATGGTTGAGAATGCACACTACTAGTAGTAGGGAAGATGCCCCGGCCAGGTCATCGCCCGTTTTATGTGGCAACGTTTGCAGGCAAATCGCAAGTTTCATTAATGCATACAGGACGAAATACCATACGTACTTCCAGAGCTACGGACGAGACCATATGTATAGCTTTCTGGCCATCCTAGAAGAGGACGAGCGATACACACTAGCCGCGCTGTGTTTCTTGTTAGTACTGCTGTCCTCTTGCGTTTGTCAGCACTTCAATGGCAACGTGGAGCTGGTTTCCTCAGCTCGGCTTTAGCTTTGTCTCTTGTTCCGGCGTCCTCACGTGGACGCTGTTGTCTCCCACCGTGTGGTTTGCTAACTCTGACGCTCTCGCACATGCGCTACCATTATCCTTTCACCTCAATCAGAGAGATATCTAGAGGTATATGTGCGCGGAAGTACTACTCCACTGTATATAAGAGCTAGCCTACGGCGTACCAACTACGAACCAACCTACACTACACCGCTACTATAGATCAGAAGGACGAGCATAGCTAGCTACCTAGTAGCTTAGCTTTGGGAGCCAATTACCGATCGAATGCAAATGTCTGAAGGTAAGCAGTAAATAAAAGATCTATGTTTTTCTTCAATGGAGATAGTGCATTTCGATTATCATTACATAGAGAAATGTGAAGTTTATATTTGAGCACCGATAGTTTTATGATTCTATTTTTCTTAGATTTGAACACCGACATTTTTTTCCATTTTTTTTTAGAATTGAACACTCTATTTCCGGCTGAGGGGGAGTAACTTCTGTCCAATCGGTGTAGCATCATGCTGATGGATCTTACTATCTTTCTTTTCTTTTTGGTTTTCGTGAAAAAATTCCAATCGGGAAGGGGCAGATGGCTTTTGAAAGGACCAAGCAATCTTTGCGTCAGTAGACCTTTAGTCTAAGATAAGTCTACAGTACCTTCATCAACTCAATCCGATGGATGATGAATGTTATCCCTAGATTCTGGTCGTTCTTTTTTGCCATAAGACATATGTATGAGTTGGGTATATGGTATACACTTTCTAATTCTGTCATGTGCACCATACATTAGCCTCACATGAAGACTAGAATAGTAGAATGCCTAATCTTTTACGTGCTCGTAAACTTCGATGAGACTAATTCTTGAAGCTTTTAAAGTTCAGACGTTTGCGCTCCCCGCGGAACTCTACACCCTGTAGTTTCTTGGTTCATCGCCAGTGACTTAATATCTAGAATATTTCTTTGACTGAGAAATTGATCCATATTATATTTTATACCATACGAGCTAGTTAGTTTGTCCTACTTTTGAACGACCTTGTTGGCAAGATTAAACTCTAGTTCCTCATTTGAACTAATGCTCTGATCCCTGAGCATGCGTATACTTTCCCTTTTTACCAGGCTGCTGTGAAACATATAATACTTCAAATACCATTTTTTTAAATAGTATTGCAAGATTTGGCCACTGTACAGAACAAGCAATCTATGTTTCAGTATACCCATAATGTAAAATAAGAGTACAACACCTTCATACAATATCTCCAATAAATAATGAACACTATTGCTCGAGTAGACCAATGAACATTATTTATAAATACAAAATGAAAACAGCATTTCCCCATCAAACTCAGTTTTTTTTCTTTCTAGTTCTAGTTTCCTCTAGAAATTTGGCAAATGTACTTCTTCAACCCGTTGTATCTTCATTCAGTGCCAATGATTTATTATCTTGAATATTCCTGTTTGTCAGAAGTTTATCCATACCATATGTGGTATCATAGATAGTGGCACTGACAGTTACTTAAAATCTGATAGAACTGATGAATCTGTATGTTGTAACTATAGTTTTTTTTAATTATTATTTGTCATGAGGTAAGACCTGCAACGCAAATAAAATATATTAAGTAAGGCATTAGCATTGTACTGATAATATCCCAAGCCAACATTCAATATGTTGCAACGTATTAGTTCTAGGAGAAAAAGTATCACACAAAATAAAGAACATAGTGTTTACAAGATTTAATTGGCACACGGTTGTATTTTTCATCGCATATTTCATCAAGAAATGTTCTTTTGATTTTTCACAGATTTCATACGCCTCACCTATTGAACAATTTAATTTAATCACAAAAATATTCACATGCATATAAGTTAAAATCGTTACATGTAATGCTAATCCTCAATCTGTGCACTTAAACGGGCTAGTTAAGTCTCATAATTTCCATTGGAACTTCATTTGATACCAGTAAAGTAGATACTAAATTAACTTATTACCATTAGTTTAAGAAGATGCAACCAAAAATAGCATTTGGAATAATTATGATGTGAAAATGGAGAAGACAAACTTATTTTACAGCATGTCTACACTCCTGATTTGCTCAAAAACAATGCAACAAGTAATGGAGCAAGAAGCAAGGAAAATTTGTAAATTGTAATAGGTAGATATGTTTATTTGACAAACAAATATAGATGTTATCATGTATTTCTAAAAAGAAGATAACACTGGTTGGACCAATATACTTAGATCACATTATGTGTCATGTTACTTCATATTAGTGAACTTGTAAATGGATTAATATCCTTATGATAAAGGCATGTTTCAATGCGAATCAAGAATATTTTAAGTATTACTTTACCGAAATAGTACAGTAAGGAATTGACCTTGTATTGATGTGTGTTCAAACCAAGGTTCAATTAGGTGGAACATTCTAATTCTATGAGAAACGAATCATACAAAATTTGGAACCATGGTGCTTCCATGATTTAATTCACACCCAACAATATTTCTCTTGACATGTTCATCAAGAAAAGTTCTTTCGATGTCCCAAAAGATTTTTTTAAATAGTTATAATACGACTTGTCGCTATATTTTTCTCATCGTTACATGTTGAAACAATATTTAAAGGTATGGTATATTTTAACACGGTAGAGAATTAGTATGTAACTTTATGCCAGATACATGAGCTATATACATCCTCTTGTTATGTTTATGTTGTATATTTTGACGAGTCACAAGTTTTCAGAGAGTCATTGAACATAGATAATATCAATGGAAAAAAACGACATCATTTTGGTGTTATGTCTTGGAAATTATAGAGACAATAGGAATTCATTTTGGCCCTAGATTCTATATAAATAAATAAGTCAATGGAATGCAAGGCATTGACGATTATGGGTAAATGATAACTCAGGCAGAAATTTATTATGTTACAAATTCCAATTTATAGAAACATAACAAACACATAGTTTTCCCACAAAACCAGTTTCAACTTCTGGATTTGATCTAATGTTCTGCCTACTCCAATATTCTTGAATACATATGTTACAATTGGACAGAAGCACCTTTTGTTGTTATGCTGTTAACAAATTAAGTGTGGCATCTTCCAACAGAAATTTCTTCTGCCGCCAATCCCGGCGAACAAAATGGAAATAGCGGCATACGAGAGTCCTCACAATCGAGGCGCTTCCACTCCTCTCGCCGCACCTCCCGTCATGTGGGAACAGGGCCCAGGAACGACCAGACATGTCCTGGTAAATGTTTGTAGAATCTACCCTTTGTTGCAATGAATTGATAATGTAGTTACAAATTATATCTAGTACTGAACAATTATAATTTAAATTTTAGCAGCTTTTCTCCTTAAAATGGAGTTTTCATATTATTCATTCTGTTTGTGTAATGATGTCGTAATGATAATAATAATATAGATGCTGGTAAATTTATAGTATATCTAAATATATTTGGAACTATGCATATTGCTCGAATGCGAGGAGAACAAAGAAAGTGTTACATAAATCCGATGCAGAGATAATATTCCGGGTGCATGGAATTTTTGTGTGACTGTTTTCATGGTGTTGTACTTTTTGGGGGAGGGAACAAACTGTTTTTGTTTCTACATTTTATTTTTGAACTATCCCAAGTCCCTAGAAACATGCTACATGTTCTACTAATTTTTTAATTGACCTACCTATAGTGGAATGGGTTTTATGAATTCTTTGAGTATGTTTAGTACATCACAATAAATTATAAAAAGGAGAGCAAACAAGAGAGAATACATTTAGTGCAAAAAAGCTATGGTCTATAACTTTTATCTAGTCACTTTTTCTGAATTATGATAGTCTTTTGTTTTATCCAGTGTCAAACTTTTTAAAGCTTGATTAAGTGCATAGATGCATGATTTACCCAGATACGGTATGTGGTGGTCAGTGGAGCGATCACGGTGTCGGTGTTAAATCCGGCATATCTCGAGGTAGGAGTCTTATAAGTTAGGCGTCTTGAAGCGATGGTAACATTGATGCATGATTTACCCAGATTCGGGCTCTCTCGAGCAGATAATACCCTACGTCCTACTTTTGATTATATTGATATATGGGTATAATACAGAGTACATGTATCTACCACGAGATTGTTCTAATGAATATGAGATTCTATGATCTATCGACTTGCCTAGCCTCGGCTTATATAATGTATTGGAGACCTTGGATAACAGGAGTCCTAGTTGGCTACGCCGGTGGAGAGGAGTCCTTGTCTTGATCACCAAGTCTTGTGGAATTTTCCTTAGATATGTCATGGGCTGTCCGAAGTGGCCCGTTGGTGACCCACCATGGGGGTCCTCGGCCCGACCCAACTGGCCGGGAGATGAAGTGGTGAGTACACCCTAGTCCAGGACTCCATCGGTAGCCCCTTGAACCGGTTTTCAAGTTGGGGACGCTCCTCAGTTCTTCTGAACTGTCCTTCGTCTTCGATCATCGGTCTTGAAAGCTGGTTCAACAAATCTTCCATCTCCAATCTCGAGGATCGCCAAGGTGTATCCAAAGAGCTCACACGTCGGGTATCCGAGGAGTTCACACGTCAGGCATCCGAGGAGCCCCTTTTAGTTCATGACTTTTATCAATGCCTTGTTATTTTTCCTCCTCACCTCGGGTTCAAAGTGTTTCCCGAGCGGTGGTGTCTTCTTGCATCCGAGCTCCAACGCCGGACCGCAGCCGAGGTGTCCTTTTGCAGCCGATCTCCAAAGCTGGTCGCCATCCAAGGTGTCATAGATTACCTCGGTCCTGAAAAGGTTGAAGAAGTTCAGCCGAGCTTAATACCGACAATGTCCTCTAGGGAGCCATCCACTCGCATCCAAAATTTATGTCGTACTACTTCCACGGTGGTGCACCACCTCGGCCTTTTTGTGAATTTTTTTATTGGTGTGATTTATTCTCTACCGAGATGTATAACCAGTACCCTCAAGGTGTGTGCCGGCCTAAAATGAGAGATGCACCTGAAGAATAAGATGAAAACTTTTGATCCCAGTATCCCCTAAGACTCAGGCCGATTTCACGAAATATGCCTAAGGAACAAGTCTTTACTCGGCATCATACTTAGATAGTTAGGAAAGGAAATGCAGTGTGCAATAGCTCCTAAGACCCAGGTTGGATGCGGTCGACCGACATGAGGATCCTAATCTCCGTGGAAAATCTATTACACTTTAAATTTCTGTATTGAATACACAATGCATTAGCCCCCGAGACTTGGGTTGGGCCACATGGCAGACCCTGCGGGATGGAAAAGATTTCCCAAGGTGAACCATCATGTGGGACACCTCGATCAGGAGGATGTTCTGCCATCTGAAAGAAAACCATCAAATAGGTTAACGGTGCCAAAAGCTTGGAAAACCAAAAAAGTCATGTAACACTTTACGTCTCAATTGAATCAAGTTTTTTGGTGCCAACCAAAATAGGGCTTAAATTTAATTTGTGCTTTTGTCATGCTTTAACATGACACATCCTATCTCTAGAGTTCAACTGGGTCAGCCCTTGGCTTCAACCTCCCTTCCCGAAGGCGGATTGCTTCTCAGGCCAGTTTAGCGAAGTAGACTCAAGCGGCTTTAGAGAGAAACCAGGCCATCCGTCTATTGACCATACACTCGGGTCGAAAAATGAGTGTTAGAAAAAGATTTTGCAACGACAAAGAGGAAAACATTTATTATAAAACGACTCATATAAATTTAAGAGCCACCAGTTAACATGGGAAAAAAGAGTTTTTAACAAACCACATTTTAAAGAAACAAAGTATTTAACTAACAATTTTTTTGTTTACCAAAAATATAATGTTGGGTTGAATCAAATAAACATTAAAAATTGAAATTTTTTGATCATGAAAGCGACTTAGTTGGTTAATGTGCTCGGTGTTCATGACGTGGTCTGAGCTTGTGGTCGGGCGAGGTCACAACCCCAAGCCGGCCCCGAGGTGCCCAAGCCAAGAGCTCGACTTCATGAAGTGATAACAAAACACTGCCGATGTGTCGAGCCGAAGCCCCCAGTCCAGCAGAGGTGACAAAGCAAGTAGGCAGGGTGATGCCGAAGTTCCCAAAATAGGTCGATGAAGCGATGGCGAAGCCCGCGGTCCATCCCAGGTGATGGAGTGGGTCGGTGTGGTGATGTCGGATCCCCCATGCAGGTCGGCGTGTCGAAGCAGGTCGACAAGGTGGACATCGGCTCGATGAGGCGACAGAGAGGCGATGCAGACGCATGTTGAAATTCATGACGTGGTTGATGCTAGCTTCAAGAATTAACCGTGCAGCGATGACGCCGCGATGGACTTGTGCACTGCTCAGGGCAATGATGTTGTCTTGGTGATGATTTAGGTTTTGCAATGCCGACCTCTATGTTTTGCTCTCTGAGGTGGTGGTCGTCAGCTCGATGAAGCGCCGACGCAGTTGATGCTCGTGCCAGTCGGCATCCGTGGAGCAACGCGGTCAGACTGGTTTGACACCAACACGACGGTGAAAGATCACCTCGAAAGATGCTTAAAATTTATGGGCATGTGTTTAAGAACAAAACACAATACTATAGAAAAAACTTCCTTCAATAATGACTTCCGATAACTCGTTCAACAAAGATAGGAACTCAGGCAGGATTCGTTTTCCCGCAAAAAACAGATCCAAAAATTGATGCACTCATCGAACGTTTTTTGGAGTTTCAATGGTTGGATCGAGGATAAATTTTGAGGGTTGGTCGATATATTAATTCCACAGCCGATGAACGGTTGGATATTTGAAAAAATGTCTGAGCTTACCGCAAGAATGCCCGCCCAAATTTCATCCAGACTACCGTCCAGATTCGACATGGCTCGGTATATCGGGGATTGCTGGAGATTCCTCCCTCCGAATGCGATAAAATTTTCTAGGGTTGTTTTAGACTCAGTTCCGCAAAATTCTACCAAAGCAATCTTTAAAGCGACACTCGAGGAGGCGGGGACGGCGAACACGAATCCACTGTCCATAAAAACTGCATCGTCGCACAAGGGCAATGTCGAGGTTGAGCCTGCGAGCTTCATAGTCGATTCTTCCATGATCTCGTTTGAGATTTTGAGTTGATGATCAAAGCACCCGTCCGAACTTGATGATCCGACATGGAGTGTAGTCCTCTGTCCGGCCAAGGTGACAAGTCGAGCCGGCGACGAAGATGCCGACATCGACGATGAAGTTCGATTCCGACGTGTAGATCGTGTCAGAGCCAACCTGAATTCCCATCGCACCACGACGACTCCCAGCGAGGACCTGCGTGTGCCACCAATGTTGGTTCTAAATCAGTCATATTTCAAGGTACGGGTCCTAAGCTATGCATCTTGGAGCAATGGTAACATAGACATATTATTTACCCAGGTTCGGGCTCTCTCGAGGAGATAATATACCTATGTTCTGTTTTTAATTGTATTGATATGGTATATAGTACATAGTACATGTATCTACCACGAGATTATTCTAATGAATATGAGATTCGATAATCTATTGACTAGCCTTGTCTCAGCTTATATAATGTATCAGAGGCATAGGATAATAGAAGTCCTAGTCGGCTATGTCGGTGGAGAGAAGTCCTTGTCTTAATCACCAAGTCTTATGAAATCTTCCTCGGATATGTCATGGATTTTGTGAAGTGACCCATTGGTGAACCGCCACAGGGGTCCTCTACCCAACCCACCTGGTAGAAGATGATGTGGTGAATACCCTCTAGTCAAGGTATTCATCACATGGCACGTCTCGTACTCCGACTTCACGGCTTGGTCCCAATAGAGCGCCGACATGGAGTACTCAGGGCGAGCCCGTAGATCCATAGCCACCCCTGCCACAACGCTCGATGTAGTCAAGCCGCGCCTTACCGATGAAGGGCGGCGCCACCGGGACGCCGACGGGGTTTATCACCCATCCTCTCGGTAGTCTGTAGTCGGCCGGCAGGGGATGTTTTGCCTCGCGAGGAAGCGCGCTTCGGGAATAGTCAGCATGCGTCTGGCGTCCAACGAGGAAGGGCGCCGACAGTCTCGCGAGGACTTTCTTGATCGTTAGCCCCGCTCAGAAGCGCCACCTTCCTTCGCTCTTCTTTGGGCCCCAAGGACGAATATCGCCATCGGCCAGCTCGATCTTCTCATTCCGCTCGCCCGAAGATGGCCAGCCACGACGGGTTGTACGTAGTATAGGCCCGATTAGATTTGAGGGCATCAGGTAGCCGACTCCGCCTGCCAAGGATGAGATCCATCATTGCCTGGGTGCCGCAGCCGATTAGGGTAACTTAGTGACGTGTCATGAAGACTCCAGGCCACTGATATATTCGTTGGTGAGGGGCACATGGGATCACGTCGCTGGTATACGATTAGCAGCGGCACGCCGTTGGTATTACCAGTGGCGCGTTTTATGTCAAACCCCACGGATGCTTGGTCTCCTATAAGGGTATTTTCTACTAGTGACCCCTTTGACTGGGGTTGAAAGGGGGTTGACCAGTGGATTTTCTTATTCTTTGTTTATGTTGGGGTAGGTCATAGGAACATGAAAAATCAAATTTGAGAGCAAGTTCTCACAAGATTCCCTCTAGTGGCCTCGAGGTGGGGGTTTCACCATCTATCCGCAACACATTTTTGCGGGACAGTGCGGTTTGTGAATGAGCTCACAATGTGAGTTGTGCATTAGCTTTTTCCACCTTCCACCACACCCTTATATACACAAGTTATGACCCAACAGACAACTCTGAGGGTCTCCAACACCTCCTCATCCCGACAATAGCCATACTCAGCCCTGACCCATGGGCCCCATGCCGTCAACCCTTTTGACCGCCGTCAAAAAAGGGATTGAGCAATGGACTTTTCTACTTTCCGTGTTGGAACATGGAACCAAATTTGAGTCAAAGTTCTCACAAGATTCCATACGGTGGCCTTATGGTGGGGGTTTCTCCCTCTAAGTGGAGAATCTTTCTGTGGTGTGGTGTGGTTAGTGAACAAGGTCACACTTTGGGGTTGTGTATTTGCTATTTAGATTTTCCACCACCCTTACATACATAAGTTAGGACCCCACGCAATATTCGATGTGTTTTGACACCTCCTCGCCCCAACAACGGACAAACACTAACCCTGGGCCAATAAGATTCCCTTCCGGTGTTGTTGAAGTGTGAGTTTAGCCCTATAAGTGATTTCATGCACAAATTTCCCATTTTTTTATTTATTTAACTGCCTTTGGTTGAATTCAACATTCAGTCAAAACTTTGAGGAGTGTGCTGAGCGAAACACACTCTGCAAAGCTTTTGATTCGCCTGTATTTTGTGTGTGTTGAGTGTAACACTCATCAAAGTTTCTGATTTGCTGAGCATTATTGTTTGCTGACTGTTATAATCAACAAACGGAAGTAGCCTTTGTTGTTTGCCGAGTTACGAAGATAATATAGTCGGCAAAGCACTGGATACACAACGATGTTGAGTTTTCCCGTAGTGATTCCTCAGAGAAGAACACGGGAATAAAAAAACATGGATCTGGTCGACAAGATTTTAGGCTAAATGAATGTAATATCGAGTCAAAGTAGTGCTTAAATAAATTATTTCTTCTTAAAAAGTCCATACTGCACTTGTAAATCATTTTAATTTGTACTAGTCACCTCCAGTTGGTAGTAAAGGTACGATCAAAAGAGCCTTATTTTCATAGGATAGGAGTAATATATGTATGATAGACATAGTTGGGTCCTATAAAAAGTACTCCCTCCCTTCCTAACTATAAGTTTTTTTAGAAATTTCAATATGGACTACATACAGATGTATATATACATATTTTGGAGTCTAGTTTCATTCATTTTGCTTCGTATGCACTCTTTCTTTTTTGCGGGGTGTGCACTCCATATTGAAATCTATAAAAAGATTTATATTTAGGAAAGGAGGGAGTATTTGCCTTGTTTGTTGTACATAGCTTAACGGTGGTGAGTAGATTTATCATCCGGAAACTACGTGCAGGGATGCTTTGGAGTTTGGAGTAATTAACTCTGGCTTGTAGTAAGATAACGTGGGGCTGTTTGTGTTTTGTAATTCAAAGCCATCAGCAGGAGCAATTCAGTGTTGCATGTTAATTCACGCACCGCTCTAATGCATGGTGCTGACAGGACCACACAGTCTTGGTGTAATTAACTGTGCTGTTGCATTGCATATGTTGGTGCAGCTGGAAGTACTACTATCCATATTGCGAAGATTCGAAGAGCACTCCGCATGGTCGAAGAAGAACGATTCACACCATTCAGGGTGCGGATCGGCCCTTACCATGAAGCGTCAATGGTGCAACCCTCGGAAAGCAACTCCCGTGATAAAAAGGGGAAAGAAGTCATGGAAAACGAGCAGAATAAGAGCGTCTTGGTCGACAGGTTAGTGAGTGTGCTTCTCGAGCAACCCGGAGAGCTGGAGAAGCTGATGGCAAGGGCGCTGGAATGCTACGGAGAAAAAAAGGGGAAACAACCATCTGATAACGAACTACGTATCACAGAGCAGGAGAAGAGCATCTTCGTCGACAGGTTTTTGAGTTTGACTTTCGAGGATAAGAAGGTGGAAGCCCCGCAATTGACTCTCCAAAAGCACAAGGTTCAGGTAATCGAAGATCTGAAGAACCTGAAGACGATGAAATGCTACGCTGGTAATCCGAGAGCTGAAGAAACTGAAGAAGCCTTCGCGGCTATGATGATGCGCGACGGGATATATGTTCTCTGTTTACTTGTGGACATGGTAGAAACATCCACTGGAGAAGGAGACGTTCGCCCGGACGAGATTGATTTGTTACGGGACGTGGTGTTCCTCCTTGAGAATCAGATACCTTGGATCGTCCTCAAGGAGTTGCAAAGCGTAGCTGGCTACAGCGGCGAGCCAGGCCTCCTCTGCACACGTGTCCGGGATCTGCTGGCCGAAGGGCGCTACATCACGAAGGCAACGCCGGAGTCGCCAGCAAAAGAACCTGCTCACCTGCTGCACCTGGTGCACACCTACTTCGCCCCACGCAAATCTGGCCAAGCAGCAATTGACATCGTCAGGAACAAGGGAACAGGTGAAATTTTGCATTAGCATATACTCCCTCCGTTCCTAAATATTTGTCTTTTTACAGATTTCAAATGAACTACCACATATGAATGTATATAAACATATCTTAGAGTGTAGATTCACTCATTTTACTCCGGATGTAGTCACTTGTTGACATCTCTAGAAAGACAAATATTTAAGAACAGAGGGAGTATATAATTAAATTAGGATGCATTTTTCAACATAAATTTTCTTGTTTTAACAACAGCTACGCGGTGGCACAGGTCCATGGAAACGGGCGACGCTGTACCGCAAGTGCGCCTACGTGGAGTTCAAGCGTCGGGAGTTCGAGGCCGGGGTGGAATCCATCCTTGACGTGAGCCTTCAGGGAGGCACTCTCCTCATCCCTAGCTTGCGGATCGACGGCAACACGTGGACCATCCTACGCAACCTGATGGCGCTGGAGGAGCAGATGTCGGAGAGGCCGGTGACGACATACTGCGTTTTCATGTCGCAGCTGGCACGCCAGGCTGAGGACGTCGAGTTCCTCGAGTATGAAGGTATCATCATTAATTTCCTGGGCAACAACGAGGTGGTCGTACAAGGCTTCTCCAACCTCTGTGAGGGAGTGATCAACGACAAGCCAAGCTACCTCTACGACGTCTGGCACACGCTGGATAGGCGCTCAAGAGTGCATGGAACAAATTCATGGGATCATTCATGGAGAGGAACATGCTCGACAATGTGCAGTTCGTGGCATTCATTGGCGCCGTCATTCTGCTTATCCTTCAAATAGCTCAAGTAATTATTGGGTCCCTCTCCTTAATTAATAAGCAGAAATAGTCGCACAAATTTAGTTCCACGTGTCTGCCTGAGCAGTTTCGGTGGCACGATATGTCGGTCTGTAATCCCTGTCGCCAGTTTGGTGTCAAGTTTCAGTTATCTGAATATAAGCCATGTAGCGTGAGTCTAGGGCCCTGTTTGTTTGAGCTGCGGCTGAACGAGAAGCAGCTGGAGCTGGTAGAAGCTGAGAAGTCCAAAAAACCTATTTGGTAACTTTTTTAGGACGACTAGTGAGGCTGTAGCTGGTGCTGAAAGTCTGTAATGCCCTTGGATGCTGAAGATGTTATTTAAACATTGATTTGACATGATTTATCTGATTGTGTTGTATATTATCTCAAATAATATGTTTGGCGTCTAATTTGGCCCAAAAATAATTGTTTTTTGTGAAGTAATTATCGATAATAATTTTTGGTAGATTTAGGTCTTTTTAAGATTTCTTCCATGGCCGCATAAATGGTTTACAAATCACCATGCGAGGAAGTTTTCATGGATTTAAACTGAAATTGCTCTAATGATATAGCCAGTGGCGTTTCAATGAATTTGGTATATTTGACTTATGACAATACCTTTGAACACATCATAACAATATAGTACTAATTATATATTACATCAAACCATCGTTTCGGTTGCAAAATACATGGTTATGGCAAAATAAAATCCTACTCTGTGACGCCCCCGATTTAATCGTACACTAATCATGCACGCAAATGTGTACGATCAAGATCAAGGACTCACGGGAAGAATATCACAACACAACTCTACAAATAAAATAAGTCATACAAGCATCATAATACAAGCCAGGGGCCTCGAGGGCTCGAATACAAGTGCTCGATCATAGACGAGTCAGCGGAAGCAACAATATCTGAGTACAGACATAAGTTAAACAAGTTTGCCTTAAGAAGGCTAGCACAAACTGGGATACAGATCGAAAGAGGAGCAGGCCTCCTGCATGGGATCCTCCTAGCTACTCCTGGTCGTCGTCAGCGGGCTGCACGTAGTAGTAGGCACCTCCAGAGTAGTAGTCGTCATCGGCGGTGGCGTCTGGCTCCTGGGCTCCATAGTCTGGTTGCAGCAATCGAGTAGAGATAGGGGAAAAAGGGGGAACAAGGCAACCGTGAGTACTCATCCAAAGTACTCGCAAGCAAGGAGCTACACTACATATGCATGGATATATGTGTAAAGGGCCATATCAGTGGACTGAACTGCAGAATGCCAGAATAAGAGGGGGATAGCTAGTCTTAACGAAGACTACGCTTCTGGACACCTGTCTTGCAACAGGTAGGGAGGGCAATCTGAAGTCCTCCAAGTAACATCACATAGCAATAATCCTACCCGGCGATCCCCTCCTCATATCCCTGAGAGAGAGCGACCACCGGTTGTATCTGGCACTTGGAAGGGTGTGTTTTATCAAGTATCCGGTTCTAGTTGTCATAAGCTCTAGGTACAACTCCAAGTCTTCCTGTTACCGAAGATCACGGCTATCCGAATAGATTAACTTCCTGCAGGGTGCACCATCTTACCCAAAGACGCTTGATCCCATTTGGCGGACACACTTTCTGGGTCATGCCCGCCGCGGAAGATCAACACGTCGCAGCCCCACCTAGGCACAACAGAGAGGCCAACACGCGGCCTAAACCTAAGCGCAGCAGTGCAGGCCCATCGCCTGAGCACACACACACGTTGAGGGCGGCCGAGCAGACCTAGCCTAGCAGGCGTTCGATCCAATCCGCGCGCGCCGCTCGTCGTGACGTCTGAAGTGCTTGGTGATACCACGGCGGGATACCCATAACTACTCCCGCGTAGATGGTTAGTGCGTATAAGCTCGTAGCCAACTCAGATCAAATACCAAGACCTCGTTAAGCGTGTTAAGTATCCGCGAGCGCCGAACAGGCCAGGCCCACCTCTCTCCTAGGCGGTCTCAACCTGCCTGCCGCTCCGCCTCAACGATCCACTCATGGTGCTCCATCAGCCGACCCGACTTTAGTCTCCACATGTATCATGTATAAAGTATATAGTATATACCGCGATCACCTCCCAAGTGATCACGACCGATAGTATAGCACGCGAGACGGACAAGTATGTAGGGCCACAGATGAATGTACTAGCATCCTATACTAAGCATATAGGATTGCGGTAAAATAACAACAGATAGTAACAAGGACAAAGCTATGCAGCGGATAGGAGTATCTAAAAGCGATAACATGCTACACTACTCTAATGCAAGCAGTATAGAGAAGAGTAGGCGATATCCGTGATCAAGGGGGGGCTTGCTGGTTGCTCGGCAAGAGAGAGGGTCAAACACCGTAGTCGAACCGGCCAATGACAGCGTCGGTCTCGTAGTCTACCGAGAGAAGAGGGGAAGAAACAATGAATACCAAGTAAATAGATGCATATCGATGCATGACATGTCAAGTAGCGATGCTAGGCGTGCCCTAACGTGGTATGAGGGGGTATCTTTGTATAGAAACATCCGGAAAGTATTCCGGTGTTTCGTCTTTCAGCAGGAGCCGAGAGGAAAGTTGCAGGTTTGATATGTTAGGGGTGTGTGGTGGACGAACGGACTGCGTATCCGGATTCGTCTCGTCGTTCTGAGCAACTTTCATGTTGAAAATATTTTAATCCGAGTTACGGATTAAAAGATATGATTTTTTAAAGATTCTATTAATTTCTTTAATTTAATTTAATTAATTAATTAATTCGAAAAAATGTATTTATGACGTCAGCATGACGTCATGCTGACGTCAGCAGTCAACAGGGTTGACTAGGTCAACCCTGACATGTGGGTCCCTTTCGTCATACTCTGTTAACTAATTACCTTAGTTAAGTTTAATTAACAGTAGTTAATTAGGTTAATTAGTCATTAGGTTTAATTAATCAGGATTAATTAAATTAAATTAATTAATTAATTTTATTCATTATTATTTTTATTAATTATATTTATTTAAATTCCTTTTCCTTTTCTTTTATTTTAAAAACGTCACGGGGTGGGGCCCCCATGTCATAAGCGAAGTGCGGTCACCCAAATGACCGAGTCAACAATCGGGAGGCTGGGCCCAATCGATGTGACGGTGGCCGGGTCGGCCACGTCGGCGGCCGGCGTTAGGAGCCCAGTGGCGTCCGGGCGGAGGGCGCGGACTTAGCCGAATCCGTCGTCCGGCGGCAAAAAAGCGCGCGCGGCGCGTTCGAATGGGAGAGACGCCGCGCCCAATGGACGTCGGCGGCGGCGGCGGCGGCGGTGGTTCGGTCGCGTCAGCCTTCTGAGGGCGTGGGGCTTGCGCTTGCCTGCTGAGCACCACGGCTCGGCCCGTGACCATTTGGTCACCGAAGCGCCGCGATGAATCCACGACCGGGGGGGTTGGTGCGGCGTGCTCGCGGGCGAGGCTCGGCGAGAGAAGGAGAGGAGGCGGGAGCACGTTCCGTGCTCGGTGGCGAGAAGGCCCGGCGAGGAGGGAGGTCTGGTGGCGGCGGCCGGGCGGCGGGCGGCGCGTGGTGGCGCTCGGGAGGGACGACGAGGAGAGAGGGATCGGGGAGAGCTCACGGGGGCGTGGGGTCTCGGAAGAGCCTTCGAGGCGGTCGAGGCGACCGCGAGGAGGAGGGCGGGGAGGTGCTCGGCGGCGTCACGGGTCCGCGAGGTGGTCGTCGGGCGGCCTGAGGCGACGCGGGCGCCTGTGACCGGTCGGGAGGAGGAGGAGGAGGTGAGGTCAGGCGGGGTCGCCAGTGTGGGGGGGAGCGAGGATCGGTCGGCCCGATCCAGATCAGCCTGGAGGAGAAGGGATCGGGGGGTGAGGCGGTCGGCTAGGGTTTGCCGACCGAGGGAGGGGGATAAGGGAGCGAGGGGTGGGTCGGGCCAGGGGGCTGGCCGGCTGGGCCAGGTGGGCTTGGCCCAGTTGGGCCAGGGGTTTCCTTCCTCTCTCCTTTTGTTTTATTTTTCTTTTCTTATTTTTCTTTTTTTTAGTTTATTTAAAATATCCAAACACTTTACAAAAATGTGTGCACCCCACCATAATTAACTTTGTAATATTTGACAACCCCCGAACATTTTAGTTTTAATTTTTGAAAACTTTTATTGTTTGCCTATGTTTTCAATTTGAATTTGAACCGGGTTCGAATCAACGTGAGTTTAATCACAGTAACCGAGGTGACGTGGCATCATTAGCAGGGATTACTGTAGCTTAATTATCCGGGTGTTACAAATCTCCTCCACTACAAGAAATCTCGTCCCGAGATTTAGGAGGTAGAAGGAAAGAGTGCGGGGTATTCATCTCGAAGACGATCCTCGCGTTCCCAGGTGGCTTCGTCTTCAGAGTGATTTGACCACTGGACTTTGAGGAACTTGATCGCCTTCTGACGTGTGCGGCATTCAGCTTGGTCGATAATGCGGACCGGATGCTCTTTATAGGAGAGGTCCTATTGTAATTCGAGCACTTCATGGTCCACTGCTCGGATTGGGTCCTTGAAGCAGCGTCGAAGTTGTGACACGTGGAACACATCGTGAACCTGAGAAAGGTTCGACGGAAGCTCCAGTTGATATGCCACTTTTCCACGCCTCTCGAGAATAGTGAATGGGCCAATATAGCGAGGAGCTAGCTTGCCCTTGATCCCGGCGGTGAGCACCCTTCATTGGTGTAGCGAAGATAGGCCTTTTCGCCAGGTGATAGACCATGTCTTTGTGATGACGGTCATAATTACTCTTTTAGCGTGGTGAGCAGTCTTGAGATTCTCGCGAATAATGCGGACTTGTTCTTGACATGTTGGATAATATCCGGACCAAGAGTGGGCGTTCCCGATTTCGACCAGTTCGGAGGGTTCGGCACTTTCGTCCATATAACACTTGAAGGGGCCATCTTGACTAGCTTGATAGCTATTATTATAAGAGAACTCAGCATACGGGAGAGATTCCTCCCATTTCTTGCGAAGGAAATAACACAAGCTCGAAGCATGTCTTGAGAACTTGGTTGACACGTTCAACTTTCCCTTGAGACTGCGGATGAAACGCAGTACTGAAAGATAAATGAGTTCCCATAGCTTCTTGAAAACTTGCCCAGAATCTTGAAGTGAATAAGCTGCCATGGTCCGAACTAATAACCAGTGGAATACCGTGAAGTGAAACAATTCTGGACATATAGAGAGTTGCAAGCTGACTAGCAGTGATCGTTTCTTTGACTGCCAGAAAATGTGCAACTTTAGAAAGCCGGTCAATGACGACAAGAATAGCATCATTACCTTTCTGCGATTTGGGAAATCCAGTGACGAAGTCCATTTCAACATGGTCCCATTTCCATTCCGAATAGAGATAGGTTGCGAGTTCCAAAGCAGGCCTTTGATGCTCTGCTTTGATCTGACGGCAAGCGTCACACTCAAAGAACATAGCGAGCAATGTCTTGCTTCATATTAGACCACCGAATCTCGATTTATGTATTGATACATCTTTGTACTACCAGGATGGATACATAGAGGCGTATCATGAGCTTCTTTCATAACCTTCTGAGTCATATTCAGGTTTTCCTTCTTACACGGCACCACTAGGCGGCCTTTGAAGTACAAGGCGCCATCGTCAAGAATAGTGAAGCATGAGGATTTCCTCCTTTGAGGTCTTGCTTAATCTTGTAGACTTCAGTCAAATCCTGCATTGTCTTTATGGTGCCCACGAGATCGGGTTCAACAGCCAGGTATAGAGGAACCACGGGAAACAACACGGAGATTCATCTTGCGGAACTCCGGAGGAGGGGAGCGAGTGCACCGGAGGAACAATATGGAGGTTCAGCTTTCTGAATTCATCAACAAGTGAGGGCTGAACTTTGTGAACTGAAGGTGGTTGCAGAAGACTTGCGGCTCAAGGCATCAGCCATTACATTAGCCTTGCTCGGCGTATAGGAAATACCCAAATCAAAGTTCGCAATAGTCTCCATCCATCTCTGCCGACGGAGGTTCAGGTCTGGCTGAGTAAACAGATACTTCAGACTTTGGTGGTCGGTGAAGATCTCATAGCGATTACGAGAAGGTAATGTCGCCATCGCTTCAAAGCATGAATGACAGCAACAAGCTCGGGGTCGTGAACTGGGTAGTTCTCTTCGTGAGGGCGCAATTGTCGAGAGGCATAAGCAACCACTTTGCGCTCTTGCATTAGGACACCGCCTAATCCTTGACAAAGAAGTGTCGCAGTAAATGACGAAGTCCTTCTTAGTATTAGGAGGAGCTAGCACTGGGGCAGAAGTCAACTTGTCTTTGAGTGCCTGGAAACTTTCCTGACATTTATCTGTCCATTGGAATTTGACGCCCTTATGCAACAAATTAGTCAAAGGCCTGGCAATCTTGGAGAAGTTCTCGACGAATCGACGGCAATAGCTGGCGAGACCGAGAAAACTTCTGACTTGCTTAACGTTCTTGGAGGAGTCAATCGAGAATAGCCTGAACTCGTTCGGGGTTGGCGGCAATACCATCCTTAGAGATGACATGTCCAAGATAGGTTACTTGGGAAGCCGAATTCACATTTGGAGAACTTGGCATAGAGTTGATGCTCGTAACTTTTCCAAAGACAAGACGAAGATGTTCAGCATGTTCTTCTTCATTCTTGGAAAAGATCAGGATATCATCCGGATAAACCACGACGAACTTGTCGAGGTAATCCATGAATATATAGTTCATCGAAGCGAGAGAAGGTGGCTGGAGCATTGGTTAAGCCGAAAGACATGACGGTGTACTCGTATGAACCATAACGAGTCACAAATGCGGTCTTGGGGATATCCTCCTCACGAACACGGATCTGGTGGTAACCCAACCTTAAGTCGAGTTTGAGAACACCGACGAACCAGCCAGTTGATCATAAAGATCATTGATCCGAGGAAGAGGATACTTATTCGAATGGTAGCTTGATTTATGGGACGGTAGTCTTGGACCAATCGGTTTGTCCCATCCTTCTTCTTGACAAAGAGAGAAGGTGCTCCCAAGGAGAGCAACTTGGGCGAATGAAACCACTTTGAAGAGATTTGTCGATTTCCTCCTTGAGCTCAAGGAGTTCATGCGGCGACATCTTGTAGGGTCGCTTGGCTATAGGAGTTGTGCTGGTTTCAAGTCGATGACGAATTCGACAGCTCTAGCAGGGGGAATCCCTGGAAGTTCTTCAGGAAAAACGTCCTGGAAGTCGCGAACGACAGGAATGTTTTCAATGCCCTCGAGGGGTGCGGCGTTCAATGCATTCAATGCATAGAGCCTTGCCTCGGCATTTTGCACCAGATGAGCTTGGTAAGTGACTATTTCATCTGAAGGGTGTAGCAGATGGACGGTCTTCGTGGCGCAAACTATGGAAGCAGATGCGCCTTTAACCAATTCATTCCCCAGAATGAGGTCAATGCTACAAGACTTCAGCACGATGGGAGAGACAAGGAATTCCAGTCCTTGATTTCAGCGGGACGTCGTTGCAAATCATGGAGGTTCGACATTGGCCCGCGGGGGTGTGTACTAATAGTGAAGCATTCATGTCTTCACTTTTAATGCCATGCATGAATGCAAAATCTTCAGACATGAATGAATGCGATGCCCCTGTATCAAATAAAACGCATGCTGGTACTGAATTTATGAGAAGTGTACCCATCAAAGTAGCAGGTTGGTCTTGAGCTTCGTTCAGATCAACGTGGTTGGCCTGCACTCGACCATAAGGCTTGGCAGTGTTGTTGCGGGGCTGGGTGTTTCCTGACGATCATTTGGAAGGGCCAGATTGATTCTGGTTCGGTTGCATTCTCTAGCACGGTGCCTGGTTGTCTGCACCTGAAGCACAAACCATTATTGGGGGTGGGAACAGGAGCTTGGGGTGGTGGAGCTGGAAGCTTTGGCTGCTTAGTTGAAGCAGGCAGACGAGGTGCAGCATAGTTCTGCCTTGGAGCAGGTCCATTCGGCTGGTACATACTGTTGGGAATCCATATCTTGCGCTTCTCTGAGGACGGGCCTGAAGATGAGCCCGTGTCACGGTTGCGCCTGTTAGAGCTCTGGTATTCCTGCAGACCAGTTTCGACATTGATAGCCTTGTTCACCAGGGTGGCGAAATCAGCAAAGTCGTGCACTAGAAGTGCTTGCTTGATGTCGACTTGAAGGCCGTCACGGAACTTCTCTGTCTGCGTGCATCGGTTGCAATGTCCTCTTGAAAGATAGCGAGACAAGTCCAAGAACTCTCGTGATAAGCTTCAACAGATCTTGTTGCCTTGGGTGAGGTTGCGAATTCACGCTTCTTCGGTCCATGACCCCTTGAGGATGAAGCGGCACGGAAAGCAGCTTGGAAGTCTGGCGGTGATGAGTGTTCCAAGCTGGCGAGTACGCTGTGGCTGTCCCACCATTGAGGTGCGGGTCCCTTCAGAAGAAGGAAGCAAAAGTGACATAGCTGGCGGGGCTACATCAGCAGACTCCATCTCATATGTGATGTCACGGAGCGATCATCGACATCCGGTGGCTGGGTTGAGCTGCGGTACACGCTGGGGTTCAGCGTATGAAATCCTGCGAGTTGTTGCGTTTGGGTGCTGGTTCATATTGGGGCGAGGAAACCGAGCCATCATGTTTTCCATGAATCGCGATTCATCTCAAGCTGTTGGATCATACCAGCCATGTACTCGGCGGTGGTGGGAAGTTGCCACCACGACCACGACCAGCTGGCCTAACCATCCTGCTATTATATAACAGGGGTAGTTCAGCATTTGAGAAATTAAGCAAAGGACAGGAATCATTCATGATGAAACATGCATAATGAAAGCAGCACGATAGGAACTACATAGTAGTCGGCATATCTTACAAAAGGGATCATGCATAGAGTTCGATACATAGAGTTCAGTACATAGACTAAGACATCATAGGCGGCACGCAGGCTCGCGGCGAATGCATCTAACACTAACAAGCAAGTCTACATCAGTCCCACGCGGTACTGCGGAGGTAGCTGTAGCTTGAAAGCTGGTAGTCGGCAGCGGATAGTCCTCCACGTCGGTGACACAGGGGCGCGGATACTCAGGTGCTGAATCCGGCGTCCGTGGCGAAAGAGGGCCAAGTCGGAGAGTAGCCTCCCACGTCGTAACCGACACCCCAGGGCATCACGGTCTGGCTGGGTAGATCGCGAACAGCGGCAGCTCTCTGGATCGGACAAAGGGTGCATCAGCGTCGAGCACGGTAAAGGTCTTGACGGGTGATGTACAACTCGTGGCGAAGAGCTCGGTTAGCTCGATCCAGCCCATCGACATGCGAGAACAAAGTTACGATGGTAGAAGGGCTCTCTGGTGACGATGGAGTAGGCAGCGGTGTAGTAACCCTCCTCACCAACATCGACGCGATAGCAATGTGCACGAAGGGGAGGTGTCCAACTCTCGATACTCGCACGAAGATGCGTCGAGCAGCATAAGCAGCATCGTGGACTGCCATATCGATAGTCACCCCAACACCATGTGCGGTGTGCAGCACAAGAGTGGAGTCATACTCCGAGAGTAGAGGTGGACGATGGCGCGTATCGCTCCTGGTTTATAGTCTGGTACTCCTCAAAGGCGGTGTACTCGGGGTGCCGTGATAACCCGGATAGGTCATCATCTCGGCTAGCACCGCAGTGATCCCGAGCACCAATGGCCGTCGTGTGGCGCACGACCTGCCTCGTGGGTTCCATCTGAAAACAAAGACGTTTCAAAGGAGTCAAATGACAGTGTGAAACTGATCAAATACAATTCCAAGAATAACTATGGCTATATCCAACTTTGGGGTGAATGTGGTCACGGGATCCTAGTGTTAGTTAGTAAAATCGTTTAACCCAAGTAGAAGAGAGTTCAGAGTCCCAGAGTAAAGGTCGAGGAGTAAAAGATCCTAGTACCACCCGATGGCGGCGTGGGCCCGTAAGGCACACAGCCAAGTTAGTAAAAGTTTTGCAATGTCTAGACTCGACTTGACCAAGGAGTGTGGAAGGGGATTCCTACAGCGATCGGCTCGATACCAACTTGGCGCCCCGATTTAATCGTACACTAATCATGCACGCAAATGTATGCGATCAAGATCAAGGACTCACGGAAGAATATCACAACACAACTCTACAAATAAAATAAGTCATACAAGCATCATAATACAAGCCGGGGCCTCGAGGGCTCGAATACAAGTGCTCGATCATAGGCGAGTCAGCGGAAGCAACAATATCTGAGTCTGAGACATAAGTTAAAAAGTTTGCCTTAAGAAGGCTAGCACAAAGCGGGATCTGATCGAAGAGGAGCAGGCCTCCTGCCTGGATCCTCCTAGCTACTCCAGGTCGCGTCGGCGGGCTGCACGTAGTAGTAGGCACCTCGGAGTAGTAGTCGCCATCGGCGGTGGCGTCGCTCCCAGGCTCCATAGTGCAGTTGCAGCAATCGAGTAGAGATAGGGGAAAAGGGGAACAAGGCAACCGTGAGTACTCATCCAAAGTACTGCAAGCAAGGAGCTACACTACATATGCATGGATATATGTGTAAAGGGCCATATCGGTGGACTGAACTGCAGAATGCCGTAATAAGAGGGGATAGCTAGTCTTAACGAAGACTAAACCTCGGACACTGTCTTGCAACAGGTAGGGAGGGCAATCTGAAGTCCTCCAAGTAACATCACATAGCAATAATCCTACCCGCGATCCCTCCTCATATCCACGAGAGAGAGCGACCACCGTTGTATCCGCACTTGGAAGGGTGTGTTTTATCAAGTATCCGGTTCTAGTTGTCATAAGCTCTAGGTACAACTCCAAGTCGTCCTGTTACCGAAGATCACGGCTATCCGAATAGATTAACTTCCTGCAGGGTGCACCATCTTACCCGGCACGCTTGATCCCATTTGGCGGACACACTTTCTGGGTCATGCCCGGCGCGGAAGATCAACACGTCGCAGCCCCACCTAGGCACAACAGAGAGGCCAACACGCGGTCTAAACCTAAGCGCAGGGTGCAGGCCCATCGCCTGAGCACACCTGCACGCGTTCTTGAGGGCGGACGGAGCAGACCTAGCCTAGCAGGCGTTCAGTCCAATCCGGTAGCAGCAGCTCGTCGCCGACGTCTGAAGTGCTTGGTGATACCACGGCCGGGATACCCATAACTACTCCCGCGTAGATGGTTAGTGCGTATAAGCTCGTAGCCAACTCAGATCAAATACCAAGACCTCGTTAAGGTGTTAAGTATCCATGAGCGCCCGAGCAGGCCAGCCCACCTCTCTCCTAGGCGGTCTCAACCTGCCTGTCGCTCCGCCTCAACGATCCACTCGCGGGTGCTCCATCAGCCGACCCAACTTTAGTCTCCACATGTATCATGTATAAAGTATATAGTATATACCCGCGATCACCTCCCGAGTGATCACGGCCCGATAATATAGCACGGCGAGACGGACAAGTATGTAGGGCCACGAGATGAATGTACTAGCATCCTATACTAAGCATATAGGATTGCGGTAAGGTAATAACAAGAGTAACAAGGACAAAGGCTATGCAGCGGTATAGGAGTATCTCGAAAGCGGTAACATGCTACACTACTCTAATGCAAGCAGTATAGAGAAGAGTAGGCGATATCTGGTGATCAAGGGGGCTTGCTGGTTGCTCGGCAAGAGAGAGGGGTCGTCAACACCGTAGTCGAATCGGCCAAAGCAGCGTCGGTCTCGTAGTCTACCGCAGAGAAGAGGGAAGAAACAATGAATACCAAGTAAACAGATGCATATCGATGCATGACATGTCAAGTAGCGATGCTAGGCGTGCCCTAACGTGGTATGAGGGGTCTTGGTTAAGAAACATCCGGAAAGTATTCCGGTGTTTAGTCTTCGAGCAAAGGAGCCGAGGGGGAAAGTTGCAGGTTTGATATGTTAGGGGTGTGTGGTGGACGAGCGGACTGCGTATCCGGATTAGTCTCGCTCGTTACGAGCAACTTTCATGTTGAAAATATTTTAATCCGAGTTACGGATTAAAAGATATGATTTTTTAAAGATTTTATTAATTTCTTTAATTTAATTAATTAATTAAATGTATTTATAGCGTCAAGATGACGTCATCTTGACGTCAGCAGATCAACAGGTGGCGCTCGGGAGGGGACGAGGAGAGAGGGATCGGTGGAGAGCTCACGGGGGCGTGGGGTCTCGGAAGAGCGCTCGGGGCGGCCGGCGAGGAGGAGGCGGGAGGCGCTCGGCGATCACGGATCCGGCGAGGTGGTCGTCGAGGCGCCCTGGCGACGCAGGCGCCTCTTGGGTCGGGGAGGAGAGGAGGAGGTGAGGTCAGGCGGGGTCGCCGGCGGGGGGACGGGATCGGTCGGCCCGATCCAGATCGGCCTGAGAGAAGGGATCGGGGAATGAGACGGTCGGCTAGGGTTTGCCGACCGGGGAGGGGATAAGGGAGCGAGGGTGGGCGGGCAGAGGGCTGGCCGGTTGGGCCAGTGGGCTTGGCCCGGTTGGGCCGAGGGTTTCCTTCCTCTCTCTTTTGTTTTATTTTTCTTTTCTTATTTTTCTTTTTTTTAGTTTATTTAAAATATCCAAACACTTTACAAAAATGTGTGCACCCCACCATAATTAACTTTGTAATATTTGACAACCCCGAACATTTTAGTTTTAATTTTTGAAAACTTTTATTGTTTGCCTATGTTTTCAATTTGAATTTGAACCGGTTGAATCAGCGTGAGTTTAATCACGATGAATCGAGGTGACGTGGCATCATTAGCAGGGATTACTGTAGCTTAATTATCCGGGTGTTACATACTCTGTCGCCACAAATACACAGTTCAACAATTAAACAAGCAAATACATAGTTCAAATATTTCAACAATTAAGCAAGGAAATACATAGTTAAACAATATGATACACTACTTCTTTGGTTACAACTCTCATCAAATTGCCTCTCGAGGCAATTGAGTCTCGCTTTATTTGACTTCATTGCATAACAGAAACAACGGTGCATTGTTCGAGAGTACATCAACATTTGTTTCCCCAACCATGATCATACGATCCTTTACGTCCGCGGGGGGTCCTTTGCGAAAAGCATGACTTGCCATGTGAACTTACACAATAAGATAAAACTTTAGTACTACATAGACATAATAGAACATTACATTACTAAATCGGATTTCTGCATTTGAAAGCAAGCAACCTTGAAAGCAACCATCCATGTCAAGTAGTTGTTCAGCCTATGCCCATGTTGTGCTTGATCAGCTGCACACTTAGAAAAAACTTTGATGGGCTCTCGATCCCGCATCTGAACTGACATCTACATAGTCAGACATCAATCAATCATCAAACAATCACCTAATTGTCCAGATCTATATAAACATACATGCACAACCCATGACATCAAGCAACCATGACCAGCAAGCATATTTTGTTCAGATTGAAAGCAAGTGACAATTTTTGGTCACATATGCCTCACAAATCTTACAGGAAGAAAACATATATGCCTCAGAAATCACAAAACAAGTCTATCTCTTAGCAGAAAAAATTGATCCTGATGTTCGTAAACAAGCAAATTAATGTTCGGCAATATCGTACAATAAACAAGCAAATTAATGTCACCATTTATCAAGAATTTGTACCAAAACAAATCAGGAAATTAAACCATGACAACACTACCAAGCATATCATGTCTACTACCATGACAATTTTTCAAACCAATCATACACCAAGCATCATGATATTTTGTTTACAACAAGTAACAATTTCTTCATAGGAATCATCAAGAAATTGCTCACCTTGAGCTTGCACGAGGTAGCAGGGGAGGGAGACCGAGGAGGCGTGGTCGAGACAGCAATTGTAGGGCTGCGTGCTCCAGGCAGCCGAGGTCGTGGATGGGGTGGTCGGATCCAGTACGCGTTGTGGCTGGAGAAGGCCGGATCACGTCAGTGTGGTTGCTGCATATGGCGGCGGCGTTGGGTCGTGGAGGAGGTAGGAGATCAATCTCCCAGATCAGGAGGAGGACGGGGAGAGATCCGGCTGAGGGGGGCGCGAGCTCCGGCTGCGGCGGTGGCCGGAGATGGCGGCAGCAGACCGAACCCTAGCACCTCCTCTGCTCTCTCTTGCTACCAGCTCGGTGGGGTGTGGGCGAATGGGGTGACGGGGTGGGAGCGAGGAAAAATCTGAAGGGGTGGCGTGGCATTTTTTTTTTGTAATTTCAGTGAAGTGGAAGGGCAGGCTTTTGCGGGAGGGATGAGAAGCCGGTGGGGCTGCAAGAAGCTAGTCTGGAGGTGCTTTTCGTTCGTAGTGCAATTTCGAGACGTGCTTCTCGGAAGCACCGTCACACGAAATAGGTGTTTGGCTGGGCTTCAACTTTTAGAGGGCTAGAAGCAGCAAAAGCTAAAGCCCAAGCCCAAACAAACAGGGCCTAGTTCACGTTTTTATTTTTATTTTGCGACTTTTTTTTGATAAACTTCTTCTCCTTTATTCATTCATAAGTAAAGTAACATCGTTTACAAGTAAAGGGATAACCTCATCAGGGGCGTTATCCATCCAAACCCTCGGAGAAGAAAACCTAGCTAACCTTGCTAGTTCATGAGCTACTCGATTACGTTCCCTATTACAATGATCATAAATGACATGGGAAAAACCTAATGACATGAAATAACAGTCGTCTATAATGGATGAAGCGACTGAAGAAGAGTAGCCTTGGCTCAACGCATTCACCACCTCCACGCTATCCGAATTCACTTCAATCTTACTACATCCGACGGTATTAGCAAGATTCAAACCAAACCTCACCGCAATTGCTTCTGCTGTGAACGAGTCGAAGCAAATGTCCATCTTTTCATTAGCAACCGCTATAAATTTCCCCCTATGGTCCCAGATAACTGCTCCAAATGTTGCTGCGAGTGTGTCACTATCAAATCCTGCGTCAACATTTAATTTCACGTAACCATACTTTGGTTTCAACCAAGCATCTGAACGGACGTGAGCCTTTGGGCTGTATGAGATGGTATAATTTTCTACTAAGCCTCTCACTGACATATTGATTTGATATGCGCTTTGAGTTTCTTCGTCATGTGTCAATTTTCACCTTTCATACCACAAATACCAAGCCGTCGTTGCCATCGTTTCTCTGAACTTCGGCAAGCCCAACACTTGGATTTGTTGTTCGGAAGGCATGTAAGATGTGCCAACACAAGCTCACCTGCCTTGTCCACTTTCGCCTGTTTGATAACAAGCTCAAGACCGAGCATCTTCCACACGTCCATTGCCAATTTGCATTGAACAACATATGTCTTATGTCATCGGGCTCCTGGTTACTGAGGCTGGGCAACTCGGTTTATTTTCAAGTGCTTATTAGCCGGATAGATCGACAGGAATAGCACTCGGGCCGCGCCACATAAATATTTTTATCTTTTTGGGCAGACTAAGTTCCATACCGAGTCCCATGTATAAGATGGGTTTGAAGCTCCGGCCGTTGATTCCAACTTGTGCCCAAATTGAAATTCCCATTCTGTATGTTATGCAGATCGCACCGTGAAAGTCCACGACTTTGTCATGTTCCATGCCGAAATCTGTCATCTCATGTAATGGTAGTGGAATGGCCAAAATCCTTCGAACATCCACTTGCCATAACGTTTGGTTAACCAGCTGCTCATCCCAACTCCCTATCACTGGATCAATGAGGTCAGAAACTTTAGAAAGAAGATTGTTACCCCTTGGTGAAATCACCTTTCTTGTTGGGCTATGAGGTATCCAGGGATCATCCAGATGCTAATTTTCTCACCATCACCAACTCTCCAAATATACCCACGTCTGAGCGTATCAACTCCGGCCATAATACTCCGCCATGTATATGAAGCCTTCTTTTTAAAGTTGCATTCATGAGATCTCCATCAGGAAAATATTTCATTTAAGGATCAACGCACACAAAGAGTCCGGGTTGTCAATAAGGCGCCATGCCTGTTTTGCGAAGTGCAAGATTAAAGCGGTGAATATCTCTAAAGCCCATACCCCTTCTTTCTTGGGAATACACATCTTCCACCATGCAAACCAGTGCATCCTCTTATGAGTTGCGTCATCACCCACCAAAAATGAGATATCGCATCTGTGATTCCTTTACAAATTTTCTTAGGAATTTGAAAGACCGACATCGCATAAGTTGGTATTGCTTGAGCAAGACTTAATAAGAACTTCTTTCCCCCACGAAGAGGCACTTCTCCTTCCACCCGTAAGCTTCATAATTAACCAATCTATTAAATATTGAAAACTGTCACTTTATCAAGTCCAAGAGTAGCGAGCAATCCCGGATACTTGTCATTTAAGGCCTCGGTCATGATATTCGCACAAGAGCAAATCTGAGCCTTCATATTTACCTCGGTCTTTGGGGCTAAAAAGATACTTGATTTTTCAACACTAACAAGTTGCGGATGCAGCACAATATAAATCCAGAATTGATCTCAAGCACATTGAATTCTGAATATTAGCTTTCATCAAAATTAATGAATCGTCAAGAAAGAGTAGATTTGTTACATAAATGCATCTCTACAGACTTTGACCCCATTAAGTCTCCACTCTGTTCCGCATGAGAAAGTAGGGCTGTCAAACCCTCCGTTACACGGGAGAAAGCAGACACGGGAGAGTGGGTCACCTGTCGAAGACCTCGGAGGTTTGAAATATTCCGTCTCCACTGAGTTATATCTCACCTTATATTCAATAGAAGACACACACAACATTATCATCTTAACCCAGTCCTCATGGAATCCCAGCTTCAACAACATTGCTTCCAGGAAAACCCATTCAACTCTGTCATATGCTTTATGCATATCAAGTTTCACCGCACACCAACCATCTTTGCCCACCTTTTTTTGTTTTATTGCATGTAAACCCTCGTAAGCTATTAGCACATTATCCGTAATGAGTCGACCAGGAACAAAGGCACTCTGGGTAGGGCTAATGATCTCTGGGAGTAACACCCTGAGTCCCGCAGCTATCATCTTAGAAATTACCTTGTATACCACATTGCATAAACTGATCGGTCTGAATTGAGTAACTTTCTCTGGGGAATTTACTTTTGGGATCATGACAATAGTAGTGTCATTCCACCCTTGTGGCATAACCCGGGGATTGAATCAAGTGGGAGTTAATCTTCCAGATAAGATAGTGATTGGCAGAGTTCTCTAGTCACCATCACCAAGTTGCTGGAACTTCGTGATGAACTATAATGCAAGGGATGACGAAAACGATTCCCGAGCTCTTCGTGATGCTGAAATCGACGAAGGTAGAAATCAAGAAAAGAGCATCAAGTGTTGATGATTGACAAGACACTAGTTTCAAGAAAAGGGCAAAGGAAAGAAAGGGAACTTCAAGTAGAATGACAAGCAAGTTGTCACTCCCGCCAAGAAGCCCAAAGCTGGACCAAAGCTGAAACCGAGTGCTTACCTTGCAAAGGAAATGGTCCTTTGGAAGCGAAATACCCTAAATATTTGGTGGATAAGAAGGATGGCAAAGTGAACAAGGGAATATTTGATATACAGGTTATTGATGTGTGCCTTACTAGTGTTTATAGTAGCCCCTGAGTATTTGATACTTGTTCGGTTGCTAAGATTAGTAATTCGAAACAGGAGTTACAGAATAAACAGAGACTAGTTGAAGGGGAAGTGACGATGAGTGTTGGAAGTAGTTCCAAGATTGATATGATCATCATCGCACACTCCCTATACCTTCGGGATTAGTGTTAAACCTAAATAAATGTTATTTGGTGTTTGCGTTGAACATGAATATGATTTGATCATGTTTATTGCGATATGTTTATTCATTTAAAGTAAAATAATAATTGTTGTTCTGTTTACATGAATAAAACCTTCGATGGTCATACACCCAATGAAAATAGTTTGTTGGATCTCGATCGTAGTGATACACATATTCATAATATTGATGCCGAAAGATGCAAAGTTAATAATGATAGTGCAACTTATTTGTGGCACTGCCGTTTGGGTCATATCGGTGTAAAGCGCATGAAGAAACTCCATAAAGATGGATTTTCGGAATCACTTGATTATGAATCATTTGATGCTTGTGAACCGTGCCTTTTGGGCAAGATGACTAAAACTCCGTTCTCCGGAACAATGGAACGAGCTACTGACTTGTTGGAAAGAATACATACCGATGTATGTGATCCAATGAGTGTTGATGCTCGTGGCTAGTATCATTATTTTCTGACCTTCACAGATGATTTGAGCAGATATGCGTATATCTACTTGATGAAACATAAGTCTGAAATAGTTGAAAAGTTCAAAGAATTTCAGAGTGAAGTGGAAAATCATCGTAACAAGAAAATAAAGTTTCTGTGATCTGATCGTGGAGATGAATATTTGAGTTACGAGTTTGGCCTTTAGTTAAAATAATGTGGAATAGTTTCACAAACTCATGCCACCTGGAACACCACAGCGTAATGGTGTGTCCAAACGTCGTAATCGTACTTTACTAGATATGGTGCGATCTATGATGTCTCTTATCGGTTTACCACTATCGTTTTGGGGTTATGCATTAGAGACAGCTGCATTCACGTTTAATAGGGCACCATCTAAATCCGTTGAGACAACACCGTATGAACTATGGTTTAACAGTAAACCTAAGCTGTCGTTTCTTAAAGTTTGGAGTTGTGATGCTTATGTGAAAAAAGTTTTCACTTGATAAGCTCGAACCCAAATCGGAGAAATGCGTCTTCGTAGAATACCTAAAAGAGACTGTTGGGTACACCTTCTATCACAGATCTGAAGGCAAGATTTTCGTTGCTAAGATGGATCCTTTCTAGAGAAGAAGTTTCTCTCGAAAGAAGTGAGTGGGAGGAAAGTAGAACTTGATGAGGTAATTGTACCTTCTCCCTTATTGGAAAGTAGTTCATCACAGAAATTAGTTCCAGTGATTCCTACACCAATTAGTGAGGAAGTTAATAATGATGATCATGAAACTTCAGATCAAGTTGCTACCAAACCTCGTAGGTCTCCCAGAGTAAGATCCGCATCAGAGTGGTACGGTAATCATGTTCTGGAAGTCATGTTACTAGACCATGATGAACCTACGAACTATGAGGAAGCGATGATGAGCCCAGATTCATGAAATGGCTTGAGGCCATGAAATCTGAGATAGGATCCATGTATGAGAACAAAGTATGGACTTTGATTGACTTGCTCGATGATCAGCAAGCCATGTTAAATAAATGGATCTTCAAGAGGAAGACTGACACTGATAGTAGTGTTACTATCTACAAAGCTCGACTTGTCACAAAAAGGTTTTCGACAAGTTCAAGGTGTTGACTACAATGAGATTTTCTCAACTGTAGCGAGTCTGTCCAAATCATGTTAGCAATTGCCACATTTTATGAAATCTGGCAAATGGATGTAAAAAACTACATTCTTTAATGGATTTATTAAAGAAGAGTTGTATATGATGCAACCAGAAGGTTTTGTCAATCCTAAAGGAGCTAACAAAATGTGCAAGCTTCAGCGATCCATCTATGGACTGGTGCAAGCATCTCGGAGTTGGAATAAACGCTTTGATAGTGTGATCAAAGCATATGGTTTTATACAGACTTTTGGAGAAGCATGTATTTACAAGAAAGTGAGTGGGAGCACTACAGCATTTATGATAAGTATATGTGAATGACATATTGTTGATCAGAAATGATGTAGAATTTTTCTGGAAAGCATAAAGGAGTATTTGAAAGGAGTTCTTTAAAAGAAAGACCTTAGTAAAGCTACTTACATATTGAGCATCAAGATCTATTGAGATAGATCAAGACGCTTGATAAGTTTTTTTAAGTACATACCTTGTCAAGATTTTGAAGTAGTTCAAAATGGAACAGTCAAAGAAAAGTTCTTGCCTGTGTTGCAAAGGTGTGAAATTGGGTAAGACTCAAATCCCGACCACGGCATAAAATAGAAAAGAAAATGAAAGTCATTCCCTATGCCTCAGTCATAGGTTCTATAAAGTATGCTATGCTATGTACCAGACCTATTGTATACCTTGCTCTGAATTTGGCAAGGGGTACAATAGTGATCTAGGAGTAGATCATTTGGACATTGGTCAAGAACATCCTTAGTGAGGACTAAGGAAATATTTCTCGATTATGGAGGTGATAAAAGAGCCCGTCGTAAAGAGTTACATCGATGCAAGCTTTTTACACCGATCCAGATGACTCTAAGTCTCAATCTGAATACATATTGAAAGTGGGAGCAATTAGCTAGAGTAGCTCCGTGCGAGCATTGTAGACATAGAATATTTGCAAAATACATACGGCTCACGAATGTGACAGACCGTTGACTAAGCTTCTCTCACGAGCAAAACATGATCATACCTTAGTACTCTTTGGGTGTTAATCACATAGCGATGTGAACTAGATTATTGACTCTAGTAAACCCTTTGGGTGTTGGTCACATGATGATGTGAACTATGGGTGTTAATCACATACAGATGTGAATATTGGTGTTGAATCACATGATGATGTGAACTAGATTATTGACTCTAGTGCAAGTGGGAGACTGAAGGAAATATGCCCTAGAGGCAATAATAAAGTTATTATTTATTTCCTTATATCATGATAAATGTTTATTATTCATGCTTGAATTGTATTAACCGGAAACATGATACATGTGTAAATACATAGACAAACATATAGTCACTAGTATGCCTCTACTTGAGTAGCTCATTAATCAAAGATGGTTATGTTTCCTAACCATAGACATGTGTTGTCATTTGATTAATGGGATCACATCATTAGAAGAATGATGTGATTGACATGACCCATTCCGTTAGCTTAGCACTTGATCGTTTAGTATGTTGCTATTGCTTTCTTCATGACTTATACATGTTCCTGTAACTATGAGATTATGCAACTCCCGTTTACCGGAGGAACACTTTGGGTGCTACCAAACGTCACAACGTAACTTTGTGATTATAAAGGAGTACTACAGGTGTCTCCAAAGGTACATGTTGGGTTGGCATATTTCGAGATTAGGTTTTGTCACTCCGATTGTCGGAGAGGTATCTCTGGGCCCACTCGGTAATGCACATCACTATAAGCCTTGCAAGCATTGCAACTAATGAGTTACTTGCGGGATGTTGTATTACAGAACGAGTAAAGAGACTTGCCGGTAACGAGATTGAACTAGGTTTTGAGATACCGACGATCGAATCTCGGGCAAGTAACATACCGATGACAAAGGGAACAACGTATGTTGTTATGCGGTTTGACCGATAAAGATCTTCGGAGAATATGTGGGAGCCACGAAAAATATGATAGCTTGTGTTTTGGACTTAGTCTTGTTGAGCTAGCCTATGTAATCGAGTATAAAATAAAATGAGCGAAAGGAGAAAACCTGTACGTTTAACACAGCGCCAAACACTCTGTCAATTCCTGTCTTGACTCTTGAGTGATTTTGCAGAGCAACTGGTTGATCGGGTCGAGCTGATTATGGGTTCTAGGAATTGTGTCCAGTAATAAATTTCCTAACGGAACCATACAATATTTTTACGGTGAAAAAATAGACCTACTATGAACCAAAACAAAAGCATACATAAAATAAATAGTTGATGGATTATGTTATGCATGTAAGCCTTGAATACTTTTTCTTATTGAAGCCAATCCTTTTCCATCATATGGAATGGACGATGGTACGATAATTGATCAGATCATGGCCTAAGAAAACGGGCTGCTACGGATCAGCCGGATGATTTTCAATAGAAATCATCCGCCTGGCCGGCCATCCGATTAGACGCATGTGAACCGTCCGATCAGAGCAACCCAGGCCCCGCCATCCATTTCCTCTCTTGTATTACATCCACCAGCTGTTACACCCACCTCCGCAACGACGACATGCAAAGAGAAAACCAGTGAATGCAGCGCCGTCACACCCACACCGACGTGTGCACGCAGCTGCCAGAGCCGCCGGCGACCGCTGCATCGCAGCACCGAGAGTCACCGGAGCTGCTCCATGGCAACACCGAGCTCGCCGACGCGCCAAGCTTCATTGCAACTCCGACGAAGCTTCATTGAAGATCCAGCGGCGCTCCATTGCAGCTCCGACGGAGTTTATTCCATCCCCATCGCAGCTTCAACAACTCTGTCGATGCTCCATTGCAGCTCCGACGGTCTCCATTCCATCCCCATCGCAGCTTCAATGACTCCGGCGACGCTCCATTGCAGCTCAGCATGGCACGAGCGTTGCATAGAAGCACCACGGCAAAAACCATTCTGGCTCCGGCCCTTATTGACTTAGGGCATCTCGCTTTCCGGCACCCCTTTGGCCCCCTTGAGGTGGCCGCCTGGGACTCCCTCCTCCAGGACATCGCGCTTCTGCCTATGGATGTGGCGGAGGACCGGGATGTTCCGTCCTGGCACCTCGAGCCCTCTGGACGTTTCTCCACGAAGTCCTCATACGGTGCCATTGCTCCCTCGTCGGCCCCGGAACCATTTAGCCTGATTTGGGACATCCGTCTCCCGCTGAAGATCAGGATTGTCACGCCCAATATGCGACCCTATCCAAAAGGAACTCGAAGGTCCCACCAAGGATAGACCCGCATATTGAAACGCTTTTGCAAGGTGGATATTATTACATCAACATTACATAATAGATGGGGATACATACATAAGGCACAAATGCCACAAGAATACATCAACATCATATACAAGATCAACATCCGACTACGGATGAATCATAAACAGAAACTCAAACAACATCCACCCTGCTATCCCAGGCTGCCGACCTGGAACCTATCCCCTGATCGAAGAAGAAGCAGAAGAAGAACTCCAAAACAAGCAAACATCGCTCTCACGTCATGATCATCGCAAACCTGTACCTGCAACTGGTGGTGTAGTAAACTGTGAGCCACGAGGACTCAGCAATCCCATTACCATGGGTATCAAGACTAGCAAAGCTTAATGGGACAGAAAGGGGTAAAGTGGTGAGGTTGCAGCATCGGCTAAGCATATATGGTGGCTAACATACGCAAATGAGAGCGAGAAGAGAAACAAAGGAACGGTCGTCAACTAGTAATGATCAAGAAGTGATCCTGAACTCCTACTTACGTCAATCATAACACAGAAACCGTGTTCTCCTCTCGATCAACCCCGAAAAGAGACACTCACGGTTACGCACACGGTTGGTGTATTTTAGAAGAGTTTTGCTTCAAGTCTACTACAACTGGATATTAACAAATTCTCATCTGCCACATAACCGCGGGCACGGCTCTCGAAAGTTTAAACACTGCAGGGGTGTCCCAACTTAGCCCATGATAAGCTCTCGCGATCAACGAAGGATATTCCTTCTCCCCGGGAAGACCCGATCAGTCTCGGAATCCTGGCTACAAGACATTTCGACAGCAATAAAACAAGACCAGCAAGACCTCCCGGCGTGCCGACACCCTGATAGTAGCCGCGCGTATCTCGTCTCAGGCCACGACCGGATGAGCAGTCCGTACAACTAAAACCAGACCCCAAGTTTCCTTGAGGAGGCGCAAAGGGCTCTAGTTTGGACCAACACTTAGACAAGCATTGGCCCGGGGGCTGAATAAAGATGACCCTTGGGTTAATTACTCCCAAGGAAATGTAGGTGGTGGTGAAGTAAATGGTAAAACCAATGTTGGGCCTTCTTTGGAGGAGTCTTATTCAAAGCGAACTGTCAAGGGGGTCCCATAAATCACCCGACCGCGTTAGGGACGCAAAATCCGGGAACATAATACCGATATGACGGAAACTAGGGCGGCAAGAGTGGAACAAAACACCAGGCATAAGGCCGAGCCTTCCACCCTTTACCAAATATATAGATGCATTAATAAGATAAGATATATTGTGATATCCCAACAAGTAAGCATGTTCCAACAAGGAACAACATCTCCATGTTCCAACAAGGAACAAACTTCATCTTCACCTGCAACTAGCAACGCTATAAGAGGGGCTGAGTAAAGCGGTAACATAGCCAAACAATGGTTTGCTAGGAAGGGTGCAAAAGGTTAGAGGCTGACATGGCAATATGGGATGGCTTGAGCAGCAAGTGATAGGTAGCGCAGCATAGCGAAAGAACGAAGCAACTAGCATAGAAATGATAGTAGTGAGATCCAGGGTAGCGGTCATCTTGCCTGAAATCCCGCTAGGAAGAAGAACGAGTCCATGAAGAAGACGAACAGATGAAGCCGAACCAAGCGTGAGCGAGCGAATCCTCACGATCATAGCGAAACAGGAACTAACAAGAAGAAGCACACAACATAGTAAACACACCACACATAGAAAAGACATGATGCACAACCAAGCATGATGCATGACAAGACTACATGAAGCTACTCATGGCAAGAGATGATGCAACCAAGAACAACACATCAAAACAAGTTTAAATGAGGCCGGAAGCAACATATAACAATTCCGGTAAGTCCTCATATGCAAATTTCGAAATTGGTCCAGATCTGAATAAAAATTATGTTCAAGTTGTTAAACAGCAAGTTAAGATGCACCAAGATTATCTACACGAAAATCTAGTCAAGTTACATATAAAGTTCATTAGATTCGGAGCTACGGCCTAGAAGATATGAGCAAAACAAGATAAGCATGGCATTGATGCAAAATGCATTCAAACATCAAGCAAACACCTCAAAACAAGGATGCAACATGATAATATGAAACTACATGCAAAATCAAGCAAGTTTCATATAGAGCACACTCAAAACGGAGCAACGGTGCAACACATACACTCTATACAAGTCATGACAACAATCTATCCAAAACAGCAACTAGGCATATTGCAAGCATCAAAACAACATGCTACATGACCTCAACATAATAAAAAAAGGCATGGGCATGATTTATAGGTAAAGCACTACAAAACATGAACACTGAGCTAACTCCAGAAATCACTAGAACATGCTCAAAATGACATGGCAAGATTGCAAAATAATAACAGTTTCAGACTTTAGCAGAAATAACATCAGGTTGCAATGTTTAGAGCTATCAAACAACATGCTACAGGAACTTAACATGGCAAACAAAGGAATGGCATGAATCTACTAATTGCATAGAACAAAAGTCCTTTACTGACCATGAGCCAAAAAGGATCAGAAGATATGATGGCACCCATGTAAACATGGCAAGTTATATTACAGATTCATACATGGCAGGAACAACAAGTAGGCATGTTGGTGAGCTTGAACCACTCACCACAGAGCAATTCATGGCATGGCAAGGCAACCAACTGTAAGAAGACATGGCATAGAAGCTATACATGGCAAGAACAACATCATAGCATACACGGATCAACTACAACAACCTTGGCAAAATTGAATAACATGTAAACAATCTGCCAGGAAACATTTTATAGCAAAAGTAGAGCTTGATTGACTCAAGCTATGGCACTCCAAAATTGCAAACAAGGGCATCGATGGATAGAGAATAACCATATGTTCAAAACATCCTTACTGAAGTATCTCAAAATAAGCATGGATCTCTCTGTAGCATCAAGTTTACATGGCATAAAAATATCAGCAGAACAGGGGCTGAAATCATCAACATCATGAAGCCTAGTTTGCATGCTTGTGCTAGTCACCGCAGAGATCACAAAAATACATGGCATACACCCTTGTAAAGATGGCATGGCATATTACAAAACACATGTAGTACTCAAGTTCATAGGATGCACACATCAATCATGGCAAAAATGACAAAAGTGCATGTTCTGATAAGAATCTAAAACTAACATCACATAGCCCTCTTCCAACAGCATTTCGGGCATCAAGATGAGCTCAAATGAAAATGATGCAATGAGATGAAATGATGTACTCGTCGAGTCGAACAATTTGACATATTACACGCACAAAACGGAGCTACGGATGCAGAGATACGACATGATGAATATGGCATAATTATGTCAAAAACTTCGGGGACTTAGCAGAATTTATACCTCCGCGAAAAGAAACTGGCAGGTCGGGGAAGATCCATTCCACGTAGAGGACGCCTCCGGTGGAAGTCAACGGCGACGAGGAAGGGGCGTGGGACTCCGGCGGGGCTCGGGATGGCCGGAAATGGGTAGATCGGGGCATGGGCTACCGGATCCGGGCAAGAGCGGCGGCGGACGGAGCTCGGGGCGGCGCTGTTGCCGGTGGAGCTTGGGGCGGCCATCCATGGAGTCCTGGCACATGAGAGAGAGAGATCGTGAGGGAGAGCCTCGGAGGAGAAGCAGGGGCACGGGGAGGAGGTCCCGCGATGGGGCTGGCCTGGCCTCGCCGGAGTTGGTCGCCGGCAGGGCGTCTCGCCGGCGGGAGCTCGGGCGGAGGCGGAGGTCGGGGACGAGGCCATGGCAACGGAGCGGAGCGGGAGGCGCGGCACGGATCCGGGCTGGCGCGCCCACGCAGGCTCTGATGGGCCGGCGGGCTGCTGCGGTGGAGGAGGGCTGGGCGGCGCGGCGGCTCCGGATAGGCTGGCGGGCGGCGCGATGACATGGCGGCCGTCATTGGTCCGCGCGACGTGGCTGGCGGCGGTGGACGCGTCCGTGCGGCGGACATGTCCGGTGGCCTGCAGGGGAAGAGGCTAGGGTTTGTACCGCGATTTTCGGGAGGGGAGCACATATTTATAGGTAGAGGGAGCTAGGAGACTCCAAATGGAGTGCGGTTTTTGCCCACACGATCGTGATCGAACGACCGAGAGCATGGAGGGGAGTTTGCTGGGTTTTGGGCCACTTTGGAAGGGGTGTTGGGCTGCAAAGAGAAGGAGGCTTTTGCGGTTAACCGGTTAACCGTTGGAGTATCAAACGGACTCCAAATGGCACGAAACTTGAGAGGCGGTCTACCGGTGCTATACCAAGGCCGCTTGACAAACCTCGGTCCATTCCGAGACCGTTCAACACCCGCACACGAAAAGAGGCAAAAGGGGGCGCCGGGAGACATAGGAGTGCCGGATTGCAAAACGGACAACGGGGAAAAAGCTCGGATGCATGAGACGAACACGTATGCAAATGCGATGCACATGACGACATGATAAAAAATGCAGATGATGACATGGCAAAGTGCAACACGCAAGCAAATGACATGGCAGCGCCGGCGAATAACTGAAGGACACCTGGCGCATCGAACCCGGGTGATGGGAGGTGCCCCATCTGTGGCACCGTTGAGGATGGTAACCACATCTTTTTCTCGTGCCACTCTGCCCAGTTCCTTTGGGCCTGCTTCCGCGAAACGGTTGGCGGACAGTGGTGTAATACCAACTTCCCCGACCTGCTTGCCGAGCTTAACGCCTGCCCTGCCCGCTACCGCCATATTAGATGGCTGTGTGTTGGGGTTCTCACCTGGACGCTTTGGAACATTCGTAATAAGCTTGTTATTCAGAAGGTGCCCCTTCGTCGTGCGCCTGACGCAATCTTCAAATTGTGTGGCTACCTGCAGCTTTGGCAGCCGCTTAGCCGCCCCCAGGATCGTGACGTCATCACCGCCCTCCTCTCCGATCTCCGCTCGATGGCGCTCCGCGTGGCTCCCCCGCTGCCGCCTCCTCCTCCTGAGCCTGACTAGGCCGCCTGACGTCTTTATGGACTGTGGCGTGCGTTTTTTGGGTTTAGGGCTTGTTCCGCTGTGCCCTCAGCTGTGACCCTATCTTGTGCTATTTTGCTCTTGTGGGCCTCCGTGTGTGTGTTCGTTTGTGTGTTGGATCTTGTTGAATACTTATTGTATGATTGGCTTTATAATATATAAAGCGGGGCGAAAGCCTTTTTGAATAAAACCATTCTGGCTTTAGGTCGATAGCACCAGCGAGCGCAGCATCTTAGCACGGGTGCGCCCTGCGGCGTCGCTCCGCAAACCCGGCTTGCAGCGCCAGCGGGCATTCCATCATAGCTCCACTGCACCAACAAAAAGAGTTGCATAGTAGCACCGCGGAAACAGCCATCCTTGCTTCACACAGGTAGCCCCGGTGAGTGTTGCGCAGCGCCAGTCCGTGCTGTGGCGTCGCTCCACCTCTGGCTTGTACAGCCGCCGAGTGCTGCATCAAAGCCATTTGGGCTGCCTGATGAGCGTTGCATCACAGGAGCGCCTAAAACAAAAACGGCCACCGGCTGTGCAAGGTATTGGGGAGGATGATGTTCAGGTGCGCCAGCTTGCTTGAGGTTGAGGAACACATCTATCGAGGGGTTCCAGCAGGAGAAAGGAAGAAGCAGGCGGAAGTGCTCTTCTGAGCTCGCGCACAGATGGTCTCGTTCTCTATTCCCGTTGAATCGCCAAAAGATTCGCACCAGAGCGTGTAGAGGTGCTCGTATTTTTTAAGTATCCCTATTTTCTTCCCGTCCCATGTCCCACACCTGGATAGCAATAATTGTGATGCCGTTAGTGTTCTGTGCATCGGATCAGAAGGGCCATGACGATCTGTTCCGCAGATCTGAGATTCTGCGCTAACACCGTTAATTCTTTATTGCATCCCACCGTTCCATCCTTCCCCAATACGATTCCTCCCTCTCGTCACCAGTTAAATCCATCTAAGCTCCGCTCATCCCTACAGCATCCCAATTTCTAGATCAACAGATTTGCTCATTCCTACGTACAACATACTGAGTTTTCAAGATCCGATGCAATTCTTTTTCGGAGGAAAAGGGCTCGAGCCGATCTCCTTGCATAACAACAAAACCAAGTATAGTTACAACATTCAGATAGGCTCACGGAGGAAACAACAAAAGGGTTGCCTCAGCTAAACAGGACTAAACAAAAAGGTTCAAGAAATAACAGACAAAGGTAAAAGGCCACGACACTTGGGTGACAATATTAAGAACATAGCGAAACTACAGCCAGCGAGGGGCGCAAGCACGAGCTTTCAAGGACCAGATGACACAGATCCAAAAGGAAATCAAGAGCATCGGCCACGGTTAGCAAGCAAGCTGTCCTAGTTTTCTCACCAGATACACTAGCAAATACTCCCTCCGTCCCGGAGGGCAAGCACATATTTTCCAACGAGGGAGTACTTGGCAAGCACAGAACATATAACCTCCCACAGCGAAAGAATGGGCGTTGTTTTTCACGGATATCCTGCATACCAGATCGAGACAACAAGGTTGAAACAAATGTCGTTCGAGTTTTCCAAAGAGCCCAAATAGCAGCCACATGAACCATATTAGCAACAAAGCAACTATCACCACCACACCACCAGCTAGAAATAGAAACCATGTCGGGAACATCTCCAAAACCAGTTACAGATGGTCATAACTTTCCGAGTTCAACCAAAACAACACAACCAAAAAATAGATGCCTCGCAAGATTCAGCTTAAGCACAAAAATAGATAGGTTAGATCGAAACATTTTGCCACTTGTTCAGGTTATCTCTAGTGAGAAGTTTGTTATTTGCAAGCAACGAGAGAAAAATTAAGGTTCCAAATTAATAATTTATAGAACGATTTAACAGTATAGATCCCTTTGGAATTAAGGTTCCAAATCAGGGCATCCTCAGTGTCCACAAGTTGCAAAGATTTAACAATGTTAAAAAGCTCAAGCCATTCATTAAATAAATCTTGAGTAAAGCACGTTCTAAAGGTGACCTTGAGATGGACACCATCCCGCACTTTGTCAATAGTAACATTATGCTCATTAGCTAGAGAATAGAGATTCCAAAATTGAGTAGCTAGAGAAGCAGAGCCAGACCACTACGGCTGTTACCATTTGGCCCACATCAAGGTATTGGTCCTCCTGTCCTTCTCAGCCTGAACACGATATGTGAAGTGTGGATCCTTCGCCCCAAGTTATGCAAAAACTTCCATTGCCTTCCTAACATCATCTTCTTCCTGCTCACCGCTGATTTTACCACACAAATTCCTCAAAGCTCGCTTTGTGAATGGGATATTATCCATTGATTAAAAAACTACCTATGATCTTGTAGACTTCCAACAGATTCACACTGTTACGCGCGCAACTGCTTTATCAGTCCCGGATGTACACATCTATGTGCTTGTATGATGGCCAGTGTATTGTCTCCTTGCAGTTTGGTGACAATGAGTGGTTGTGCTCTTCACGATGCTCAGCTATGTACCAACCATTAGCCTTTGGCGCAGCAGCTTTGATAAAGAGCGGGGCACTCACACCGGCACAATATATTGTTCTCAACTCCTGCCTTACCCTACGACACGAATCACACACTAGAAAATATTGCACTTGCAACTGAATTGAACAAAACGAAAATCTGAGGAACTGACCGCACATCCACATATGATTTCGAATCTTTTCTCCCACGATTTGGTCTGCTTTTCCCATATCTAATTCCGAATCCTTTCTCCCACGATTAGAGGTTGTAAAAATCATATGCCTCCCCTAAAGCATTGAAGCTTGTCCCCAATGTTGGCACAATTACAATATCTCCTGGATTCTCTGCAAATTCATGAATTGCCTTCTCAAGGGCAGAAGCACGACCAGGACACGAGGTCCTGCAAGGCGACGCCGCAACAATCCTTACTCCAAAATAAAACCACGACACTTACTTTTAGTATTTATGTTCCAGCAGTATCAGTTTTTCATGTGTTTTCCAATCACCCAGAATAGCACCAACGCATACCAAGCATCATTTAAAAAAAAGGGTTACTCCATATTTTGCAACCTATGACACAATCCTGCAGCTCATATCTACTGAAATTACTCACTATCCATATTCAAAGAGACATTAGTTCATATCTTTTAACGCTATCACCTTTTATCTACTTTACAATTAGTTAGTGATGGTGTCATACAAATTCTGTCATTTAACGACACCACACATGCACACTGCAAATCATCCACCAAATTAGCCATTTTTCCATTGTCACACATCCTACAACTTTGTTGTATATTTCACTATGATTCTCACACTTACGTAACATCGACCCAAATCACCCTATGGACTAGCAACCATTCTGACCTCAAAATGCAGTGCCTTCGCTAAAGACAGCATATTTATATGATGTTGGCTCTATCGAGATAAGAGCTATCATACGATGCTCTCATCGCATCGAGAATGACCCCTTCCAAATGCAGTTCCCCTACAGATAGCACTTACTCCATAATTCAGAGTTTGCTGATTTTACATTCACTTAAATTCAGAACAACCCACTCCACAATTCATTCCACACAACACCGTTGCTAACTAGGTTTGTGGGCAACTAACCTCCAATTCACATACTGCATCCGTTAACAACTCTGTTGCTAACTAATTCAGAGCTAAATTTTCCTATCATTCCTTTCAATTCGCACTGTACGCACATCACCAGGAGCATGGATTCCAATGCATAAAACTGTCGTACCTTCGTGTCCATTCAGGTATTTTAGGGTCGGTCTGCTCAACCGATTGCTCCGATGCCTGTGGCGACCTTTCATAATTGCTTGAGATCCTGGAATCCAAACATGAACCAAAATTAATAACTTCAGACAAAGAGGATGAAATAAAAACTTAGAAGCTCTTATGGATTCGGGTATCTGAATTCTGGTGGAAAGTGTATTAGTACAAACTTTATGCTTCATATTCATAACGAGACCTGAAGATTAACTGTTACTAAATTGCAATGAATCATTATAATTAAGTTTTGCTCTGAAGCTTGAAAGATACTAGCTAGAGCTTCAAATTATCTCATTATCATCCAATTGCTCTGTTTGGTCCCCAAATATAGCCCTCATCTATATTTTGCTGGCATTCCTCTTGAAGATACTAGGGCAGGTGCTACGCTTGGTGCAGCAGCACCAATCCTCAACCTGCAAAACACCAAACACTTGCAACATGATTTATCTGAATGCGTTTTACTAACTGCTCGAACTCAGATTGACGCAGCCCCCGATTCCTATAGCGGCTGCCAGTTTTGATTACTAACTCTTTTGCCTCTCTCAAGGCGTAAGGAAGATTTTCAACAGATAATTTTTCATTACTAAATAGTTTGAATCTCTGAACACATAATGAACACTTTGCAGTTTGTAGTCCTCAATTTTTCAGTAGTAATGTAGTTCCACGATTCCTATAGCGGCTGTCAGTTTTTATTACTAAATCTTTAGCATCTCTAAAGGCGTAAAATAGATTTTCCATCGATCATTTTTTCACTACTTAATAGTTGAACCTCTCGAACCCATAAGGAACATTTTGCACTCCTCAATTTTTCAAGTACTAATGTAGTTCCCTGATTCCTATAGTGGCTGTCAATTTTGATTACTAAATCTTTAGCATCTCTGAAGGCGTAAGGTAGATTTTCCACTGCTCAATTTTTCACTCTGAACACATAAGCAACATTTTGCACTCCAAATTTTTTCATTACTCAATCTTTTTGCATCTCTGAAGATATAACAGAGATTTTTCACTAACCTCTTATTCCATCCGGGAGCCTGGGGATTCATCTTCCCCGTCGACAGCTCAGATGTTGTAGGAGAGCTCCCCCTTCTGGCCGCTGCGTCCTCCTTCGCCGACCAGATCTGTGCTTCTCCGCTCGCCGCCGCCCCATGCTGCTGCGGCACGGCCGGCTCCGACAGCACACCGCCATTCCCAACCAGAGGCCCAGGCACAAAACTCCTCCACCTCCTCAAGCAGAGCAGATCTAAAACATGGGGGGAGAACAAATGTACTCAATCAGCTAATCAAAACACCCTAAAAATGCAGACAACATCGCCGTCGAAGCACCCACGAACCTGCCGATGGGTTGCATCAAAAACTCCATGATGGATCCCCGCCGCCGCTCCTGACCTCTACCTCGCAGTCTTCACCTTCACGACGCCACTCGCTTTTGCAAGAGAAGACGCTGGACCCTGCATTCAATTCGAGTCTGCAGCTGCCAGACCGTAAAGCTAACTTTCAGATCCACGGATCAGACGGCAACCCGGATTCTGATCCTTGGAACACCTCGTCGGCGGCAAACTGTCGTTCAACCGCGCGTTACTTCTGGTTACTGTGCCCTGCCTCGTTGGCCCACCACGACGTGCTGCCGCATACGTATTTCGGTAGAGTGCCCGATTTCTGGATGACCTTTAACCCTCGTATAAAACATGGCACAGATCCAGAGATGCCAATCGATGCTGTGGATAACAGGAGCATTTGTGCTCGGGACCAATTACTCCGCGTCCAGAAGCAGGGGGATTTTGTTCGGGGAAGGAAAATAATGAATGGTCTGTGTGCTTCCTGAAGATAAGGAAAGGGAACGAGGGGCGGTGGGTGGGCCACCACGGGACGCGTGGCACGCGTACGAGGAGGTTTACACGAGAGGAAAATCATCCGGCTTAAAACAAGCGTTTTCCTAAGAAAATTGGTCCTTGTTGACCTAAGTGGGAGGGGCAAAGAAGAAATCAAGGGTACCCACTCAAGTTAGGTTCGTTTTAGTTGCAATTTTGTTTGTTAGCCAACCGATCACATGACCACTAGGCCACGTAGTTCATCTTGACTCGATCCCTCATTGGCATAAACAACTAGACCAGCTCAATGATAACAAGAGATAATGGGTTATCTAAATCGTTCTACCAAAGTGATTGAACATATATACCATGCTAGCTAGTAAGAAAGTAGTAGATCCATAGTCGAACTTAGCCGGCGCTCAATGCTTGCACGGCGCGGCCTGTCTCCGGTGCTCTTAGTTGGCTAGTTGGTGTAGCGATAGTGCTGGTCGTTGGAAACGGTGTTGTGCTTGCTTCAGTTGTTGCCATTGTGTTGTTCTACGTAGTACCTTGTATCTTTTTTCCGCTTTGCTTTGCATCCATTTCCTTTGTAATGTGTGTTGGAAAACGTAGTAATTTTAAAATTTTCCTACGCACACGCAAGATCATGGTGATGCATAGCAACGAGAGGGGAGAGTGTGTCCACGTACCCTCGTAGACTGAAAGTGGAAGCGTTAGCACAACGTGGTTGATGTAGTCGTACGTCTTCACGGCCCGACCGATCAAACACCGAAACTACGGCACCTCCGAGTTCTTGCACACGTTCAGCTCGATGATGTCCCCCGTACTCCGATCCAGCAGAGTGTCGAGGGAGAGTTCCGTCAGCACGACGGCGTGGTGACGATGATGATGTTCTACCGTCGCAGGGCTTCGCCTAAGCACCGCTACGATATTATCGAGGAGGACTTTAGTGGAGGGGGGCACCGCACACGGCTAAGAGATCAATGATTAATTGTTGTGTCTATGGGGTGCCCCCTTCCCCCGTATATAAAGGAGTGGAGGAGGGGGCCGGCCAAGGGGGGTGGCGCGCCCTAGGGGGGGAGTCCAACTCCCACCGGAGTAGGACTCCCCTTTCCTATTGGAGAGGAGAGGGAAGGAAGAGGAAGGAGGAGGAAGGAAGGGGGGCGGCCCCCTCCCAATCGGATTGGGCTTGGGGGGGGTTCCTTGCTCCTTTCCCCTCCTTTCCACTAAGGCTCAATAAGGCCCATATACCTCCCGGGGGGTTCCGATAACCTCCCGGAGCTCCGGTATTGTCCCAATCTCACCCGGAGCCTTTCCGGTATCCAAATATAGTCGTCCAATATATCGATCTTCATGTCTCGACCATTTTGAGACTCCTCGTCATGTCCGTGATCACATCCGGGACTCCGAACAACCTTCGGTACATCAAAACACATAAACTCATAATATAACTGTCATCTTACTTTAAGCGTGCGGACCCTACGGGTTCGAGAACAATGTACACATGACCGAGACACATCTCCGGTCAATAACCAATAGCGGAACCTGGATGCTCATATTGGTTCCTACATATTCTACGAAGATCTTTATCGGTCAAACCGCATAACAACATACGTTGTTCCCTTTGTCATCGGTATGTTACTTGCCCGAGATTCAATTGTCGGTATCTCAATACCTAGTTCAATCTCGTTACCGGCAAGTCTCTTTACTCGTTACGTAATGCATCATCTCGTAACTAACTCATTAGCTACATTGCTTGCAAGGCTTATAGTGATGTGCATTACCGAGAGGGCCCAGAGATACCTCTCCGACAATCGGAGTGACAAATCCTAATCTCGAAATACGTCAACTCAACAAGTACCTTTGGAGACACCTGTAGAGCACCTTTATAATCACCCAGTTACGTTGTGACGTTTGGTAGCACACAAAGTGTTCCTTCGGTAAGCGGGAGTTACATAATCTCATAGTCATATGAACATGTATAAGTCATGAAGAAAGCAATAGCAACATACTAAACGATCAAGTGCTAAGCTAACGGAATGGGTCAAGTCAATCACATCATTCTCCTAATGATGTGATCCCGTTAATCAAACGACAATTCATGTCTATGGTTAGGAAACTTAACCATCTTTGATTTACGAGCTAGTCAAGTAGAGGCATACTAGTGACCACTATGTTTATCTATGTATTCACATATGTATTATGTTTCCGGGTAATACAATTCTAGCAGGAATAATAAACATTTATCGTGATATGAGGAAATAAATAATAACTTTATTATTGCCTCTAGGGCATATTTCCTTCAGTCTCCCACTTGCACTAGAGTCAATAATCTAGATTACACAGTAATGATTCTAACACCCATGGAGCCTTGGTGTTGATCATGTTTTGCTCGTGGAAGAGGCTTAGTCAACGGGTCTGCAACTTTCAGATCCGTATGTATCTTGCAAATCTCTATGTCTCCCACCTGGACTTGGTCCCAGATGGAATTGAAGTGTCTCTTGATGTGCTTGGTTCTCTTCTGAAATCTGGATTCCTTTGCTAAGGCAATTGCACCAGTATTGTCACAAAAGATTTTCATTGGACCCGATGCACTAGGTACGACACCTAGATCGGATATGAACTCCTTCATCCAGACTCCTTCATTTGCTGCTTCTGAAGCAGCTATGTACTCCGCTTCACATGTAGATCCCGCTACGACGCTTTGTTTAGAACTGCACCAACTGACAGCTCCACCGTTCAATATAAACACGTATCCGGTTTGCGATTTAGTCCGGATCAGTGTCAAAGCTTGCATCGACGTAACCATTTACGACTAGCTCTTTGTCACCTCCATAAATGAGAAACATATCCTTAGTCCTTTTCAGGTACTTCAGGATGTTCTTGACCGCTGTCCAGTGATCCACTCCTTGATTACTTTGGTACCTCCCTGCCAAACTAATAGCAAGGCACACATCAGGTCTGGTACACAACATTGCATACATGATAGAGCCTATGGCTGAAGCATAGGGAACTTCTTTCATTTTCTCTCTATCTTCTGCAGTGGTCGGGCATTGAGTCTGACTCAATTTCACACCTTGTATTACAGGCAAGAACCCTTTCTTTGCTAGATCCATTTTGAACTTTTTCAAAAATTTATCAAGGTATGTACTTTGTGAAAGTCCAATTAAGCGTCTTGATCTATCTCTATAGATCTTGATGCCTAATATGTAAGCAGCTTCACCGAGGTCTTTCATTGAAAAACTTTTATTCAAGTATCCTTTTATGCTATTCAGAAATTCTATATCATTTCCAATCAATAATATGTCGTCCACATATAATATTAGAAATGCTACAGAGCTCCCACTCACTTTCTTGTAAATACAGGCTTCTCCAAAAGTCTGTATAAAACCATATGCTTTGATCACATTATCAAAGCGTTTATTCCAACTCCGAGAGGCTTGCACCAGCCCATAAATGGATCGCTGGAGCTTGCACACTTTGTTAGCATCCTTTGGATTGACAAAACCTTCTGGTTGCATCATATACAACTCTTCTTCCAGAAATCCATTCAGGAATGCAGTTTTGACATCCATTTGCCAAATTTCATAATCATAAAATGCGGCAATTGCTAACATGATTCGGACAGATTTAAGCATCGCTACGGGTGAGAAAGTCTCATCGTAGTCAACCCCTTGAACTTGTCCAAAACCTTTCGCAACAAGTCGAGCTTTGTAGATAGTAACATTACCATCAGCGTCAGTCTTCTTCTTGAAGATCCATTTATTCTCGATGGCTTGCCAATCATCGAGCAAGTCAACCAAAGTCCACACTTTGTTCTCATACATGGATCCCATCTCAGATTTCATGGCTTCAAGCCATTTTGCGGAATCTGGGCTCATCATTGCTTCCTCATAGTTCGTAGGTTCGCCATGGTCAAGTAACATAACCTCCAAAATAGGATTACCGTACCACTCCGGTGCAGATCTTACTCTGGTTGACCTACGAGGTTCTGTAGTAACTTGATCTGAAGTTTCATGATCATCATTATTAGCTTCCTCACTTATTGGTGTAGTCGTCACAGGAACCGATTTCTGTGATGAACTATTTTCAAATAAAGGAGCAGGTACAGTTACCTCATCAAGTTCTACTTTCCTCCCACTCACTTCTTTTGAGAGAAACACCTTCTCTAGAAAGGATCCATTCTTGGCAACAAATGTCTTGCCTTCGGATCTGTGATAGAAGGTGTACCCAACAGTTTCCTTTGGGTATCCTATGAAGACACATTTCTCCGATTTGGGTTCGAGCTTATCAGGTTGAAGCTTTTTCACATAAGCATCGCAGCCCCAAACTTTAAGAAACGACAACTTTGGTTTCTTGCCAAACCACAGTTCATAAGGCGTCATCTCAACGGATTTTGATGGTGCCCTATTTAACGTGAATGCGGCCGTCTCTAAAGCATAACCCCAAAATGATAGCGGTAAATCAGTAAGAGACATCATAGATCGCACCATATCTAGTAAAGTACGATTACGACGTTCGGACACACCATTACGCTGTGGTGTTCCGGGTGGCGTGAGTTGCGAAACTATTCCGCATTGCTTCAAATGTAAACCAGACTCGTAACTCAAATATTCTCCTCCATGATCAGATCGTAGAAACTTTATTTTCTTGTTACGATGATTTTCAACTTCACTATGAAATTGTTTGAACTTTTCAAATGTTTCGGACTTTGTTTCATTAAGTAGATATACCCATATCTGCTCAAATCATCTGTGAAGGTGAGAAAATAACGATATCCGCCATGAGCCTCAACATTCATTGGACCACATACATCAGTATGTATGATTTCCAACAAATCAGTTGCTCGCTCCATAGTTCCGGAAAATGGCGTTTTAGTCATCTTGCCCATGAGGCATGGTTCGCAAGTACCAAGTGATTCATAATCAAGTGATTTCAAAAGTCCATCAGTATGGAGTTTCTTCATGCGCTTTACACCAATATGACCTAAATGGCAGTGCCACAAATAAGTTGCACTATTATTATCAACTCTGCATCTTTTGGCTTCAACATTATGAATATGTGTATCACTACTATCGAGATTCATCAAAAATAGACCACTCTTTAAGGGTGCATGACCATAAAAGATATTACTCATATAAATAGAACAACCATTATTTCTCAGATTTAAATGAATAACCGTCTCGCATCAAACAAGATCTAGATAAAATGTTCATGCTCAACGCTGGCACCAAATAACAATTATTTAGGTCTAAAACTAATCCCGAAGGTAGATGTAGAGGTAGCGTGCCGACGGTGATCACATTGACTTTGGAACCATTTCCCACGCGCATCGTCACCTCGTCCTTAGCCAGTGTCCGCTTAATCCCTAGTCCCTGTTTCGAGTTGCAAATATTAGTAACAGAACCCGTATCAAATACCCAGGTGCTACTGCAAGCTCTGTTAAGGTACACATCAATAACATGTATATCACATATACCTTTGTTCACCTTGCCATCCTTCTTATTCGCCAAATACTTGGGGCAGTTCCGCTTCCAGTGACCAGTCTGCTTGCAGTAGAAGCACTCAGTCTCAGGCTTAGGTCCAGACTTGGGTTTCTTCTCTTGAGCAACAACTTGTTTGCTGTTCTTCTTGAAGTTCCCCGTCTTTTTCCCTTTGCCCTTCTTCTTGAAACTGGTGGTCTTATTGACCATCAACACTTGATGCTCCTTCTTGATTTCTACCTCCGCAGCCTTTAGCATTGCGAAGAGCTCGGGAATTGTCTTTTCCATCCCTTGCATATTATAGTTCATCACGAAGCTCTTGTAGCTTGGTGGCAGTGATTGAAGAATTCTGTCAATGATGCTATCATCCGGAAGATTAACTCCCAGTTGAATCAAGTGATTGTTATACCCCGACATTCTGAGTATATGCTCACTGACAGAACTATTCTCCTCCATCTTGCAGCCATGGAACTTATTGGAGACTTCATATCTCTCAATCCGGGCATTTGCTTGAAATATTAACTTCAACTCCTGGAACATCTCATATGCTCCATGACGTTCAAAACATCGTTGAAGTCCCTGTTCTAAGCCGTAAAACATGGCACACTGAACTATCGAGTAGTCATCAGCTTTGCTCTGCCAGACGTTCACAACATCTGGTGTTGCTCCTACAGCAGGTTTGGCACCCAGCGGTGCTTCGGGGCGTAATTCATACATGCAGCAATGAGGATAATCCTCAAATTACGGACCCAGTCCGTGTAATTGCTACCATCATCTTTCAACTTTGCTTTCTCAAGGAACGCATTAAAATTCAATGGAACAACAACACGAGCCATCTATCTACAACAAACATGGATATGCAAAATACTATCAGGCACTAAGTTCATGATAAATTTAAGTTCAATTAATCATATTACTTAAGAACTCCCACTTAGATTGACATCCCTCTAATCATCTAAGTGATCACGTGATCCAAATCAACTAAACCATAACTGATCATCACGTGAGATGGAGTAGTTTTCAATGGTGAACATCACTATGTTGATCATATCTACTATATGATTCACGCTCGACCTTTCGGTCTCGGTGTTCGAGGCCATATCTGCATATGCTAGGCTCGTCAAGTTTAACTTGAGTATTCTGCGTGTGCAAAACTGGCTTGCACCTGTTGTAGATGGACGCAGAGCTTATCACACCGATCATCACGTGGTGTCAGGCACGACGAACTTTGGCAGCGGTGCATACTCAGGGAGAACACTTTTATCTTCAAATTTAGTGAGAGATCATCTTATAATGCTACCGCAATCAAAGCAAGATAAGATGCATAAAAGATAAACATCACATGCAATCAATATAAGTGATATGATATGGCCATCATCATCTTGTGCTTGTGATCTCCATCTCAAAGCACCGTCATGATCACCATCATCACCGGTAGCGACACCTTGATCTCCATCGTAGCATCGTTGTCGTCTCGCCAACTATTGCTTCTACGACTATCGCTACCGCTTAGTGATAAAGTAAAGCAATTACAGGGCAATTGCATTGCATACAATAAAGAGACAACCATATGGCTCCTGCCAGTTGCCGATAACTCGGTTCCAAACATGATCATCTCATACAATAAAATATAGCATCACGTCTTGACCATATCACATCACAACATGCCCTGCAAAAACAAGTTAGATGTCCTCTACTTTGTTGTTGCAAGTTTTACGTGGCTGCTACGGGCTGAGCAAGAACCGTTCTTACCTACGCATAAAAGCCATAACGATAGTTCGTCAAGTTAGTGCTGTTTTAACCTTCTCAAGGACCGGGCGTAGCCACAGTCGGTTCAACTAAAGTTGGAGAAACTGACACCCGCCAGCCACCTGTGTGCAAAGCACGTCGGTAGAACCAGTCTCGCGTAAGCGTATGCGTAATGTCGGTCCGGGCCGCTTCATCCAACAATACCGCCGAACTGAAGTATGACATGCTGGCAAGCAGTATGACTTGTATCGCCCACAACTCACTTGTGTTCTACTCGTGCATATAACATCAACGCATAAAACCTAGGCTTGGATGCCACTGTTGGGGAACGTAGTAATTTCAAAATTTTCCTACGCACACGAAAGATCATGGTGATGCATAGCAACGAGAGGCGAGAGTGTGTCAACGTACCTTCGTAGACCGAAAGCAGAAGCGTTAGCACAACGCGGTTGATGTAGTCGTACGTCTTCACGGCCCGACCAATCAAGCACCGAAACTACGGCACCTCTGAGTTCTTGCAACGTTCAGCTCGATGACGTCCCCCGTACTCCGATCCAGCAGAGTGTCGAGGGAGAGTTCCGTCAGCACGACGGCATGGTGATGATGATGATGTTCTACCGTCGCAGGGCTTCGCCTAAGCACCACTACGATATTATCGAGGAGGACTTTAGTGGAGGGGGGCACCGCACACGGCTAAGAGATCAATGATCAATTGTTGTGTCTATGGGGTGCCCCCTTCCCCCGTATATAAAGGAGTGGAGGAGGAGGCCGGCCAAGGGGGGCGGCGCGCCCTGGGGGGGAGTCCAACTCCCACCGGGAGTAGGACTCCCCCCTTTCCTATTAGGAGAGGGAGAGGGAAGGAAGAGGAAGGAGGGAGGAAGGAAAGGGGGGGCCGGCCCCCTCCCAATTCGGATTGGGCTTGGGGGGGCGGCACGCCCCTCCCTTGCTCCTTTCCCCTCCTTTCCACTAAGGCCCAATAAGGCCCATATACCTCCCGGGGGGTTCCGATAACCTCCCGGAGCTCCGGTATTGTCCCAATCTCACCCGGAACCTTTCTAGTGTCCAAATATAGTCGTCCAATATATCGATCTTCATGTCTCGACCATTTCGAGATTCCTCGTCATGTCCATGATCACATACGGGACTCCGAACAACCTTCGGAACATCAAAACACATAAACTCATAATATAGCTGTCTTCTTACTTTAAGCGTGCGGACCCTACGGGTTCGAGAACAATGTAGACATGACCGAGACACATATCCGGTCAATAACCAATAGTGGAACCTGGATGCTCATATTGGTTCCTACATATTCTACGAAGATCTTTATCGGTCAAACCGCATAACAACATACGTTGTTCCCTTTGTCATCGGTATGTTACTTGCCCGAGATTCGATCGTCGGTATCTCAATACCTAGTTCAATCTCGTTATCGGCAAGTCTCTTTACTCATTACGTAATGCATCATCTCGTAACTAACTCATTAGCTACATTGCTTGCAAGCCTTATAGTGATGTGCATTACCAGAGGGCCCAGAGATACCTCTCCGACAATCGGAGTGACAAATCCTAATCTCGAAATACGTCAACTCAACAAGTACCTTTGGAGACACCTGTAGAGCACCTTTATAATCACCCAGTTACGTTGTGACGTTTGGTAGCACACAAAGTGTTCCTCCGGTAAGCGGGAGTTACATAATCTCATAGTCATAGGAACATGTATAAGTCATGAAGAAAGCAATAGCAACATACTAAACGATCAAGTGCTAAGCTAACGGAATGGGTCAAGTCTATCACATCATTCTCCTAATGATGTGATCCCGTTAATCAAACGAAAACTCATGTCTATGGTTAGGAAACTTAACCATCTTTGATTTACGAGCTAGTCAAGTAGAGGCATACTAGTGACACTATGTTTGTCTATGTATTCACATATGTATTATGTTTCCGGGTAATACAATTCTAGCATGAATAATAAACATTTATCATGATACGAGGAAATAAATAATAACTTTATTATTGCCTCTAGGGCATATTTCCTCCAATGTGGTGCCTCTGTGATCCTGGCAGGTTGATGGCTTTGTCGATTCAAAGTCGGGCTAGGTTCGAGCTCTTCTCGGACACGACCGACGCCTTTTCTCTAAAAAAAGAACTTAGCCGTTAAGCCCTTGCTGGCATTGAAGACGATGTCAAATAACATTCATTTCACACAATATTCCCCAAGCAAAGTTGCATGAATGCATGATGATTCACAGTAGAAAGTTCTACATGAAAGGTTGACACTTTTATTACCCGACAAGTAAAGGAAATAAGTGAGGTTTTATAGAAAAGATTGTTGATCTACCCTATACAAGTAAATTCGACAAACATGGCAAGTGAGCACACTAATGAAGCCCTTGTTATGAGGATTCTAGAAAGGTCAAGTCCATTAAGCCCTTTTTATGAGGATTCTAGAAAGGTCAAGTCCATTGATCGGGGAGTTACCAGATATTTGTTAAAAATTATTCAACTTTTAGCACTTAATTTTATAAAGAAGCATGTACTTGTTTGGATTGATTACCTCATATATCATGTGTAAGCAAAAGACACTGAATTAAGGAAGCATGCTCCATAATCTCAAACATGGCAAGCAACACTACACTAGTAGAAAACAGGGCTTTGGTTTTTGCCAAATCAGAGCAATAGTCCCGGTCGACTTACGAACCAAGACTAATGTGTGCATTAGTCCTGGTTCGAGCGGCCAGGACGCCAGCCGGGCCTCGGCAGGCACTAGTCCTGGTTTGGCTGAGAACTTTAGTCCCGGTTCCAGCCACCAACCGGGACTAAAGGGCCTCGCTCCTGGCGCAACCCCTTCAGTTTCGGTTGGTGTCTGGAACCGGGACTATAGGTCAGTCTTCAGTACCGGTTCTAGACACCAATCGAGATTAAAAAAAAAGTGCCCGTATATATGCTCCTCCCTGCCCACTCACTCCTCTGTTTTTTGGCCGGCCAGCGTGTGGGAGGTGTGTGCTACTCTGTTCTCACCTCCTATGCACATGATGTATTCGATGAAATGCCGGGGCCACACTTAAGCTTTCTCCTCTTTAAGCTCAGACTCCAAGCTCCATTTTCCCCAAGGTTTGTCTAGGTTTGGCGGTGCACCAACTTTTCAAGTGTTCTAAAAGGTTAGCAACCTCATCCTTTCATCTCTCACTGCTAGTTTAGCTCATTTCAAATACTCTAGAAGTAGAGTGGTTTGTGGGTTTTAGTGGAGCAGTGTATGTGAGAGCTTTTTTGATTTAGATGCACAATTTGAGCTCAGATTAACTTCTTAGAGTTTGCACATGTGTAGGGTGTCGTCCCGTCCCAGTCCCCATCCTCACCGCCGTCGATTGCCCGCGCCGATCTCGTCGCCGACATCATCAGGGTGAGCCTCTTGTTCTTATCTTATTTTTAAAAGAAAAAAAAATTCTTACTTGTATGATTTATATAGCTACTTGTATAATTTTATTACTTGTATTATTGTTTATTATTATATAGTGCCATGGTTTTGGTATTCACCCCCGTCGGCTCTCGTCCGGTCTATGATTCATATGTGGTATATTATCATTTATAACTATTTGTTTCATTTAGTGTTTATGACAATTATGTCGACCAACGTGACATAGATGTTTTTTATTTAGGAGGTATGTGAACCAAAAAATCCAACTAACCCTCTTGTCCAGAGGTTAAATTTAGTTGAAAAAGAGAAGAATTATTTGAAAGAAAAATTAAAAATAATTGAAGAAGAGAAGATGAAATTGGAGTTGCATGTTACCGACATCGTTGATCTACACAAGATCTAGATGGATGCAATGCGCTTGAAGATTAGAAAGATTAGAAAATATGCCATTGATAATGAGGCTTCGTATCATTATGTTGTTGGATCAATTGTTACCTTAGTTGCGATTCTGATCGCATTTGTTATTGAATTTAAATGTTTTACATAGTTGTATGTTAGTTTCAATGTATGTTTAATTTAGATGCTCTAGAGATCTATATGTTCTTCTATGAGAACTATGTATGAACTTTATGTATATTTTTTCAGTAATAATAATTGATCACTATTGTACTTTGGTTTTAATGTGATGATGAACTTGTATTAATTTGGTTATTCCTCTATTCATGATGTTTTGTAATGGTTTTTGATATACCTAATTATATAATGCATGTAGATGAACCGGCAATGGATGTACGGTGACCGACGCACCTCCTAGTATATTATAGGCCTGCATAATTTTCTCGATGTGGCCGCGGCAAACAAGAGGAGTGGTTTTATGTATTCTCCATGTACTATCTGCGGGAATTCGAAGGATCACTCTTCCATGCAAACCCTTCACTTCCACCTGCTTGAGAAGGGTTTCATGCCACACTATTATGTTTGGACCAAGCACGGAGAAAGATGGGTTATGATGGAAGACAATGAAGAAGAAGAGGATGATGACAACTATCATGTGTTCCATAAATACGGTGATACTGCAACGGGCGAAGCTGAAGATCAAGAGGCACCAGATGTGCCCGATGATGATCTTCGTCGGGTCATTGTTGATGAATAGAGATGATGCGGAAGTGAAATGGAGAGGTTGAAGTTCGATCACATGTTAGAGGATCACAAAAATGGTTGTACCCAAATTGCAAAGATGACAACACAAAGCTCGGTACCACACTAGAATTGCTGCAATGGAAGGCAGACAATGGTGTATCTGACAAGGGATTTGGTTCGCTACTGAAAATAATGAATAAGAAGCTTCCAAAGGATAACGAATTGCCTGACAGTACTTACGAAGCAAAGAAGGTTCTATGCCCTCTAGGATTAGAGGTGCCGAAGATACATGCATGCCGTAATGACTGCATCCTCTACCGCGGTGAGTATGAGAATTTGAATGCATGCCCGGTAAGCGGTGCATTGCGGTATAAGATCAGACGAGATGACCTTGGTGATGTTGAGGGCGAGCACCCTAGGAAGATCCTGCCAAGGTGATGTGCTATGCTCCTATACTACCACGGTTGAAACGCCTGTTCAGAAACAAAGAGCATGCCAAGTTGTTGCGATGGCACAAAGAAGACCGTAAGAAAGAAGGGAAGTTGAGAGTACCCGCTGATGGGTCACAGTGGAGAAAAATCAAGAGAAAGTGGCAGGAGTTTGCAGATGACGCAAGGAACGTATGGTTTGGTTTAAGTGCAAATGGCATTAATCCTTTCGGGGAGCAGAGCAGCAATCATAGCACCTGGCCCGTGACTCTATGTATCTATAACCTTCCTCCTTGGTTGTGCATGAAGCGGAAGTTCGTTATGATGCCAGTTCTCATCCAAGGCACAAAGCAACCTGGCAATGACATTGATGTGTACCTAAGGCCATTTGTTGGAGAACTTTTACAGCCGTGGGATATCAAAGGTGTACATGTCTGGGATGAGCATAAACAACAGGAATTTGACCTACGAGCGTTGCTGTTTGTAACCTTCAATGATTGGCCCGCTCTTAGTAACCTTTCAGGACAGACAAACAAGGGATACCACGCATGCACACATTGTTTAGATGAGACTGAAAATATATATTTGGACAAATGCAAGAAGAATGTGTACTTGGGACATCGTCAATTTCTTCCGACCAAGCATGCCTTAAGAAAGAAAGGTAAGCATTTCAAAGGTGAGGCAGATCACCAGAATGATTTGGTACAATGTCTTGTCAGTTTTGAGTTGGTGTTCCCACCATCCTTCTTCAATATTATGACACACGTCGTAGTTCACCTAGTCAACAAGATTGCAATTCTGGGTCCTGTATTTCTACACAATATGTTCCCCTTTGAGAGGTCCATGGGAGTCTTAAAGAAATATGTTTGTAACCATGCTAGGCCAGAAGGAAGCATCTTTACGGACCATCAAATAAAGGAGGTCATTGGTTTTTGTTTTGACTTTATTCCTGACCTTATGACGATTGGTGTCCCTCAATCGTGGTATGAGAGGAATCTGAGTGGAAAAGGCACGCTCGGAGCGGATTCAATAATATGTAGGGACGAGCATTCTTGGGCGCAAGCACAGTACACAGTTCTACAGAATTCTACCTAGGTGGCCCCATATATCAATGAACACAAGAATATTCTATGCTCCAAACACATGGAGCAGTCTGACGACTAGATTACACGTGAACACATCGGGACTTTCGGCGGTTTGTTGCAAACACATCTCATGGGTAACAATACTGTTGGAGATGAGCTTTACTTGTTGGCCAGGACACCATCTTCGACTGTATTGACTTACCAAGGGTATAAGATAAATGGAAATACATTTTACATGATCGCCCAAGATAAAAAGAGCACCAACAAAAATAGTGGTGTCCGCTTTGATGCAGCAGACACCAATAGGGCAAAGGACACATATTATGGTTACATAGAGCAGATATGGGAACTTGACTATGGACGTGAATTTAAGGTCCCTTTGTTTCGGTGCAAATGGGTCAATCTGACAGGAGGCAGGGTACAGGTAGACCCGCAATACGAAATGACAATAGTGGATCTCAACAATTTTGGGTACACAGACGAACCATTCGTTCTAGCCAATGATGTGGCGCAGGTTTTCTACGTGGACATGTCTACCAAACCGAGAAAAAGAAAAGATAAGTAGGCGAATACATCATACAATGAGCCAAAGTGCCACATAGTTATTTCAGGGAAAAGAAACATCGTGGGAGTGGAGGACAAGACAGACATGCCTGAAGATTATGAAAAGTTTCATGAAATTTCTCCAATTCGCAGTGAAGACTGACCCAAACATCCTGTTAAATGATGAAGATTATCAATGGTTATGGCGCAATAAGCAAGGGGCACACATGAAGAAAAAGTGAAGACTTTCTCTCTAGTGAAGACAATATATTAGGTGGTACAATTGTTCAAGCAACTATTCGACATATACAAGATAACCGAATATTTTACACCTTTGATTCTGGGTTAAAAACCATAGTTATGCTCCAGAACTATTTTGATGATGGCTTTGATCTAGAATATCACTGCAGTTAGATGTCAAAAAATGTAATCTATCCCTTTCTAATAGATGAGTTCTCGTCCGAAACCCTAATACTTCGAAAGAGATTGTCCACCTTGTACACTGATGTCTACTACGCAACTTTATTCTTGTAGACACGTGTTGGGCCTCCAAGCGCAGAGTTTTATAGGACAGTAGCAATTTTCCCTCAAGTGGATGACCTGAGGTTTATCAATCCGTGAGAGGTGTAGGATGAAGATGGTCTCTCTCACGACCCTGCAACCAAATACAAGAAATCTCTTGTGTCCCCAACACACCCAATACAATGGCAAATTGTATAGGTGCATTAGTTCGGCAAAGAGATGGTGATAAAAGTCTAATATGGATGGTAGAAATATATTTTTGTAATCTGAATAAATAAAAACAGCAAGGTAGAAAATAGTAAACGGGCACAAAAATGGTGTTGCAATGCTTAAAAATGAGGCCTAGGGTTCATACTTTCGCTAGTGCAACCTCTCAACAATGCTATCATAGTTGGATCATATGATTATCCCTCAAAGTGCAATAAAGAATCACTCCCAAGTTCCTATTAGTGGAGAACAAAAGATAGGAATTGTTTGTAGGTCACAAAACCACCTCAAAGCTATTCTTTCCGTTCGATCTATTCAAGAGTTTGTACTAATTAAAATAACACAAAGCTATTTTTTCCGTTCGATCTATCCTAGAGTTCGTACTAGAATAACACCAAAGCAAATTCATATTCATAATACTCAATCCACATAAAGAACTATAAAGAGACCCCAAAGATTCCGTCGGAGAAAAACGTGCATCAACCCCTATGCATAGATTACCCCAATATCACTGCGGGAATCCGCGAGTTGAATGCCATAACACATATCAAGTGAATCAATAAGTGTCACAGCCCCAGATCAGCCCCAGAGCTTGCTTGTAACTAGTAGCATTGCATCCATGCATCATGTTTAATTTCCATGAAATTTGAAATGGGGATGATCAAGCCCTAGCACTAAAGAAATTCACATAGGTTCAAATTCAAAAATATTTTCAAAAACCCAAATTGGTTTGCAAAAATATTCATGATTAATGGAAAAGGGTGAAAACCATATCCAGAGATGATGGATATTTCTCCAAGACATTTTTGGATTTTTGAATAAACCATATTGTATTTGAATTGGGGCATTTAAATACCATTAATATTTTTAAATGCTCCAACAATTCTGAAAAATAGTTAAGGGCCTCTGTAATAATTCAGTTAATGCCCACAATTATCTTCAGGATTTTATAAAATGGTTTAGTATTTTACTAAACTAAAACAGAGGCAAACAAAATAGAAAACAGAAAATAGAAATGGAATTAAAAGGAGAGAGCTCACCTGGCCAGTTACCTGCGCAGCCCACCCGGCCCAGTCCCCCCCTCGCTGGCCCAGGTGGCCCAGCCCACCAACCGCCACGCCGCTCGTCGCCTACCTCTGCCAAGAGGCGAGGAGGACACGGCGACAGCCCGAGCTTCGTCACCTCCTCCCCGCCGCCTGCTGGCTCCCCGACGCCTTGGAGACGCCACGCGCCTCCCCGAACCCCCCTCGCTCCTCTTCCTCACTCGATGTTCCCTCTCTTCCCCCCTGGCCCTCTTCCCCCAAGCTCACCGAACGGAGCTGCCGCCACCGACGAGCTCCACCACGGCCACCGTCCTCCCCACGGCCAGCTATTCCGCCCACGAGCCCGCCTCGCCACCCTGAATCTCCCCGCCGTCACACGCGACCGGAGAGGCCCTACATCGCCGCCCCGAGTCGTCTTCCCCGAGCACGGCCGCCGGACTCCATCGACGAATTCGACGCCATCCGGCCTCCCCCGAGCCGGTGAGCTTGCCTTCGACCTCCCTGTGAGCTCGCCGTCGTTTCCCCTCATCTCTCTCCCTCGCGTGCCTCGTGAGCCGCCCCCATGAAAGCACCAGATCGCCGGCCGCCATTGCCGACGAGCTCGACGCTCCCGAGCCCCTCTGCTCGAACCCGTGGCACCAGCGTGTTTCTGGTGGCCCGCGGATGCCACCTAGCCCATCAGCTTCTCCTCCCGTGCACCGTGGCATCAAACCCGACCAAACCCGAACTCCGGCCGCCGCCTTGGAGCTCGCCGCCGTCGATCCCGGCCACCCCGACCCCGGCTAACCCCACCAAGAGCTTCGGCTCCTCCCCAGCTACTCCTAGGTACCCTCCGCGACCCATTTGATCGCCAGAATGGCAAAAATCACTCTCGCCACCGCGTCGGGCTCGCCGGTGGCTAAACGCCGGCGTTCGCTGACCCGCTGACCGGCATGGGTTGACCCACTGCCCGGTTTGACTTTCCCCTCTCCCTCACTGACATGCGGGCCCCGCCCGGCTAATTAAGTTAGATTAGTATTAACTAAGCTAGGTTAGTTAGTTAGACACTGACACTCGGGACCCACAGGTCAGGGTTTGACCTGGACCGCCGCAGTTGACCGCTGACGTCATAGTGACGCAATGCTGGCGCAATATTCCTTTTCTGGATTTATTAATATTCAGGAAATTTCAGAAAATGCCCTAAACTTTAATAAATCATAGAAATTCAACCGTAACTCGGATTGAAATAATTTATACATGAAAAATGATCAGAAAAATATGAAGAATCTGTTTATGCCATGATCATGCATGTTTGAACAAGTTAACCTCACTGAATAGGGTGAATCATGATTAGGGTAATTTATGGAATAGCATTTGGAGTTGGAGTTCAACCTTGTTTGAATTCCACTTCAACTAACTTGGATTATTATTGCATTAGGTGAATTCAGTACCTTAATATGACATGTCATTCATGTGAATGTGCATTGCATTGATTGTGTTCTCTCTTGTTTGCCGGTAATTGTCCCCTCCCGGTAGACGATGTATCGACGATGAAATCGATGACACCGATGAAGAACTATATTATCTTCAGAAGTGCCAGGCAAGCAAAACCCCCTTGTTCATTCCGATATAATCCCACTCTCTCGCTCCTGCTCTATTTTACTGCATTAGGACAACAACGACTCATGTGTTACTTGCTGCGGTAGCTGAACCCCTTGATCCTTTGCATGACTGTCATTCCACAAGAATTAGATGAAACCCACTAGCATGAGTAGGAATTGTTTGAGCCATGTTGTGCCTACTCATTTATGCTTGTTGGTCATGCCTGCTACTGCTTAGAGTTGAGTCGGGTCTGATTCATCGGGAATGAATTGGAATTGTTATGAACATGTCCTATTGTGTGTGAGCTAAGTGTGTGAACACGATTTGGTAAAGGTAGCGGTGAGAGGCCATGTAGGAGTACATGGTGGGTTGTCTCATTGAAGCCGTCCTCAGGAACTGAGTTCTGTGTTTGTGATCCATCAAGCAGTTACTACCACGCATTGGGCCCAAACCAATGGACCCTCTCGGCTTCTTGACCACCCTTGTCCTCGGTCCGGAGTTGCAAGTAGTTTCGTGTTTGTAGCATCTTTGGGCCGCCGCAACGCTGACCTTAGGGGTGGGTTGTGTTGCGGTAGGCACCGTGGCCCGTGTACCGAGTGCCCGTTTGGTATCTCGGGAACCCTGCACACATCGTTCGGGCTGTATGGGAAACCTCGGCGGACTCCTGCAGATGGAACCCGAATAGGCGATAAACCTGGACTAGGGACTTGAGTGTTTAGGTAGGCGTGGCCGACACCCACGTTGGGCTTCCGCTTGAAGGTTGCCGAGTACATGTCGTGTAAGCGACGGTAAGTGGTGAGCGTGTGTGAAGAAGTACACCCTGCGGGGTTTAATATGATCTATTGAATAGCCGTGTCCGCGGAAAAGGACTTCTGGATTGCCTATATCAGTTCATAGACAAGTGAAAGTGGATACCCTAAAATGCGCAAGATAAGCGTGAGTGCTATGGATGGCATTCTCGTAGGAAGACGGGAGCGGGTCCATAGTGGTGTATTGATATGGTGAATATGTGGACTCGAGTGCGCCACCTCAAAAGAGTTACTTGCAGTCGTAGTTCAGGATAGCCACCGAGTCAAAGCTGGCTTGCTGCAGTCAAACTCCACCACCCCCTTTTGATAATGATGCATATGTAGTTAGTTCTGATGTAAGTCTTGCTGAGTACAATTGTACTCACGTTTGCTTATTTATGTTTTGCAGAGAGACGTCAGTCTCGCTAGTAGTTCCACGTGGACTTCGACGTTTAGCTTGTTACCTCAGCTACGATCTTGTGCCTCGGCAGGATCTGGTAGATAGTCCGGCTTCTCAGCCTTTTTCCATTTATAGTTGTCTGTACTCAGACATGTTTAGCTTCCGCTTGTGCTTTGACTTGTATGCTCTGAGTGTTGGGACATGAGACCCATGTTTGTAATATCTCGCTCCTCGGAGCCTAATGAATAATATTTTGAGTCGTAGAGTTATGTTGTGATGCCATGTTGTATCTACGCATATTGAGCATAATGTGTGTATGTTTGAAATGCTTGGTATGTGTGGGATCCGACAAACTAGTTGTTTATCCTTGGCAGCCTCTCATATGGGGAAATGTAGTCTCGTGCTTCTGGGCGATAGTAGTCCGCTACAGCCCGGTTCACCGGAGTCCTGCTAGCCCAGCACTACTGCTTGGACACTTGACTGGCCGGCATGTGTTTCACTTCGTTCCTATGTCTGTCCCTTCGGGGAAATGTCACGCGGTGTTATTCGGAGTCCTGCCTAGCCTGCTACAGCCCGGGATACCGGAGTCCTGTTAGCCCAGTGCTACAGCCCGAATACATACGTTGATGACCGACATGCTCGATGTGATCCATGTATGCCTGTCCCCATGGGTTAGCGCCGCTTTGGGTTCACGACTAGCCATGTCGGCCCGGGTTCTTCGTCATATGGATGCTAGCGACACTATCATATACGTGAGCCAAAAGACGCAAACGGTCCCGGGCCATGGTAAGGCGACACCCGTGGGAATACCGTGCGTGAGGCCGCAAAGTGATATGATGTGTTACATGCTAGATCGGTGTGACTTAGGATCGGGGTCCTGACAATAAGATACCTCATTCTCACCTCAAGTATTCATATTGAAAGACATATATCATGTGTTCTCATCTCTGAATATTCAATCCGACAAGACAAAACTTTGAAGGGTAAAGATTCAATTAATCATAACAAGAGTATAGAGGGGAGAAACATCATATGATCCGACTATATTAAAAAATCCCATGATATAGATCACGAGAGAGAGAGAGAGAGAGAGAGATCAAACACATAGCTACTGGTACAAACCCTCAGCCCGAGGGTGGACTACTCCCTCCTCATCATGGTGGCCGCCGGGATGATTAAGATGGCCACCGGAGATGATTCCCCCCTCCGGCAGGGTGCTGGAACGGGGTCTAGATTGGTTCTTGCGGATACAGAGACCTTGCGGCGACGGAACTTCTGATCTAGGTTAACCCCGATGGATTTCAAAATATTTGTGAATTTATAGGGTAAAGAGGGGCTGCGGGAGGCTACCGAGGTGGGCACAACCCACCTGAGCGTGCCAGGGGGCCCTGGCGTGCCCTGGTGGGTTGTGCCCCCCTCGGGGCACCCCCCAGGTGTAGCTCTGGCCCATTGGGTTCCTTCTAGTCCATAAAAAATCTCCGTGAAGTTTCCTTGCGTTTGGACCCTGTTTGGTATTGATTTCCTGTGATGTTAAAAAGAAGCAAAAAACAGCAACTGACACTGGGCACTGGGTCAATAGGTTAGTCCCAAAAAATTATATAAAGTTGCTATAAAATGATTGTAAAACATCCAAGATGATAATATAATGGCATGAATACTTCATAAATTATAGATACGTTGGAGACGTATCACGGACCAAGGACACATTTGTATCTCAGTGCGGAGCTATTGTTAGAGACAGCGTCCCGATCAGCATCCAGCGATGGAATAAGAGTAAGGATGACCCTTAAGTTTCTTATGTCCAAGATAGACTGAAAGGTGATCTTTGGACCTCGCTAATGAAAAATTTTCAGCCTCCCGCCAGAGGAGGATCCGAATAACCCAGTTATAGAGCCAAAGGTCAAGGCGTTTGTTCTTAAAAAGATGGCAGATCTATTCAGGAACTAGAAAAAAGAGTTGAACACAAAGTTTGTCGACAAAGAGAAGACTCCAGAATTCACAGGTTGATATGAGAAGATAAGAGATCACTGGCCCACATTTGTGGCCTACAAGAAATCAGAGAAGGGTCTGAAAAGGCCAGTGACAAACAAGAAAAATGCTGCAAAGAAGAAGTATCACCATCACACGGGTCAAGTGGCTACTACAAAGCTCGGCCGTTGTGGGACAAAGCTGAGCAAGACCTGCTTGCTGAAGGGGTCCAACCAGCTACATTGAACTGGCCAGATTGTTCAAGGACTTGGTTCTTCGGGGTTGGGGGAACTTTGGACCCAGAATTAGGGGGGTGTCATTGGACGGATGAGCAACTTGCAATTCCCATCAAGAAGCTTCAGAAATATATCAGGGAAGTGTAGGAAGGGACGTTCATTCCCAACAGAGAGAAGGACGAGCTGATAGAGGCCCTCGGGAATCCTGAGCACCCTGGACGAACACGAGGTAGACAGGCTCCGTTCGGTGGGTGCATGGGTTTCCCGGCAGCGGTGGTTACAGAAGCCGAGAGAGAAAGAGGAAAGTGGAAGCGAGCTAAATGGAGAAGCTTAATGCAAGAATAGCAACGCTAGAGGAACTTAAGAGGCAGCGAGCTACCGACCAACCATCTCAGCGGCACAAAGATCCTTGCTTCGACGCTGCCCCAGAAGCTACCCCACCATCTCAGCGGAGAAGCAGTGTGGCTTCCATGGAGCTTGTTCATCCTGATTTCACGGATCCTCGCTACCCAATGGATAGCATCACGGAGGCTAAAAATGCGAGCTAATGACGAAATGCCAGAACCTGACTTTGAAGGCAGCGGTCGGCTCTGTTATACCTCCTCAAGCTGAGGGAACTTTTCATTGCCATCTGATTCCACATGGATATGCAGTTGTGACGGTGGATGAAATAATGGAGGGATTTGAGGATCTGGAGCTGGACTTCTCTACAGGTGAAGGGGACATTCATCTGGGAGCTGCTTTAAGGAAAACCCCAGCACCTGCGAGCTGATGACGCGTGGCAGCATTTTGGTCCTGGTTGGTGTTACCAACAAGAACTAAAGGTCCTCCTGCCTGGGCGCCCCGTAGCGGCCACGTGGAGCCTCATCTGTCATGGTTCGTAAGAAAATCGAGACTAAATATTTTGGGCTTTAGTCCCGACCCTTTAGTCCCGGTTCCAGAACCGGGACTAAAGGGCCTCTGGAACCGGGACTGATGCCCTGTTTTCTACTAGTGTTGCAATGGTAGCCGCAGCCGGGCTTATAAACCAGTGCGAGCGCGTCTCGCTTGGCGAGGTTGGACTAAACTCCCACCACCCCTCGGTCGTGCCAGGAACAACCCTTTAGTCCCGTTTGGTGGCTCCAACTGGGACTAAAGGCCCCCATTTAGTCCCGGTCCGAGGAACCAACTGAGACTAAAGGCCTAGGTTTCGCGCCTTTTGGGTTGGTGAAATTCACCTTTAGTCCCGGTTGGTGGCTTGGACCTAGACTAAAGAGCCACCAACCAGGACTAAATGGTGGGGTATATAAGCAGGACTTAGGAAATTTTCCAAAAGCCATCTGCAGTTTCCACCGACGGCGCCGAAGACCACCTTGACGCCGCTAGGCTACCAGACCTCGTTGTTGCCTCCCCGGGCCTGCTCCTCGTCGCCGCCCCCAATGCCGTCCCCGAGCCCCTACCGACGCCGTCCCAGAGCCCGCTCGCTCCTTGTTGCCGGCCGGACCTCCCCGAGCATCGCCGTGCCCCCAAGAGCCGCCCGTCCGTGTCGCCGGTCGGACCTCGTTGCCGGCCCTCCTCCCCAATCCCGCTGCCGACTGCTACTACTAGTCCCTCAACGAGCCTTCGTGTCCTCCTCGGTGAGCACTCTTTCCCCCTCTGTTTCTGTCAATTTTCTGTCAAGTTTTTGGCTTAGGGAGAACAATTTATGCTCAAGTTCAACATGATTTCTAGCGAGCATATTATCAATGTGTAAGAAAGAGTGATCTTAATGGTGATGGAAATTAGTCATAGAAATTAGTGTGAAAATTTTGTTCATTGAAATTAGTGTTCATTTTATCTTTTTTGTCATAGAAATTAGTGTGAAATTAATGGTGATAGAAATCTAGTGAGCATATAAACTAGGTCATAAAAATTAGTGTGGAATTTCTTTCATAGAAATGGTGATAGAAATCCAGTGAGCATACAAACAAATTGAAGAACAAAATTTTTGCATTAGAGTTCATTTTGTCTTTTTGTATGTTTTAATGCAAGCATCTTTTGGGCAATCTTTGAACATGAAGTAGAAACATTTTGATGTCATCTTGCTAGTAGATTTTAGTTCATGCCATGTTGGGACTTGTAGTGAGTGCTACAAGCTTGTAACTTGCTATCTATTCATTTCTGCCATGCCATGCTATTATTCTAAGTCTGAAACTGGCAGTATTAATACTTTGCATTTTGCCTTGAGTTTGCAACAAATCTGCGCATCTTTGGATCATGATCCGTAAGGGTGTTTTGTTGAGGGTAATTAGTACATGCTTTCCATGCTGTTTGTTGCCATGAAAAATGGTTGTAGCATATATTTTACTTGCCTCAAAGATTTCATCATGAATCTGTTTTCTGCCACTATGCAAATATCACTAAGTCTAAAAATCTCTTAATACTTGTCAACTTGATCATGATGATTGCCATTGATCTAGGGGTCATTCGAATTGGATCGGTAAGCATATTTTTCCATGTGTTACATGCACATTCATGTCATGCCATTTGTTGCCATGCAAAAATTATGTAGCATGTTCTAATTTTGCTTTCAAATTGGTATCTAGCTATAATGGACAGATTTGCATTCCATTACTTTGATCACCATTGGAGTTCCGTGCATCCGTTTGCCATGATCCTTAGGTCCATTTCAACTAAAATCTTCCATTCTATCCAGTGGCATACTTGAGTTTGCCCAATTTATTTTCACTCGGTGGAATTACAGGTTGTGGTGTTGCATCTCCATGGAGTTGGTTCGTGATCGTCTCTCCATTGTTCAACAAAAGGTGTCCATTTGATGTATGTTGAGTTTTGTTTATAGGATGATGGTTGGTTCATTTGTTGAGTTGTGTATTCATATTATGTATAAATCTAGTATTCATCTTGTATTCATTTTGTATTCATCTTGTGTATAAATCTTGTATTCATCTTGTACAAATATCATCGTAACTTTGACATGAGGGGGGGGGGTCGTTAAAACATAACCCCGATAACTTTGATTTTGAGGCATATGAAAACATGATTTGCATGTCGGACATGCATGAGAGAGGCGCTCCGCAAGGTTTTCAGAGCTGTTCATTGACTTAGAAAATTTCATGTTGTTCATTTACTTCGACATGTGTGTGTGTGTGTGGGGGGGGTCATTAAAACATAATCCCGATAACTTCGGTATAACATCAACATGAGGGGGAGGAGTCCTCGACGATCTCCGGAGGAGGACCCGACGATTGCCGGAGTAGTTGCCATGTTGTGATTAGGTCTATGTTTTCCACTAATCCATCTCTCATGGTTGTATATTGCCATGTTGTAATATTTGTAGAAACTATGGAACACGACAGAGACTTAGAACAAGAAGAGATATTGGGGAATATAATCCGCGACGGAGGTGATGATATCACCTTGTCATTTCTGAATGACACCGATGGTGAGGGAAGAGAGGATGACGACTCCGGTGATCGAATTGAGGGAGGAGATGACTGCTCCGCCGGTGTTGGATCCTCAACTGTAGCGAAGTCCGGCGAGATATATATATATTAATTAAGCCTCTGTTGACTAGATGTATTAATTGTTTTGTTTGTACATATATTAGCGCTTCTTTCTTCTTTTAGCCCTCCAGATCGAGCCAAATTCTATAAGGAGATGAGGCCTGAAGAAAAGGTTGAGTGAGAATGAAAGGTTCACGATCGAAGAAGTTGCTTCAGATGGCAAACCGACTCTTCCCAAGCGGTCCTCAGACAAATTTATACATCAGTGTAGAGTTGTTGTTAGGGACAACATCCCGATCAACATCCAAGAATGGAATAAGAAGAAGGACAATGAAGTTTCTTATGTCGGAGAAAGACAGAAAGATGAGCTTTGGAACTCGCTCATGACAAATTTCAGCCTACTTCCCGAGGAGGATCCAAATAACCCAGTTATAGAGTGAAAAGTCAAGGTGTGGGTTCTTAAGAAGATGGTCGAGTGATACGTCTCCAACGTATCTGTAATTTTTGTTTGTTCCATGCTGTTATAATATCATTCTTGGATGTTTTACAATCATTTTATAGCAACTTTATATCATTTTTTGGGACTAACCTATTGACCCAGTGCCCAGTGCCAGTTGCTGTTTTTTTGCTTCTTTTTAACATCACAGGAAATCAATACCAAACAGGGTCCAAACGCAAGGAAACTTCACCAATAATAAGAATATCATATTTCTTCTTGACAGTAGAAAGAGGAAATTCAAAACCTCCAATAATAATAGTTGGAATTTTTCCAATAGAATTGATACTGTGAACTTGAGGTTGTTTCCTCGGAAAGTTTATCGTATGCTCATTACCATTAACATGAAAGGTGACATTGCCTTTGTTGCAATCAATAACAGCCTCTGCAGTATTCAAAAAGGGTCTACCAAGGATAATCGACATACTATCGTCCTCGGGAATATCAAGAATAACAAAGTCCGTTAAGATAGTAACGTTTGCAACCACAACAGGCACATCCTCACAAATACCAACAGGCATAGCAGTTGATTTATCAGCCATTTGCAAAGATATTTCAGTAGGTGTCAACTTATTCAATTCAAGTCTACGATATAGAGAGAGAGGCATAACACTAACACCGGCTCCAAGATCACATAAAGTAGTTTTAACATAGTTTCTTTTAATGGAGCATGGTATAGTTGGTACTCCTGGGTCTCCTAGTTTCGTTGGTATTCCACCCTTAAAAGTATAATTAGCAAGCATGGTGGAAATTTCAGGTTCTGGTATCTTTCTTTTATTTGTAATAATATCTTTCATGTACTTAGCATAAGGATTCACTTTAAGCATATCAGTCAGACGCATACACAAAAAAGATAGGTCTAATCATTTCATTAAAGCGCTCAAAATCCTCATCATCCTTTTTCTTGGATTGTTTAGGAGGAAAAGGCATGGGTTTCTGAACCCATGGTTCTCTTTCTTTACTGTGCTTCCTAGCAACAAAGTCTCTCTTATCATAACGTTGATTCTTTGGTTGTGGGTTATCAATATCAATAGCAGGTTCAATCTCTACATCATTATTATTGCTAGGTTGAGCATCAACATGAACATTATCACTTGGTTCATGTTCATCACCAGATTGTGTCTCAGCATCAGAAATAGAAATATCATTGGGATTCTCAGGTGTGTCAACAACAGGTTCACTAGAAGCATGCAAAGTCCTATCAGTTTTCTTTTTCTTCCTCTTAGAAGGACTAGGTGCCTCTACATTATTTCTATGAGAATCTTGCTCAATTCTCTTAGGGTGGCCCTCAGGATACAAAGGTTCCTGAGTCATCTTACCCGTTCTAGTAGCTACACTAACAACAGAGTCATGTTTATTATTTAATTCATCGAGCAAATCATTATGAGCCTTGAGTACTTGTTCTACTTGAGTGGTAACCATGGAAGCATGTTTACTAATGAGTTTAAGTTCACTCTTAACTCTATCCATATAATCACTCAAGTGTCCAATCATATAAGCATTTTGTTTCAATTGTCTACCAACATAAGCGTTGAAGTTTTCTTGTCTAGCCATAAAGTCATGAAATTCATCCAAGCATTGGCTAGCAAACTTAGTAGACGGGATTTCAACTTTATCATATCTATAGAGAATTTACCTTTACTACCTGTGTCGGGTTATCAAGACCATCTATTTATTCAATAGGTGGTGTATTAAGGCCATGTATTTCTTCAACAGGAGGTAAATTCTTAACATCTTCAGCTTTAATACCTTTTTCTATCATATATTTCTTTGCCTCTTGCATATCTTTAGGTCTGAGAAATAGAACACCTCTTTACTTTGAAGTTGGCTTAGGAGTTGGCTCAGGAAGTGGCTCAGGAAGTGTACAATTATTTTCATTAGTCAACATATTATTCAATAGCAATTCAGCTTGATTGACAGTTCTTTCCCTGAAAACACAACCAGCACAACTATCCAGGTGGTCCTTGGAAGCATCGGTTAGTCCATTATAAAAGATATCAAGTATTTCATTTTTTTTGAGAGGATGATCAGGCAAGGCATTAAGTAATCGGAGAAGCCTCCCCCAAGCTTGTGGGAGACTCTCTTCTTCAATTTGCACAAAATTATATATTTCCCTTAGAGCAGCTTGTTTCTTATGAGCAGGGAAATATTTAGCAAAGAAGTAATAAATCATATCCTGGGGACTACGCACACAACCAGGATCAAGAGAATTAAACCAAGTTTTAGCATCACCCTTTAATGAGAACGGAAATATATTAAGGATATAGTAGTAGCGATATTTCTCATCATTAGTGAACAGGGTGGCTATATCATTTAACTTAGTAAGATGTGCCACAACAGTTTCAGATTCATAGCATAAAAAGGATCAGATTCAACCAAAGAAATTATCTCAAGATCGACAGAAAAATCATAATCCTTATCAGTAACAAAGATAGGTGAAGTAGCAAAAGCAGGGTCATATTTCATTCTAGCATATAGAGACTTCTGTTTCAGTTTAGCTAATAACTTCTTAAGATCAGATCTATCATTGCAAGCAAGAAAATCTCTAGCAGTTTCTTCATCCATAACATAACCCTCAGGAATAACAGGTAATTCATATTTAGGGGGAGAACCTTCATCATCACTATCATCAATAATTTCATTTTCAATAATTTCATTCTCTCTAACCCTAGCAAGTTGTTCATCAAGATATTCACCTAATGGCACAGTAGTATCAAGCATAGAAGTAGTTTCATCATAAGTATCATGCATAGTAGAAGTGGCATCATCAATAACATGCGACATATCAGAATTAATAGCAGAACCAGGTTTAGGTGTCGCAAGCTTACTCATAAAAGAAGGACAATCAAGTGCAGAGCTAGATGGCAGTTCCTTACCTCCCCTCGTAGTTGTGGGATAATTCTTAGTTATTTCGTCTTTCAAGTTCCTCCTAGTGATCAGCAGATATAAATCCCAAGTGACTCGAAGAACATATGCTCCCCGGCAATGGCGCCAGAAAATAGTCTTGATAACCCACAAGTATAGGGGATCGCAACAGTTTTCGAGGGTAGAGTATTCAACCCAAATTTATTGATTCGACACAAGGGGAGCCAAAGAATATTCTCAAGTATTAGCAGTTGAGTTGTCAATTCAACCACACCTGGGTAACTTAGTATCTGCAGCAAAGTATTTAGTAGCAAAGTAGTATGGAAGTAACGGTAACAGTAGCAAAAGTAACAGTAGCAGTTTTGTAGTAATTGTAACAGCAGCAACAGTAAAGTAAACAAGAAAAGAGCAATATGTGGAAAGCTCGTAGGCATTGGATCAGTGATGGATAATTATGTCGGATGCGATTCCTCATGTAATAGTTATAACATAGGGTGACACAGAACTAGCTCCAGTTCATCAATGTAATGTAGGCATGTATTCCGAATATAGTCATACGTGCTTATGGAAAAGAACTTGCATGCCATCTTTTGTCCTACCCTCCCGTGGCAGCAGGGTCCTATTGGAAACTAAGGGATATTAAGGCCTCCTTTTAATAGAGTACCGGACCAAAGCATTAACACCTAATGAATACATGAACTCCTCAAACTACGGTCATCACTGGTAATTATCCTGATTATTGTCACTTCGGGGTTAACGGATCACAACACATAATAGGTGACTATAGACTTGCAAGATAGGATCAAGAACTCACATATATTCATGAAAACATAATAGGTTCATATCTGAAATCATGGCACTCGGGCCCTAGTGACAAGCAATAAGCATAGCAAAGTCATAGCAACATCAATCTCAGAACATAATGGATACTAGGGATCAAACCCTAACAAAACTAACTCGATTACATGGTAAATCTCATCCAAGCCATCACTGTCCAGCAATGCTATGATGGAATTACTCACGCACGACGGTGAGCATCATGAAATTGGTGATGGAGGATGGTTGATGATGACGACGGTGACGAATCCCCCTCTCCGGAGCCCCGAACGGACTCCAGATCAGCCCTCCTGAGAGAGTTTAGGGCTTGGCGGCGGCTCCGTATCGTAAAACGCGATGAATCTTTCTCTCTGATTTTTTTCTCCGCGAATGTGAATATATGGAGTTGGAGTTGAGGTGGGTGGAGCTTCAGGGGGCCCACGAGGCAGGGGGAGCGCCCCCCACCCTCGTGGATAGGGTGTGGGCCCATGACATTGATTCTTTCGCCAATATTTTTTTATTAATTCCAAATATTTGCTTCGTGGATTTTCAGGTCACTCCGAGAACTTTTATTTCTGCACAAAAATAACACCACGGCAGCTCTGCTAAAAACAACGTCAGTCCGGGTTAGTTCCATTCAAATTATGCAAATTAGAGTGCAAAACAATGGCAAAAGTGTTTGGAAAAGTAGATACGACGGAGACGTACCAAAGTGCATAGATGCTTTTATTACTAAGTATTTTCCGCCCACGAAATTATTTCCCCTCAGGATGCAAATCATGAATTTTAAGAACCTTGAGCATGAAACTGATGCTAAGAAAGTGTCCTACCCATAGTTTAAATCTTTGGATGATCATACAAAAAAATTATGCGGGATTGAATTTTGTGTCTAGAAATCTTTTAGATTCCACCATGGGAGGTACTTTGATGGAAATTACTTTGGGTGAAGCTACTAAGTTACTTGATAATATTATGGCGAATTATTCACAATGGCATACCGAAAGAGCTCCTACTAGTAAAAAAGTTAATTTGGTAGAAGAAATAAATTCTTTGAGTGAAAAAGTTGATGCTCTTATGAAGTTGTTTGCTAATAAAAATGCTCCTATTGATCTTAATGATGAGCCTTTGTCTACTTTGATTGAGCAAAATAGTGATGCCATAGATGTGAATTTTGTTTCACAAAACAATTTTAGTAACAATACTTATAAAGGTAATTTTAATCCTAGACCTTTTCTGGGAAATTCCTCTAATAATTATGGTAATTCCTATGCTAACCTTTCTTATCATAATAATAGAAGCACCTCTGATCTTGAGAATAATATTAAATAATTTATCAATGCTCAAAAGAATTTTAATACTATGATAGAAGAAAAGTTGAGTAAGATTGATGATATGTCTAGAAGCATTGATAGAATTTCTCATGATGTAGAAAATCTCAAGATGAAAATTTTTGTGCCTACGGTTGAAGAATCAACTAAAGCTTTATATGTTTATATGGATGAAAGTAAGAAAGAACTGCTATGCTTAGAGCTAGAAGAGAATTTTTAGAAAAGGCATTTTCTAGTGATGGCTTTCATAAAAATGATGAAGATCTTAAAATGGTTGGTGTTTCTTCTATTGATTCTTTGTTTAGTAAAATTGATATTGATGAAAAAGGGACTGAAGAAGCATCAACTTTATTCAGAAGGTGTCCCGATAATTTGGAGGGTGAAAATCTTGTTGAGAAAATTGATAAAAGTGGGTTTGGAGAGGTCAAAACTTTAACTAGTGATGTGCCCACTCTTTTGGATTACAAAGATTTTAATTATGATAATTGTTCTTTGATTGATTGTATTTCTTTGTTGCAATCCATGATAAATTGACCCCATGCTTATGAACAAAATAAAGCTTTTACTAAACATATTGTTGATGCCATGATGAAGGCTTTGGAAGAAAAGTTGGAATTAGAGATTTCAATTCCTAGAAAATTACATGATGAATGGGAACCTACTATCAAAGTAAAGATTAAAAATTATGAGTGTTTTGCTTTATGTGACTTGGGTGATAGTGTTTCTACAATTCCGAAATCTTTATGTGATGTGCTTGGTCTTATCGATATTGAAGAATGTTCTTTAAATTTGCACTTAGCGGATTCTACTATTCAAAAGCCTATGGGAAGAATTAATGATGTTCTTATTCTTGCAAATAGGAATTATGTGCCCATAGATTTTATTGTTCTTGATATTTATTGCAATCCTCTTGTCCAATTGTTCTTGGTAGACCGTTTTTACGTACTATTGGTGCTGTGATTGATATGAAAGAAGGCAATATTAAATTTCAATTCCCACTAAGGAAGTGTATGGAACACTTCCCTATAATAAGATTTAGACCACCATATGAATAAATCATGAGGGTATCCTATGGATCTAGAAATAAAGATGACAACACTTAGATCCTTTGCATTATTCCTAGCTAGGGGCATAAAACTATAACGTTTGTTGGGAGGCAACCCAATGAATAAAATTTATTTTTTCCTTTTTCTTTCTGTTCTTGAGTGCTTGCACAATTATGCTACTGTTATGATTGTGTTTTTATGTTTTAATTAGTGTTTGTGCTAAGTAAAGTCTTTGGGATCATGTTGGGTGATAGTCGATTTGATCTTGTTGGAAAATAGAAACTTCTGCGTCCAGAAAAACATTTTCCAAAAATCACAGAATTGACAAATGCTTCTGAATTTCTTTACACAAGATTGATGTACAAATTGCCTACATCGTCTTGATATTTCAGAACTTTTGGAGTTACAGAAGTATACAAAGTTTTCAGATTGCTACAAACTGTTCTGTTTTTGACAGATTCTGTCTTCTTTGCGTTGTGTGCTTATTTCGATGATTATATGGTTTGTATTGGAGGGTATAAGCTATAGCAAAGTTGGAATACAGTAGATATAATGCAAACATAAAATATGAATGGGTTTGCAACAATACTTAGAGTAGTGATTTGCTTTGTTATACTAACGGATCTCATGAAGGTTTTGTTGAGTTTTGTGTGGTTGAAGTTTTCAAGTTTTGGGTGACATCACGATGGATGAAGGAATAAGGAGTAAGAAGAGCTTAAGCTTGGGGATTCCCATGGCACCGCAAGTTAATATCCAAAGAGAAGCAAGCAACTAAGCTTGGGGATGCCCGAGTGGCATCCTCTCTTTCTTCTAACGACCATCATCATTTTACTTGAAGCTATATTTTTATTCGTCACTATCATGAGTTTTGCTTGGAGCGTATTGTATGATATGAGTCTTTGCTTGTTTTGTTTTTTATTTTGTGTCGTCTATCCTTTCTAGACACACCTATTTGAGAGAGCCAAATTTGTGCTATGACTTGTTAGAATAGCTCTCTATGCTTCACTTAAATCTTTATGAGGTATGGAATTGTTCTAGTGCTTCACTTATATCTTTTTGAGCATGGCGTGCTTTAGTATTTTTGAAGAAATGCTCTCATGCTTCACTTAGATTTATTTGAGAGTTAGTAATTTTTTTAAAGAAATTCTCTCTTGCTTCACTTCAATTATTTTGAGAGAAGAAACTTTTTATGCTCATGTTCTTCACTTAGATTTGTTTGAGCTATCAAAATTAACATATGAAATTAGTCTCAAAGTGATAGATATTTAAGAGGGATATAATAAAAACTTTCATGAAGATCATTGGACATAATAAACATGATGCCTTGTAATAATTTTTTGATATGATGATATAATATGTGAGTCATGTTGATGAGTAATTATGCTTTCTTAAGAATATTGGTGTTAAGGTTTGTGATTCCCTATGGAAGCACGAAAGTCAACCATTATGCAATGAAACTACATCCTACTTGTGGTGCATTATTCGGTTTTAGTTATGCTTAATGCTCGCTTATGAGATTTTTTGTTTCTTGGTTGGATGCTTCTCAATCTTTTGCTAGCCTTCACTTGCACTAAGTATGATCTCTACTTGTGCATCCAAAATCCTTAAAACAAGTTTTGCCATATGAGTGCACTATACCTACCTATATGCGGTATTGTTTTGCCGTTCTAAGCAAATCTGTATGTGCCATCTCTAATTTTCAAAATAAATTTCCCTTTTGTGTGCTCGTACCGCTCATAAAACGGTAGGGGGTGTCCGATATATTTCCATGCTAGATGTGTTATTCTCAAGATAAGTGTTTATTCACTTGTCATTGCATGAGAGTACGGAAAAGGTATTTGGGATGCCCAGTCCCGAAATGAAAAATGAATTTACTTTATGTTGTCAAATAATAAATTCATTGGAAAGTGTTGGTATAGAAGGCAACCGTGGATACGGCTAGCCATGAAAAGTGAAAGTATGGTGGAAAAAGGAATAAACTTTATTTTTTGTCGGGGGACCGCCTATGATATATCTAGCATGGAAAGTATTGGGAACTACTCGATCGTTTTCATTAACAGGAAAAGCATGCCACCCAAAATGTTTTTATATCTATCTTTTTCTCTTTGAGCTCTAGCACCTCTACAAATCCCTACTTCCCTCTACGAAGGGCCTTTCTATTTACTTTATGCAATTTTTATTTTGAGTCTCCATTTTCTCTTATAAAGCACCAATGAAGGGGCACTATGATAGTAGTTGAGCATTGGGTGTAGCTAATATTCGAGTGTGTTTCATGAATCGATCCATGATTGAGCATAATGGGCTAGGGATACCTTGCTTTAGTGTTGATATTTTGAAAGACATGGTTGCTTGCTGATATGCTTGAGTATTGAAGTTTTCATGTTAAAACTAGACTATTGCTTTGAATCATATAAAAGACCAAATGACCATGCTTCAAAGAAAAGAATATGTGATGAACATGTTAGGAAGCATTCCACATCAAAAATTCTATTTTTATTATTTACCTACTCGAGGACGAGCAGGAATTAAGCTTGGGAATGCTGATACGTCTCCAACGTATCTATAATTTTTGATTGTTCCATGCTATTATATTACCATTCTTGGATGTGTTACAATCATTTTATAGCAACTTTGTATCATTTTTCGGGACTAACCTATTGACATAGTGCCTAGTGCCAGCTGCTGTTTTTTTCTTGTTTTTTACTTCGCAGAAAATCAATTCCAAACGGAGTCCAAACGCAGTGAAACTGTTTGGAGAATTTTTCTGGGCCAGAAGACACAAGATGGGCCAAAGAAGTACCCGCCCTAGTGGGTTGTGCACACCTTGTTGGCCTCTCGCACCGCCTCTTCGCTCTATAAATACCCAAATATTCCAGAAACCCTAGGGGAGTCGACGAAAATCAATTCAAGCTACCGCAATTTGTAGAAACCACAGATCCAATCTAGACACCACCACAGAGGGGTTCATCATCCTCATTGGTGCCTCTCCCATGATGCGTGAGTAGCTCATTGTAGACCCACGGGTCCGTAGTTAGTAGCTAGATGGCTTCCTCTCTCTCTTTTGATTCTCAATACAATGGTCTCTTGGAGATCTATTTGATGTAACTCTTTTTGCGATGTGTTTGTTTGGATCCGATGAACTTTGAGTTTATGATCAGATCTATGTTTTTATCCACGAAAGTTATTTGAGTCTTTTGATCTCTTATATGCATGAATACTTATAGCCTCGTATTTCTTCTTCGAATCTTTGGTTCAGTTAGGGCAACTAGATTGATTTTTCTTGCCATGGGAAGAGGTGCTTTGTGATGGGTTTGATCTTGTGGTGCTTGATCCCGGTGATAGAAGGGGAACCGACACGTATGTATCCTTGCTATTAAGGATATCAAGATGGGGTCTATTTCTACATAAATAGATCTTGTCTAAATCATGTCATCCACTACTGCAGAATGCTGCTAATGCGACACTACGATCAGAGACCCTTCAAGAAACTGTGTGCGATGCAATAATCGCAAACGGTGGTGTCAGAGAACCATAAAAAATGTCCAAAATGTTTGCGATGACGGATGCATCAAACACGGTTCAGATTTTAGTTGCGTGCGCGATGCAGGGCATACGCTTCAGTTCAATTAACTATTTGCGATGAGGTGGAACAAAATAAACGAGCAGCCAGATGAAGGCGTGTGCGATACACAACATACGGTTCACTAGGATGAACTGGTTGTGATTAGGAAACACAAAAGAAATGGCCAGGCAGATCAAGGTGTGTGCGATATACGGCATGCGGTTCACTCGGATGAACTATTGGCGTTGAGACAAGAGAACAGAAATGGTTCAATATAACAAGATGTGTGCGATACGTGGCAAACGGGTCTGTAATCAGAAATGTGAGCGAAGACCGATAATAACACAGGCGATTGCTTCTAATAAGACGTATGTGATATGCTCTGTTTACACAACATGTATTGGCCATTGGGGGACGGGCGGTCATCCGGATACGCCGTAAGGACGCGAAGAGGCATCCTATATCAGCAAGGCCTAGTTGTTCCACCAGTAGCTCATCTAAGAGAACTCTCAAGTTAAGTGTGCCCAGGCTGGATCAGCCATGGGATGGGTGACTGGATGGGAAGTTGTGTTGATGTTAAATTAACTGATAGGATGGGTCATATTGGTCAAATGACCAAAATGACCCATTCCCTCAGCTAATTTAACCTCGAGGTCCTTGTTTTTTATTCTTATTTTATTTTTAACATATGTTAAAGAAGGTCTACCGCATTACTTTTTGAGAATGTGTATACGTGGCATATAGTTGATCCATCCGACCTGTTTGTGATGGAATAAGCCGTGTGTGTTGTGGGCAAACGCTTGCTAGTGTACAACCGTTTGCGATTGATGAATGTTGGGGAACGTAGTAATTTCAAAAAATTTCCTACGAACACGCAAGACCATGGTGATGGCATAGCAACGAGAGGGAAGAGTGTCCGTCCACGTACCCTCGTAGACCGAAAGCGGAAGCGTTATAACAACGCGGTTGATGTAGTCGTACGTCTTCACGATCCGACCGATCCAAGCACGGAGCGTCGGCACCTCCGAGTTACGCACGTTCAGCTCGATGGCGATCCCGGACTCGATCCAGCAAAGTGTCGGGGATGAGTTCCGTCAACCGACGGCGTGGTGGCGATGTTGATGCTCCACCGACGCGGGGCTTCGCCTAAGCTCATGACGACATGACTTCTCCGCGCGGGGCTTCGCCTAAGCTCTCTGACGATATGACCGAAGTGGAATATGGTGGAAGGGGCACCGCACACGGCTAAGGAACGATCCGTAGATCAACTTGTGTGTTCTAGGGTGCCCCTGCCCCGTATATAAAGGAGCCAAGGGGAGGTGGCGGCCAAGGAGGAGGCGCGCAAGGGAGTCCTACTCCTCCGGAGTAGGATTCCCCTCAATCCTAGTTGGATTAGGATTCCGGAGGGGAAAGAGAGAGGGGGCGGCCCACCTTTCCTAGTCCTAATAGGACTAGGGGAAGAAGCGTAGCGACCACCTAGGGCTGGCCCTTTCTCTTTTCCACCAAGGCCCACTATGGCCCATGTAGTTCCCGGGGGGTTCCGGTAACCTCCCGGTACTCCGGTAAATTCCCGATTTCACTCGGAACACTTCCGATGTCCAAATGTAGGCTTCCAATATATCAATCTTTACTCGTCATGTCCGTGATCACATCCGGGACTCCGAACAACCTTCGGTGCATCAATACTTATAAACTCATAATGAACTGTCATCGAAACGTTAAGCGTGCGGACCCTACGGGTTCGAGAACTATGTAGACATGACCTAGAACCATTCTCGGTCAATAACCAATAGCGGAACCTGGATGCCCATACTGGTTCCTACATATTCTACGAAGATCTTTATCGGTCAAACCGCATAACGACATCGTTGTTCCTTTGTCATCGGTATGTTACTTACCCGAGATTCGATCGTCGGTATCAATACCTAGTTCAATCTCGTTACGTAAGTCTCTTTACTCGTTCAAGTAATACATCATCTCACAACTAACTCATTAGTTGTAATGCTTCAAGGCTTAAGTGATGTGTATCACCGAGAAGGCCTAGAGATACCTCTCCGAGCAATCGGAGTGACAAAACCTAATCTCGAAATCGCCAACCCAACAAGTACCTTTGGAGACACCTGTAGTACTCCTTTATAATCACCCGATTCGTTGTGACGTTTGGTAGTACCAAAGTGTTCCTCCGTAAACGGAGTTGCATAATCTCATAGTTACAGGAACATGTATGGGTCATGAAGAAAGCATTAACAACATACTAAGCGATCAAGTGTTAAGCTAACGGAATGGGTCATGTCAATCACATCATTCTCCTAATGATGTGATCCCATTAATCAAATGACAACACATGTCTATGGTTAGGAAACATAACCATCTTGATTAATGAGCTAGTCTTGTAGAGGCATACTAGTGACTATCTGTTTGTCTATGTATTCACACATGTATTATGTTTCCTGTTAATACAATTCTAGCATGAATAATAAATATTTATCATGGTATAAGGAAATAAATAATAACTTTATTATTGCCTCTAGGGCATATTTCCTTGAGTCTCCCACTTGCACTAAGAGTCAATAATCTAGATTACATAGTAATGATTCTAACACCCATGGAGTCTTGGTGCTGATCATGTTTTGCTCGTGGAAGAGGCTTAGTCAGCGGATCTGCAACATTCAGATCCGTATGTATTTTGCAAATCTCTATGTCTCCCACTTGGACTTGGTCCCGAATGGAATTGAAGCGTCTCTTGATATGCTTGGTCCTCTTGTGAAATCTGGATTCCTTTGCCAAGGCAATTGCACGATATTGTCACGGAAGATCTTCATCGGTCCCGATGCACTAGGTATGACACCTAGATCGAAATGAACTCTTTCATCCAGACTCCTTCATTTGCTGCTTACAAGCAGCAATGTACTCCGCTTCACATGTAGATCCCGCCACGGCGCTTTGTTTAGAACTGCACCAACCGACAGCTCCACCGTTTAATAAAAACACGTATCCGGTTTGCGATTTAGAATCGTCCGGATTAGTGTCAAAGCTTACATCGGCGTAAGCATTTACGACTAGCTCTTTGTCACCTCCATATCGAGAAACATATCCTTAGTCCTTTTCGGTATTTCAGGATGTTCTTGACCGCTGTCCGATGATCCACTCTGGATTACTTTGGTACCTTCCTGCCAAGCTTACAGCTAAGCATCGTCAGTCTGGTACACAGCATTGCATACATGATAGAGCCTATGGCTGAAGCATAGGAACATCTTTCATTTCTCTCTATCTTCTCTTGTGGTGGGCATTGAGTCGACTCAATCTTACACCTTATAATACAGGTAAAAACCTTTCTTTGCCTGATCCATTTTGAACTTTTTCAAAACTTTATCAAGGTATGTGCTTTGTGAAAGTCCAATTAAGCGTCTTGATCTATCTCTATAGATCTTGATGCCCAATATGTAAGCAACTTCACGAGGTCTTTCATTGAAAAACTTTTATTCAAGTATCCTTTTATGCTATCCAGAAATTCTATATCATTTCCAATCAATAATATGTCGTCCACATATAATATTAGAAATGCTCTGAGCTCCCACTCACTTTCTTGTAGATCTGAGGCTTCTCCAAAAGTGCATATAAACCCATATGCTTTGATCACACTATCAAAGCGTTTATTCTAACTCCGAGAGGCTTGCACGGACCATAAATTGATCGTTGGAGCTTGCACACTTTGTTAGCACCCTTTGGATCGACAAAACCTTCTGGTTGCATCATATACAACTCTTCTTCTAGAAATCCATTCAAGAATGCAGTTTTACATCCATTTGCCAAATTTCATAATCATAAAATCGGCAATTGCTAACATGATTCGGACAGACTTAAGCATCGCTACGGGTGAGAAAGTCTCATCGTAGTCAACCCTTGAACTTGTCGAAAACCTTTCGCAACAAGTCGAGCTTTGTAGAACAGTTATATTACCATCGGCGTCGGTCTTCTTCTTAAAGATCCATTTATTTTCAATGGCTTGCCGATCATCGGGCAAGTCAACCAAAGTCCATACTTTGTTCTCATACATGGATCCCATCTCAGATTTCATGGCTTCCAGCCATTTTGCGAATCTGGTCTCACCATCGCTTCTTCATAGTTCGTAGGTTCGCCATGGTCAAGTAACATGACTTCCGAATAAGATTACCGTACCACTCAGTGCGTATTTTACTCTGGTTGACCTCTGAAGTTCAGTAGTAACTTGATGCGAAGCTTCATGATCATCATCATTAGTTTCCTCACTAATTGGTGTAGTTGTCACAGGGAACCATTTCTTGTGATGAACTACTTTCAATAAGGGAGCAGATCTGATTATCTCATCAAGTTCTACTTTCCTCCCACTCACTTCTTTCGAGAGAAACTCCTTCTCTAGAAAGGATCCGAATTAACAACGAAAATCTTGCCTTCAGATCTGTGATAGAAGGTGTACCCAACATCTCCTTTGGGTATCCTATGAAGACACATTTTCGATTTGGGTTCGAGCTTATCTGGTTGAAGTTTCTTTACATAAGCATCGCAGCCCCAAACTTTAAGAAACGACAACTTTGGTTTCTTGCCAAACCACAGTTCATAAGGCGTCGTCTCAGCGGTTTTGACGGTGTCCTATTTAACGTGAATGCGGCGTCTCTAAAGCATAACCCCAAAGCGATAGCGGTAAATCGGAAATAGACATCATAGATCGCACCATATCTAGTAAAGTACGATTACGACGTTCGGACACACCATTTCTCTGTGGTGTTCCGGGTGGCGTGAGTTGCGAAACTATTCCACATTGTTTCAAATGTAAACCAAACTCGAAACTCAAATATTCTCCTCCACGATCAGATCGTAGAAACTTTATTTTCTTGTTACGATGATTTTCCACTTCACTCTGAAATTCTTTGAACTTTTCAAATGTTTCAGATTTGTGTTTCATTAAATAGATATACCCATATCTGCTCAAATCATCTGTGAAGGTGAGAAAATAACGATACCCGCCGCGTGCCTCAACATTCATTGGACTACAAACATCGGTATGTATGATTTCCAACAAATCAGTTGCTCGCTCCATAGTTCCGGAGAACGGCGTTTTGGTCATCTTGCCCATGAGGCACGGTTCGCAAGTACCAAGTGATTCATAATCAAGTGATTCCATAAGCCCATCGAGATGGAGTTTCTTCATGCGTTTACACCGATATGACCTAAGCGGCGATGCCACAAATAAGTTGCACTATCATTATCAACTCTGCATCTTTTGGCTTCAACATTATGAATATGTGTATCACTCTTGTCGAGATTCAACAAGAATAGACCATTCTTCAAGGGTGCATGACCATAAAAGATATTACTCATATAAATAGAACAACCATTATTCTCTGATTTAAATGAATAACCGTCTCGCATTAAACAAGATCCAGATATAATGTTCATGCTCAACGCTGGCACCAAATAACAATTATTTAGGTCTAAAACTAATCCCGAAGGTAGATGTAGAGGTAGCGTGCCGACTGCGATCACATTGACTTTGGAACCATTTCCCACGCGCATCGTCACCTCGTCCTTTGCGGTGCTCGTCTATTCCGTAGTCCTGTTTGAGTTGCAAATATTAGCAATGAACCGAGATCAAATACCAGTGCTACTATGAGCTCTAGTAAGGTACACATCAATAACATGTATATCACATATACCTTTGTTCACCTTGCCATCCTTCTTATCCGCCAAATACTTGGGGCAGTTCCGCTTCAGGTGTCGATCGCTTGCGGTAAAACACTCGATTTCAGGCTTAGGTCCAGACTTGGGTTTCTTCTCTTGATCAGCAACTTTCTTGCTGTTCTTTTGAAGTTTCCTTCTTCTTCCCTTTGCCCTTTTCTTGAAACTAGTGGTCTTGTTGACCATCAACACTTGATGCTCTTTCTTGATTTCTACCTCCATGCTTTTTAGCATCGCGAAGAGCTCGAGAATTGTCTTAGTCATTCCTTGCATATTATAGTTCATCACGAAGCTCTTGTAGCTTGGTGGCGTGATTGGAGAATTCATCAATGACACTATCATCCGGAAGATTAACTCCCAGCTGAATTAAGTGATTGTTATACCCAGAAATTTTGAGTATGTGCTCACCGATGAACTATTCTCCTCCATCTTGCAGCTATAGAACTTATTGGAGACTTCATATCTCTCAATCCGTGCATTTGCTTGAAATATTAACTTCAACTCCTGGAACATCTCATATGCTCCATGACGTTCAAAACGTCGTTGAAGACCCGGTTCTAAGCCGTAAAGCATGGCACACTGAACTATTGAGTAGTCATCACTTTGCTTTGCGAGACGTTCACAACTTCGGCTCAGCTCCTACAGACAGGCTGTCACCCAGCGGTGCTTCCAGGGCGTAATTTTTACGTGCAGCAATGAGGATAATCCTCAAATTCGGACCCAGTCCGTGTAATTGCTACCATCATCTTTCAACTTTGCTTTCTCAAGGAACGCATTAAAATTCAACGGAACAACAGACGAGCCATCTATCTCTGATAAACATAGACAAGCAAAATACTATCGGTACTAAGTTCATGATAAATTTAAGTTCAATTAATCATATTAAAACTCCCACTTAGGCGGACATCTCTCTAGTCATCTAAGTGATCACGTGATCCAAATCAACTAAACCATGTCCGATCATCACGTGAGATGGAGTAGTTTCAATGGTGAACATCACTATGTTGATCATATCTACTATATGATTCACGCTCGACCTTTCGGTCTCCGTGTTCGAGGCCATATCTGTTATATGCAAGGCTCGTCAAGTTGAACTGAGTATTCGCGTGTGCAACTGTTTTGCACCCGTTGTAGATGGACGTAGAACTTATCACACCCGATCATCACGTGGTGTCCGGGTACTACTGAACTTTGGCAGCGGTGCATACTCGGGAGAACACTTCTTGATAATTTTTAGTGAGAGATCATCTTATAATGCTACCGTCAATCAAAGCAAGATAAGATGCATAAAGGATAAACATCACATGCAATCAATATAAGTGATATGATATGGTCATCATCATCTTGTGCTTGTGATCTCCATCGCCAAGCACCGTCATGATCACCATCGTCACCGCGCGACACCTTGATCTCCATCGTAGCATCGTTGTCGTCTCGCCAACTATTGCTTCTCGACTATCGCTACTCCTTAGTGATAAAGTAAAGCAATTACATGGCGTTGCATTTCATACAATAAATCGACAACCATATGGCTCCTGCCGATTGGCGATAACTCGGTTACAAAACATGATCATCTCATACAATAAAATATAGCATCACGTCTTGACCATATCACATCACAACATGCCCTGCAAAACAAGTTAGGCGTCCTCTACTTTGTTGTTGCAAGTTTTACGTGGCTGCTACGGGCTGAGCAAGAACCGTTCTTACCTCGCATCAAAACCACAGCGATAGTTTGTCAAATAGACTCCGTTTAACCTTCTCAAGGACCGGGCGTAGTCATACTCGGTTCAACTAAAGTGAGAGAGACAGACACCGCCGGTCACCTTTAAGCAACGAGTGCTCGGGCGGTGAAACCAGTCTCGCGTAAGCGTCTGCGTAATGTCGGTCCAGGCCGCTTCATCTCACAATACCGCTGAACCAAAGTATGACATGCTGGTAGGCGGTATGACTTATATCGCCCACAACTCACTTGTGTTCTACTCGTGCATATGACATCAACGCATAAAACCAGGCTCGGATGCCCTTTGTTGGGGAACGTAGTAATTTCAAAAATTTCCTACGAACACGCAAGACCATGGTGATGGCATAGCGAGAGGGAAGAGGTCCGTCCACGTACCCTCGTGAACCGAAAGCGGAAGCGTTATAACAACGCTGTTGATGTAGTCGTGCGTCTTCACGATCCGACCGATCCAAGCACCGAGCGTCGGCACCTCCGAGTTCTGCACACGTTCAGCTCGATGGCGATCCCGGACTCCGATCCAACAAAGTGTCGGGATGAGTTCCGTCAACACGACGGCGTGGTGACGATGTTGATGCTCCACCGGCGCAGGGCTTCGCCTAAGCTCCGCGACGATATGACTTCTCCGCGCAGGCTTCGCCTAAGCTCTGACGATATGACCGAAGTGGAATATGGTGGAAGGGGCACCGCTACACGGCTAAGGAACGATCCGTAGATCAACTTGTGTGTTCTAGGGTGCCCCTGCCCCGTATATAAAGGAGCCAAGGGGAGGTGGCCGCCAAGGGAGGCGGCGCAAGGGAGTCCTACTCCTCCGGGAGTAGGATTCCCCTCCAATCCTAGTTGGATTAGGATTCCTGAGGGGAAAGAGAGAGAGGGGCCCACCTTTCCTAGTCCTAATAGGACTAGGGGAAGGGGCGCGCCACCTAGGGCTGGCCCTTTCTCTTTTCCACCAAGGCCCACTATGGCCCATGTAGTTCGGGGGTTCGGTAACCTCCGGTACTCCGATAAATTCGATTTCACTCGGAACACTTCCGATGTCCAAATGTAGGCTTCAATATATCAATCTTTATGTCTCGACCATTTCGAGACTCCTCGTCATGTCCGTGATCACATCCGGACTCGAACAACCTTGATGCATCAATACTTATAAACTCATAATGAACTGTCATCGAAGCGTTAAGCGTGCGGACCCTACGGGTTCGAGAACTATGTAGACATGACCTAGAACCATTCTCGGTCAATAACCAATAGCGGAACCTGGATGCCCATATGGTTCCTACATATTCTCGAAGATCTTTATCGGTCAAACCGCATAACGACATCGTTGTTCCTTTGTCATCGGTATGTTACTTACCCGAGATTCGATCATCGGTATCAATACCTAGTTCAATCTCGTTACGGTAAGTCTCTTTACTCGTTCAGTAATACATCATCTCACAACTAACTCATTAGTTGTAATGCTTGCAAGGCTTAAGTGATGTGTATCACCGAGAAGGCCTAGAGATACCTCTCCGACAATCGGAGTGACAAAACCTAATCTCAAATCGCCAACCCAACAAGTACCTTTGGAGACACCTGTAGTACTCCTTTATAATCACCCGATTACGTTGTGACGTTTGGTAGTACCAAAGTGTTCCTCCGTAAACAGGAGTTGCATAATCTCATAGTTACGAGGAACATGTATGGGTCATGAAGAAAGCATTAACAACATACTAAGCGATCAAGTGTTAAGCTAACGGAATGGGTCATGTCAATCACATCATTCTCCTAATGATGTGATCCCATTAATCAAATGACAACACATGTCTATGGTTAGGAAACATAACCATCTTCGATTAATGAGCTAGTCTTGTAGAGGCATACTAGTGACTATCTGTTTGTCTATGTATTCACACATGTATTATGTTTCCGGTTAATACAATTCTAGCATGAATAATAAATATTTATCATGGTATAAGGAAATAAATAATAACTTTATTATTGCCTCTAGGGCATATTTCCTTCAATGAATTCATCACCGACGGGTTCCCTAGTGTGGTCAGTGTTCTTGTCATCATTATCTACTTCTTGTGCTAGCTGGATGTTCCTTTATATTATAAGTTTCCATTAATTGATGGCGTACTATGAACACGCCACCGTTTCCCGCCATTTCCTCACATATTTCGTGATATTGCACATAAACCTAGGCGCGGCGCAACACACGGAGGCAACAAGCATAGCCTGTAGCACATCCACCTTTTCCAAGCATGCCAACGCACCAAAGCGCCGCCTCTGCCATCAACCTTGTCAATGAGGAAAACTAGAAGGCGCCACGGCCCGTCGAGGCTGCGGCGCTCCCCGGCAATACGATGGACGACGCCGTGATGCGTGTCATCGCCAGGGTTGAGCAGACCTTTGGCGCATGGTGCTTCAGCGCCGCGGATCAAGATAGGCATGTCAGCGCCGAGAGGCCGCAGCTCGCCGCACAACATGATCGACGGCGCGCCGCAGAGCAAGCTAGGCGCGTCTGCGTCGATAGGTTGCGGCTCGCTGCACGACGAGAGCGTTGGAGCGCCGCAGAGCGAGAGGCGCGGCGCGCTGCACAGCAAGAGCCGATCCATCGACGCTTGCCTACTATCGATAGGTTGTCGCAGCTGGGTACACGTCCCGTCAGTACCCCCATTCCTCGCCAGGAGTGGGCACATGCCCTCTGCGTCGTACTTGCACCAGAGGCCGACCGCGTCGTACTTACATCAGACGCCTGCCATGCCGTTCGCATGGGTAGCACCATTCGCCTTGTTCGCGGCCCGCTCGATGCCAACGCGCTGGTCGGTAGGCTCAACCGCCTCCTTGGTCCAGGTGTCCACCTGGGCGCAGTAGAGGAACATGGCCATCATGTCCTTGAGGTGGTGATCTCGATGAAATAGTCAACTTGGAGCTCGAGATCGGACTCCAGATGTACCGTGAGCGGTCGACCGCTTGGACGAACGCCTGCACGAGTTCAGGCAGAGCCAAGAGCTGCCGTAGGCAAGGGCTGCTGGTCATGGTCTCATGGATGCTTTTTATTTTGTTGAGTCATTTCGACGTGGATAGCTATGTATTCATAACAATCATACTATTGCTCTGTTTCAATGTGTGTACTCTGTTTTCCGTTCTTATATGTTCTGTTTCAATGTGTCTTTATACGCTTTCCATTCTATATATGTGGATGATAGCAGATAGATTCAAATTAGTACACAAAAATAGATAGAAAATGGAATTCATAATATATATAATATTAAATTTTCATTAGTTCATCACGGAATATATATAATATCATCACATATACGTGATGATACTTAACTACTAGGTACAATGCTTAAAATTGAAAACGAACAATACTAAAACTAATAATCCCTCTTGGGGCCAGTATTCTGGCAGCCCCTCGCCAGCATCTCCCTGGCGCGTGCCGTCTTCCCAGAGCGAAGGCAGTACTCTGCCTCCTCCACCTCGCAGCGCTTAACGTGCGGATCTGCCTCTTGCAGGCGGACGCGCGCGAATGATCTTGCCATTGGGCGCCCACCGGAGCTCCTTGTCGGTGGCACGCTGGAGCTTATCGGCCCAGCTCCACGCAGCGACGAGGCACCTAGCGCCTCTGGCCTTCCTCACGAAGTACCCGTCTTCATACACCTCCTCCGCACGACGACGCGCCCGCCCCCAAAGCTCCGCCACCTCCTTTTTCCAGGCGGCATCACGGGTTTCACGGGCCGCCTGGTACCTGGCATCCTCCTCCACCATCTCCTTCTTGAAAGCCACTTGCCTGGCTTTCTCAGCCCCCGGCAGCGACTTCCAAAGACAAAGATCGTACTGGCCCCAAAACCAATCCAAAGTTGGGGGGTCCGGCGCAACCTCGTCCGGTGGCGCGTAGGTGTCCTCGTTGCTGCTCTTCGAGTGAGCCTCCTCGGGGGGTGGCGACTCCGTGTCGGTGCGTGGGCAGACCGGCGGCGCCATGGCAAAGATTTGAGATATATATTGTAGGACCTTGAAGTATGTCTAGAGGGAGGGGGGGGAGGGTGATTAGACTACTTGACAAATTAAAACTTAACCTTTTCCCAATTTTAGAGTTTGACAGATTTTAGCTATCTTAGGACAAGTCAAGCAATCATCACACAAATCAAGCAAGCATGCAAAGAGTATATAGGCAGCGGAAATTAAAGCATGCAACTTGCAAGAATATAAAGGGAAGGGTTTGGAGGATTCAAACGCAATTGGAGACAAGGATGTTTTTTGGCGTGGTTTCGATAGGTGGTGCTATCGTACCTCCACGTTGATGGAGACTTCAACCCACGAAGGAGTAACGATTCTGTGAGTCCACGGAGGCTCCACCCACGAAGGGTCCATGAAGAAGCAACCTTGTCTATCCCACCATGGCCGTCGCCCACGAAGGACTTGCCTCACTAGCGGTAGATCTTCACGAAGTAGGCGATCTCCTTGCCCTTACAAACTCCTTGGTTCAACTCCACAATCTTGTCGGAGGCTCCCAAGTGACACCTAGCCAATCTAGGAGACACCACTCTCCAAGAAGTAACAAATGGTGTGTTGATGATGAACTCCTTGCTCTTGTCCTTCAAATGATAGTCTCCCCAACACTCAACTCTCTCTCACAGGATATGGATTTGGTGGAAAGAAGATTTGAGTGGAAAGCAACTTGGGGAAGGCTAGAGATCAAGATTCATATGGTTGGAATGGAATATCTTGGCCTTAACACATGAGTAGGTGGTTCTCTCTCAGAACTGGTAAGTTGGAAGTGTAGGTTTGTTCTGATGGCTCTCTCCACGAATGAAGAGGAGGTGGAGGGGTATATATAGCCTCCACACAAAATCTAACCGTTACACACAATTTACCAAACTCGGTGGGACCGATTCAACAGACTCGGTCGGACCAATTTAGTAAACCTAGTGACCGTTAGTGATTATCGCTGGGACTAACATGCAACTCGGTGAGACCGATTAGGTTAGGGTTAGGGCATAATGTAATCTCGGTAAGACCGATTACACAAACTCGGTGAGACCGATTTTGGTAATAAGCTTTCCAGAGAGTTGGTCAGATAAACTCGGTGGGACCGATTCGCTCTTTTCGGTGAGACCGAAATGTTACAAAAGGGAAAACAGAGAGTTTACATTGCAATCTCGGTGGGACCGATCGCTCACTTGGTTAGACCGAAACGTTCGAAGGAAGCAGAGAGATTACAATCCCATCTCGGTGAGACCGAGATCCCTATCGGTAGGACCGATTTGCCTAGGGTTTGTGGCGGTGGCTATGACTTTTGAAATCGGTGGCGCCGGCTAGGAAGAATCGGTGTGACCGATTTTGACTTTGGGTTTAGGTCATATGTGGATGTGAGAAAGTAGGCGAGGGTTTTGGAGCATATCACTAAGCACATGAAGCAAGAGGCTCATTAAGCAACACCTCATCCCTCCTTGATAGTATTGGCTTTTCCTATAGACTCAATGTGATCTTGGATCACTAAAATATAAAATGAAGAGTCTTTAGCTTTTGAGCTTGAGCCAATCCTTTGTCCTTAGTATTTTGAGGGATCCACTTTCATCATCCATGCCATGCCATTCATTGAGCTTTCCTGAAATAATAGTCTTGGAATAGCATTAGCTCAATGAGCTATATGTTGTTATGAATTACCAAAACCACCTAGGGATAGTTGCACTTTCAATCTCCCCCTTTTTGGTAATTGATGAAAACATATATATCAAAGCTTCGACAAATGATAATAAAACTGAAAAACATCGTTGCTTTGAGAAGTATGTGATAAGCAAGAGCTCCCCCTAAATTTGTGCATAGTTTAAGATTTGCTTTGGAATGCAAATGCACAAGGAATTAGGCTCATGGGTTACTCTTCCATGTCACATACATCTTGGTGGACCGCTCAAAATGATAAAGATTGAATACATGCACTCATCACCAAGCAAAGTGAATGATCACATAGGATAGATAAGATAATATCATCAAACATGCATAAGTGTAGCTTATGATCAAACACATGATCATCAATGTCTCACAAGAATAGCATAGGATCTCAAGCAATCAAAAGCAAACAAGTTTGAACTACCAAATCAAGACAGAACAAAAGCAACACACACTCTCTCTAAGCCTATGATCTATACATTTTTCTCCCCCTTTGGCAACAAGTTACCAAAAAGTTCATAGAAAATGCATAGTACTATGTTGTCTCTCAGGCTTGGTCTTCTGGTGGTGGTGTAGACATGACTCCAAGGATGAACGATCGATGAGGCGTGGTAGGAGTTGAAGAAGTTGGAGCTGGAGCTGGTTGAGCTGGGGCTGTAGCTGGAGCGGAAGAAGTTGCTCGGTGTCCGCAGGTTGGTCTGCAGCTGACCTCTGAGCTCTAGGCACTCTGGCAAATGCATCAGTTGTCGTCTTGCCCTTCCTCTCCTGCATATCATCTTGTAACTGCTCCACAGCTGACTGAATCTCAGTCACTTTGATATCAAGATCATAGAATTTTTGTTCCATGATTCTTTCCAGGCTCTCCTGTTTTTGAGTTAGGGTGGCCAACCCCTTCTCAATCTATAGAGTTGATGCTATTAAGTAACCAAGCTGCTCCTGCTTTCTCTTCAGAAAGTAGTCAGATGCCTCTGCTTGAGTTGGCATCTTTGCAGCTTTCTCTTGCCTTGCCTTCTCCTTTCTCTCCTGAGCTTGCACTGATGATGGTTCATTCTCTGTCATGACAACTCGATTGTCCTCAAAATCAGGATATAGAACCATGTGTTCCTTATCCAAGAGATACTTTCTGTGCCCATCTTGAGTTAATCAACTCCACGAATCGAGGGGCATAACCACAGCTCCTCTTACGATCTGCTGCTGTCCTCTTAATTGTCTCGACTATGAGGCTCATGACCTTGAATTTCTGAGGCACATCAAAAACATGAAGCAAATTGATTGCATGCCCTCCAATCATGTTATGGTCACCTGACTTGGGCAAAAGAGTATGCCTTAAGATCCAGTTGATCGTAGGCAGCCTTGACAGCAGAAAATGGACTGATCCAAACTTGAAGGTCTCAATTGCATCATCTGGGATTTCCTTGTACATATGTGCCATTGAGTTATGATCCATTTTCTTCTTTCCATAAATGTCCATGTTATCCTCACTTTCCTTTGGGGCATTGATCAAACTTGCCCATTCCTCTATGGTAGACTGATATATGGTTCCTTCTGACATCCACACTATCCTGCCATCTGGATAGAATTGTGCTGTGGAGTAGAATTGCATGATAAGTTCGTCGTTCCAGTTGGTGAGCTTCTGCCCAACAAAATCAGCAACTCCACAAGCACTGAAGCTGTCATATACTCCAGGTTAGTGTTCTGCATTCTCCTTCATGTAGGTCCAGTTGACCCATCTCATATCGCAAACTATGGGCTTCTTATCCAGCAAGATAGTCTCATAAAAGTCCTGCTGCTCCTTGGTGTGGAACCTGTAATCCACAATAGTCCTTCTCCTCATGGCATATGGATCTGCCTCTCTCCATAGCCTCAACCCATTATCTCTCCTGATCTTCATGTTTTCAGCCACAGGATGAGCCTCATTGTGGTCTGGGATCTTGGGTTTGAGCTTCCTCAGAACTTGTCCTTCTTCATCTTCCTCCTTAGCAACCTCAGGCACTGGTGCCTTGTTCTTCTCAGCAGCTGGAATACTCATGGTATTCCTCTTGGGTGCATTCTTGGGCTTGGAGGCAGCATTGGGCTTGGAAGTTGCAGCTCCTGACTTGATAGCATCACCCATCAGTTTTTGTGCCTTGGGTGCTCGCTCTGCAACCTCTTCTTCTTCTTCCTCTTCCATCATGGAAGGCTTCCCAATCACTCTTGCCATGGTCTTCTTGACCCTTTCTTTCCTTTTCTTTCCCTCTGCAGCAACAGGCTCTTTGGGTTGAGATTCCAAAGGAGCTTGAGTAGACACTCTGGCTTTGGACATTGGTTGTCTACCTGCTGGCATTTTGATTTTCAAGCCAGGCTTTGTATGCTTTGCTGAGCCATACTCCTTTTTGAGTACTACTTTCTTGGATGTAGCCTCATCTTCTTCAGCTCTATAATCCTCATCTTCAGAGTCTGAGGTTTTCTTCTTCCTTTGCCTGGTAGCAGCCTTAGGCAGGTTGCTTGGAGTGCTTCTGCTCCCTTCATCTGAAGAGCTGGAGGGACTAGTGCCCTCACTCATGTCAATCTGCTCTGTGACTGTTCAGCTGTCACTCTGAGTGCGACATCTTTGCAAACACCGATTGCTGACCACGTGAAGATTTATAGATGAGATAGAGTGGATGAGCATCACAAAATGCAGAGATTTTTGCAAAAGAATGATTCAAAAATTTAGTTTTAGTTTTCCACAGAAAGCATTTCGGATCAACCGAATTTCAAACTCGGTGATACCGAAGCAGTTTTGGAACCTAAACTGATGAACTCAGTTAGACCGAGTCACAGTTCGGTGGCACCGAGACTGCTAGGGTTTCACAAAGTCCTAAAACCGGTCGCACCGATTAGCAATTCTCGGTCAGACCGAGAGTTACTAGTGCAATGGCATATGCCAAATCGGTGGGACCGAGTTTTTCAACTCGGTGGGTCCGAGATGGTTTCGGCGGAAACCTAACCCTAAATTTTCAACGGATTGCATTGACTGGATAGGAGTGTTTCAATCATGGCAAGAATCAATAAGAACACAATGTGCTAGGAATCGGACGAGGATAGCACTGCGATCGAGTCCATACCCTAGCTCGGCGACGAACTCGCTACGGCGGCAACGGCGGGGTTGAATTCCGTTGATAGCGGCGGAGACTAGCGACAGGAGGCGGCTGGCGACGAGGAGACAATCCGGAGACCTTGGAGGCAGAGCGAGCTATTTCGCGGGCGAAGGAGTTCGGAGAAATTTCCAAAATTTTGCCCATGACTATATATAGCTCGACCCTGTCGGTGTGACCGAGTGGAACAACTCGGTGGCACCGAGATGCATAACTGTGTTCAGTTACAACAACTCAGTGTGACCGAAAAGTTCAAATCGGTTGCACCGAGATTGAAAACCTAGATCGACTTAGTGATCTCGGTAGGACCAAAATGGAGGAATCGGTCAGACCGAGAATCTCAAAGAAGTTTTGGAAGTTTAAGTTTATGATGAATCGGGGACTCCGAGTGCTCCTCACACAGAGTGGTTCGAATCTGACTTGATCAAATTTTGTGATGTAGCATGAATAGAGTTTGAGACGAGAAAAGCATAGATAGCTAGAGAAAGTTCTTAGGCATTCTTGTCCATCCACTTGGCCAAAAGAAGAAAGAACCAAACAATCAAAACAACAAGTGGATGTCCTCGAATGAGTAAATATGCAACCAACATGCTCACACAATAAGATGACAAATAAAATATGTGACAAAGCATGCACAACCAATTCTAGCATCTATCAACCAATTGGCGATGACTAGGTCATCTATATATGAGTATATTGACTTAGGAGTCAAATGAGAAACATTTGATCATAGGTCATACTCATCGTTTAAGCTCAAGTGGGGTTACCACTTTTACATAATGCATTGATGTGTTCACACCATTAGAGTTGCTTTGACTCAATTCTTTGAATTAAGCTCCCCCTAGATGTGAGATCCCCCCTTAGAGGGATGAACTAACCTTGGGTTTTGTCGATGATGACTTCATGTAGGTGTCGAAGATGTGGATGCTCAATGTTGATGTAGATCAGTTGGAGCAATCCTTTGGAGTGAGTTGCACTTTCAACTTGCCTACATGGGCTAGTCCCACAAGGAACAAACAAGAATATCCATAGACATAGAGTGATGCTCTCACAAGATGATGTCCATGAAATCATTATGTTACCTTGTCCCTTGCCTTACCAACATGAGGGTTTGTGGCTCCTTGAACTAGTGCAAGATGTGGAAGTTGATTGCACTTGTCCTTGCCATAATGATATGTGTGAAGAATGTTGGCGGAGTCACCCTCAAGAACTCTCTAGTTCTTCTTCTTCGGGATCCACATCATCTTGATGGGAATCCTTGGAGTTGTAGTTGTACTTGATGAAGTAGAACTCGACGTAGTCTTGGGAATCCACTTGAACAAGGCCATAGGTGCTTCTTCAAATGCATCAATCTCTTCTTGAAGCTTGTCCTTGCATTTGTTCTTGTGGTCTTGTGGTGGAAGATCATCTTGTTCTTGTGTTCCCTTGAAGGAAGTAGGATCATACTTCTCTTGTTGAGGAACAAACTTCGTCTTGGGGTATTGATCTTCTTCCCACTCAACTCCATTGGCATTGAACTTTCGTTCAAAACCAACACCTTGATTCTTCCGGTGTCTTCCTTGCTTGCGTACAATTTCCTCGAATTGCTTACTCCCGGCAAGACTCTTGTAGACACCTTTCTCTATAATTCCCATCAATAAGCTATTTTCTTGCTCAACTGTAACTTGGCTAAGAGAATCATTAGTGGAATCAAGAGAACTACTAGAAGCAACAATATTGGATTTGACATTATTATTGTTACCATTAGAGGAAGTATCTTTCTTGTACTTGTTACTAGACTTGACTTGAGGCATGTAAGTAGATAGGAGTAAACGCTTGGCAATGTAATAAGAACTTTTCTTACAGAGATCATCATTGATTGCTTTTAAGAACTCATGCTCTTGCTCAAGATTGAGCTTTTCAAAGCGTAACTTCTCATGAGCCCTTAAAAGTTCTCGATGATCTTCGAAGATAGTTTCATGAGCTAACTTAAGAGTGTTTAGTTCTTTAGTTAGAAGCTCAATCTTCTCCTTATCATTGTCATTCGTTTTATCTTGGTTATCATGATTAATTGATGTTTCATCATAGTATTCATCACTAGAGTTGTCAAAAAGTAAATCATCATCACCTAGCAAGTCATCTTCATCACTATTAAAATCAACATACTCGGGGTGTGTTACCTTAGGACCTTTGGCCATGAAGCATCTTCCAATTCCTTCATTTGGTGATTCAAATATGTCGTAGGAGTTGGTTGACACAAGTGCTAAACCGCAACACCTTCATCTTGAGTATATTCGAGTCGGAGTGATAGCTTCTCTCGAGTGATTGTCGAGTCGGGCGGATACCCATTCACCAACATGAGCTTGATGTCTTCGTTTTGTGTAGCTCTTTGATGACTTGTCCTTCCTTTCCGAATCCTTGCTTCTCCGTGAGGATCTTCGTTCATAACGATCATCTCTACTCCTCCTCTCTCTTGGTGGTGATTCTTCTCTTTTGCTTCTTCTTTTTGGAGAATCTTCTCTTCTTTTGTAGGGTGTCGTACACTCATTTGAATAGTGTCCATGCCTCCCACAATTGTAGCAATTGCGCTCTCGACTAGAAGATCTTTTGTTATGGTAAGTCCTTGACTTGGAGCTTCTTTCTTTGCTTCTACTCTTGTAGAATTTGTTGAAGTTCTTCACCATTAAGCTCAATTCTTCATTTAAGGTTTGTTTCTCACTTGATGATGTGGGGGCTTCACTCGAGGCTTTGTAAGCACCACTTGACTTGTTGTGAAGTTCCTCCTTATCCTTGAGTGACATCTCATGAGAAAAAATTCTTCCAATGACTTCCGTTGGCTTGAGATCTTTGTAGTTTGGCATCATTTGGATCAATGTGCACACGGTATCATACTTTCCATCCAATGCTCTTAGGATCTTCTTGATGATGAATCAGTCGGTCATCTCTTCACTCCTTAAGCTGGCAATCTCATTTGTGATAAGAGCAAGCCTAGAGTACATTTCAGCGACACCTTCACCATCCTTCGTTTTGAACTTGTCAAGCTGACTTTGGAGCACATCCAACTTGGATTCCTTGACGGATTCGGTACCTTCATGCATATCAATCAAAGTATCCCAAATTTCTTTTGCATTCTCAAGACGGCTGATTTTTTTGAATTCTTGAGGCACAATCCGTTGAAGATGATATCACAAGCTTGAGCGTTGTATTGCAACATCTTCAATTCTTCAGCATTAGCTTCACGGTTCGGCTCTCTCCATCAAAGAATTCACCTTGCAAGCCAATACAAATAATTGCCCAAGCAGGCGGGGTTATGTCCGAGAATATGCATTTTCATCTTATGCTTCCAACTAGCAAAATTAGTACCATCAAAGTAAGGACCTCTCGGTGATAATTTCCTCGCTAGGCGCCATACTCTCCTAGGTTGTGAAACCAAGGCTATGACCACCAAAAGCTATGGAAATCAAAGCAAATGGAGACCAAAGCTCTGATACCACTTGTAGGACCTTGAAGTATGTCTAGAGGGGGGGGGGTGATTAGACTACTTGACCAATTAAAACTTAATCTTTTCCCAATTTTAGAGTTTGACAGATTTTAGCTATCTTAGGACAAGTCAAGCAATCATCACACAAATCAAGAAAGCATGCAAAGAGTATATAGGCAGCGGAAATTAAAGCATGCAACTTGCAAGAATATAAAGGGAAGGGTTTGGAGGATTCAAATGCAATTGGATACACGGATGTTTTTTGGCGTGGTTCCGATAGGTGGTGCTATCGTACCTCCACGTTGATGGAGACTTCAACCCACGAAGGGTAACGGTTCCGCGAGTCCACGGAGGGCTCCACCCACGAAGGGTCCACGAAGAAGCAACCTTGTCTATCCCACCATGGCCGTCGCCCACGAAGGACTTGCCTCACTAGCGGTAGATCTTCACGAGTAGGCGATCTCCTTGCCCTTACAAACTCCTTGGTTCAACTCCACAATCTTGTCGGAGGCTCCCAAGTGACACCTAGCCAATCTAGGAGACACCACTCTCCAAGTAACAAATGGTGTGTTGATGATGAACTCCTTGCTCTTGTGCTTCAAATGATAGTCTCCCCAACACTCAACTCTCTTTCACAGGATATGGATTTGGTGGAAAGAAGATTTGAGTGGAAAGCAACAGGGAAGGCTAGAGATCAAGATTCATATGGTTGGAATGGAATATATTGGCCTCAACACATGAGTAGGTGGTTCTCTCTCAGGCTGGTAAGTTGGAAGTGTAGGTTTGTTCTGATGGCTCTCTCCACGAATGAAGAGGAGGTGGAGGGGTATATATAGCCTCCACACAAAATCTAACCATTATACACAATTTACCAAACTCGATGGGACCGATTCAACAGACTCGGTCGGACCGATTTAGTAAACCTAGTGACCGTTAGTAATTTTCGGTGGGACTAACATGCAACTCGGTGAGACCGATTCGGTTAGGGTTAGGGCATAACGTAATCTCGGTAAGACCGATTACACAAACTCGGTGAGACCGATTTTGGTAATAAGCTTTCAAGAGAGTTGGTCAGATAAACTCGGTGGGACCGATTCACTCTTTTCGTTGAGGCCGAAATGTTATAAAAAGGAAACAAAGAGTTTACATTGCAATCTCGGTGGGACCGATCGCTCACTTCGGTTAGACCGAAACGTTACGAAGGGAAACAGAGAGATTACAATCCCATCTCGGTGAGACCGAGATCCCTATCGGTAGGACCGACTTGCCTAGGGTTTGTGGCAGTGGCTATGACTTTTGAAATCGGTGGCGCCGGCTAGGAAGAATCGGTGTGACCGATTTTGACTTTGGGTTTAGGTCATATGTGGATGTGAGAAAGTAGCTGAGGGTTTTGGAGCATATCACTAAGCACATGAAGCAAGAGGCTCATTAAGCAACACCTCATCCCTCCTTGATAGTATTGACTTTTCCTATAGACTCAATGTGATCTTGGATCACTAAAATATAAAAAATGAAGAGTCTTGAGCTTTTGAGCTTGAGCCAATCCTTTGTCCTTAGTATTTTGAGGGATCCACTTTCATCATCCATGCCATGCCATTCATTGAGCTTTCCTGAAATAATAGTCTTGGAATAGCATTAGCTCAATGAGCTATATGTTGTTATGAATTACCAAAACCACCTAGGGATAGTTGCACTATCATATATATATACGGGTGTAGTTACAAATTTTTCCTACTACCGGGTGTAGTTACTCCCACTTTTGTTTCATACGTTCTAGGTAGTATCTATCATATCGGAGAGTATGTACGCGTAGTATGTAGTATGTAAGAATGTTTAGGTAGTATATATACTATTTTTATGTAGTATGTAGTATATTTTGAGCATACTCCTTTTTACGTAAAATATATACGTATTTCACAAATATTATAAAACATGGGCTCAAATGCAATTTTTCACATAATTAAGCTTTGGAGTATCTTAGATATAGTATATGAGCATACTAAAAATAATAAAGTAGAGTATATACTACCACATGGTAGTATATAAGAAATGGGTGTAACTACACCCGGTAGTAGGATACATTTTCCTATATATATATATATATATATATATATATATATATATATATATATATATATATATATATATATATATATATATATATATATATATAGTGTTACTATTCATCACCGAGGTGCAGAATAAGTTATTCTTCACCGAGGTAATCTTCGATCATTTCATAATTAAATTACGTTTGGAATTCAAATAGTTACATTCTTATTTATTCTCTACGTAAAATTTGGCATAAAAAATAAAAATATAGGGCATAAGACAAGAAAATTTGCAGTTTATGTGTATTTTACACTATGTTTTTACGCTTGTAATTTTACATAACATAAAATATTTTTTTACGACGATTATATGTTTTCTTACGGTCTCTTTTACGTCAGAAATAAGATAAAACTTCTGAACGTAAAATTATGGTGCATTAATGATAAAATAGAGGGTGAAGAATAACTATTCCTCACCCATGGTGACAAATAGTCAATCCCTATATATATATATATATATATATATATATATATATATATATATATATATATATATATATATATATATATATATATATATATATATATATAGTGGCACTATTACGATCCCAGAATCAGAATGGTTATTTTGATCACGATGCCTTATATAGGGAGCGAGGAGAAGTTCCCGAACTTGCCGAACCATGGGAAAGAAAAAAACATAGCACCCCATCGTGTCCACCGCACCCCACATCTCTTCCACCTCCCGAACTCCACCATCCCACCTCCCTTGCCGGGATCCAGCCAAAGCGAGTCGGCGACCGGCACCAACCCCCTCCCGTCGTGGGATCCGACCACCAATCCGTCGTCCGCCGCCGGGATCCACCCGCCAATCCACCTCCCGCCGCGGGATCTGCCTCACTTTAACCGCCACCAACCCAACCTCCCGTCGCCCACGATATCGCGTGCGCGATCGCCACCAACTCACCTTCCCCGGCGCCGGAATTCGCCCCTCGGCGACCTTCCTCCTCTGGTGCCGCGACCTTCCACATCTGCCACTGCGGCCTTCTTCCTTCCCGTGCCTCCAGTGCGGCGGCGCCCTCTCACATCCTGGATTCATGGTGGTGGCGGCCTGCTCTTCTTCCAATGCGGCGATGCCCTCCATGGCGCGTGGAGCTGGCAAACCATTGGCTGTTAACCTCACAAGCACCGCCATCCAGACATCTATTGCTGCCGTCTGAGCTGCAGAGCGACAGTCCTCCCCTCTGGGCCCTCCCTTCCTCTACTCAATTGGGGCACCGCTACTATGCCATCTGCCCCAAACGTCATCGCTTGTCCATCTGCTCCCGGCCTCGCGCACACTGCCATCCCGACGAAAGCTGAGGCGGAAGTTCAGCCAAGCCACCGCTACAGTCCGACGTTTTTCATTTTATGATGATGCCCCCTTATGCATGCATCTTGCACCTTGCTGCAGCGTCCAGATGTTCTCAACCTCATGCGTGTGGCTCCTGCTGCGCCTACTCCCCCCCGCTGTTAGCTGCTAACCTACCACTCAGCTCCCGCTGCTTGCTAGCTGATATAGGGGTGTGTGTCGTGTGTCTCAAAAAAATTGTGTTCCGATGGACAGACAAGTTCAGCCGAGAGATTCCAGTTCAGGGAGATTTTGTAAAAAGACAATAAGTGAGCCATTTTCAGTATTAGGGACGGTGTTTAGAACAACTGATTCTTTAGTTTTGGATTTTGGATTGGGCCCATTCTGCGACTCCGCACCTGCACTTGGCCACTTGTGTATATGGTTACATCTTCTTGCAAAGTTCAGAAAACAAGAAGAAATATGGAGTTCAACTTGGTCTGGGTGAGGAGTACAAATCGGATGCTGCACAAACAATTGTGTGCCTACTTTTCTCACGGAATATACAAGGGAGCCCTTCCTATTTTACTGCCACCACTGGGGTGTCATTCTTTCAGACAAAAAAAATCTGTCAGCCTATCGAAGTGGCAATGGCTCCTTTGCTCACGGAATCTACAAGGGCCCTTCTTGTTATGTTGAGTAATTCAATTGTTGTGAAAATTCCATATCCTATATTTCTCCTTTCCTCACGGAAGTTCATCCTGGCAGTCTGTGTGGTTCAATGTGTATATTAAAAGAAGGAAAGTGAAAGAGCATCAGTAAAAGAAAATGGAGGCGCCGGGGGCCAGGACCTGGCGGAGCAGACCGACCGGAGCAATCGAGCCAGACCATGGGGTGCGGCCATAGACGACGACGCAACCGTGACGTTGACGCTTGTTGCCGCCGGGTGCATGCGTTCTACTGGTGTGTCGCGTGAGTGGTGTGTGCGTGCACTGTGCTGAGTGGTGTGTGTTTGGTGCATGCATGTACGAGTGCATCCATGCAAAAACAAAAGTACGAGTGCACATGCGTGCTACCACACATGAATTGAAGAGAATTTCAGATTTTGTAGCCAGCTCGCGTGCATCAGAATTGCTCGTGTTTATGCCCCAAAAAAGATAATATTACTTTCGCGTGATTTGATGTTCAACTATTTGTTCTTGTGCTTGTAGACAAAATGGATTTTTCCCGTTTCTACAAAAAAAACTGAAGGTCCAAATTTAAATAATGGAGAAGTTCAATGTTTATTAAGATACCAAGAAGGTTAAGTTAAAAAAAGAGCCGTTCAAAAAATTTATAAAACAAAATTTTCTTGTTTCCTAAAAATCCCTAGAAGTTAAAGACGTTCAATTTTAAAAAAATAGTTGAATGTACATGAAAAACGTAGATTTTCCTCGTTCCTAAATAATAAACCAAGAAGTTCAATTTCAAAAAATGGAGCAGTTCAATATTCATTACAAAAACTTGATTTTTTTTCCCGTTACTAACTAATAAATCAAGAAGTTCAGTTTGAACTAACCAAGAAGTTTTACGATGTTTATTACAAAACTAGGATTTTTTCCCATAAAAAATGAATAACATCAAGAAGTCCAAATTGAAAAAAACCAAGAAGCTCAATTTTGAAAAATAGAATAGTTCAATGTATATGAAAAAGCCCAGATTTTCCTCATTATAAATAATAAACCAAGAAGTTCAATTTTAAAAAATGGAGCAGTTCGATATTTCTTACAAAACTCCTTTTTTTCGTTACTAACGAATAAACCAAGAAGTTCATTTCTAAACGAAGAAGTTTGACATTTACTAAAAAAACTCCAAAAATTCCCATTTCTAGAAATACACAAAGAGGTTCAAAAATTGAAAAAAGAGAGTGGTTTGATGTTTATAAAAAATCATTTTTTTATTGCTAAAGAATACAGTTGTTTTCGACATTTTAAAAAATTAGAGAAATTTGATTTTAAAAATAAAATCAAGAGTTTCAAATTAAAAATGGAGTAGTTAGATGTATACTAAAAGCTCAAATTTTTCTTGTTTTATGCTAAATCGAAGTATGAGGTTCAATTTTAAAAAAGTTGTACCATGTTTACATAAAAATCATTTTTAACTAAAAATCTTAATATTAAAAAGTGGAGAAGTTCAAAGATTACAAAAACCTAGGATTTACATGCTCAGCCTGTATGAGTGTTTAATATGAGAAAAATTATAAAAATGGAAAAAGTTCTTGTACTACATGGTGTGTTTTTAATATGAGAAAAATGAATTAAAAAGGCAAGATCTAGTTATTTTGTTGTTATAAGTTGAAGTCATCGGTTGGAGAAAGTTAAAAAAATTATTGTGAGAAGGGTTTGTACAAAAGGAATATCATTTATGTACACTAACAAATGGATGAGAAAAATTACAAAGGAAAATACATCACAGAAGTTCAACGTGTAAATAGGAGGAAATTCAACTACTACAATGAATGAATTTCAGATGAAAAACTTTTAAAACTGTTGCGAGTATGAAAAAATGATCAACACGGAAAAAGTTGCGTGTTTACAACAACTTTCCATCTGGATATCACTTGCTCAATTCCGATGAGTGGATGGAGAGTTACGAGCAGTAGATGGAGAGCTACAAGCAAAAAAAGCACGTGAAAAACAGAGTGAAGTTCAAGAAAAACTGCCACAGAAGTTCAAGTACTTCACGCGGTGCATTTTCGACGAATTCGTTTCGCGATAAAGGCAGAAGCATGATCTTGCTATTTTTGAAATTACTTAAAAACGGCTGGAATCAGAGAAAACCATCAACATGGAAAAGTTTCGCATTTTCCGTAGCTTTTCAGCGGTATATTATTTGCCCCATTCCGATAAAGTTGGTAGAAATTATAGCAAAAATACATTTTTAGCCATTTTCAAAATTGACTTAAAACCCTAATGAATTTGGAGAAACAATATATACAAAAAAGCTTCGCATTTCTTCAAGCTTGCCAACGCAGTATCACTTGTTGTATTTGGACGTACGGTTAAAAAATTAGCTTGAAAATACAAACTCGGCGGAACTTGTACCGTTTTCTAAATTACTTATAAACCGTTCAAAATTAGAAAGAACTTTCAACATGAGAAAAAAACGCATTTTCATAAGCCTGCCAACGCCATATCATTTGTCTCAATTGGATTAGGTGTTTAGAAATGACATCGAAAATACAAACTCGGTTGCTTGGTTTGCGAAATTTTACGATTTTCCACATTACTCTTTAACCATAGGGAATTAGAAAAAACTTTTAGCATGTGGAAGGAGTGGTTTTACAGCAGTTTTCCAACGCCATATTATTTGCCTCATTCCGATAAACGGTTTAGAAATGCGATCGAAAATACGATTCACGTTTTTTGTATGAAGAAAAAACGGCTTTCAAAACTGCTCTTAAACCACTTACATTTTGCCAAAATTTTAAGTTGGCTCATGATACTGGTGTCCATAGCTTTCCAACGGTATATCGCAAGCCCCATTTGGGTAATGTTGACGGAAGTTCAACCTAGCACTAGGGGAAGTTCAGGTCGAACAAATCGGGCAGTAAAATTGCAAAAAACGCAATTTCATCACGACCCGAGAGCAAAATCCGCCAGCGAGCGAGATTTCTATTTAAAACCTGTATTTAGTTGCTAAAAAACCTTTATAGATTACACTAACATCATATAGAACACTACTAACAAGAATAATTCGTGGCGGAGGCCATGGTTGCAAAGATAGCCCGAAGGTCGGGTTCGTACAGAGGGAAGTTCAGGCGCTTGTACAAACAAAAATACGTCACAGAAGTTCAACGTGAAAATAGCATGAAGTTCAACTACTACGCTGAATGAATTTCAGATGAAAAACTTTTAAAATCGTTGCGAGTATGAAAAAATGATCAACACGGGAAAGTTGCGTGTTTACAGCAGCTGTCCATCAGTATATCACTTGCTCAATTCCGGTGAGTGGATGTAGAGCTAGGGGCATTGGATAGAGATATATGAGAAAAAAAATGCACGTGAAAAACAGAGTGAAGTTCAAGGTTTCATACCGAGTAGTTCAGGTACTTCACGCGATGCATTTTTGGCGAATCTGTTTCGCGATAAAGGCAAAACAAATGATCTCGTTGTTTTTGAAATTACTTGAAAATGGATCGGAATCAGAGAAAACTGTCAACATGAAAAAGTTTCGCATTTTCCGTAGCTTTTCAGCGGTATATTATTTGCGCCATTCCGATAAAGTTTGCAGAAAATACGGCGAAAATATGTTTTTCGCCATTTTCGAAACTGACTTAAAACCGTAAAGAATTGGGATAAATAATACATACCAAAAAGTTTCGCATTTGTTCATGCTTTCCAACGCCATATCATTTGCTGCATTCGGACGCACGGTTAAAAAATAATATCGAAACTACGAACTCGGTAGGACTTGTATCGTTTTCGAAATTACTTATAAACAGTTCAAAATTAGAAAAAACTTTCAAAACCGAAAAGAGTAGCACATTTTCATAAGCTTTCCAACGCCATATCATATGCCTCAATTGGATTAGCCGTTTAGAAATGACGTTGAAAATACGAACTCGGTTTGTGAAATTTTACGTTTTTTCAAATTACTATTTAACCATAGAGAATTAGAGAAAACTTTCAACATGTGGAAGTAGCGGTTTTGCAGCAGCTTTCCAACGCCATATTATATGCCTCATTCCGATAAACAGTTTATAAATGCGGTCGGAAATACGATTCACGTTTTTTGTGTGAAGAAAAACGGTTTTCAAAACTGCTCTTAAGCTGCTTACATTTTGCCAAAAATTTAAGTTGGGTCATGATACTGGTGTCCATAGCTTTTCAACGGTATATCGCAAGCCCCATTTGGGCAATGTTGGCGGAAGTTCAATCTAGTTTAAAGGGAAGTTCAACGTACTACTAGCGGGGCAGGTCAGGTTGTGATCAGAATATTATTCTCATCCCGTGATAAGAATAGTGTTTACGTGTGTGTGTGTGTATATATATATATACATATATATATATTCTGTTACGCGTAACAGAATATTATTCTATTACCCTTTTTGAACTGACGGTTTTAGGTGGTTGTACTGATGTTTTCGAAAAAGTTGAAATTATTCTTTCAGTTGTGTTTAACAGATCGTCTTCTTTAGTTCAAAAACTTTTTGTAATTTTTTTATCGGAACGGGGCGTGTAATATATCGTTGGAAAGCTCTTGACAACCATATTTCATGTATATTGAACTTTTTTGCAAAATCATTATGGTTTAAGAGCAGTTTTGAAAAAACCGTTTTTTTCAAAACCGAAAACGTGAATCGTATTTTGGACTCAATTTTCAAACGGTTTGTCGGAATTGAGCAAATAAGATGGCGTTGGAAAGCTGGTGAAAATCCGCATCTTCCATATATGTATTGTTTTTTCTAATTCTGTATGATTTAAAAGTAATTTGAAAAACGGTGAAATTCTGGGCGAAACGTATTTTCGTGATTTTTTGCAAACGGTTTGTCGGATCGACACAAATGATACGGCGTTGGAAAGCTATGGAAAATGCGCAACCTTTTCGTATAGAAATGTTTTCCTAATTCCTTACGGTTTAAAAAACAAATTCGAATACGGTCAAATTTGATTTTGAACGCGATTTTTTTAAAAAGTTTGTCGAAATATGGCAAATATTATACCATTGGATAGCTATCGAAAATGAAACTTAGTCATGTTGAACGTTTTCTTTACTTCGCAACCATTTAAGAGTAATTTAGAATACGGCATAATGGATCTTGTTGTTTTCTCGTCTGAAAAACAGTGTAGTCGTACTGATATATGTGTATATTTGTACTGAGCTATTTTTTGTAGAGTAATTTTGAATGGTTCCGAAAAAGGGTACTTGTACTGATGCTTGCATGGGTTTGTACTAAGCGTGTTTTCACTAAATAGACTTTGCTCTGTTTTTTCGGTAATATTTTTCTCATAAGTTTTCAACCTGTACTTGTATGGTTTGTATCATCGAACTGAAATATATTTTATTCAAAAAGAAAATGTGTTTTTTAACTCGACATTTTTTTGACAACGTTGTTCTGAACTTCTCTCATTTTACGACTTGTACTGAGGTACTTACTAAGCAGGATTTTCATGGGGTTTCTTTTTTTGCTTGAACTTTACAATTTGAATTTCTGCCATTTCTTTTATTCCGAACGGACCATCATTTTTAACTCATACTGAGGTACTTACTACGCCCGAACTGGGGTGGCTATCGCGTGTCTCGACGTGTTTTGAACTCGATGATATTTTTTCATCAATTTACTGCCCATTTTTTTCATCACACTTGAGAGAGTGATTAATAGGTTTACTTGATCACTTGAACTCGTACTGATCTCCTTATGAGTTTGTACTGATCTTCTTAGGATTTTCTTGAATTCAATAGACGCACTAACCGCGTTTAATCTTTTGAACTTATATGTTAGTAATACATGGACAGACCAGATTTTTTTAACCGTGTTGGATGAGCACTTGTACTTGACTCTAGAAATTTTATATATTTCTTTGAACTTCTTTGCATTTTCATGGAACTGATTGCGGTTTGTTTTTTGAACTTATATGCTAGTAATACTCGTTGAACATCAACCAAAATAGACAGGAAAGTGCATAGTGCTTCTTGTTTGAACTTTCCTTGTTTAGTTTTCTAGAACTTATATGCTAGTACTACACAAACTTTCCCATACAATTTTTTTATGTCCACAGGGTCATCAACCAAAATAGATAAGAGAGTGGAGAGAACACATTCACCACTCATATAAAGAGTAGAAAACCTGGAGAGAAATTTTTTCATCTTGCAAAGTATGAGACGAGTCGCAAACAAATAAATAACATTCAGGTAGAGAATATGAGCACAGGAATATCAAATGTTTGAACTTTCTCGATGGCATCCATTGAACTTAAAACATTTTTTTTAGCAGAAGACTGCAAGAGTGAAGGATGTCTTTTGCCATATTTTTACAAATGGATTGCGCTTGCTTTACAAAGTACTAGAAAGATCCCTGTAAAAACAGTACTACAAGATTTGTAACACAAGATCACACAGAAGTTGTACTGATCTACACAGGAAGTTTTGCTACTTGTAAGAAAATAAAAATGAACTCTAACTTGGAGAATCAACATATGTTTCTTTCCATTGATTACATTCAGTTCATGTATGTACAGAAGAAACAAAATTGCAACTCCACCATTGACTAGTCCATGGCTGAATAGCCGAACTTCATAGAATGACATTTTTTGAACTTAGCCGAGGAATCATTTTCTCAAATTCACATTTGAACTCCATTTGGAAAATTTCAAGCTCCTCTCTGGGAGGTGTTGGCTGATTTCCTCAGGGTGATGAGCTTCCAAAGATAGTGTGCAATCGCTCGATGACAAATGCGATGAATAGTGTGTATCCTGCAAGGAGCGATAAGCTGTTAGAAATGTTTAGCTTTGAACTTGAAAAAAATATAGGATTACACTAGCTTTGACATTCTGACAATAGTGAGGGCTCAAGTGCCAAGTAATGTTCAGAAACTGAAAAGGCATCATTTTTCTGACATTCGGTTCTGAAACTATGTGGACCTAAGTAATTATTGGCAGTCAAGAAATGTACAAGTTGCATATATTTCTGCCTAGTAAATTATGCTACCAAGCCTACCAAGTCAAAATAATTTTCTTAAGAATAATTTGGGGAGGATCCAAACTTTTTCAGTGAACATGCAGCTCAAATTGCAGGTTTCTCCCATCTCTGTTCTCCAAAACAATCAGAGGTACGGATGAAAAAGGAAACATGTAACAAATACTTTTCATTTCCATAAACAAAAACAATCAGGCAAAGACATCGAAATTAGCATACACACCAAAATTAGTGCAGTTTCAACAGGTACACTGAAACATGCAGGTTTTAGACTTAGAAGTGCCATTGGAGGTTTCAGGAGCTTCATCTAGAGTAGCACATGTACTTCTGCAACTAGAAAAATTATTTATATAGGAAAAGAAACTTATTCAAACAAACTGGATGAGCTAGGAACATAATACTTGTCTTTCAGGCATAAGTACAAACACTCATGGGCAGAAATGCTATTAACTTTTTCGCTCCCCTGCATTAATATTTGTACACAAAGACTTATAGTCCTGTCAGGAGCATTTGTACTCTTTGAATCTTTTTTTGTTCTCTGTATTTTCATGCGGTTTCTTATATGAACCTTTTCAAAATCTGAATTCCTCGTGATGATATCTGCGAACCTTCTTAGACGATGATGTTGAACTTGCGCTTGATTGCATATGTACTTGAAGGATTTTTTACTAAACACCACAATCATCTACTTGTATTCATCATTTACTGCTATGACTAGTTGGAACGACAACAGACCAATCGAGTGGCATGAGTTACGGTGGCCCATTACACATAAAATTGAACTTCTTTTTCTACCAAGAGGGTTGGGGCTAGCATTTGTCTTGGTTTTGAATTTATCTGGTAGCAGTATATTATTTCAGTCAGCTCAATCTTCATCAGTACTAGAATGACTAGACAAGAAGTTTAGATTTGTAGCAGCACACGCACCAAAATTACATAATTTTTCTTCAACTTTTTTAGGTGATTGCATCAGTACTAGTATGATTGGAAAAATATTTCAGATTTGTAGCAACACACACATGAAAACTTACAGAATTTTATGGGAATGGACGAGTTCTGGTTTTTTTTGAACTCCTCCAATGGTTGCACATGAACTGAGCAATATAGCGACTAACTGTACATCATTTTGATCTCAAAAGCTACTTGACTGAAAATTGACATACACATCCAAAAGTTCAAAACTACAAGACCTGCCCTATGTTTTTCTGCTACTACATTATCAAAAAAATTATTCAAAACGTCTCTGAACTTTAAGCCTCAATCTTCCTTCAACTGTAATTTTCATTTTGCCCAACAAACTAACACAAGAACTACAAAAGCAAAGCATGCCCAACATACCTCCAATAATTTTCATTTCAGTAAACAAAAACAATCAGGCGACACAAGTAGCATACCGAGTTCCCACCGCGGCCAGAGGCAGAGATCCATTTGCTGTGCTCTCGACAAGAAGTCCCCTATTTTGATAAGAAAAAAAGAGATCAAGGCTTCGGTATGGATAAAAAAATTGGTAGCAATGTACAGTCAACATCTTTTTGTTTTCAATTTTTTTCCTGAACTTATTAAATTTCTATGTATGAACGTACAAACTTTCTAAGCATGAACTTTTTGCTAGCGTTTATTTTTTGGTATTACAAACTATTTTCTGCATTACAACAAACACCTTTAAAAGATAGCAAAATGGCACATGGATTCAAAATGAACTCAAACAGAAACAATTCAGTAGTAACATTCCTAGAGACATTGCAAGTTCTGAGGCGGTAGTGCGCGGTATCATAGGCGGTAGTTCATTGCAGAGTGACAAACATTATATCGCTTTGTGTACAAAGTTATTGCAAAAGACATTAGCGGGCCAGAGAATGATCATACCTGCAAGATGAAGCTGAAAATGCACACTTAAGGTGAACTGAAAAACCACCAGATGTTGAACTGAATGTACACAAGAGAAGGAGCATGAACATCCGATTGGGAGGTGGGGGAAGCTGCAACGGCACCTCCCGAGATGGGCATCGAACGGCTTACGCTGTCATGTTGAGCGACCCAGGATGGTGTCAATGAACGGCAGGCGCTGCAGCGACAGAGAAAAGTTGTTAGGAGGATAAGAAACCATTTTCCGAACAAGAAAATAAACAAGTACAAGCACGAGTATAGCAAGAGGGTTTGCTGGCATGTTTAGGTGAATGCGTATGTTTGTTCAGTACACCATGTTTATGTTCTTCAGTACACTATGTGATGCACCCAAAATATTTAAACACAACAAAATATCATCCTTTTGGCTCCCAAACCTCCTGCATATATATTTTGAACTGATGTTCTCTGTGTCATTGCTCTGTTTGTCGATATATCAGTTCTCTGTGTCATTGCACTATATGTCAGATGGAACTACAAATGCAATACATTTTTTCTTTCTTTCAGGAATAAGAACAAACACCCACAGAGCACAAAATGCAAGCCATCTGCGGTAGATGCCGTTGAAACAAGTTGAACTATCTGTTCTAAGATATTTGAGCTTTTCTAAGGATCCAGGGGAAGGGTGCAGGGGAGCACAGCTACTGAGTCTGGACCCGGCACCTTCTTGCTTCCTCCTTCATCACTTCACAAGTCTGAATTTTCTTTGAACTTCTCGCGTTGTCTCCTCTGAATTTTTGCAATTGTCCGACTCGAAATTCTGCAATTTGTCACCACACGCATTGAATCTCTTGTTGACTTAAATCACCAAAATACAAAAGTGTAGCACAACTTTTTAGTCAGTCCAGATATGGAAGATGTTTTTTCTCATGCACATTACATCAAACAACTTGCATATGCCAAATAGGAACAATGAGGACAACTACCATTATAAAATATCCATCAGGCAGCAAGGAACCTCATCTGAACTAGTACATCAGGAATCAAAATAAAATCAGATGAATGAACCCCAAAAGAACCAGTGTAGCGGCGTGCACTGGTGCTGACAGAAGCTCGTGCGTGAAGGAGCATGGCAGGAGAGCTCAGACGGAGAAGGGAGGAAGAGCTGGACTGGCGTGGCCGCCATACCAGGACGGGCACGGGAGGAAGTAGTGCGTAGGGGCGGCGGGGGCTGATTCCCAGCCGCGCAGGTTGGAAGCAGCGCGTTGGACGACGGGAGCTGGGTGCGGGGGGGTGCAGAGTGCCGGCAACAGTTTCCCATGGAGGTGGATAGGTTTGGGGGCGGCGGAGGTGGCTGGTCGGAGTGCGGTGGCTGGGTCTAGGGGCGGCGGCTGGGTCCAAGAGCGGTGGTGGTGGCTGGGTCCGGGAGCGACACCGGTGGCTGGATCCAGGGGCGGCGCCGGTGGCTGGGTGCGCGGGCGGCGCCGGTCGCTGGATCTGGGGCGGCGCCGTGGCCTGCCGGGGGTGGGCTGCGGAATGGGGAGGTGGAAAGTGGGAACAGGTGAGGTCTCTTTTTCTATTCTATCCGGACGGCTAGATGTTTTGTTGCGGTCATGTAATCGGGTCCTATATATTTAGGGTAATGAATAATATTCTGCTACAGTAACAAAATTGCCCCATCCTATATATATATATATATATATATATATATATATATATATATATATATATATATATATATATATATATATATATATATATATATATATATATATATATAGAGAGAGAGAGAGAGAGAGAGAGAGAGAGAGAGAGAGAGAGAGAGAGAGAGAGAGAGAGGGCGAGCAAGGGGAGGATCTAGATGAGAATGCAGGCGGGACGACATGAGCAAGGTAGTATTTATTGGCTGCCGGAATCCTGATCATCGGGAACAGTACACGTGCCGGTCGCCGGAATTTACGAGTACTGTAGTGTGAATTACACACGATTCCCGCAGCAAAATCCGTGTGTGAACATAATAGCTGATGGTTCCTAATGTAGAACCGTGTCAGATTAATAAAGCCCTCCACCCACCTTCCAAAACTCGAGGCGCGAAATAGAGTGCTAATCGTGTGGGGCCGGTTGTCTTGCCAGATTTTAGATTTTCTTTTTTGAACACCAAATATTTACATCATCTGATGATTTTTGAACTCGCACACAAGTACACAAATATGATTTTTCAAACCGTTATGGTTAGCCGTTGCATGTAGATGTAGTTCAAATTTGAATTACGGTCATTAAATGGCTAGGAAATCACTTAAATCTCTTTAAAAGGTCAAATGACCCCTGAAATTTTCCAATTTTTCACATGACAGTTAGTATCAGTGCACATTACACGTAGAAACTTTTTGAAGGCCATAAGAGGAAGCTATCTGTTGTTCGTCAGCAAACATGCATTGTTCCCTCTCGGAACCATGAGCCTTCTAGTGAGTTGCTCCGGTTTGTGAGGGGTGTGTGTCCAGACTTCTGTCAAACAGGCAAATTTTTGTACCACATCATCTTGGTGGTATGGCATTACCTCAAACAAGGTTTCATGTTTTTAATTTTTTGGAATTTGAATGGCATGGCACTCCATGCTTAATTGTTTCATAGCCGTTAGACCAATATATTTGAAAATTCCTTCCAATTTACTGCATGTGGAATTAAATCGCACACAAGTACACAAAATATTAATTTTCAAACCGTTTTGGTTAGGTGTTGCATGTACATGTAGTTCAAATTTTAAATTATGGTCATTAAATGGCTAGAAAATCACTTAAATGTCTTAAAAGGTCAAATGACCCCTCAAATTTTCCAAAATTTGACATGACAGTTGTATTAGTACTACAAATTTTCTCGTACATTTAAAACACCATCTGTTGCCATTTTACTCCAAATTCGTCTTTCACAGCTAATAAAAAATATCTACAACATTACACCCAGTTGTTTTGTAGGAATCGTTTGTGATGAAAAAATCTGGGTCTATTTAAGTCTTCCTCCTTAAGCTTCGCCGGCTCATCTGCTCCAGTGCCGATAACCCCCGAATCCACAAATCCCGATCCCCATTTCCGCACCCCTTCTTGCAAAGATGACGCCATGGAAACGCTTCATGAAGGCCCGTATGATGGCCGCGTCTCCCCCGAGCGCCGCCGCCTGCGGCGAGAGCGGGGCCGCCTACGCCGAGACTGCCGCCGCATCCTCATTGAGCGCGGCCGCTTCTGTCGACAGGGCATCTGTGGCAGCCGATAGGGCAGCTGCAGCAGCCGAGAGCGCTCGAGCTGCCGTCTGTGCCGCCGATGTCACCCTGGCCCGGGTCGAGGCCATCCACGCCAAGATATTCCAGGCCACCTCGGAATCCAGCATGCAACCCACGTCCGAAAAGGCGGCGGTGGCCATGGAGCACCTGCTTCCTCATGAGGTCGTCAAGCTGGAGCTGGAGATGCAGGAGGCGACGGAGATCGAGGAGCGCCGGGAGGAGGAGTTGCGCATGGCCTAGGCCAAGGTAGAGAAGAGTATGCCGTCGAGGAATCGGTGGTGGAGTACCAACGCGAGCTTTGGCGCATCCACTACTACGAGTGCTACAACCTTGAGGGTGGCGAAGACGACGAGGACGAGGACGCGGTCGACTTCAGCAGGGGGGGCGCTTTTCTCCCCGACCACAAGTCACATTTCCCCATTTCCCCCTTCCTTCCTTCCTAAGCTATAGCCGCTTCCTCGCTTGATTCCTCGCTCTCGTCGTTTCGCATCCTACCGCCGGGGTTGCCATGGTCATCTTGAAATACCTCTCCAGCGGTTCCTCCTCCGACGATGACTCCACCACCCGGGTATCCCTCTCTTCTCTCTCTCGGGCTATGACTTTGAATGAAGGATTTTTACCCGGTGATCGATTTGAGTCATTTCTTCCTCTTGTAGTTCCCTAGGACCTTCAGTTGCAACAAATGGAGTGGGGTGGCTGAAGATCTTTCTGCTCGTTGTCACCATCAATCTCCATGCGTGTAGCTAGTTGCGTTTGAATCTGTGGACAGCGGGAGGAAGTTTCTGGCATGTGCAGAGAAGGTTAGATCCTCTTTCGTTGTTACAAATCATTTTTAGATGTGATTCAGATAGTGTCACGGTCCCAACCCATTCATACCACACCTTCAACCAAACGCATCCTAAGACAGTGTCACAGTTTGTACCTAGTATCTAAAGATATTGCCATCTGATCAGCGGTGCCATTAGAAAATTATTTGGCACCGCTTCGGCAGGGCACCGGTGCGAGATGTAGCAACAGTTGTCTTTACACCGGTTTTGGCATACATAGTGGACGCCTTAGTGCTATTAGTTCTATGTTACTAAATTTGTGCATGTACACAACTCTTAGTATCAATTTGCTGTCATCCAAACACTATCGCTATGCTGTTGGAGATTGATACGTCTCCAACGTATCTATAATTTTTTATTGTTCCATGCTATTATATTACCCGTTTTGGATGTTTATGGGCTTTACTATACACATTTATAACATTTTTGGAACTAACCTACTAACCGGAGTCCCAACCCGTATTGCTGTTTTTTTGGCTATTTCAGTGTTTCGAAGAAAAGGAATATCAAACGGAGTCCAAACGGAATGAAACCTTCGGGAGCCTGATTTTTGGAACGAACATGATCCAGAGGACATGGAGTGCAAGTCAAGAAGCAATCGAGGCGGCCACGAGGGTGGAGGGCGCCCCCCATACTGGGCACGCACCCTATCTCGTGGGCCCCTCGGGCGTCCACCGACCTACTTCTTCCTCCTATATATACCCATGTACCCCGAGAACATCAAAGGCTACCACGAAAAACTATTTCCACCAGTGTAACCTTCTTTATCCGTGAGATCCCATCTTGGAGCCTTCGCCGTTGCTCTGCTGGAGGGGGAATCAACCACGGAGGGCTTATACATCAACACCATAGCCTCTCCGATGAGTTGTGAGTAGTTTACCACAGACCTTCGGGTCCATGGTTGTTAGCTAGATGGCTTCTTCTCTCTTTTTTGATCTCAATACCATGTTCTCCTCGATCTTCTTGGAGATCTATTCGATGCAACTCTTTTTGCGGTGTATTTGTCGAGATCCGATGAATTGTGGGGTTATGATCAAGTTTGTCTATGAGAAATATTTGAATCTTCTCTGAATTCTTATTTGTGATTAAGTTATCTTTGCAAGTCTCTTCGAATTATCAGTTTGGTTTGGCCTACTAGATTGATCTTTCTTGCAATGGGAGAAGTGCTTAGCTTTGGGTTCAATCTTGCGGTGTCCTTTCCAAAGGATGCAGGGGCAGCAAGGCACGTATTGTATTGTTGCCATCGAGGATAAAAAGATGGGGTTTATATCATATTGCATGAGTTTATCCCTCTACATCATGTCATCTTTCTTAATGTGTTACTCTGTTCTTTATGAACTTAATACTCTAGATGCATGCTAGATAGCGGTCGATGAGTGGAGTAATAGTAGTAGATGCAGGTAGGAGTCGTCTACTTGTCACGGACGTGATGCCTATATACATGATCATGCCTAGATAATCTCATAATTATTCGCTTTTCTATCAATTGCTCGACAGTAATTTGTTCACCCATCGTAATACTTATGCTATCTTGAGAGAAGCCACTAGTGAAACCTATGGCCCCGGGTTATATCTTTTATCATATAAGCTTTTAATCTACTTTTATTTGCATCTTTACTTTTCCTATCTATATTATAAAATACCAAAAATATATTTATCTTATCATATTATCTCTATCAGATCTCACTTTCGCAAGTGGCCGTGAAGGGATTGACAACCCCTTTATTGCGTTGGTTGCGAGTTCTTTGTTTGTTTGTGTAGGTGCGTGGGACTTCTGAGGAGCCTCCTACTAGATTGATACCTTGGTTCTCAAAAACCGAGGGAAATACTTACGCTACTATTGTTGCATCACCCTTTCCTCTTCAAGGAAAACCAACGCAAGCTCAAGACGTAGCAGAGTTATATTTACCTTCCGCGTAAATTGTTCAATTCACTGGTAGAAAACAGGGCTATGGTTCCGGGCCAATATTCACATTAGTCCCGGTTCAATCACGAACAGGACTAATGTGAGCATTTATCCCGGTTCATGCGGCTAAGGCATTAGTCCCGGTTCACCTGTGCCCTTTAGTCCCGGTTGGTGGCACGAACCGGGACTAATGGGTGCGATGCCCATTAGTCCCGGTTCATGCCTCAAACCGGGACTAAAGATTAGACCTTTAGTCCCGGTTTGAGGCACGAACCGGTGCTAATGGGGTTGAGACCTTTAGTCCCGGTTCGTGCCACGAACCGGTACTAACGGTCCCATTTTCAAACTCTACCCCCCCCCCCCCCGTGGATCGCCATTTAAGTTTAAAAAAATAAAAGAAAATGATGGAAATGTCAAAAAAAATAAAAGAAAATAAGTTTCCCATGTGATATGTGGTCTAGTTGTTGGGAAAATTTGCAAATGTGAATTTCGATTTTATTTGCAAAATCTCTCTGGAATTTGTAAAAATGGGCATAACTTTTGCATACTAACTCGGATGAAAAAGTTTTTTATATGAAAAATCATCTTCTCAAAAAGTTACATCCGAATTTAACTGGGGGGACCCCGTTAAACATTTTCAAAATCCTCAAAAACCTAACAGAAAAATAGTTATGGGGCTTTTAAGATCTAGAGTGGAAAAAATCGAAAATTTTTCAAACTGTGGTCAAACAATGGTCAAACTAATTATTCTAGAATATTACTGTTACTAAATAATTTGTTCAGTATTTTGAATTTTGGTCAAATCTGGTCAAATCTGGTCAAACTGTGGTCAAACAATGGTCAAACAATGGTTAAACTAATTATTCAAAATAACTATTGTTTTCTAAATAATTATTGTTTTTTAAAACAATAGTTTGAAACTCAAACAGTGAAATGTGTCACTTCATGCTCAAGCAAAATTCCTGGGGGTTAATAGGATTGACATCTTACTATTGTCAGGAAAACAACAAGTGCAGACTTGGAAACGAGGAAAACAACAAGTGCAGACCCGGAAGTTAAGCGTGCTCAGGCTGGGGGAGTGGGAGGATGGGTGACCGTTCGGGAAGTTAGATGATTTGGAATGATGAGGGTGATTAGAGATTAGAGGATAAATTGAGCAGTGATGAGGGGTGCTGATTAGAGATTAGAGGTTAAAATAATTCAGAAATTTGAAAATAAAAAATTATTCAAAAAAAATTTCAGAAAAAAATCATAACATTTCCTTTAGTCCCGATTGGTGTTACGAACCGGGACTAAAGGTGGAGCTCCACGTGGCCGCGGCCTTTAGTCCCGGTTCTGGATTGAACCGGGACTAAAGGGGGGAGGCATTAGTACCGATTTCACTAGTGGCTTCTCTCAAGAGCATAAGTATTCTACGGCGGGTGAACAAATTACTGTTGAGCAATTGATAGAATTGAGCATAGTTATGAGTATATGTAGGTATGATCATGTATATAGGCATCACGTCCGAGACAAGTAGACCGAAACGATTCTGCATCTACTACTATTACTCCACTCATCGACCGCTATCCAGCATGCATCTAGAGTATTAAGTTAAAAACAGAGTAACGCCTTAAGCAAGATGACATGATGTAGAGGAATAAATTCATGCAATATGATAAATACCCCATCTTGTTATCCTCAATGGAAAAAATACAATACGTGCCTTGCAACCCTTTCTGTCACTGGGTAAGGACACCGCAAGATTGAACCCAAAGCTAAGCACTTCTCCCATTACAAGAATACCTATCTAGTTGGCCAAACCAAACGGATAATTCGAAGAGACTTGCAAAGATAACCAATCATACATAAAAGAATTCAGAAAAGATTCAAATATTATTCATAGATAATCTGGATCATAAACCCACAATTCATCGGCCTCAACAAACACAGCGCAAAAAGAAGATTACATCGAATAGATCTCCACGAGAGAGGGGGAGAACATTGTATTGAGATCCAAAAAGAGAGAAGAAGCCATCTAGCTACTAGCTATGGACCCGAAGGTCTGAAGTAAACTACTCACACTTCATCGGAGGGGCTATGGTGATGATGTAGAAGCCCTCCGTGGTGGATGCCCCCTCCGGCGGAGCTCCGGAACAGGCCCCAAGATGGGATCTCATGGATACAGGAAGTCGCGGCGGTGAAATTAGGTTTTTGGCTCCTGTTGTGATCGTTTGGGGGTACGTAGGTATATATAGGAGGAAGGAGTACGTCGGTGGAGCAACAGGAGGCCCACGAGGCAGGGGCGCGCCCTAGGGGGGGCGCCCCCACCCTCGTGACCGCCTCTTTTGTTCCTTGGAGTAGGGTCCAAGTCTCCTGGATCACGTTCGGTGAGAAAATCACGTTCCCGAAGGTTTCATTCCGTTTGGACTCCGTTTGATATTCCGTTTCTTGAAACACGAAATTGGCAAAAACAACAATTACATCTTTGGGCCTCCGGTTAATAGGTTAGTCCCAAAAATAATATAAAAGTGGAAAATAAAGCCCAATATAGTCCAAAACAGTAGATAAAGTAGCATGGAGCAATCAAAAATTATAGAAACGTTGGAGACATATCAGGTATCCCCAAGCTTAATTCCTGCTCGTCCTCGAGTAGGTAAATGATAAAAAGAGAATTTTTTATGCGGAGTGATACTTTGGCATAATTTCAATGTAAATCTCCTTAATTGTGGTATGAATATTCAGATCCGAAAGATTCAAGACAAAAGTTCATATTGACATAAAAATAATAATACTTAAAGCATACTAACTAAGCAATTATGTCTTCTCAAAATAACATGGCCAAAGAAAGTTATCCCTACAAAATCATATAGTTTGGCTATGCTCCATCTTCCACACACAAAATATTTAAATCATGCACACCCCCGATGACAAGCCAAGCAATTGTTTCATACTTTAACATTTTCAAAACTTTTTCAATCTTCACACAATACATGAGCGTGAGCCATGGATATAGCACTATATGTGGAATAGAATGGTGGTTGTGGAGAAGACAAAAAGAGGGAAGATAGTCTCACATCAACTAGGCGTATCAACGGGCTTTGAAGATGCCCATCAATAGATATCAATGTGAGTGAGTAATTGCCATGCAACAGATGCACTAGAGCTATAAGTATATGAAAGCTCAAAAAGAAATTAAGTGGGTGTGCATCCAAGTCGCCTGCTCATGAAGACCTAGGCCATTTATGGAAGCCCATCATTGGAATATACAAGCCAAGTGCTATAATGAAAAAAATTCCCACTAGTATATGAAAGTGACAAAATGAGAGACTCTCTATCATGAAGATCTTGGTGCTACTTTGAAGCACAAGTGTGGTAAAAGGATAGTAGCATTGTCCCTTCTCTCTTTTTCTCTAATTTTTTTATTTGGGCCTTTTCTCTTTTTTTATGGCCTTTTTTTATTTTTCATTTTTTTTCATCCGCAGTCTCATACCGACTTGTGGGGGAATAATAGTCTCCATCATCCTTTCCTCACTGGGACAATGCTCTAAAGAATGATGATCATCACACTTTTATTTTTCTTACAACTCAAGAATTACAACTCGATACTTACAACAAAGTATGACTCTATATGAATGCCTCCGGCGGTGTACCCGGATATGCAATGAAACAAGAGTGACATGTATGAAAGAATTATGAATGGTGGCTTTGTCACAAATACGATGTCAACTACATGATCATGCTAGCAATATGACAATGATGGAGCGTGTCATAATAAACGGAACGGTGGAAAGTTGCATGGCAATATATCTCGGAATGGCTATGGAAATGCCATGATAGGTAGGTATGGTGGCTATTTTGAGGAAGATATATGGTGGGTGTATGATACCGGCGAAAAGTGCGTGGTATTAGAGAGGCTAGCAATGGTGGAAGGATGGGAAAAAGTGCATATAATCCATGGACTCAACATTAGTCATAAAGAACTCATATACTTATTGCAAAAATCTAGAAGTTATCAAAGCAAAGTATTACGCGCATGCTCCTAGGGGGATAGATTGGTAGGAAAAGACCATCGCTCGTCCCCGACCGCCACTCATAAGAAAGACAATCAATAAATAAATCATGCTCCGAGTTCATCACATAACGGTTCACCATACGTGCATGCTACGGGAATCACAAACTTCAACACAAGTATTCTTTAAATTCACAACTACTCAACTAGCATGACTCTAATATAACCATCTTCATATATCAAAACAATGATCAAGCATCACACTTTTCTTAGTATCCAACGCACTCAAAAGAAAGTTTCACATATCTTGAATACCAAGTATATTAACATTAAGAAAATTACCATGCTATTAACGACTCTCAAAATAATCTAAGTGAAGCAGGAGAGATCAATAGTTTCTTTAAAACAAATCCACCACCGTGCTCTAAAAGATCTAAGTGAAGCACTAGAGCAAAAATTATCATGCTCAAAAGATATAAGTGAAGCACTATGAGCAAAACTATCAAGCTCAAAAGATATAAGTGAAGCACATAGAGAATTCTATCAAATTCCAATTCATGTATGGCTCTCTCAAAAGGTGTGTACAGCAAGGATGATTGTGGTAAACTAACAAGAAAAGACACAAATAATACAAGACGCTCCAAGCAAAACACATATCATGTGGTGAATAAAAATATAGCTCCAAGTAAATTACAGATGGAAGTAGACGAAAGAGGGGATGCCTTCCGGGGCATCCCCAAGCTTTGACTTTTTGGTGTTCTTGGATTATCTTGGGGGTGCCATGGGCATCCCCAAGCTTAGGCTCTTGCCACTCCTTGTTCCATAATCCATCAAAAGAATTTACCCAAAATTGAAAACTTCACAACACAAAACTCAATAGAAATCTCGTGAGCTCCGTTAGAGAAAGAAAACAAAAGCCTACTTTAAGGTACTGTAATGAACTAATTATTTATTTATATAGGTGTTAAACCTACTGTATTCCAACTTCTCTATGGATTATAAACTATTTTACTAGCCATAGATTCATCAAAATAAGCAAACAACACACGAAAAACAGAATCTGTCAAAAACAGAACAGTCTGTAGTAATCTGTAACTAATGCAAACTTCTGGAACTCCAAAAAATCTACAAAAGTTAGACGACCTATAAAATTTGTTTATTGATGAGCATCAATTGGAATCAGTATTTTATCACGTTCTGGTGAATTTTAATAATTCTGGCACCGAGCACAAAGTTTCTGGAAATTACAGCATGATCAAATAACTATCATCCAAGAAGATCCAATAGGTCTAGCATGGCACAAACACTAATTAAATTATAAAACCACATCTAAAAAGAGGCTATATGGATTATTTATTCCTAAACAGAAACAAAAACAAAAAACTAAAAATAAATTGGGTTGCCTCCCAACAAGCGCTATCGTTTAACGCCCCTAGCTAGGCATAAAAGCAAGGATAGATATAGGTATTGCCATCTTTGGTAGGCAATCCATAAGTGGCTCTCATGATAGATTCATATGGTAATTTTATTTTCTTTCTAGGAAAGTGTTCCATGCCTTTCTTTAATGGAAATTGGAATCTAATATTCTCTTCCTTCATATCAATAATTGCACCAATCGTTCTAAGGAAAGGTCTACCAAGAATAATAGGACATGAAGGATTGCAATCTAAATCAAGAACGATAAAATCTACGGGCACATAATTCCTATTTGCAACAATAAGAACATCATTAATTCTTCCCATAGGCTTTTTAATAGTGGAATCCGCAAGATGCAAGTTTAGAGAGCAATCACCAAAGTCATGGAAATCTAGCAAATCACACAAAGTTTTGGGAATAGTGGAGACACTAGCACCCAAATCACACAAGGCATGAAACTCATAATTTTTAATTTTAATTTTAATAGTAGGTTCCCACTCATCATAGAGTTTTCTAGGGATAGAAACTTTCAACTCAAGTTTTTCTTCATAAGATTGCATCAAGGCATCAACAATGTGTTCGGTAAAGGCCTTATTTTGACTATAAGCATGAGGAGAATTTAGCACGGATTGCAACAAGGAAATACAATAAATTAAAGAGCAATTTTCATAATTAAATTCCTTGAGATCCAAAATAGTGGGTTTAGAAACATCTAGGTTTTTATTTCTTTCAATCCCACATTTATCAATTTCATCATCAAGATCTAAAAACTCCGAATTCTTAGAACGCCTTCTAGCTAAAGGAAGGTCATATTCAGTTTCATCAAGATTCATATTGCAAATCAAATATTTAATGGGGGACACATCAATAACTTTTAGATCTTCATCTTGATTTTCATAGGAATTGGAAGAACACGCTTTAATAAAGGCATCTTTGGAAGCACGCATCCTAGCGGTTCTTTCTTTGCACTCATCAATGGAAATTCTCATAGCTTTGAGAGACTCATTGATATCATGCTTAGGAGGAATAGATCTAAGCTTTAAAGAATCAACCTCAAGAGAAATTCTATCAATGTTCCTTGCCAAATCATCAATTTTAAGCAATTTCTCTTCAAGCAAAGCATTAAAATTCTTTTGTGAATTCATAAACTCTTTAACACTAATCTCAAATTCAGAGGGCATCTTATTAAAATTTCCATAAGAGTTGTTGTAGGAATTTCCATAATTATTACAGGAATTACTAGGATAAGGCCTAGGTTTAAAATTCCCTCTATACGCATTGTTACCAAAATTATTCCTACCAACAAAATTCACATCCATAGATTCATTATTATTCCCAATCAAAGTAGACAAAGGCATATCATTAGGATCAGAAGAAACACTCTTAGTAGCAAATAATTTCATAAGTTCATCCATCTTTCCACTCAAAACATTAATTTCTTCTATCGCATGCACTTTTTTATTAGTAGATCTTTCGGTATGCCATTGAGAACAATTAACCATAATATTATCTAGAAGTTTAGTAGCATCTCCTAGAGTGATTTCCATAAAAGTGCCTCCCGCGGCCGAATCTAAAAGATTTCTAGAAGCAAAATTCAATCCGGCATAAAAGTTTTGTATAATCATCCACAAGTTCAAACCATGAGTAGGACAATTACGTATCATTAATTTCATTCTCTCCCAAGCTTGTGCAACATGTTCATGATCAAGTTGCTTAAAATTCATAATATCGTTCCTAAGAGAGATAATCTTAGCGGGAGGAAAATACTTAGAGATAAAAGCATCTTTGCACTTGTTCCAAGAATCAATACTATTTTTAGGCAGAGATGAAAACCACACTTTAGCACGATCTCTAAGCGAAAAAGGAAATAGCTTCAATTTAACGACATCATTATCGACATCTTTTTTCTTTTGCATATCACATAAATCAACGAAGCTATTGAGATGAGTAGCGGCATCTTCACTACGAAGGCAGGTGAATTGATCTTTCATAACAAGATTCAACAAAGCAGTATTGATTTCACAAGATTCAGTATTGGCAAGAGGAGCAATCGGAGTGCTAAGGAAATCATTATTATTGGTATTGGTGAAGTCACACAATTTGGTAGTATCTTGAGCCATCGTGACAAACAAGCAATCCAACACACGAGCAAACAAAAGGCAATGGGAAAAAGAGGAGGAGATTGGGAAAGAGAGGGCGAATAAAACGGCAAGGGTGAAGTGGGGGAGAGGAAAACGAGAGCCAAATGGCAAATAATGTAATGCGGGAGATAGGGATTGAGATGGGTACTTGGTATGGTGCTTGACTTGCTCTTGCGTGAGCCTCCCCGGCAACGGCGCCAGAAATTCTTCTTGCTACCTCTTGTGCACTGTGTTGGATTTCCACGAAGAGGAGAGGATGATGCAGCAAAGTAGCGTAAGTATTTCCCTCAGTTTTTGAGAACCAAGGTATCAATCCAGTAGGATGCCACACACAAGTCCCTCATACCTGCACAAAACAATAGCTCCTCGCAACCAACGCGATTAGGGGTTGTCAATCCCTTCACGGTCACTTACGAGAGTGAGATCTGATAGAGATGATAAATAATATTTTTGGTATAGAGATGCAAAGTGAAAAGTAAAAGGCAAAGTAAAAACAAAGCAATTATTAAAGTGATGGAGATTGATATGATGAGAATAGACCCGGGGGCCATAGGTTTCACTAGTGGCTTCTCTCAAGAGCATAAGTATTCTACGGTGGGTGAACAAATTACTGTTGAGCAATTGACAAAATTGAGCATAGTTATGAGTATATCTAGGTATGATCATGTATATAGGCATCACATCCGAGACAAGTAGACCGAAACGATTCTGCATCTACTACTATTACTCCACTCATCGACCGCTATGCAGCATGCATCTAGAGTATTAAGTTAAAAACAGAGTAACGCCTTAAGCAAGATGACATGATGTAGAGGAATAAATTCATGCAATATGATAAATACCCCATCTTGTTATCCTCGATGGCAACAATACAATACGTGCCTTGCAACACTTTCTGTCACTGGGTAAGGACACCGCAAGATTGAACCCAAAGCTAAGCACTTCCCCCATTGCAAGAACTACCAATCTAGTTGGCCAAACCAAATGGATAATTCGAAGAGACTTGCAAAGATAATCAATCTTACATAAAATAATTCAGAGAAGATTCAAATATTATTCATAGATAATATGGATCATAAACCCGCAATTCATCGGTCTCAACAAACACATCGCAAAAAGAAGATTACATCGAATAGATCTCCACGAGAGAGGGGGAGAACATTGTATTGAGATCCAAAAAGAGAGAAGAAGCCATCTAGCTACTAGCTATGGACCCCAAGGTCTGAAGTAAACTACTCACACTTCATCGGAGAGGCTATGGTGATGATGTAGAAACCCTCCATGGTGGATGCCCCCTCCGGCGGAGCTCCAGAACAGGTCCCAAGATGGGATCTCGTGGATACAGGAAGTTGCGGCGGTGAAATTAGGTTTTTGGCTCCTATTCTGATCATTTTGGGGTACGTAGGTATATTAGGAGGAAGGAGTATGTCGGTGGAGCAACAAGGGGCCCACGAGGCAGGGGGCGAGCCCTAGGGGGGGGGGGCTCCCCCCACCCTCGTGACCGCCTCTTTTGTTCCTTGTAGTAGGGTCCAAGTCTCCTGGATCACGTTCGGTGAGAAAATCACGTTCCTGAAGGTTTCATTCCGTTTGGACTCCGTTTGATATTCCGTTTCTTTGAAACACTGAAATAGAAAAAAAAACAGCAATTCTGGGCTGGGCCTCCGGTTAATAGGTTAGTGCCAAAAATAATATAAAAGTGGAAAATAAAGCCCAATATAGTCCAAAACAGTAGATAAAGTAGCATGGAGCAATCAAAAATTATAGATACGTTGGAGACGTATCACCTTCCTCGCGCTGTGTGGAGCAGGGTCCTACCTGGAGGTAGGTTCCCTGACGAGGAAGGCGCCAACGAGCCCTTCTCCTCGGTGGGGGGCCTAAGGTCGCCGAGGACGCCCCCAGCGTCCCCTTGGCCCTTTGGTCTTGTCCTGGTTTCCGGTCTCCCCAACGGTGGTCAGGGGTGGCGCACGGCGGGGTCTTCATCGGGCGACATGAAGCAAAGCTCCTGCCTGTGAAGGTCTCCGCTCGTGACACTCTCACGTAATAATGAGTGGGGCTGTACACGCCCCACAGTCTCCTGAAGATCTTAGCCCAGACACGCTCCCACCCACGTCCCAGTGGAAGCACCATGCTCCGCGCTGGCCGTCCTAGTGGAAGCACCATGCTCCGCACTGGCCGTCGACACTGTCTCCAATGACTATGCCCAGCCAGTGGAAGCACTTAGCTCTGTGCTGGTGAGAAGACCGAGACTGAAGACTGAAGACTAGCTAGGTGCCGGACGCGGCCGTCTGCTTTTTGCCTCCTTTTTGTATTTGCTTGCCGACTTTTTGCAGCAGTTTGTCTTTCCTGCATTTATAAAAATGGGGGAGTTTTCTCGTTTCATGTCGCTCTCTCGCTTCCAGTTCTTGTGTTCTTTTTGGAAGGCCGTGACCGCTAACCTGCCCTCTAGCGCCTCGCGAGTGGGGGCTGGGTACAGTGTACGCGCTGGTGCCGATCGCCCCCCAGGGGGCTCGAGGGTGTGGCCGCCCTGCGCGCCCACCTCGTCACAGTAGGGCAGTCGGCTCCTCATGAGACGCTCTACGGCAGGCCGGTAGGCCCCTCGAAAGGCATGGGACCCCACGAGCCTGCAGCCGGCTCGCCTCAGGAGAAGGAGCATAGCCGCGATGCCAGGCCTCACTCAAGACTCACGAAACCCAAGATAAGTTGTATGTTCGCCGCGGCCACCGGCCCTCCCTCGCTTCCCCGACTAGCCCACAAGCTCCGCCACTCCATCCTCGACCCACCTCACCGAGCCACGCCCCTCCAGAAGCCCCCGAACTACCTCACCGGGCTCGTCTTCTACCTCGGACCCGCCGGCCATCACCATCAAATTCGTCGGCTCCGGACCGTCCCCGACCTCGCCGAGCGTCCCGTCGTCATCGCTGTGAGCTCCGCCTTCTTCTCCCCTGTTCCCCGTGCCCATACGCACCCTCTAGCCGCCCTAATCACTGGAGCCGATTGCTACTCGCCGCCGGCCATGGCGTAGCCATGGCCACAACCGCGCAAGCTCACTTCCGAGCACACCACCGCCCTCACCGCACTCGCAGGAGCGCAAAACGCCACCCCACGTGCCTCGCCGTGCTCCCTAGCGCTGTGTTCGACCTCGGCCGAGTTCCGGCGACCACCTAGGTCGTCGCCGGCGACAACTCTGGCCACCCCCAGTCCAACCATCACCACCACTCGATGCGGGGGAGCGCCCGCATCACGTTAAGCCCCTCCGCCGCTCTTTTGGTCATCGAAGGGCGAATCCCGACGCCTCCGCTGCCTCTGCTCCGCCCGGCGAGACGAGGCGCGGTCAACTCCGGTGAGTTGACCGGGTTTGACCTAGTTTGACTTCCCGAGCCATCGACATGCGGGCCCGCCTCGCTAACTAATCTAGTTTAGGTTTAACTAAATTAACTTAACCTAGGTTAGTGCTAATTAAACTAGGATAGTTTAGTTAGTCACTCACGTGTGGCCCCCACACGTCAGGTTTGACCCAGGTTGATCTTTGACGCAGCAAAGGTCACCTCAATCTGACGCAATAATGATTTCTGTAATTATTTTAACTCAGGAAATTCCAGAAAATTAGCAAAACTTGTAAAATTCATAGTAATTCAACCGTAACTCCAAATTAAATAATTTATATATGAAAAATTATCAGAAAAATCCAATCTATCCATCTGTACTATTTTCATGCATGTTTGATCAAGTTAACTTCACTGTTTAGGATGAAACATGAATAGGGCAACCTTGATAATAGTTTTGGAGTTGGGATTTGATATAGTTTTGAATTCCACTTCAATCAAAATGACTTGCTGTTGCATTAGCCCAAATCACAGCATATTGCCATGTCATGATCATGCATCATATTGCTGCATTGAATTGATTGTGTTTCTTCTTTGTTTGTCGGTGTTTGTCCCCTCTCAGTAGACGACGTTCCAACGATTGTTCGATGACACCGATGAAGAACTATATTATCTTCAGAAGTGCCAGGCAAGAAAAACCCCCTTGTTCATTCCGATATAATCCCACTCTCTCGCTCCTGCTCTATTTTAATGCATTAGGACAACAATGACTCATGTGTTACTTGTTGCGGTAGCTGAACCCCTTTATCCTCTGCATGACCTGTCATTCCACAATAATTAGATGAAACCCACTAGCATGAGTAGGAGTTGTTTGAGCCCTGCTGTGCCTACTCATTCATGCTTGTTTGTCATGCCTGCTATTGCTTAGAGTTGTGTCAGGTCTGATTCATCGGGAATGAATTGGAAAGCGGTGAACATATCCTACCGTGTGAGAGCTAAGTGTGTGAACACGATTTGGTAAAGGTAGCGGTGAGAGGCCATGTAGGAGTACATGGTGGGTTGTCTCATTGCAGCCGTCCTCAGGAACTGAGTTCTATGTTTGTGATCCATGAACAGCTACTACCACACATTGGGTTTCGGTAACTCGACCCCTCTCGACTTATTAATCAACATGATCTCTGTCCAGGAGTTGCAATTAGTTTCTGGTGTTTGTAGGTAGTGTTAGTAGTCTACCAAGTGGAACCCGGTACAGGTGGGCTTGGGACAGACTATGCACAGTGGCACGGTGTACCAAGTGGCACCCAGTTGGTGGGCTTGGGAACCCTGCTCACATCGTTTGGGGCCGTGAGCGACACCCCGGCCAGATCTCCTTGCGGATGGAACCCGAATAGGCGATAAACCTGGACGAGAGACTTGTGTGGTTAGTCAGGTCGTGGCCGACTCCCTCGCCCGGCTTCCGCTTGAAGGTTGCCGAGGTACATGACGTGTACATGGCGATAAGTGGCGAGAGCGTGTGTGAAGAAGTACACCCCTGCAGGGTTATCATTATCTATTCGAATAGCCGGATTCCTCGGATATGGAAACTTGGACCCCTTGCATAGTTCATAGACAAGTGAAAGTGGATATTCTAAAATGCGCAAGATAAGCGTGAGTGCTATGGATGGTGTTCTCGTAGGGAGACGGGAGCGGATCCATAGTGGTGTATTGATATGGTGAATATGTGGACTCGTGTGCGCCACCTCAAAAGAGCTACTTGCAGTCGTAGTTCAGGATAGCCACCGAGTCAAAGCTGGCTTGCTGCAGTCAAACTCCACCACCCCCTTTGTTGATAATGATGCATATGTAGATAGTTATGATGTAAGTCTTGCTGAGTACGTTTGTACTCACGTTTGCTTATTTTATGTTTTGCAGAGAGACGTCAGTCTCGCTAGTAGTTCCACTTGGACTTCGACATTTAGCTACGATCTTGTGCCCTCGGCAGGATCTGGTAGATAGTCAGGCTTCTCAGCCCTTTTCATTTATACATGTCTGTACTCAGACATGTTTAGCTTCCGTTTGTGTTTTGACTTGTATGCTCTGAGTGTTGGGTCATGAGACCCATGTTTGTAATATCTCGCTCCTCGGAGCCTAATGAATAAATATTTGAGTCGTAGAGTTATGTTGTGATGCCATGTTGTATTTACACATATTGAGCATATTGTGTGTATGTTTGAAATGCTTGGTATGTGTGGGATCCGACAATCTAGTTGTTTATCCTTGGCAGCCTCTCATATGGGGAAATGTAGTCTAGTGCTTCTGAGCGATAGTAGTCCGCTCTGAACCGGTTCACGGAGTCCTGCTAGCCCAGCACTACTGCTTTGGACACTTGACTGGCCGGCATGTGTTTCACTTCGTTCTTATGTCTGTCCCTTCGGGGAAATGTCACGCGGTGATATTCGGAGTCCTGCCTAGCCTGCTACAACCTGGGATACCGGAGTCCTGTTAGCCCAGTGCTACAGCCCGAATTCATACGTTGATGACCTACATGCTCGATGTGATTCATGTATGCCTGTCCCCATGGGTTAGCGCCGCTTTGGGTTCACGACTAGCCATGTCAGCCCGGGTTCTCTATCATATGGATGCTAGCGACGCTATCATATACGTGAGCCAAAAGACGCAAACGGTCTCGGGCAATGGTAAGGCGACACCCGTGGGAATACCGTGCATGAGGCCGCAAAGTGATATGAGGTGTTACCGGCTAGATCGATGTGACTTGGAATCGGGGTCCTGACAGCGTTGGTATCGAGCTTTGATTGCTCAGGGATTACCAAGCCAAACTGGTCGAAGTTGTGTCTAGAAATGCTTTAGTTATGTAAGGGAATTGATTGTGGAAGGGAACGTAAGGCTCTTTTTACTCCTTATACCTCATGGCCTTCTGATCTGAGTCATCCTCTTCTCTTCTACGGGGTTTAAGAACTAGGCTTCTCATCTATCTATCAGGATGACGTGTTACTAATCCATAGACTTTTAAGATTGTTGGTTTCAAGCCCCAGTTCAGTTCCTACTATTTCTGTATGATTATTGTTGATCTCGGAACCTTGATATTGTGATGTTGAGTGGTTATGCCACCATTTTGCAGGATGTCTCAAATCATTTTGAGCATTTACAGCCGTTATGCTGTCCGAGTCATCCCAGGTCTCTAAATAGTCTGATGCATTTGCAAATCCTTTCTTTCCATTCCCAATGTCCTTTATGGTCAGAATAAGCACACTAGTCGGCAAGTTGGGGTACTTTGTTGCCTCGGCGTAGATGTTGGAGCTATTATTATGACCCTAGGTGTTTAGAAAGTCACCTAGCAATTTAGTAATACTTTTGTATCCCCAGTGTGATGATTCTGGCCATCATTCTCGAAAGCATCCCGTGATGCAATTTAGTTAGTAGGTATTCTATTCCTGGGTTCTTGAACCCGAGATTCACCCTACTTCATGTTGTTAGTATTTGCTAGTTCCTTTAGGATATTAGTAACCTTTGCACTAGTCCTCGAGGTCCGTGGTATTTCCTTCTTCCAAATGCCATGAACTATTTAAGGCAGAAGTTATTTGAACCAAAAGATCACAATCAGAGTACTCTTGAGGAGTTCTCCATTCATAATTGTGACTCTGCCAGTCCTACCTCTCTGCATGGGTTATCCGGGAGGAACATGTTAAACTTGGTTCGACATACTAATCTATGCATCCACAACTCAGAAAATTATATGTTCCTTTGAGTTGCTCTCTTTAGTTGTATACCAACCATCCTCTATCAGTTGATAACCAAGAGTATGTGTGCATTCGTTTATCGATGCCTATTATCCTTGTGGTCCGTCAAGCCATTCTGTCCTGAATGACTTGGAGAAACAAACTCCAGTACCTCATCCATATCTAGGATTGGGTCAAAGCAGTTGTATTCCGCAGATCAAATGCCAATCCAGCTTTTGATTCTGTTCTATCCCGAAGCATTACCCACTTTATGTCAGGAACGTCATGAGAATTGCACCTTCTTTTATGAACCCTTGACGAAGTGATACTTCTCGCCATCATTATTCATTCCTCGGTTCCCGTGTTTTGTAACCGGAATGCCGACAAGTGAACCGCGATGTGCGAAATCAACACTCCTAGCAACTTCGTTGCTTGGTAGTAAATGGACAATATTCTCATTCTTAGCGTGTTGGTTGCTAAATCATCATCCTAAGGTTGATCGTGCTACCTAGTCCTTAGTTCTGGTGCACTCTTCGATCTATGAGTTAGGATCTTGTCAAGTCCTCACTCATTTGATCATATCGTCTTGCCCTCAAAAGCAAGATTGTTCACGAGTTTAGTAACATATCGGTGGTTCGTGACTTTCCAAATATCTTCTTGGAAGTGTTACCGGTTGTTTCCTGACTGTTATGTTGAGCTCGTGATCAAGTTGGTTTCTTGTGAACCACCCTTTCTCCAAGAATCTGTGTTGGATACCCCTGAGCTAGTTGGTTAAGCCAAACAACAACTTGGAGAGTTGGAAGATAAAAGCTTGCCTAACTTAGTTCGTTCCAAAGGGATATTCTTGTGTAGTGTGTGTTGAAGAAAGATGATATCTTCATCAGTTGGTCCCTGTGATCAGTTGTTGGACCTATTGTCTTATCAAAACTTTGATTTGAGTGTGGGCTATCGTCAAATCAAATCAGTACCAACGATGCTCGTAATGTTGTCTTACTCGTGGTTGACCCCTCGAGCATACACCATTACATCTTTTGGTCTGACCAATGCTATCACCGTGTTCACATGATGGTGGAAGTCCACTGATATGGAAATTCCGATGAATTGCTGTTGAGCCCATCAGTAGCATTTTGTCTCCCCCATGATTCATCTTGAACATCAACCTAGTGTTGGAAACTTTGTAAGCAATACCTTCGTGATCCGTTAATGAAGCCTATGCTTGGATGAAAGAAGTGACTTCCTCTAATTCACATGCATTTGATGTAAGTTGTCGCCGTGGATTTGAGAAAGGTTTGTTTTGTTTCCTTTGGAATCATCCCAAGTTAGTCATGCACGTGCGAAGTATTCTATGGTCTGATAGACTGATCATCTTCATTCCATATGAATTCCATAGCACACTAAGCCACTGATTGACTTGTTCAAGGAAAAGAAGTCTATGCTTGGGATCTAATCCATGGACTTGCGTAAAGACTTCGATATCCTCGATGATGGTTCCCCACCTGAACTTGGTAGTGTTTAATATAAGACTACTACGTGGCCATGCTTGTCTGGGACAACGTGTTCACCTGTTTGTAGCAGAACCCACTCATGTTTTGGAGCTTGCTATCGTAGTTCACTCCCCGAGAATCTCGCAACGTCATCTCGTTGATTTGTGTTGCAAACCTTCATTTTTCTTCCTAGACTTGATGAGTCTGGAATATCCTGACACCAACCAGATCTGAATCTCAGGCAGATATGATGGTTGGAGCATTCCCAACAGTTGCGTCTCGTTCCAGCTTGCACCGCTATTGTGCCAATTTCCATGGGCTGCTCTCTCAGCAGTTGTTGTTCAGGATCATCTTCAGAAGTGGTCCTACCATGGGTTCCATCCATTTCCGGTGATAAGAAAAAATCATCCATTGCGTTGTCTTCAACAAGGTAGTCCACATCATCCATTCTAGTCCGGGTGTACCATTCCTTTGCACTCCGCCAAACGATCGTTGTGAATTGCCTTAGGCTGGTATGAAGAGTTTCAATGATCTCTGAATCAAAAGTAATTCTTTTTGCCACTTAGAGGAATAGCTCTTTGCGTCACCTTTCCTAAGGTGTCCCGTTATGGAGTCATGGCAATCATCTCCTTGTTACTTTGAAACTATGCACCATTTTACTTAAGCGTGGAATGGTTGCCTACCAATTTGAACCTTCGTCATCCATTTCTTTACCATCATTCCTAATGTGTGTTTGGTGTCTCAACTCAAGAGTTGTTCTTACGTCTCTCCATGAACTGATCTTGAGTTGCTCGATCTTCAAGGACGAGTAAATTCTGTAGGGTTTTCCCCTTCTTTCTGTTGTTGTGTCGAGTGAAGATCTCGAAAGCAAAGACGTCAAGACCAAGATGATGGAATGAATCAACATCCTCGAGAAGGGCAAATGGATCATGAAGATTGTGATAGTTTTGTGACTTCCCTTTTACTCTTACCTCACGTCTTGAATCTCGGGGCGAGATTCCTGTTTAGTGGGGGTGAGCTGTCACAGCCCCAGATCAGCCCTTGTTTGTTTTTGCATCAGCATCCATGCATCATGTCTAAATTTCTTTTAAACTTGAATTGGGGAATTGGAGAGCCTCGGAAATCATTTCAAAAAAAAAATGATCAACATTATAAATTGCTTCAAATGTTTCCAAGGAAATGTTCCTTTTCAGCTTTGAAAAATATTGGCAAGAATAAAATTCAAACCATTATTTTTGGAGTGACTGAAACATTTTTATTTTGGGCTTTTGAATTAATTCAATAACTATTTGCATCGAAATATATTTTATATATAATTAATATATGTCCAATAATTCTGGGACATTTTATGTGGTTTGGTACACCTTAGTTCTAGCCACATAATTATCTTCAGGATTTTATAAAATGGTTTAGTATTTTTACTAACCAAAACAAAACAGAACAAAATAGAAAAAACTGAAACACAAAATAAAAGAGAGAGGGAAACCCACCTGGGCCTTCTTACCTGGCGCTCACCTGCAGCAGCACCGGCCCAGCTTCCGTTCTGGCCCAGCCCACCACCGCAAACCCCCTCGCCGCTCGTCGTCTTCCTCTGCCAGTAGGCAGAGGCGAGGCGTGGCGCGCGCCCGACGACGCCTTGCCACCTCCTGCTCGCTTTGGAGGCACCCGAGGTGCCACGCACACCCCCGACCCCTCGTCCTCTCTCCTCTCTCCTGGACCCCATTCCTCCTCTGCTCCCCTCTCGCTGCACCACCGAAGCGGGCTCATCGCCACCGACGCTGCTCGCCCATGCCACCACCCTCCCCTCGCTTCCCCGATTAGCCCACAAGCTCCGCCACTCCGTCCTCGACCCACCTCACCGAGCCACGCCCCTCCAGAAGCCCCCGAACTACCTCACCGGGCTCGTCTTCTACCTCGGACCCGCCGGCCATCACCGTCAAATTCGTCGGCTCCGGACCGTCCCCGACCTCGCCGAGCGTCCCGTCGTCATCGCTGTGAGCTCCGCCTTCTTCTCACTGTTCCCGTGCCCAGTCGCACCCTCTAGCCACCCTAATCACCGGGCCGATTGCTCCTCGCCGCCCGGCCATGGCGTAGCTGGCCACAACCATATAAGCTTCGCTTCCGAGCACACCACCGCCTCACCGCACTTCGCAGGAGCGCAAAACGCCACCCCACGCGCCTCGCCGTGCTCCCTAGCGCCGTGTTCGACCTCGGCCGAGCTCTGGCGACCACCTAGGTCGTCGCCGGCGACAACTCCGGCCACCCCCGGTCCAACCATCACCACCACTCGATGCGGGGGGGCGCCCGCATCACGTTAAGCCCCTCCGCCGCTCTTTTGGTCATCGGAGGGCGAATCCCGACGCCCTCCGCCGTCTCTGGCTCCGCCGGCGACGAGGCGCGGGTCAACTCCGGTGAGTTGACCCGGGTTTGACCCTAGTTTGACTTCCCCAGAGCCACTGACATGCGGGCCCCGCCCGCTAACTAATCTAGTTTAGGTTTAACTAAATTAACTTAACCTAGGTTAGTGCTAATTAAACTAGGATAGTTTAGTTAGTCACTGACGTGTGGCCCCCACACGTCAGGTTTGACACAGAGTTGATCTCCGACGCAAATCTTGACCTCAATCTGACGCAATAATGATTTCTGTAATTATTTTAACTCAGGAAATTCCAGAAAATTAGCAAAACTTGTAAAATTCATAGTAATTCAACCGTAACTCCAAATTAAATAATTTATACATGCAAAATTATCAGAAAAATCCAATCTATCCATCTGTACTATTTTCATGCATGTTTGATCAAGTTAACTTCACTGTTTAGGATGAAACATGAATAGGGCAACCTTGATAATAGTTTTGGAGTTGGGATTTGATATAGTTTTGAATTCCACTTTAATCAAAATGACTTGCTGTTGCATTAGCCCAAATCACAGCATATTGCCATGTCATGATCATGCATCATATTGCTGCATTGCATTGATTGTGTTTCTTCTTTGTTTGTCGGTGTTTGTCCCCTCTCAGTAGTCGACGTTCCGACGATTGTTCGATGACACCGATGAAGAACTATATTTGTTCATTCCGATATAATCCCACTCTCTCGCTCCTGCTCTATTTTACTGCATTAGGACAACAACGACTCATGTGTTACTTGTTGCGGTAGCTGAACCCCTTTACTCTCTGCATGACCTGTCATTCCACAGTAATTAGATGAAACCCACTAGCATGAGTAGGAGTTGTTTGAGCCCTGCTGTGCCTACTCATTCATGCTTGTTTGTCATGCCTGCTATTGCTTAGAGTTGTGTCAGGTCTAATTCATCGGGAATGAATTGGAAAGCGGTGAACATATCCTACCGTGTGAGAGCTAAGTGTGTGAACACGATTTGGTAAAGGTAGCGGTGAGAGGCCATGTAGGAGTACATGGTGGGTTGTCTCATTGCAGCCGTCCTCAGGAACTGAGTTCTGTGTTTGTGATCCATGAACAGCTACTACCACACATTGGGTTCCGGTAACTCGACCCCTCTCGACTTATTAATCAACATGATCTCTGTCCGGGAGTTGCAACTAGTTTCTGGTGTTTGTAGGTAGTGTTAGTAGTCTACCAAGTGGCACCCGGTACAGGTGGGCTTGGGACAGACTAGGCACAGTGGCATGGTGTACCAAGTGGCACCCGGTTGGTGGGCTTGTGAACCCTGCTCACATCGTTTGGGGCTGTGAGCGACACCCCGGCCGGATCTCCTTGCGGATGGAACCCGAATAGGCGATAAACCTGGACGAGAGACTTGTGTGGTTAGTCAGGTCGTGGCCGACTCCCTCGCCCGGCTTCTGCTTGAAGGTTGCCGAGGTACATGACGTGTACATGGCGATAAGTGGCGAGAGCGTGTGTGAAGAAGTACACCCTGCAGGGTTATCATTATCTATTCGAATAGCCGGATTCCTCGGATATGGAAACTTGGACCCCTTGCATAGTTCATAGACAAGTGAAAGTGGATACTCTAAAATGCGCAAGATAAGCGTGAGTGCTATGGATGGCGTTCTCGTAGGGAGACGGGAGCGGATCCATAGTGGTGTATTGATATGGTGAATATGTGGACTCGTGCGCCACCTCAAAAGAGTTACTTGCGATCGTAGTTCAGGGATAGCCACCGAGTCAAAGCTGGCTTCCTGCAGTCAAACTCCACCACCCCCTTTGTTGATAATGATGCATATGTAGATAGTTCTGATGTAAGTCTTGCTGAGTACGTTTGTACTCACGTTTTCTTATTTTATGTTTTGCAGAGAGACGTCAGTCTCGCTAGTAGTTCCGCTTGGACTTTGACATTTAGCTTGTTACCTCAGCTACGATCTTGTGCCCTCGGCAGGATCTGGTAGATAGTCAGGCTTCTCAGCCCTTTTCATTTATACATGACTGTACTCAGACATGTTTAGCTTCTGTTTGTGTTTTGACTTGTATGCTCTGAGTGTTGGGTCATGAGACCCATGTTTGTAATATCTCGCTCCTCGGAGCCTAATGAATAAATATTTGAGTCGTAGAGTTATGTTGTGATGCCATGTTGTATTTACACATATTGAGCATATTGTGTGTATGTTTGAAATGCTTGGTATGTGTGGGATCCGACAATCTAGTTGTTTATCCTTGGCAGCCTCTCATATGGGGAAATGTAGTCTACTGCTTCTGGCGATAGTAGTCCGCTACAGCCCGGTTCACTAGAGTCCTGCTAGCCCAGACTACTGCTTTGGACACTTGATCTGGCGGCATGTGTTTCACCGTTCCTATATGTCTGTCCCTTCGGGAAATGTCACGCGTGATATTCGGAGTCCTGCCTAGCTCTGCTACAGCCGGGATACCGGAGTCGTGTTAGCCAGTGCTACAGCCCGAATTCATACGATGATGACCGACATGCTCGATGTGATTCATGTATGCTGTCCCCATGGGTTAGCGCCGCTTTGGGTTCACGACTAGCCATGTCGGCCCGGTTCTCATCATATGGATGCTAGCGACGCTATCATATCGTGAGCCAAAAGACGCAAACGGTCCCGGGCCATGGTAAGGCGACACCCGTGGGAATACCATGCGTGAGGCCGCAAAGTGATATGAGGTGTTACCGGCTAGATCGATGTGACTTGGAATGGGGGTCCTGACATTAGGCCCGTACAAACCTGAGAAAAAAAAGCTTATTCATGTAGTCCCATAAGAGATGATAAAGCACTCACTAGAATCAGACAATAGTATATATTTTTGTGGACTTCAAATGTATGGTTGAAATCACTTTGTTTACTAGTGCTGAGATTATATCGAAAGATTATCAAGAACTTCCAGCAGAGTTAAAGCACTGGCTGGGATACAGTTCATTGTATTGTCTTGTGTAGTTCCACTAAAATGTATGATTGGCACAACTTGATCCCTGTTTGCACAAGTAGGAAAAAGGTGAAACCTTCATTAGCTTAGTGAGAAAGGATAGGAAGACATTAGCATATTACTCAAACAGTAGCATCAAATTCATGATGGACAATACGCAAAACATTGCCTCATTGAACCAATGGCAATAAATTGACATGCAAAACAATAGCACTATTATGTCATGACACTAATAATATTCCCTCCCTGCTCCACCACATGATTCACCTCCATAGACAAACATTCACACGTACATGATTCAACATAGGGTCCTACTAAAGATTTCTTTAACTCCAACAGGAAAATTAGGCAGTAATAAATTAGTGCCACTTAAGTACTCCTAATTAATTAAGTGAGACATCAGAAGTGGAAGGGCTCCCTGGAGGATCGTCTCACATGTAAGGTAGTCGTTGCCGGAGCCCTTGAATAGCCTCGACTGAGGCCTCTGGCTTCAGCAAGATCGCCTTGGCACTGTTTATTCTTCTTCTTCTTCTTCCTCTTCATGCTCTGTTTCTCTTTTTCCTCACCAGTTGGTGAAACCAAGTACATGATTGGCCTTCTAATTCAGAATTGGTTTTGTCAGTGAGGGAGTACAAGTGTACTAGTAAAAAACAGCATTGTTTTCTCATGGGAGTCGGAAAATAGAGATGAACACATCCATTAAATATCATTCTTACCTAAAGAAACGTTATGGCGCCAATATGGATGATGAGGATTGGAACACAGATCTCCCTTTGTGCAGTTCCACCAAAATGAACCAACTGTTCCATTCTGACATTCCAGTTAAACAGCACAAAAGTCACTTCTTTTAAGAAGAGTTTTGTGGAGTGCACCAAAAGGTCACAACCGCAACCAGGTGAACTGGATATCCCTGTTTGCACAAAAAGGCACAGAGGAAACAGTCAGAGTCTCAAACAATTACAGGCAAAAACATTTGGCTAAACTTGTCAGAGTCTCAAACAATTACAGGCAAAAACAGTGGCATGGCTTCATTTTTACCAGGGACATTATATTAAGAACAACTAAGGCTGCGTTCGGTTCACAGGTTTGGTGCAGGATTTTTGTAGGAACACAATTCCTACGGTATTCTTTCCCTTCCAACCGTCCGGAACACGGGAAAGGTGAATAGTGTTTCATAGGAAAGCTGGTCTGGTAGTACTGATTCCACGGATTAGAAACATCCACGCTGCTCATTTTTTTGGGCGGAAGCCGAGGCAGCGCTTCGCTGCCATCGTTAGACAGGTTGATGTGCTGTGTTTGCCGAATAAAAAATCAACCTATGTGTGGTGCGTGAGGTGAGGACAAGAGTAGTCACCGTGAAGCTGAATAAACAAATAGCATCTCATACTGCCAAGCATGCTACTCTAAAAAAACAAATCTGTACATTTCGTAATCCATCCGAACACATTCTTTTGAGAGTTTCCTTCGGTTCGCTGTTCCATAGTTTTATACCTACATTCCTTTCCTATTCCTCTATTTTCATCAAGACCTATGTTTTCTGCCCTTTATTCCGATCGAGCCTAAATATTTGGTATAAGGGCATGGGACGGTGGGTGCACCAGCGATACAACACCATGTAAATGGCAGGGGCATAAAGTGGTGATTCATAGTTTGTTGCCCCGAGAAACAAACATCCAAGAAACATATCTGGGTTGGTCCCATTTTGTTCACTCTAGCCACCTACTCCTATGTGTGGATAGCAAATCTAGTCCTGGTCATACCACTTGTGCAGCGTTACCCCTATATTTCCTTTTTCGACCAAGAGACCGGTTGGATGACCATCTGTACTACTTTCATCCCTTTCCTTCCTGTTTGTACCAAGTCCGATGTACATACTAAATTCCCCCACCCCACTTTATTTCAATGACAAGTATTTTTGGACGGAGGAGTACAAGATTCGACTCCATGAAGTAGCTTTACCTCTAACAATAGAAGAAAAAAATAGGTGATGTTGGACCATCCGATCGAGAGGGGCTAAGAGGTAGAAAATGATGCACATACAACGACGTAGCGAGCTGGGGGTAGAGCTAAGGCGGTTTCGAACAAAGATATACCTGAAGGTCGTCGGGATGTGGATAGGTGGGCGGCAGGAGGCCGGATCCGCCCACAGGCAACAACGAAGGGATCGGAGGACCTCCCGCGCCGGCGCTCGGCCGGAGATAACGATGCGGCCGTCAGTGGGTCTCCTCCCTCGGTATTGACGACGGCCTAAACGCTGCCCTCCTCCCCTTCACCGGCGGAGGGGGATACGTCCGGATCTGTAACCAGCGGTGAGGATAGAAAGCCAGTGTTTTTTGAAGGGAGAAAGACAGTGTTACTACCCCTATCTTGTTTAGATCTGGAGAGGATGAGAGTGTGTGAATAGAGCAGCCCTAGCAAGCAAGCGCGGAGGCTACGGCCTATATATAAGTAGTGGGGTAGTTTTCCTTTTTCACTCCATCAAAACAATCGTTTAAAATTGTGTACTACTACATGCGAGGTCGCGGTTTTTTTAGTTGTTGATTGTTTTTTGAGATAGCTACCCGTTTGTCCCAAGTGGTGTTACGGTGTGCCAGGTCACACTTTGTATCGTTCAAGTCTGGTACTACAAGTCCCTCCATTAAATGAACAACTACCCCCTTGTAAAAATTGTGAACAAGCCCACGGCTAAAATTAGTGGAAACATGGGTTGCCCCAACATGCATTATTATTTATATTTTCTACTCCCTCCGTTCCTAAATATAAGTCTTTTTTATTAGCCACACCTAAGACAAGAATTTTTTTATTAGCAGTGAACCCCACATGTCATAGACACAAAAATTGTGGCAAGATTCCCTTAGGCAAGTTAAAGTGTGTCTAACAATTTGAGCAACTCAGGTTAGGCAAGTGTGGGAAAAATAATGTGGCAACATAATACAAACATAGTGACAATCCAAACAGCCCCGTAATTTTTTGTGACATGCATGAAAATTTGGTTAGTTAAATTTATAGTCAAAATTTGGCAAGGTGCATCAAATCAACACATGCAAGTATCAAAAGGAAAGTCACGACATGCATGCATGCGTTGTACTCCCTCCGTTTCCAAATATAAGTCTTTCTAGAGATTGCAACAAGTGACTATTCCCTCTGTTCCTAAATGTAAGTCTTTTTAGGGATTCCACTACAAACTACATACGGATGTATATAGACATATTTTAGAGTCTAGATTCACTCATTTTGTTCCGTATGCAGTTCATAGTGAAATCTCTAAAAAGACTTATATTTTGGAACGAAGGGAGTACATATGAAGCAGAATATGTCTACTCCTACATACGAAGTAGCCCATTTGAAATGTGTAAAAAGACTTTTATCGAGTGCAGTGCTTTGATGTGTCGCACAACTCGCACAAGACCGAGAAATTGGATTACTACGACGCCTCTCCTCATGGATGAGCTCTGGTGTTTTATCGCACTCTGCCTTTGGCTGCATGATAGGTGGGCCAACCACATGTTGGGCCCACCTGTCATGGACACAAAGGCAGGAGCAGTAAGTAGAAGCTTTCGCTACACGCTATCCCTCCCGCACAAGGTGGACGGACATGCAGAAGTGGATTCGATACTGTAGAAGTAGGAGTAACATCATTGTTCGTCTTCTCGAAGAGGCGAAGAGCCAAGCGCAAACTGAACGTGGCAGTTGCGAATGCTCGCGTGGTGCGGTTCCTTGGAGTATTAGCCAGGCTCTTGTACGAGACAAAATTGCTATTGTTTAACAATTAAACTCCATTATCCATTGGTTGATACTCATTCTGCATAGGTCCACGCTCTTAGCACCGTTTCCTCCTGGGGTCACCAATGTTTATTTGCTAATTAATAGCATTCCATGCAATGAACTAGCCATTGCAAGTAGTTGAAAGCATGCACACCTCTCATCTCTTATTGGTTGATACGTATGTCAAGAAACAAGAAACAAGGTAGAAGTTAATGCACCGCGCCTAAATGTTTTGGGACTTTTTGGTTTTCATAAGATGACTTACACACCTAGACGGAGGGATTAGTATAGACCTGTAAACCGGAAAGGAGTATTTGCCTTTCTAGAGATTTCAACAAGTTACTAGACTACACCGTGTGCAGTACCCCCTCCCTTCCGGTTTATAGGGCTCAAATCTCAAATCTCATGAACCAAGGCATTTTGCGATTGGAGGAATGTATCTCGTACTTTACAAAACTACCCTAATTAAACTCATGCATTAATTATGTAGTTCTCTCGTTTTCCTCTCCGCCTTGGTCGCGGTGCACAATATTGAGCACTCCTATATGACTAGCCGCTCTATCTACATGTGTGACATTTCAAAGCATCCAGGCCCGCGTGCCATCCACAAAATCACAGCGAGGTGCTACAGTCGAGACTCACCTGTCACCCCGGTGTGGCCCTCATGACCCGTCATATCACAAAACCCACACCTTTACCAGCAGTGGTAAGGTGGCCTCCAAGTTGGACTGGACAAAGCAACCATCATTTCATTGGAACTCTCGTTCAAGCCCTTTCTTCCCTTTCTTGAAGAAAACCTCACCTGTGCTACTCACTTCGCCATTTTTCTTCTCTACCGACGAAGGAAAGGTGGGCGAATCAGTTATGCTGCTATATTTTCATTCCAAGAATCTTCTTTTGTGAAGCACCAACCGATTCTCACATCCTATTATTTTCCCGTTTTCATTGCGATTGTGGTTTCCTTTCGATTGCTTTTTGTTTGTCAGTTCATTGATGGTTCCTGGAGCACAAGGCAAAGAGTTTCCGGCGGACAACCCACTGGAGACAGCGATCTCCAGGAAGCGAGCACCGACCAACGAGTTGACCATGTTGGCAGGCCAACCCATGGAGACAAAGAACTCCAAGAAACAAGCACTGGCCAAAGAGTTGAGGACGTTGGCTGACGAAATCCTCAAAGAAAGTTGGAACAACAGCAAGGGCCCCACCGTGCCTACCCCAGGAACTCTAATTGCCACCTATGTGAGGCTCAAGACCGAGTTTGAGGAGATAGTCGCCGTTGAGAAGCAGTATTCCCCTGGCAAGGTGATGGCCCCCATCGAGGACGAGGAGATGGCCCCCAGAGGGATGAGATCTCCCGGTGAGCCGCACAAGGTAAAAAATAATGGCTTATTACCATAGTTGTGGTTTTTGATTATTTGCAATGTGCTTGCTTTTTGATTATTTGCAATGTGCTTGCTAATATGTTAGGGTTGTGCAGGTGCCGGTGGTTGTCCTTTATGATTCCGATGTCGTGGCCTGTCCTGTTGGCATCGCCCCGGAGATCGATTCCGATGCCGCTGTCCATCCTGTGGACATCGCCCCAGAGATCGATTCTGATGTCGCGGTCAGTCCTGTGGACATCGCCCCAGAAATCGATTCCCATGCCGTTGTCCGAGCTGTGGTCATTGCCCGAGAGATCAATGACAAGAAATAGTTGGTCGCGCTAATCCTTCAGGGTAGTTTGCATTGCCCTGTGTTTAATTACCAGAACGATGCGTGTTATCGAACCATCTTAGGGCTAGTGCACTGTCTTGTATGGGCGGATCCTCCTACTTTTGTTTGATAGTGAATCATGCGATGAATCATGCGAACCCTCTCCGAGTTATGGAAATAGATGTATCCTCACCAGCTTTTGATGTAATATATGGCATGCTTAGATGTAAGTTTGAACTGTTTATCATATCAGCAGGGCTTGTTTGATGATTCGTGGTGTTAGTAGGCTAGCTACTGTGCGAGCTATAGTACTTGCAAAACACTCACCGAAGGGAAACGTTGGGGCTGATGAGCTCGTGGTACGCTTATACTTATCCCTCGTCGATCGACCAATAGCCCTAGCTCCTAAAATTGTAGGCTTAGCGATCGATCAGACAATAGTCGACATACATTCAGGCCTCATTTGGTTCATAGGGTAGAAAATCGTAGCAAAAGTACAGAGAACGTGCAACACAAAATCATAGCAGTGTAGAGATGTACTCACTCCGTTCCAAAATAGATGACCTAGGTGGGCTAGTTTGGCCTAGTGGGTTTCAGTGATATGTCGTGGTACAGTGCCGTCCGGTCTTCGCGTGTGGTAGCAGTATTGCGGGTACAGTAAGGGCCTCTTTGATTCATAGGATTTTGAAAATATAGGAATTGGAAAAGTATAGGGTTGGAGTGGCATGCCCACTTGAATCCTATAAGATTAACAATGAGTGTTCGAAGCCACAGGAAAAACAAAGGAATTGTAAAAAGAGGTTGGAGTGGATGTTAGATATCCTATGAAATGTAGTACAAAAGATTCCATAGGAAAAATTCCTATGGGATCCAATCCTATGAATCAAAGGATCAACATAGAAAAAAATCCTAAGAGTTTCAATCCTCCAGAAATCCTACAAAATTCCTTCGAATCAAAGGAGCCCTAAGTTTTCTTGAAGAAGTGGAATTCAACGAAGTCATGATGGTTCCTTCGTCCGAACAACTTACAGCGGGAAAGGTTGGGCCTGCGATATGACCGGGGTAGACCAGGATAATTTTGTGCATGGCAGGTGGACCAGGATGGTCGACGTCCCACATCTCGGCGAATGAAAGTATTCTTACCGATTTAGAGGACGAGCAACGAGTATTCATTGTTTATTTTTGATGAAAGCTATTGTCTCCACTGTTACTCCTTGAATTTGTCAATGCCTCTCTCTCCTCCACATAAGCGGGGACTACTTGCTATGCATGCAGCGGGCAGCTAGCGCCTTGAGGGCCAGGCGGTGAGAGCGGGCTCGAGGCGGTCCGACTCCAAAGATGGCCCACCTCACATTATCACCATATATTTCTTGAGTCCGTGCTTGCGCGGGCGGCGATCTCTTCTCCTTCCCTGCTTCTCACTTCTCACCGACGCCTTTGCCGAGCGATTAGATTTCGCTATCGATGGTTTATTCAATTATGGTCCCACATGTCGCTGAAATTGCAAGACAACGCATGTCCCTCTCGGTGAGCGGCGTGCGAGCCGGACTGTCGGGTTGCGACGCAGCGTCGAGTCGTAAGTGTGCCGCCTTTTCCTTTAGAACTTGCGAAGCGTAACATTTTCGCGCGATCGATCGATAGAAATCCAGAACAAAATGACGAGGGTGGTGCTTTCCCGCTCGTTAGGCGGGCTAGTTCGAGTGATATGACGTGCTATAGTGCCGTCCACTTGCTCCATTTTTATGTAAGCAAGAGTTTACACTCTTACGCAGGAGGAGTGCCAAACACCGCGGATCTGATTTTGATCGAGGGATAATTGTTCCCTGCCAAATAATGGAGGATTGTTAGCGATTATAGCATGATAGTTAGGGCATCTCCAGCGCTGGCCCACAAATTTACACCGGCATCTATCCGAGGACACTGATGGATGCCATCCGATGCTGCCCGCATACCTTTCGACAACTATATGAACTAACCGGACGAAATTCGTGCAAACAAAGCAAATTTCAAATTAACCGGATGAAATTCATTACATTTTGAAAACTTTTCCTACAAACTTGACGAAATTCATTACATATTTTGCACAAACCGTACTAAACCTACTGTAAACCTAATCTAAACGATCGCCGGCGCCCGACCACCATGTCCGGCCATGAATCCGAGAAAGCCGACCATTGCCTTTGCCTCCTCCTCATCCGCCTCGATAACCTCCTCCTCCGGCCAGAGCACAAGGTTATGAAGATTTCCGCCTCCACGTCACCGTCAAGCGGCTAATCGGCCGCCGATGTTTACCCCACCAATCGGCCGCCTCGAGTGGAGTAGCGGTGGCCTTCCAGGGACCAGAGCCGCGGCGACCTACCGTGTACTACTCTTCCTCACTGCCGGCTGCGCCACGCATGCGCTGGGCTTTCGTGGTCGTCGGGCGGCGAGAGGGCGGCCGGGGTGCCGGCGATCTCCTTCGCTTGCTCTGCGACAAGACGTCAAGAGAGCTTTGAGCGCGCTTTGGGAAGCGGAGCCGCCGATGTCCTCGCCCGCTCCTGTGACAAGACGCCCAAGATAGCTCCGGAGCGCCAGGAGGCCATGGTTGAAGTGGTGCCGACAGAAGGAAGGGACCGGAGGAGAATAAGTGTGGGTCTTTGGCTATGGCTGGGATCTAGGGCTCAAGTTAATATAGCGGGCGAATGGCAATGAGCCACGACAGACGGATGGACAACTGGCGCCGGAGTAGGTTCGTTGGGCGTGAATGCGGACGCTGCTTCAGTGACTTAACTGCAGATGCGTTTGGGTTACTGACATGTGGGCCCAACGGGCGTCTGGCCCTAGTGTCAGTGACACACCAATTGCACATGCAGTTAAGTCCGGTGAATGCGGCATTGACATTCTAGAGAGACGGTGACCGTTTCAGGCGGTAAGCGCGCGCTAGCGATGGAAGGGCTTTCGGTGTGAAGTGGCACTAAGATCGGTCGCTCACGATAGTACATACTCCGTACCATACTACCATAGTACCCTCTCTAGCTTAGGCTGTTTTATAGATTGTCGTTGTGATGGACGATATACATGAGCAAGGCAGTCCGAGTATGACCGTTGGTGTTGAGCCAGGTGAATACATGCTCGGCGTTCGCGTAGGCCTCCATCAAACGTCTAAACAGTAATTTCAGGCACCACCGGGGCACGCAGGTGATGGGCTTGCCGTTTGCGTTGCGCCATGAGCAGGACTTTGATTTAGAGGGCGACGTGCATGCATTAGCATGCTTTGACAGCGTGAGCGTGAGTGTCTGACGCGAAGTATTTCATTTTCATTTGGCTGACGAGGGTGTGTTGCAGCGACGAGTCCGTTGTTTGATTCCCCACATACGCATAATTTTGGTTTTTACAGTATTTCTTTCTCCATTCACAGGTAGGCCCGCGTAGATAGATAAAGAACACAAGCTGATGAGGCGCATGCGGACTGTTTGACTGGTCAACCATACAAATGCGGAGCTATACGCTGAGCCAGTGACTGTATAATCACCATATCTCGTATACAATGATCAAAGTGAGCTATCAAGACAAGTTCGATGACCGCCAATGCATTTTACTCGGTAATAAATGACCAGGATTGAAGGGGAATCCTTATTTGCTTCGTCTTCTGTCCTTGAGCTCTTGACAAACCAATGCACTATACGGATGTCCGGCCACTCCACCCCAGTGCTCTCACCAAGCGTCGTTCATGCCATCGCGCCACACACTAACCGGTAAGGCAGCGATGGCATCCCGCCGCGCCGAGTTCCTCGCCGCCCACGAACGCACAAAAATGGTTGGGAAGCGATGGCATCCCGTCGTGCCGAGTTCATCGCAGCTCGCGACCTCACAACTATGTGGGAGGAATTTGAAGATGCCAAGGCCGAATGGGCGGTAGAGCAAGAAGCGCCAAAGCCGCATGAGAGGGAGCGGAAAAGTCGAAAGCACTCAAGAAAAGAGAGGCCCGCCGCAAGAAGAAAGAAAAGGACGCACGCCTTTGCTGGAGAGGTCGGCGGAGATCCAAGCACGGTGGGTGTCACCGACAAAGCCGGAAGGAGAGCGGCGGCCTCGCCAGCATGTGAGAAGTAGTAGTACTAGTAGTTAGTGTGTGTGTCGTGTCTGAGTACGAGCATGTACCAGTACTACTAGTTACTACTCTAGTTTTTAGAGCAAATTACTAGTACATTAGCCTAGACTAAATGGAAAAATTCCTATCCTATGCATCAAATGGCATCTCTATCTCTATAGGAATTGAGATGCATGTCATCTCACTTCCTATGATTTTCATATTCCTATCCTATGAACGAAAGGAGGCCTCTGTTGGAGTAAATACTATAGCTAGCAGTACTGCTGGTACAGTAGTTTTCTTCAAGAAGCGGAATTCAACGATGTCATGATGGTTCCTTCGTCCGAGCAACTTCAAAGTGGGAAGTGGACCTGTGATTTGACGGCTCTTTAGTCATTGTTATTTTTATTTGATCACCAACCGAGTGGCGACGCACGGGGCGGCCGAGTGGTGATGAGGCGACCAACCGAGTGGTGATGAGGTGACCAACCGAGTGGCGACGCGCGGGGCGGCTGAGTGGTGATGAGGTGATCAACCGAGTGGCGACGCCCGGGGCGGCCGAGTGGTGATGAGGTGACCAACCGATGGCGATGCGCGGGGCGGCCGAGTGGTGATGAGGTGACCAACTGATGGCCACACGCGGGGCGGCCGAGTCGTGATGAGGTGACGAACCGAGTGGCGACGCGCGGGGCGGCCGAGTGGTGATGAGGTGACCAACCGAGTGGCCACGCGCGGGGCGGCCGAGTGGTGATGAGGTGATCAACCGAGTGGCGACGCGTGGGGCGGCCGAGTGGTGATGAGGTGACCAACCGAGTGGCGACAGGCGGCCGAAAGTGGTGATGAGGTGACCAACCGAGTGGCGACGCGGCGCCGCCGAGTGGTGATGAGGTGACCAACCGAGTGGCGACGCTGGGGTGGCCGAGTGGTGATCAGTGACCAACCGAGTGGCGGCATGGGCGGCCGAGTGGTGATGAGGTGATCAACCGAGTGGCGACGCCCGGGGCGGCCGCTTGGTGATGAGGTGACCAACCGATGGCGACGCGCGGGGCGGCCGAGTGGTGATGAGGTGACTGTCGGTGTCAAAACCAGAGGATCTCGGGTAGGGGGTCCCGAACTGTGCGTCTAGGCGGATCGTAACATGAGACAAGGGACACGATGTTTTTACCCAGGTTCGGGCCCTCTCGATGGAGGTAATACCCTACTCCTGCTTGATTAATATTGATGATATGGGTAGTACAAGAGTAGATCTACCACGAGATCGAGAGGCTAAACCCTAGAAGCTAGCCTATGGTATGATTGTTGTTAGATCCCACGGACTAAAACCCTTCGGTTTATATAGACACCGAATAGGGTTAGGGTTACACAGAGTTGGTTACAATGGTAGGAAATCTACATATCCGTATCGCCAAGCTTGCCTTCCACGCCAAGGAAAGTCCCATCCGGACACGGGACGAAGTCTTCAATCTTGTATCTTCATAGTCTAGGAGTCCGGCCAAAGATGATAGTTCGCTATCCGGACACCCCTAGTCCAGACTCCTCAAGAGCCCTGAACCAGGCTTCAATGACGACGAGTCCGCGCATATATTGTCTTCGCATTGCAAGGCGGGTTCCTCCTCCGAATACTTCATAGAAGGTTTTGAACACAAGGATCGTGTCCGGCTCTGCAAAACAAGTTCCACATACCATCGTAGAGAGAATAAGTTTTGCACAGATCTGCTGATGTATTCCGCAGGGTGACATCACACCACGGCCAGGCCTTTATACGAATCGTTTTTTTACTGTTCCACCTTAGCGCGTTTAGCGAGGCAGTTTCCTTGGCACGTCTTATCAACGCGGAGATCGTGCCCCTTATTCCGGGATTCCCATCAATACGGACGTGGGTAACCCATCTGCGCCATTGATTACGGCGCTTGGGAGATAAGCGAGTTTTACCAGGCTGGCAGGGGACGCATAGCTTCATCCGTCCATATAAGGGGATAAGGATCCACCTTTTCACCTACTCCTTCTTCCTCCTTTGCTCATCCATTTCCGCGCACTCGAGCTCCAGCGCCCAAGTCCGCACATCCCACCTCAACCTTCTCCAACTATGTCCGGAGCGGGAGGCAGGTGGATGGCCTCCTCCGTCACGGAGGGGCACATCGAATAGCTCGGGAGGCCGGATACTTGTCCAGGAACATCACGCACCGGCTACCCGACGAGGGGCAGCTCATTCCAACCCCCAGGCCCCATGAGAGGGTGGTGTTCCTCACCCACTTCCTCCGCGGACTAGGTTTTCCACTTCACCCATTCGTCTGGCGGCTCGTGTTCTACTACGGCCTGGATTTCCATGATCTGGCCCCGAACTTCATCCTCAACATCTCGGCGTTTATTGTCGTGTGCGAGGCCTTCCTCTGCATCTAGCCCCACTTCGACTTATGGCTGAAGATCTTCAATGTCAGGCCGAAGGTAGTGGGCAGCCGCCAAGCGGAGTGCGGAGGCGCCATGGTTGGCAAGATGGCCAAAGTCCTATGGCTTGAGGGCTCCTTTGTGGAGACCATAAAGGGGTGGCAATCGGGGTGGTTCTACATCACCGAGCCGCGCGACTCTCAATAGGCGGCGGCCCCCGAATTCCGATCTGGCTCCCCCAAATGGCTCACATCATGGAAAGAGACGGGCCTGACGTGGGGGGATTCGGACGAGCTGTCCGGACTCCAAACCTGCGTCCGAAACCTGGTGGACAAGAATCTCAGGCTTGTCAACGTAATCCAGGTGATGCTCATCCGCCGGATTCTCCCATGCCAACAACGGGCCTTCAAATTGTGGGAGTTCGATCCGGCACAACACCCAATTCTGAAAAGGCTCTTCTACACTACGTACAAAGATGCCTGGAAGGTGCTGTTCAAGGGCGCCGAGGCTCCCACATCCGCTACCGAAGATCGCGGATTCAACTCGCAGCGTCAAGCCAGCGAGGTAAGTTATTTTACCCTTTATGAGACTCTTTTTTCATAGTTTGACTCTGTGCGGGATCTAAAACTCCCTAACCTTTAACAAGACTGGCTGAAGACGTCCGGACAGATTAACTGTCCGGCCCCTTTGCCAGAAGACCCAGCGGACGCCCGATTGACGGGGCTGTTGGCTCCGGCACCTCACGTGGTGCCGGAGAAGAAGGCCAAGAAGAAAGCCACGGGAACTCGAAGGAGCTCCCGGCGCCAGGTGCTGTCGGACTCATCGCCCGACAACCCTGGGCGGAATCCTCCTCTGAGGAAGAGGATGAGGAAAAAGAAACCTCTCCCCCAGCAGGGGGAGAGAAGAAAAGGAAGGCCGCCCCAACTGGGGGTGCCGGAGGGTCCAAGTAGGGAAGGACCCTTCCTCCGGACTTCTCCACCAACGCCGACAACGGCGAGGAGGAGTGGCCAACAAGGGCCAAGCCCCTGGCGAGATCGTAAGTGTCCGGATACCCATGGCTTTTTTTTCATTGCATAGTGTTCTCTAATGCCAAACAATCATGCAGCCCGCCCAAGGACGAGCTCGTCGCTTCGTCGAGCGGGTCCCTGAATTCGTCGGAAGTGGAGAGTACTTCACTTCCGGCCGCCTCCTCACCTCACGCTGCGGACGACGCCGAGGTGGGGCCTGGTCAAGAGGAGGTGGCGCAGGAGGCGCCGCAAGGCAGCCTCCCGGACTCCAGGCGCGAGGGGAGCAAGACCCCCAGGGGCTCTATGCCCGACCCTTGTCCGGACTCCATACCGGAACCTTCAGCGGTTCCGACGTCCGGCAAGCAGTCCCTTCGTAGGAAGGGTAAGACGTCGGTGTCCTCCGTCCAACCGGAGGCACCGGATAGCTTACTGGAGGCGCTTAACAGCGCCTCCATCAAGGAGGAGCACCGCACTGTTATGAGTGTGGTGATCCGAAAAGTCGATCCGCCAAGAGCGGGCTGATCAAGCCTCGCACCAGCCTTCTAACAAGCTTTGAGGTAAGTTTAGAATATGTAAAAACATTACCGCATAAACAGTAGCCCCTGATGCTTAGTTCGGTGTTCCGAAAGAAAAGCCGGACTAAGGATCTAAAAAGATATACGAAGGAGTCTAACATAAGTATGTCAATATGCGAATGCAGGCTGCGCTTTCTTGACCTCCGCCAGACCGATCATGGAGGTTAATGCATTGAAGAGGAGCCTCGAGCGGTCCGAGAACGAGCTCGGCCTTGCCAAGAAGCAGCTCGAGGATAGGGAAGGTAAGCAATACCTTATTAAAGAAATACCTTATAGAAAGGATTCGGTTGCAAAAAATGACAGGAATAACGTGGGTATTGTAGGGGCCACGAGCGAGGTGGCGACCACAAGGAAGCGTGTTCATGGGTCAAAGCAAAGCGGCAGGAGCGCACTGAGCGAGAGAAGCAGGAGGAGCGGTGGCGGAGGTGCGGCAAGAGCTCCGTGCTCTTGTGAAAAACACGAGAGTTTGAGCGTGACTCAAGACTCGAGAGTTCGAGCTCGCCTCGGCTCTTGAGAGTGCCAAAGCCGCTAAGGCTGAAGCCCAAAAGCCCTCCAAGAAATTGAATCATTAAAGAAGATAGCGGCTAAGGCATTCTTTATGCAAAGCAAGCATGTGAAAGTGAATTACCTATTACTTACCTGGATTCGGGCTCTCCGGAGCATTCGCAGATCTGCCCGTAGTGTATACGATCTTTGTCGCGTTCTACGCGCGCCAAGGAGGGAGCTCGACGGAGAAGGTGTTCTGGTCTCAAGATGTCGAGGCGAACGTCCGGTGCCTCGAGCGACCAGCTGAAGCAGCTGGTCGAGCTCCTAAGGTCACCGAACAGGCCATGAAGGGCCTCATAGTTCGGCCGTGGCCATTGGAAGCCATGCACAGGAGCTACTTGGGCTAGTGTAGCGGCTGGTGGACCTTTGTCCATGGATTGAAGTCATCAAGCGCTCCGTCTGCATTGAAGGTGCCCGTCGGGCCTTGCCCATGCTAAATGCACCGGGCAAGCTGGATGCGGAGAAGCTTGTGACGGATGGGCCACCAAGGGCAAGGATCATCGCAAGCCCGAAATGTACTATGAGGGCGTCTGAAGGGTGCCCGCCAGATAGCGGATGAGTGCTCCAAAGATGTAATTTTGAATAGACTCGTGATTTGTTATCCTATACGCTGAAAACTTGTTCATATGCGCTAAGCAACGCTTGTTAATTTAAAATATTACCTTACAGTGCGGCCGCTTATCAAATTTGAGAGATGGCAAGTCGTTGGCTTCAGCCCCCATGCCACGAGTGCTGGGGTGTTCGGGATAAACTTGAGCGCTCTTGTTCCCATTCTTGGGTCTGTCAAGGGAGGCGCTCATCGCAACGAACAAGGCAACCGGACTTATAGTGCTTGAACACTCTCACTTAGCCATAGAATTCTATAATTTTAAATTTCGGCGAAGCCCCTAGTATTCGGAAGACCGAGTTCGGTGCGCTATCCACGCCTTGGCCGGACAATGCCGGTTCCTCGCTCTAAGCGGCATAAGTCTTTAGGGACTCGAAGAAACCTCTCGAACAGCGACCGGCTCTCACCTTATCATGACGGTCAATTTTAGCTTTCTCCACTGAGGTGCTCAACCCAGCCAACCGGGGCACAATCGCAGTGGTTCTCCCAACGCTACCTTAGCCGATATAATGGAACGTAAGGTACCAAAACATGGGAGCCGGGCAAACCCAACTATTGACCAAAGACATGATTCGGAGCCGATGCATATAATGCTATAAGTTCGGGGTGCCGCACTTGTGAATGTGTTCGGACTCATCACACCATACTTTGGGGGTACTTAAGCCCCTGGTGTATTGGCCGTACCAAATTGTACGGTTGCGCAATGTCGTAAATGAACATATATATAGATGAAGAAAGGATTGCAATAATAGGCAAAAGCTATGTATTGTTTATTCAAGAAAGGTACTGCAATGAACGCAAAACGATACAAATAGTGCGATAAGCAAGGGATGGGACTATTTAACATGTCCCCCTCCATGGGTAAGCTGCGGGATGGTATGTAAAACTGGTATAATGCTCGTAATAGAGACCACCTGGACACTCGACGTAGCTTTCTGCTTCCCTGGCTGTTGCATCATGAGTTCGGCAATTCAAGTGCCGGACAGGGCTTCTCGAAAACGGAGTCCTGAAAGTAAGAAAAAAGAAAAAAGAAAAAGAATGACACAATCGGCAGCCCCTGGTGCGGTTGAGCCGCATTCTGGGCATGCCGTGGTCGTGCCCCTCCCCTTATGCCCATGGTATCTCCAGAGCGTAGTTATGTACGCGTAGTACTTGGCTTCGCAAATTCGCGAGGGCTGGGTTGGGGCGGATTGCTACGCGATGCTTGGATCGTGCCAGCGGTCTTGTTGAAGGTTACTCGGGCGCTGCGGTGTCCGGACGTTTAATGGCGGACTCGAGAATTGCTGTGAGAGGCTGCTTTGCACCTCCGCCGAGGGTTGCCGTGTGCTCCTCCGTTCGAGAGAGCGTTCGGTGTTTCCATTGACCGTGGTTACTCCTCGAGGGCCTGGCATCTTGAGCTTGAGGTACGCGTAGTGCGGCCGCATTGAATTTTGTGAATGCGGTTCGTCCGAGCAGTATGTCGAAGATTAACTCTTCACTTCGGAAGTTATCCGCGGATCCGAAGACCACTTCAAGTGTAACTGAGCCTGTACAATTGGCCTCTACACCTGGTATGACGCCTTTAAAGGTCGTCTTTGTGGGTTTAATCCTTGAGGGGTCTATGCCCATTTTGCGCACTGTATCCTGATAAAGTAGGTTCAGGCTGCTACCGCCGTCCATCAGGACTCTAGTGAGGTGAAATCCGTCGATGATTGGGTCAAGAACCAATGCGGCGAATCCGCCGTGACGGATGCTAGTGGGGTGGTCCCTTCGATCAAATGTGATCGGGCAGGAGGACCATGGGTTGAATTTCAGGGCGACTGGCTCCATCGCATATACGTCCCTTAGTGCACGCTTCCGCTCCCTTTTGGGTATGTGGGTTGCGTATATCATGTTCACCGTCCGCACTTGTGTGGGAAAGCCCTTCTGTCCTCTATTGTTCGGCGGCCGGGGCACTTCCTCGTCATCGCTATGCAGCCCCTTATCATTGAGTTCGGCACTTAACTTGCCTGCTTGCTTGAACACCCAACAGTCCCTGTTGGTGTGGTTGGCTGATTTTTCGGGGGTGCCATGTATCTGGCACAGGCGATCGAGTATTCGGTCCAAGTTCGACGGGCCCTGGGTATTTCTTTTGAATGGCTTCTTCCGCTGGCCGGGTTTAGAGCCTCTGAATTCGGCATTGACTGCTGTATCTTCATCATTGTCGCCGTTAATGCGGCGCTTGTTCTTGTTGCGACGCGACCTGCCATTGCTGTCCTTGGTATCCGAACTACCAGGGTTTTTGGTCAAGTTGTTACTACGAGCTAGCCAGCTGTCCTCTCCCGCGCAAAAGCGGGTCATGAGTGTGGTGAGGGCTTCCATGGATTTCGGCTTTTCCTGTACTAGGTGCCGGGCTAGCCACTCATCGCGGATGTTATGTTTGAAGGCTGCAAGGGCCTCTGCATCCGGAAAATCAACGATTTGATTTTTCTTGGTTAGGAACCGTGTCCAGAATTGTCTCGCCGATTCTTCTGGCTGCTGAATTATGTGGCTGAGGTCATTGGCGTCTGGTGGTCGCACATATGTGCCCTGGAAGTTATCAAGGAATGCGGCTTCCAGGTCCTCCCAACAACCAATTGATTCTGCTGGCAAGCTGTTAAGCCAATGCCGAGTTGGTCCTTTAAGCTTGAGTGGGAGGTATTTGATGGCGTGTAGATCATCACCGCGGGCCATGTGGATATGGAGGAGGTAGTCCTCGATCCAAACCGCAGGATCTGTTGTGCCATCGTATGATTCGATATTTACGGGTTTGAAACCCTCGGGGATTTGATGATCCATCACTTCGTCTATGAAGCATAGTGGGTGTGCGGCGCCTCTATATTGGGCTATATCACGACGCAGCTCAAATGAGCTTTGTCTACTGTGTACGGCCCGGCCGGAGTTTTTGTATCCTGCGTGACGGTTATCATCACGTGTCGTGGGGCGCCCACGCGATCCGTAGATTGATCTTGTTTGCCTTGCCTTGTCCTCCAATATGTCTCGCAGGTCTGGCGCGTTTCCCCGTGCCTTGGTCGAGCGGCGCCGGGGTGCGGCTTGAATGGAGGGTCTAGAGGCCTCTCTGTCGCTGACCACGGGTGGCCGGGTCGGCCGCATCATCTTGTTGGCGATGTAGGTTTGGGTGCGGCTTCCTCTAATGGGGTAGAAGCCTGCGTTTTGGGTATCTCTTGGAGGGCGTTGAGTTCATACTCTTGGCTGCAAGGACTTGATCCATCCGTCGACTAGCAAGTCTTGGTCAGCTCTAAGCTGCTGCTGCTTTTTCTTGAGGCTGCTTGCCGTGGCCATAAGCCTGCGTTTGAAACGCTCATGTTCGGCGGGATCCTCAGGCACGACAAATTCGTTGTCTTCCAGGCTTGCCTCGTCTTCGGAGGAGGGCGCTTAATTATCGTCATCTACCTCTCTTTCTGCCTCACTGTCGTGCGGACTTGCTTCTCCCTCCTCCTGCGCTGAGTCCTGCTGGAGGGGGTCATCTTCGACACTGTCCGGGGTATTATTGTCTCCCGTGCCGGATCGCCGTTTTTACTGTGGCGGGATTTAGAGCGGCGCCACTGACGTCGGCGCTTGGGCTGTTTCTTGGAGGGGTCATCCTCCGCTTTTCCATCGCCGTTCCCATCTTTTGGGATGTCCACCATGTATATGTCGTATGGCGAGTGGCCTTCCGATTGCCTGTAGGCGCTGGTTCTTGGTCGCTCCGGCATCGTCGTCCATACCGTCGATGTCTTGGTCGAAGTCGAGCATGTCGGTTAAATCATCGACAGTGGCTACAAAGTGGGTGGTGGGTGGGCGTTGAATTTCTTCGTCGTCCGCATCCCAACCTTCCTGACCGTAGTCCGGCCAGGGCTCCCCTGACAAAGAGAGAGACTTTAGTGAATTCAGGATGTCGCCAAAGGGCGAGTGGTGAAAGATGTCCGCGGCAGTGAACTCCATAACCGGCGCCCAATCAGATTCGATTGGCAGGGGCGCGGAGGGTTCGGAGTCCGGAGAGGAGTCCGGCACCTTGGAGTCACGGTCTTCGCAAAGGACAGGGATGGAATTCGGCTCAGTCGCCGTTGAGATCGTAGCCCCCGAGGCGGTGTCCAACCAACCGTTCTCGATCGGCAAAACCGGCTCCGGATTAAGGGTCGGAGCGATACCTGAGTCGCCTCGAGGCCTGCTTCGGCGACAGAGCTAGATCGTACCCATCGAGACAGTGCGGCACGCTCGGCTGTGGCTCGAATCCGTCGAAGATCAAGTCTCCGCGGAAATCGGCACAGTTCGAGCTTCCAAACCTGACCTGATGGCCAGGGGCGTAGCTTTCGATCTGCTCCAGATGGCCTAGCGAATTGGCCCGCAGTGCAAAGCCGCCGAATACGAAGATCTGTCCGGGGAGAAAAGTCTCATCCTGGACTACGTCGTTGTTGATGATTGAAGGAGCCATCGGGCCTAAATATGACGACATAGAGGAACTCTCAATGAGAGCACCAATGTCGGTGTCAAAACCGGCGGATCTCGGGTAGGGGGTCCCGAACTGTGCGTCTAGGCGGATGGTAACAGGAGACAAGGGACACGATGTTTTTATCCAGGTTCGGGCCCTCTCGATGGAGGTAATACCCTACAGCTGCTTGATTAATATTGATGATATGGGTAGTACAAGAGTAGATCTACCACGAGATCAGAGAGGCTAAACCCTAGAAGGTAGCCTATGGTATGATTGTTATTCGTCCTATGGACTAAAACCCTTCGGTTTATATAGACACCGAATAGGGTTAGGGTTACACAGAGTCGGTTACAATGGTAGGAAATCTACATATCCGTATCGCCAAGCTTGCCTTCCACGCCAAGGAAAGTCCCATCCGGACACGGGACGAAGTCTTCAATCTTGTATCTTCATAGTCTAGGAGTCCGGCCAAAGATGATAGTTCGGCTATCCGGACACCCCCTAGTCCAGGACTCCCTCAGTGACCAACCGAGTGGCGACGTGCGGGGCGGCCGATTGGTGATGAGGTGACCAACCGATGGCAACGCGCGGGGCAGCCGAGTGGTGATGAGGTGACCAACCGAGTGGCGACGCGCTGGGCGGATGAGTGGTGATGAGGCGACCAACCGAGTGGTTGCTGGACTGAACCTTTATGTTCGACTGCCGAAGTGGTCTGTTATCCATCCGAGCAAATTCATCCGAATATGCGTTTTAGTGAGCTTAAGTCCCGTCCGAGTGAACCTGGGTTCGAACAGAAAAGGAACTGTGAAACGAGTGTCGGGTAATTTGTGAGCTAATTTGTAAAATGATCAGAGAGGATAATGTCCTTAATCCTCTGCCGAGTGGCTGGAGACTTGGTCTGCGGGGTTCATCATTATCAAAGCGGAGTGCCGCCTGCCCCCGGAGGGAGGGGCCGTATGTGGGGGTTCATCGATGACGTTGCAGATAAGGCTGGAGACTATGACAAGCCGGACGGCGTTGGTGGTCGTGCGTGGAAGTTCGACGATGGCCTTGCAGACGACAACGAGGCAGATGGCGCTGGTGGTTGCATGCTGAAGCCAACCAACCGAGAAGCGTGCACGTTAATTGTCCAGAGTGCAAAAAATCATCTGGGCTAGCCGGCAGTAACACCCCCAGTGTCATGCTACAGTAATCCCCTGTTAATGGTGCCATGCCATCATGTTACTGTTGCATACCTTCACTTGATCCAAATCACAATTCAAATTCAAACCCAATCTAAAGTAAAAAAAAAGAGGAGGTGGGAGAGACAGAGAAGAAGCCCCTAACCCCCCCTCCCCCCCTTTCCCCAATGGGCCTCGACCCTTGGCCCGGGCGGCCATCCCACAGCCGCCCACTCTCCCGCTTCCCTGCCTATTAGGCGCTCCCCCCGTAACCCTAACCCCCGCACGAACCCCCCCCCCACTCCTCCTCGTTCCCCACTCCCCCCTTCCTCACCCGATCCCGTATGGATCTGGATCGGGGCAGATGCCCCGGCCCCGTCCACCGCCGCCGCCGCCCAAAGAACCCCTCCCCCTCGCCGGATGCCTCGCCTTCCTCCACTCCTCCCCCCTCTCTCTGCTGGATTCGGGCGACCCACGTCGCCCCTGACCCTGCCTCCCCGACAACCGCCATGACGACCCTCGCCTCTGCCCCGACGGCAGCCGGTGCCCCCGTCGCTCGACGCCGTTCGCCGTCGCCTGCTCACCCTAGCGCCGGACTGCCCCGTCCCCGCCTCGCCGGGCCTCCCCAGGCCTCGCCGCACCGTTCCCCGGCACCGGGGGTGAGCTCACGCGCCCCGCTTCCCCCTTTTCCCCTTGTCCCGGAACATCGTGGCCGCTGCCGCTCGCACCTCACGCGCGTCACCGCGCCTATCTACGCCTGCGGCCGCTCACTCGCGGCACGCCGCCGCCAGCGCCCTCGGCTGCCGACCCCGCTCGACGCTGCTCGCCGACTCGAGCACTCAGTCGCGCCCGCCCATGCACCCCTCGGCCACCGGAATCGGCGGCAGCGATCCCGCCGTGGCCTTGTGCCCGTCGTGCGCCATGGGGATGGCCTCTGCTGGCCCTGTGCGCTGTCAAGGGGCCAGTTTAATTAGTGTTTTGGGTTACTTAGGATTAACCTTAGACACTGACGTGTGGGCCCCCTGTTAAATAACTAGTTTAAAATAATCCTAATGCAATATGTGGCAATGACAGATGGGGTCCACTGCTAAGTTAAATACTAAATCAGTGTTAAATTTACAAGTGAGAATGACATGCGGGCCCTTCTTACATTGTTCACTTTTGACCAGTCAACGGTCCAGTCAAGCCTTGACTGGAAACAGTTGACCAGGGCCCCACCAGTCAGCCTCTGTGCTGTTCTGCTGGGTACCTTTTTTGATACACCTAGATTTTTCCTTTGCTTTTAAAATGTTTCGAATTAATTAACTAAAACAATTTTAGAATATTAATAAAACTTTAGAAATTCATAGTAAATAAACCGTAGCTCGGATGAAAATACTTTGTACGTGAAAGTTGCTCAGAACGACGAGACGAATCTAAACACGCGGTCCGTTCGCCCGCCACACATCCCTAGCATAGCAAACGTTGAACTTTTCCCCTCCGGTTCATCAGTTTGACAGATGTCCGGAACCGGGAAAACTTTCCCGGATGTTTTCCCTCTTTGCGATGTCGCCTAACGTCGTTAGATCACCTCTGCCCGCTTATTGTCTGTTATGCTTATGTTTGTGTGTATTTACTGTTTCTTCCCCCTCTTCTCTCCGGTAGACCCCGAGACCGATGTCGATGCCCCTGTGATCGACTACATCGACGACGACCCCCTCCTTGACAGAGCAACCAGGCAAGCCCCCCCCTTTGAGCATCCCGATATCGCCCATTCCATTCTCTCATGCTTGCACTAGATTTTGCTCTTTATTGTTTGCTCCTATTACGCTGCATAGCCTGTTTATTGTAACCTGCTATTGCTACCTACCTTATCCTAAACTGCTTAGTATAGGTTGGTTAGATACCCATCGGTGACCCCCCACCTTGTCCTTGTTGCCCCGCTTCATCATCGAAGACCGATCAGCGGGATCGAAGACCAGGCCCCGCACCGCACATCACTTCCCTTAGTTGCTCGACACTCTTTGGGTTACTATCGTGTCTGAGGGTGAGACCTCATCAGCTTCGATGTTAAACCTGTAGTGTAGTTATTCGGTCGTGGTCATCGAGGGTGATTTCCTCTTTAACCACTTCTGATACGACTCTATCGTGCAACCCCTCAAGTGTGGACCTCGGGGTGATTCCTCTTCGTTCACCTTGATGATTACATCTAGTGGAATTCATCGGGGGTGATTCCTCGGGTTTTCCTTGATGTTTGTACACACGGTTACTTGGACTTTACCACCGTTACTTGGAAAGGCGGGTCGACCACGAGGGTACCAGCGTGTAATGCGAGTGATGTGGAGATGGGTTGACTGGAGGGTGCCCGCGAGATAATTACGGCGTGGCGGGCATTCCTAGCCCTTGCCGCAAGTCCTCGAGACGGGGCAACGGGGTCACATCTTTCGTGACTCTCTGCTTGTTACAGCGCGTTCCTAATCCACTACGATTTGGATATTTGATCCCAGGGGCCTCTGGCCTGATAGCACTAACCATCACGTGGGCATAGTATGGGCGTTCTGCGTCGTATACATCAGCCGAAGCTTAATAGGCGTCGGCCGGCCGGCGGCGCTACGGGTTGGACTGGTAGCTCCTGCCTTTTTAGGAAGGTAGCTAGGTCTGCTCACCCGCCGCGTCATAGCGTCGAGGAGTTCGGGGAGATGTCCCATGACCCCTGGGGCATAGGTTTAGTCGGCGTGCTGGCCTCTCTATTAAGCCTAGGTCGGGTTGCGTATTGTTTGGCGAGGCGGGCATGACCTGGAAAGTGTGTCGGCGGAGTTAAGCGGCGTGGTGGGTAAGTTGGTGCACCTGCAGGAAAAAACATCTATCGATAGCCTGTCCCTCGGTAGCGGGCACTTGGAGTTGTATCGATCGATACAACTAGAATTGGATACTTGAGATGAGACATGGATATGAGCAATGGATTGCGATGAGGTTGGATTGTGATGATAACTGGATAGTATAGCTCGGGATTTCTTTCTCGCAGGAGTCGAGAAAGGATCTCGGCGAGGTTGATAACACTACTTCTACCTTACTTTGCTTACTCTTTTCCTCCTATTTGCTGCAAGATGGTGGTTTCGAAGATGCTAGTCTTCGATAGGACTAGGCCTTCTCTCTATTCGGCATTTCTGCGGCCAGTCCACATATACACCTTCCTTTGATAATGTTGCATATGTAGTGTAGATCCTTGCTTGCGAGTACTTTGGATGAGTACTCACGGTTGCTTTGCTCCTCCTTTTACCCTTTCTTCTTCTTTCCGGTTGTTGCAACCAGATGTTGGAGCCAGGGCGGATGCCACCGATGCTTACTACTACGTGGAGGCCGCGATGACCGGGAGTAGTTAGGAGGCTCCAGGCGAGAGGCCTTGCCTTTTCGATCGATGTTGCTTTTGTGCTAGCCTTCTTAAGGAAAACTTGTCTAACTCATATACGTACTCAGATATTGTTGCTTCCGCTGACTCTTGTGTTTCGAGCTTATGTATTCGAGCCCTCGAGGCCACGGCTTGTAACATAAAGCTTGTATTATTTTATTTTGTGTCTAGAGTTGTGTTGTGATATCTTCCGTGAGTCCTTGATCTTGATCGTACACATTTGCGTGTATGATTAGTGTACGATTGAATCGAGGGCATCACAAGTTGGTATCAGAGCCGACTGCCTGTAGGAATCCCCCTTCCACACTCCTTGGCCGAAGTCGAGTCTAGACTTTGGTGTGTGCCTTACGGGCCCACGTCGCCATCGGGTGGTATTAGGATCTTTTATTCCTCATCTATACTCCGGGATTCTGATCTCTCTTCTATTCGGGTTAAATGATTTTACCAACGCTAACTCTAGGTTCTCGAAAATAGTTTCTCTCGGAGAGCCCCTCACTCCAGATGATCGCCTGCTGCACCAGAAGATTCTGAAGATACTTTCTGATGTTCTTTCTAGAACTTTGCTCATCGGGTTTGCAACCCTACCACCGAGACATCCCTATGGATAACTACTTATACTTGCCACCCTTACCTTCATTATCGATTACTCTTGTTACTACAAGATACCCCGAACTACTTCCCGCTATGCCGAGAATCCTTCGTGCTTACTTCCTTGCAGCTCTTTTACTTGCGATTACCTTTGACGCATAAATTCTCACACTTATCGAGTTTCTTCATTCCTAGTTGTTTTGTGTTTCACAAAATTCTTGAGGATACTATTCGGTTTTCTGAAATTCCTTAGGAGCCTATTGCTCTGAATTCCTTACCTTCCGGTACTATGGTTAATTCCATATTTCTACCAATCTCCATTGACATCCTTTGTCACTATCATTTCGTTCCCCTTGATTCATTATTTTGCGAATGCTCGCAAACCTCAATCGAATCATAGAGTTCTTCCTTCCGGCTCGGATGTCATTTTAAACATGAGCTGGTTCTCGATCAATCAAATTGCCGTCGATTATATCCCTAAGTCTGTTCAACTTATCCATTCTTAATCAGAGCGTCTGCTTCTGATCCTCATTTTGGAAATCATAATTCCTTTGTTATCTAAGCATCGAATTATTCAGATGTTCTATAATCAGATGCCTTTGCATTGTTTCTTTATCTGATTGTGTGCCGATGCTCACATTAGCTCTGCTATGGACCGTCAAATCCTTTGTTGGATTATGATTCGACAGTGTCCTTCATATTTTACCGCCTTATGAATCCTCCCTGACACATAATGCTTTTGGTGATTTGTATCCTCTCCTTTGGTCAAACATGCTCTACTTCCGAGCTTGAGTTATCTACCCCTAAAGTTTGTGGTGTATTTTTCTAAGATGCCCTGATGGGTTGAACCTATGCCTTCCTTAATCTGTGTGAACCCGAAAGATTTCACGGGTCATACTCCTCTGGTAATTCACCAGGTAGTTCTTCATCTTCACTTAATTTTAACAGAGCAGTGAATGAAAGGTTATGCATTGGAGAAGTGGGAGTCGACCTTGAACTTTGAGTTCATGCCCATGGACACGATGTAGATCCTATCATTAAAGCTTCTCTTAAATTAATTATTCCCTTGTTATAAGTTCATCTTATATCTGGGATCTGGCCTTTTGCAATCGTGGTTCCGACCTTGTTCTCCTTTAAATACCATTTCTCGTGCAAGTTTAAGCACTTGTCTTCTGTAGAGCAATACCCTAGTCCAACCTGTACTTTGATCGGTCGTCGAGTATTACCCCCTGGTAACTTGATATTATCTTGGAACAACATAACTTCTTATGAGTTCTTCATCAAGTACTACATTCTCACTGATTACAATTTTTCATGGGCTCTGAGTTATTAAGCACTCAAAGACACGATAAGCTGAGCCCGAGTCCGCTTTTCACGGTTCAACTACTCTTAGTAATCTTCTTTAAATGCGAGTTTGTACCCGATCAAGCCATTCCTAGCCTGATCGGCTATATCATATCGTGCAACTTTTAAGCTGTGCTACCTGGTCGTTATTCCGGAGCACCACTTTCGACGATGAGCTAAGCTTACGTCGATTTTCCTCGTCATATCATTTTGCCTTGAACAGCAAGCTTGATTTTGAGTTTATATCGTACCCATGGTTCCAATAACTTTCCGCTTCATCATTCCTTTGACTTGATGTAAATCGCTGATTGATTACATCTTCATGAAATCTATCGACAAATGTGTCGTGATCATCATCAACCTTATGAGCTCTTCGGGATATCAATTGAGTTTATGATGAAAATACCATCCTTGCCCGATGATTTGTGTCATCTTTGACCACTTTATTGCCTTCCGTTCAACACAAACTTGTTCGTGTTTTGTGTTATACCTTGAGTTCCTTGCTACCCAGCATTGTTCTTCTTTACCTTGGAGAATTACCGCCTTTTATGTCAAGAATGTGGTAGAATTTCACAACCTCTTAAGAATTCTTGGTATAGTGATACTTCTCACCATCACCATTCTTTCATGGTCCTCGTGTGGATTCAACGGGTACCAACAAGTGAGCAGTGCTGTTTGGATCCTGCACTTCTAGCAACCCTATTGCTTTGAAGTTAATGGTGGCTGTTCATTCTTAGACTATTGATTATTAAATCACCATTCGACATTGGTCGTGCAACCCAACCCATATTTCGGATGCACCTTTCAACCAATGTTTAAATTGGGTATGTTTTCCTCGAGCATATCCCCTTTTATCATTTCATGTGACAAATGTTATCTCCATAATTGTGGAAATCCACCTGTTTGCAAATCTGGATGAACTTTCGCTGAGTCCATCAGCCACCTCCTCTTCCTCTCCTTGGTTTAATGACGAACTCTTGTTTTGGAACTCGCTTCCGTATCACAATTCCCGAGAATCTTACAATGTCATCTCGACAATTTGTGTTGCACATTTCTTCTCAGGCATCCTGAGTCCGAGGCATCCTGGCACCAATCGGATCTGAATCTCGGTCAGATATGATGATTGGGACATATTTCCAAGAGTTATAACATTGGTCTTTACATGACATGGTAAGATGATGTCATGCCTAGCACACCTGGCTGGGGAACCCATTGTTATAATCCCCCCTCCTTTCAGTAAGGTTAGCCATTCTTTCATAAGGAAATTGTAAGAGTTATTCTATAAGATGTTCCTGATGGATCCTTTGTGAATACAAAGTCTGACTTTTGCTTGCAAACCATTTCAGTGCTATCTCGAAGCATGCCCATGGTACTCCGATTTTCAACAAAAACATTTGAAGCCCAATGCTAAATGTTTCCTGCTCGATTATCCAAACACCGCTGTATGGGTAATGTCTTGAAATTCCTCTCCCCTTACCTACTTTCTATCCCGTCGTGGATATCTTGCTCTACTTGTCCTTGGGAAGGATATACCCTTGAAACATGTGTTTAAACACATTTTCCTTTCCATTGTTCTGATTATTCTGATAATCGTATTTTCCTTTCTATTGTTTTGTTTAACCTTTCTGGTAATCCGACTTAACTAAGCGTTGATAATTCCCTGCTTAGGTAAGAACAACAATAATACCACGTTGTTAGTAAGACCGTGTTTCTATTGTTGATGACATTAGGTAACCGCCGATGGGCGAGAACTTTGCCTATTGGTCCGCCTCGTTCAACGGCGGAAAATGGTTCTCTTTGTCCCTCGCCCTTGGTACCAATGTTGTTGCCAACATAAGCGGCGAGCTATCCTCGACATGCCTTGCTATCATGGTGTGCAAGAAGTCAGCACCCTTCCTACTTTTAACCCACATGGTGGGCCCATAACCCACAGGTCGGGGATCGAAACACGACTCTCCTGCACACCCCGGTTTCCCAAGTTATTCCTCGCGTGTGGCCTCGTATGTAATTCACGGGCCACCTTCCTAATGTTCTATTCTCGTATGGGCGCAATACTTAATCTCGTTGCTCGGCCCCTATACGCACCTTGTTTGAGACATCGAATGATAGCCTACTAGTTTGAAACTTTGGTACCATCGTATATTGCACTCGGAGGATTCCTTTGAAATACAACTCGTGGGGTACCTTGTGTATTTTCTATTGAGTTCACCGTCGGATGACAGCTTTGTGGAATCGTTCTTCGAGTTTTCCCCTTGGCCGCATTCGTAGGACGATGGAGATCCCGGAGAAAGGATGACGAGTTGATCATGGTGATTTGAAGCAAAGAAATGAAGACAGCAACGAAAGGGATCAATCTCTTCGAGAAGAGCAAGCCAGAATGAGAAGACCCGCTGGATTAGTTTCAAACCTTCCCCCTTTCACTACCTCTTAAATCTGGGGCGAGATTTCTTGTAATGGAGGAGATTTATAACACCCAGTGTCATGCTACTGATAATCCTGATTAATGGTGCCATGTCATCATATTCTGTTGCTAACCTTCACTTGATCAAATCACAATTCAAATTCAAACCCAATCTAAAGTAAAAAAAAGAGGAGGTGGGAGGCAGAGAAGAAGCCTGACCCCCCTCCCCCTTTCCCCAATGGGCCTCGACCCCCCGGCCAGTCGGCCATCCAGGCGGCCCACTCTCCGCTTCCACGGCCTATTAGGCCGCTCCCCAGTAACTAACCCCCCCCTTGAACCCCCCACTCCTCCTCGTTCCCCTCCCCCTTCCTCACCCGATCCGTATGGATCTGGATCGGGGCAGATGCCCGGCCCGTCCAACGCCGCGCCGCCCAAGAACCCCTCCCCTGCGGATGCCTCGCCTTCCTCCTCCTCCCCCTCTCTCTGCTGGATTCAGGCGACCCACGTCCCCGACCCGCCTCCCGACAACCGCCCGGCGACCCTCGCCTCTGCCCGGCGGCAGCCGTGCCCCGTCGCTTAGCGCCGTTTACCGTCGCCTGCTCACCCTAGCGCGGACTGCCCGTCCCGCCTCGCCCGGGCCTCCCGAGCCTCGCCGCACCGTTCCCCGCACGAGGTGAGCTCCAGCGCCCGCTTCCCCATTTTCCCTTGTCCCGAGAACATAGTGGCGCTGCCGCTCGCACCTCCACGCAGCGTCACGCGCCTATCTCGCTGCGGCCGCTCACTCACGACTGACGCGCCGCCCGGCGCCCTCCTGCTGCGATCCCGCTCGGCGATGCTGCGCCGTCTCGAGCACTCGATCTTCGCCCATGCACCCTCGCCCACCGGAATCGGCCCGGCGGCGATCCCGCCGTGGCCTTGTGCCGTCGTGCGCCATGGGGATAGCCTCTGCTGTACCTGTCTTGCTGTCAAGGGGCGATTTAATTAGTGTTTAGGGTTACTTAGGATTAACCTTAGACAACGGCGTGTGAGCCCCTGTTAAATAACTAGTTTAAAATAATCCTAATGCAATATGTGGCAATGACAGATGGGGTCCACTGCTAAGTTAAATACTAAATCAGTGTTAAATTTACAAGTGAGAATGACATGCGGGCCCTTCTTGCCTTTTTCGAGTTTGACGATCAGCGGTCGATCAAGCCTTGAGTGGAAATAGTTGACCAGGGCCCCACCAGTCAGCCTCTGTGCTGTTCTGCTGGGTACCATTTTTGATACACCTAGCTTTTTCTTTTGCTTTTAAAATGTTTCGAATTAACTAACTAAAACAATTTTAGAATATTAATAAAACTTTAGAAATTCATAGTAAATAAACCGTAGCTCGGATGAAAATACTTTGTACGTGAAAGTTGCTCGAGCAGCGAGGCGAATCTAAACCGCGGTCCGTTCGCCCGCCACACGTCCCTAGCATAGCAAACGTTGAACTTTTCCCCTCCGGTTCATCTGTTTGTGCGGATGTCGGAACAGGAAAACTTTCCGGATGTTTTCCCTCTTCGCGATATTGCCCTAGCGCTTCGTTAGATCACCTCTGCCCGCTTATTATCTGTTATGCTTATGTTTGTGTGTATTTACTGTTTCTTCCCCTCTTCTCTCCGGTGACCCGAGACCGATGTCGATGCCCACATGATCGACTACATCGGCGACGACCCCCTCCTTGCGAGCAACCAGGCAAGCCCCCCCCTTTGAGCATCCCGATATCGCCCATTCCATTCTCTCATGCTTGCACTAGATTTTGCTACTGTTATTGTTTGCTCCTATTACTGCTGCATAGCTTTTGTTTATTGTAACCTGCTATTGTTACCTACCTGCTTATCCTAAACTGCTTAGTATAGGTTGGTTAGATACCATCAGTGACCCCCCACCTTGTCCTTGTTGCCTGCTTCATCGCCGAAGACCGATCAGCGGGATCGAAGACCAGGCCCGACACCGCACATCACTTCCCTTAGTTGCTCGACACTCTTTGGGTTACTATCAGTACCGGGTGAGACCTCATCGGCGCCGATGTTAACCTGTAGTGTAGTTATTGATGCGTGGTCATCGGGGTGATTTCCTCTTTAACCACTTACGATACGACTACGTCGTGCAACCCCTCAAGTGTGGACCTCGAGGTGATTCCTCTTCGTTCACCTTGATGATTACATCTAGTGGAATTCATCGGGGTGATTCCTCGGGTTTTCCTTGATGTTTGTACACACGGTTACTTGGACTTTACCACTTGTTACTTGGAAAGGCGGGTCAACCACGAGGGTACCATGCGTGTAATGCGAGTGATGTGGAGGCGGGTTGACCTAGAGGGTGCCAGCGAGATAATTACGGCGTGGTCGGGCATTCCTAGCCCTTGCCGCAAGTCCTCGAGGCAGAGACAGCGGGGTCACATCTTCGTGAGTCTCTGCTTGTTACCGCGCGTTCCTAATCCACTATGATTTGGATATTTGATCCGAGGGCCTCGGCTGATAGCACTAACCATCACGTGGGCATAGTATGGGCGTTCTGCGTCGTATACATCAGCGAAGCTTAATAGGCGTCGGCGGCGCGGCGGTGTGCGCCTTGGGTTGGACTGGTAGCTCTTGCCTTTTAGGAAGGTAGCTAGGTCTGCTCACCGGCGCGTCACGCAACCTGCGGGAGTTCGGGAGATGGCCCATGACCCACAGGGGCATAGGTTTAGTCGGCGTGCTGGCCTCTCTATTAAGCCTAGGTCGGGTTGCGGCGTATTGTTTGGCAGGCGGGCATGACCACGAAAAGTGTGTCGGCGGAGTTAAGCGGCGTGGTGGGTAAGTTGGTGCACCCTGCGGTGAAGAAAACATCTGTCGATAGCCTGTCCCTCTGATAGCGGACACTTGGGTTGTATCGATCGATACAACTAGAACTGGATACTTGAGATGAGATATGGATATGAGCAATGGATTGCGATGAGAATTGGATTGTGATGATAAGCTGGATAGTATGGCTCAGGGATTTCTTTCTCGCGAGGAGTCGAGAAAGGATCTCGATCGAGGTTGATAACACTACTTCTACCTTACTTTGCGCTCTCTTTTCCTCCTATTTGCTGCAAGATGGTGGTTTCGGAAGATGCTAGTCTTGATAGGACTAGGCCTTCTCTCTATTACGGCATTTACGCACCCGTCCACATATACAGCCTTCCTTTGATAGTGTTGCATATGTAGTGTAGATCCTTGCTTGCGAGTACTTTGGATGAGTACTCACGGTTGCTTTGCTCCTCCTTTTCCCCTTTCTTCTTCTTTCCCGTTGTTGCAACCAGATGTTGGAGCCAGGGCGAGATGCCACATGATGCTTACTACTACGTGGAGGCCGCCGATGACCGAGGAGTAGTTAGGAGGCTCAGGCGGGAGGCCTTGCCTTTTCGATCGATGTTGCTTTTGTGCTAGCCTTCTTAAGGAAAACTTGTCTAACTCATATGCGTACTCAGATATTGTTGCTTCCGCTGACTCTTGTGTTTCGAGCTTATGTATTGAGCCCTCGGGGCCCCGGCTTGTAACATAAAGCTTGTATTATTTTATTTTGTGTCTAGAGTTGAGTTGTGATATCTTCCGTGAGTCCTTGATCTTGATCGTACACATTTGCGTGTATGATTAGTGTACGATTGAATCGAGGCGTCACACGGCAGTGAACCTGTTAGTTAGCGGCCGAGTGAAAGGTGAATCGACCAGTGAACCTGGCGGGTTGTGATCTGGTGTAACACCATCCGCCGAGTGAAATAGATGGTGAGTCGGTCAGGCGACTTTGTTCGTTTTAGCAAGCCTGCAATTTAGCAAGTACAGGTACCTCTACAAATATTTTGTGTTGGACTAATAAAGTGTCCACGCATGAATGCTATTTGGCAGGGCATAAAGACCACGGATGGATGGCCGTGTATGCATGTGCAAATTAACCTGCGCATTTGTCATCAATCGACGGCAGAGAAAACTGGCGCATTAACTCCTCTGAATGCCCAGCGGACCATTAAATGATTGGCTAATGGCCCAAGGACTTGAGGTCATGGGCGAGAAGTTTTTGCATGGGCTAGCTTAACTATCAAAATAAGTAATCAGGTAATTAACTGCTATAATTGACTTGCGTGCACAGGAGCAGGGTCATCGGCGGTGCGGAGAGAAGTTCGAATGTGTACCTCGCGGCGTGAAGCAGCATGCCAACCGGCCAGCGGTCTTGGCGGTGACAGTCAATCTGACCGTGGCATTTCAGGTCGCGCTTCATACCGGGCGGTCGGCGGTGGCGTGCTTTCTGGCGATCTGGTCACCGAGCAGCGAGATGATGTCTTAGCCGCTAAGCGGTCGGCGGTGACAGCTACTGCAGCAGCGCGGAGTCACCGGACAGCGAGGCGGCGTAACCTCCAGGCGATCGGCGGTGATGTCTTTGTGGCGGCGCAGAGTCACTGCTTGCTATCACCGTCGGAGTCGAGAAGATCTTGAGGAGGCCCGCGGTGGCGTCTTTGTAACCGGCGCCCGGCGAAGAAATCACTTGGGGCTGGCGTCGCAAGGGCATCCATTGTCGTGGCTCTCTCCTCTTCCGTCGTTCACAAGTGTGACATGCAAAAGAAACAAAAACCAATTAGAAAATCATCGATTGATTGTAAAGAGGACAGGATGAGATGAGCAACTCCCGATCCTCTCCTTTTAAGTCTTCGTGATCATGGTGTTTGAAGACGGATGAATGAAACAGGTCTTCCAAAGAGTTCTTTCGCTACCGCCGTACCCATCCAATCCTACCGCTCTTCTACATCTCAGTACCGCCCAGCCAACACAACTAGGGTGACCCAGCCGAGCCCATAATGGCTTGGCTGCACGTAAGCTTCCGTCATGGGGCATCCATCCGCCTCTTCGTGGCTGGGTGAAGCTTCGCAAGATGTCATGGCACTTCTCCATGCATCCCGCCAACCACCTGGTTCTCTGTGGTGCCCGCCAACCGCCCTCCACCGAGTGAATTTCAAGTCCATCTTGATTCTTGTAGTTCATGGGGTTGTCATCATTATTGACTCTCACATCTTACTTATGAATTCACTCAACCAAACCCGTCACGAGCATAGCAAATAAACTACTGGCCCGGTCATGGTAACAAGGGATTGGTTCATCCTACCACATGATACTACTCAAGATTAATAACTTCAAAATTTCAACTACTGCATGCATGGTGGGGTGGTATAATCTAATGCACAAAATCATAGGTATTGAAAATAACATGATCAAGACTTGCCTTGCTGATGATCCTCGAGCTAAGGACTCAGTAGCAAGCTTCAGACTCGGAAACTCTACCGAGACAAACAATAATCACAATAAGCATATAGCATATCATCACTTAACACAATAGCAATAGCAACATAACACACCAAAACAAACAAACAAAACCCAAAGGAAAACTCAAAGAAAATCCAACTCAAAGTTTTCCTACTTCAAGCAACAACAAAAAATAGTTTTATTAACAAAAATTTTCAACATAACCTAAGCATGAGTTTGTTAATTAACAGAAAAGAATGCATTAAGCAACTAGGGCAAAAAGAATCAATTTAAAAGCTATTATAAAACTCCTATTAGGCCTAATTCAAATTCTATTAAGAAAATAAAATAAAAGTTTTATTTATTATAAATAAAAGTTCATCCTATAAAGTGACAGAAACTATCCTAGAATAATCAATCACATGTGAAAATAAATTGATTTACTAATTAAAATAATAGGAAAACAGTAGCTAGTTAATTAATTAGATTAACAAGATTCTGCTTAAAACTAATTTTTTATTAATCCTAAAATACCCAAATTAATTCCTATGGTTAGCAATGTCAAAATAAAGTTGGGACAAAAAGAATCATATAAAATAATTTTCCTAACTCATGTTATAACAGATTTACTATTCTGACTAAAACTAAATTAAAGCAATTATAAATAATTTTAACATAGTTAATAATATTTCTATAGAAACTATAGAAAATTTCAAACCAACAAAAAAGAATCACCTAAAAATATTAAACAGAATAAAAGATATGAATTTTTCAAATCTGAACTATTCTGTTAAAACGAAAACGAAAATAATGAAAATGGCCTAATGGGCCTAACTCACGACCTGTGTAATATACTAAAGGCCTAGGGTTAAACGAGTCGGGTCAAAATAAAAAACCTAACTAAACTAAACTGACTAACCGGAGCGAACTGGTTTTTTAGAAAGAACAGATTCTTCGGGTGTTCTAACTACACCAGATGCTAGATCGGACGGGGGGAGGGTGACTGCCACTCACCGCGTTGGACGGCGGCGGGCGGCTGGTGGCGAGTGCTGGCGGCCCGTCGCCGGGAGGGCGGGCGGAGGTCCGCTGGTGCGGGGCGAAGGGGGGGTGTTTGGTGGAGGACGAGGCTCGGGAGGTCTAGGGCGACGGCACATGAAAATGGCGGCGCGGTAGGCTGGCCCGGCGATGATGCAGGGGAGGGGAGGAGGGGTCCGCGAGGGGCTAGGGGGGAAATGGGGTGGGGGAGGTTAATAAGGGGGCCTCGGCTTGGGCAGGGAGGCTATCGAGGGGATCGGATCCCGGATCCGCCAGATCCGCGATCAGGCGGCGCGGGCGAGGCGTGGCAGGGGTTGAAGACGGGGTCCCACCGCCAGAGAGAGAGCGAGGGGGTGCGGCGCGGTCGGGCGACCGACGCCAAGGGGACGCGCTGGGAGTGGCCGGTTGGCTCACTGTCACTGGTCAGCCTTTGGGTCACTCGGTGGGCCTGTGGCAGGGCTCGGCACGGCTTGGTCAGCATTCGGCCGCCTGGGGGTTTTTTTTTAATATATTTTTTAATAAAACTAAAACAGAGATAACTTATAAAATATAAATATTTTATATAGACATATATATATATACCAAAATGATCAGAATATTCTATCATTTGAACATTTTTCCAAAGGCAAAATCCAAACTTTATAAAAATTCATTTTTTCAAATTCAAATAAAACTCAAGTTTGAATTCAAAACTTTTGGCATTGATTCCTCTGATATTTTTGGAGTGTCATGTTTCTCTCATACTTTTGCTCAAGTATTTATCAGCTTAGTTTTTGAAATGATTCCACTTGCCAAAGTTTGAATTCAAATTCCAAAACTCAAAACTCTCCTCAAACTTCAAATGGCATTCAAATTCAAACAGGATGCATAGATGCTTAGCTATAATTGTAAAACATTCCAAATAGGAAATTTGGGATGTTACACTTTATATACTTTTGGCAACTTTTTATACTATATTTGGGGACTAATATATTGATTCAAAGGCCCAAAGCGCTTCCTCGCTCATATGTTTTTTAGCGAAACCCAATATCAAACGGAGTCCAAACGATAAAAACGCCGGAGAATCATTTGAATATTTGTGATTTTGGGAAGTAAATCAACGAAAGACGGTGCCCGAGGGGCAGGAGATAGGGGCGTGCCCTGGACTCCTAGCCCTCAAAAGGCGCTTGACGCTTTCTTTTGCCGCAAGAAAGCTAATTTTATGAGAAAGATCTAGGCAAAGATTCACCCCAATCGGAGTTACGGATTCCTAATATAAAAGAAACGTGAAGGGGTAGAATCGAGAACGAAACAGAGAGATAGATCCAATCTTGAGAGCTCGCCTCCCAAGCCAAGGGAGCTAAGGACCAGAGGGAAACCTCACTACAAGAGATCGAGCCTACTATGACGAGCCAAAAATGTCATCGAATAGCTAATAATGTCACAAATTACCCCCGTGACATTTTATGGGCGCCACAAGCATCGCCACGTAATCCCCTGCCAGACATTCCTAGTGATGACAAGACACACAAAACGCTATCAAAATTGGGACCTTCGTGACGTTATATAGAACGCCATCGACTTGCTATTTCCATGACGGCCAACTAATGTCACATGTTAGGAGAAAATATGCCATATTGTATTATATTCAGTGATTTAGACAACGCCACTAACTTTATGTCAAGATCAACAACGAAAGTGGCTAACCCACTACTAGTGCCACTACTTTTATTATGGATGAAGATGACATCATCAAAATATATTTACTTTCTTTCGAATCTAAATTACGATGAAAATAAGTATTTAATTCACATCACATCAGAAATTGATATGAAAGACAAATCATATTATATATGAAATCGCTCCCAAAGCAAATAATTTCGTAAACAAAATGACGATGAAAAACCCACCCGAGTTTGACACAAATTAACAGACCAGATGAAAACTAATAGTAACTAAAGACCACATATGTTGTCGGAGGATTGCAAATGTAAGGATGGCAATCATGAACCATCAGGTTGAGACTGGAGTAACGGAGTTGCTTGTTGAGTTGCTTGAGCCATCAAGAGAAAATCGCTACATTATCCGCCTCTTTTGCTTCTTTACCCGGCTTCATTCTCTCTTCTCGCTCTTCTTCATGCCTTCCAATTCTTCTTGCTGCTTCTTTTGTATCTTTTCAAATACTTTCTCTCGTGCTCGTTTGTCTTGCGCAATAACTCCTCCCGATGCCTATAAATGACAAAATACAAACAACGCTAGATCGTGAATGAGATGAAAACGACAAGATAACAAGGTACAAGGGTACCAATTTGAAATAGAGAAGTACATTATTAAATGTCAAGGCAAGTATGCCGATGGGTTAATGAAACAAGAAGCCAAGAATAACTTATAATGTCTTAATATATGCATAACAAACAGCTTGATTACAGTGAAGCATCAAGAAAGGATATCAAGTCAATAACCTGGTTAAAAGATGCACCTTTAATTGAACTTCCGCTCACCGTAATGAGTGCAATGCGGCACGCAGAAGCAAGCAAAAGAAACAACAAGAACAGAAGGGAAATAAGATAATTACTCTTCATTCACATCTCTTGCCTCTATACCCTTTTTGTTTAATTCTTTCATGTAGAACTCGGATTCGGCTGATGAAGTAGAGCTCCCATACCTCCCCGGATCTTGATGCATACCCTATGCCGGAAAGGAAGGTGCTATGGGCGCTTTCTTCCTTAGAACTTCAGCCACAATTGTTGACGGGATAATCGTTGCCCACCTTCCGATTGTGTTTCTTTTCTTCAATCGCACTCGTAGTATAAAGAAAAACATTGATGCTAAGGCAAAGTTCATATGCTAGCAATATGAGAATCTATCCGTTAGTCAAACAAATGGACTAATAAATCTTATATGAGTTAGAAGCTGACTCGACTTCCATGCTACCGCCTTGCTGTTTGTATGGGTGTCTTTGAACAACTCAATTGGACTTGGGTCCTGATTATTGTACTTGTCTTTTTTCTACAAGATATATGAAATTGTAACATCATTACTACATATATATTGGCCAGATGCAATATACATAGGGCTAAAAGATATTTGGAATTCTTACAAGTTTCATTAAATAGGCAACATAAGACATACATCCAAATTTTTGGTGATGCTTGACAGCCTCTCTTTTTCCTTATTCATTTGACATATTTTCTATATAAAGAAAATGAATATAAGTATTTACATATGGTACAAAGAGATGAACGCAAAACTATTGTTGGTCTCACATATCTTGTTACAAACCTTGTTTCATTCATCGCACCATTTATTGACAAGGTTGGTCCAATTTCATGAGTAATGTTCAAAGGGCTTATTTGATAATGCTTCCCGATCAAGATAACCATCAAGTATTTCTTCTTAGCCCAGAAGCGTTGTTGTCGAACACCCTTCCGGATTACTTTTGTGCATACATCATTCCCGACCTTGTCATCCTTTTCCATCTCAAAGTTAATCTGAAATACCATTCATATATAGGATATATCATTAAATTGACTATGCAACATGTGAACACGTGAATGAAAATGAAGGAAACTAACCAATCGTGAATATCTTTAATAGCATGGGGAATAACATGTTTGAGTGGGCTTTTACATAGTCATTCTAGTGCGTAGTAACGGCATTTTGCTTCGATGTGAATACAACACTTAGAAGAAAGCTTTGCTACTTGGACCGTGGTCAAGAGGGTCTCACTTTCCTCGTCAGAAAATCAATGTGCATCTTCCTCCTCCATTTATTTTGCAGACTTCTTTAAAGCCCATGCCCCATGGTTGGTCTACGCCACGACCTCTCCTTGATGGTCGTGGATCAGCTTGGACCAATGGAGCATGCTAATGCATCTACATTACAAGTCTGGCAGATAAATTAGAAGGTTATAATTTCAAGTGGAAAATAGATGGTGAAGCGATGATGTTGTATTTACCTTGACCTTGTAATGTAATCATGTTATCTTCGATTGTCCGATGTGCTCATCATGTCTTGAGAACGCTTGTACCCCTAATCCGCTGGCCAAAGTAGCGTTGCTATTCTTAGAAGTTAGGTGAGGTGATGTGTTTGTTGGATTTGGTGCGACTGTTTGATGGTTTGTAGCCTCAATCTGACTTCGCTTGTCTCTAGATCTTGTTATTCTTGGAGGTAGCAGCTGCACTATTTTTTGGAACAAGTGAGTTAAATAAGGCAGTTAATCAACACAAACTTATGCAATGTCAAGACAGGTTCAATAGGAATGTAAAGTGACAGAGATATCATCATCTAGATTAATTATTTAAAAAGTGGAGGGACAGAATATGTGAATCAATCTTAAGTCAATTATTTGCGATCCTTATAGTGCATAGTGACATACACATGATACCAAGGCTAAATTAAAGCCAGTGAATCCACATTGTACATATTTTGGAGGGTTGCGTAACAGATCTAAATAAATACATACTTGGAAATATGGAGCATCCAGTAATCAGTTAAACAAGAACAAGTGCAGACTCGGCCTTATCCGGCTCGAACAAGTTTAGACTCGCCTTATTCAAGATTGAACAAGAACAAGTGCAGACTTAGTATTTATCAAGAATCCAAAATAAAGAACATACACTGTGAACTCCATGGTAATATATATCAAGAACAAGTGCGCATCGACATTTATTCAGTTTGAAACAAGTTTAGACCTCGGTATTTATTCAGTATTGAAGAAGAACAAGTGCGTACTTAGTATTTATCGAGAATCCAAAATAAAGAACATACACTGTGAACTCCATGTGGTAATAATAATATATTGTATCAAGAACAAGCGCGCACTCGCATTTATTCAGTTTGGAACAAGTTTAGATTCAGCCTTTTATTCAATATTGAACAAGAACAAGTGCAGATTTGTCTTTATCGAGAATTGACATAAATAAAATACACCGTGAACTCCATATGGTAATATATTGTATTAAGAACAAGTGCGTATATTCAGCTTTTGACGATCCTAGGTAAGGACTACTTAAGGGGTAGCGTAATCCACAAATGTGGAAGCCACATGGTCGTGAATTTTAGGAAATCTCAACGCACAATGAATAAAGACCTAGTAAATCTTACTGAGTAGAAACCGGATTTAGCGCAGTATTCAGAGATGTAAACAAATCTCACGACTGCAGTGTGTTTTTCTCTCCCAAATCCTTCCATGGTGATCCCTTATGTTCAGAGCTTGCGGGATGAGGAGGGCGGATGAGAAATTAACCGCCACCGCCAGCCACCGGGTGTAATCGGTGGGGAAAGAGAGCCGGTGGGGCGGCTTCCTCCAATCCGCTATAGCTGGTTGATGCGGTGGATCCGAAGTTCGCCGTCGGGCGCCTCCTCCAATCTGCGGTCGCCGGTCACTGTAATCAGGGAGGGGGCGATAGAGCGGAGTGCTCATGATGGTTGTGTAGTGGATCCGAGCATGCCGGGAAGGCGGCCACCCCTCAATCGTCACCCCGATCGCCGTAGTCAGTGAGATAGGAGAGTCGATTGAATCTCGATGTAAACAATGCCTGGTATGGCGATGGCTTTAGCGTGCCTTCTTCGCGCGTAAATAGAAGGATAAATTTTGGCCGGCCTTTGCCGGTGGGGGACATCGGATGAATGCGCAAAAGAATAGAGAATCGAAGGGAAATGTTATTTCAAAAAAAACTGAAGGGAAATGTATTTTTATGAGGAGATGGTTTACTTTCGAATTTAATCCACTTAATTCGAATAAGTAGAAAATGATGATTAAAAAGTAAACCTTACATGAACATTATGATATTGTATTTTCAGGTTCTTTTTGGGGAGAATTGTAAATAAATATGTTGAAAGTTGTACAGAGGGGTCTTAAGCATGTGATCCTGGAAAAAAACAAGTGCAAATGAGTGATTATTTTAACTGCTTGTGTATGGTAACTTGGGATGATGGTTTTCAACGATGATTGTTTCATAGTCCGAATATACTCATGTGCATAGCTCCCCAACCTCCCAAAGATAAGCGTATCTAGGCCTAGGCGAGCAGGTCCAAGAAGATACAAATAAATATCCTTTAGCACAATTTATGTAGCAGTTCGACTCTTTCCTAGTGGCAACACTTGTTGGTGCACTATGTTTGTCAGCCGGGTTCAAACTCCCGACCAAGCTTTTTTTGCAATCGAATCTCCTGTTTTAATTTTAGTTTTTAGATAGAACGAAGCAACATCACTTCACGAAATGGCCCATTCAAGTTCTTTTGCCCAGCAATTACATGTTTATAGAAACAAAAAGATCAGATTACCCATCGACTTCCTATTTCCATTTTAACTTTTATGATAGAACTAAAACAACATTAGCTCACAAGCTACAGCCATTGAAGTTTTTGACACAGCCCACTACCTTCTTATTCTAGATATAAGAACAAAATAACAGTGTTAAAAATATTTTCTCCTATTACCGCTTCACTTCCTTATATCCATTTTTATTTTTAGATAAACAACATCAGCTCATGAAGCCTGATTACATTTTTTTGTCGAGCCACTACCTATTTATATTAGAAAGAACAAAATAACCATATAAAAGAGACAATGTTTTCCTTTATAAAAAAATAATTATAAGTATTTCCATGGCTACCACCTACTTATATTACATATAACAAAATAATTACAACGCTAAATAGCTATTGAAAATTATGTCGGGTCCCACCACTAAAACTAACGATGCACGTGTCCTTCCACTCAATAATCGCGGAACTAGCTATGGCGGGTCCCACTACTAGACGCTACATGACAAAAAATTAATCACACACATATGTAGTATTCGGGACTCAGCAAGTTTGTTGCGCAAAATACCAAGTCATTACGTAAATTGGCAGCCAGTGTGCTCACGGAAGGAGGCATTTTAGTGGACGCTTATCGTCACCGATTTACGGTAATTGGTGATGCCACCCATGAGAGCCGCCACACATTAGGGCATTTGCGTGACGTTGTCCACCATTGTCACGAGGATTTTCATTACGGTATGTCAATTTTGTTGTAGTGCCTTCTCCCATCTAGGAGGAGGTCAAGGAAGAAGAAGAAGAAGAAGGGGCTCGCCCCTTGCTTCCGGTGGCGCCGAACGCTGCCGGGCCAACATCACCGCGATCTTCACCAACACCGCCATCATCTTCACCAACATCTCCATCACCTTCCCCATCTATAACCAACGGTCCACTCTCCCGCAACCCCTGTACCTCTACTTGAACATGGTGCTTTATGCTTCATATTATTTTCCAATGATGTGTTGCCATCCTATGATGTCTCGAGTAGATTTTGGCCTACCGTGATTGATGAATTGCTATGATTGGTTTGAGTTGCATGTATTATTATTGGTGCTGTCCTATTGTGCCTCCGTGTCGCGCAAGCGTGAGGGATTCCTCACGAAGGTTTGCAATATGTTTATGATTTGCTTATGGTGGTATGGAGGATGGGCACAAACCCGAGTAAGGGATTGTTGCGTATGGGATAAAGGACTTGACACTTTAATGCTATGGTTGGGTTTACCTTAATGAATCTTCAGATTTGCAGATGCTTGCTAGAGTTCCAATCATAAGTGCATATGATCCAAGTAGACAAAGTATGTTAGCTTATGCCTATCCCTCAAATAAAATTGTATAGTGATTACCGTCTAGTAACATAGTCAATTGCTTACAATTTCACAACTCTACCACCACTTTTCCACACTCGCTATATTTACTTTATTGCTTCTTTATCTAAACAGCCCTAGTTTATGTTTACGTGTTCTTTATTATCTTGCAAACCTATCCTATCACACCTACAAAGTACTTCTAGTTTCATACTTGTTCTAGGTAAAGCGATCACTAAGCGTATGAGATTCGTAGACAGGCCGATAGGACTTGAGAGAGTATTTGTTCTACCTTTAGCTCCTCATTGGGTTCGACACCTTACTTATCGAAGAGGCTACAACTATCCCAGATACTTATGTGTTGGGGAACGAGCAGAAATTAAAATTTTCACGATCACCAAGATCAATCTACGGAGATACTAGCAACGAGAGAGGGGAGTATCTTCATACCTTGAAGATCGGATGCGGAAGCATAAGAACGCGGTCGGTGGAGTCATTCACGGCGATTCAGGTCGCGCCGAATCCGATATAAGCACCGGCACGGTGCCCAATGCTCAACACATGTGCAGCCCGATGACTTCTCCCGCCTTGATCCAGCAAGGAGAGGGAGAGGTCGTGTCAAACCGCGGATCTCGGTAGGGGGTCCCGAACTGCGCGCCTAGGCGGATGGTAACAGGAGACAAGGGACACGATGCTTTACCAGGTTCGGGCCCTCTCGATGGAGGTAATACCCTACCCCGCTTGATTAAAATTGATGATATGGGTACAAGAGTAGATCTACCATGAGATCGAGAGGCTAAACCCTAGAAGCTAGCCTATGGTATGATTGTTGTTCGCCCCACGGACTAAAAACCTCCGGTTTATATAGACACCGGATAGGGTTAGGGTTACACAAAGTCGGTTAAAATGGTAGGAAATCTACATATCCAGACGCCAAGCTTGCCTTCCACGCCAAGGAAAGTCCTATCCGACAAGGGACTAAGTCCTCAATCTTGCATCTTCATAGTCTAGGAGTCCACTAACGGTGATAGTTCGCTATCCGGACACCCTAATCCAGACTCCTCAAGAGTCTCCTAACCAGGCTTCAATGACGACGAAGTCCGCGCAAGCATATTGTCTTTGGCATTGCTAGGCGGTTCCTCCTCCAATACTTCATAGAAGGTCTTGAACACAAGGATAGTGTCCGCTCGCAAAACAAGTTCCACATACCACCAGAGAGAATAATTTTTGCGAAATCTGTCGACGATTCCGCGCGTGACATCACACCACGGCCAGGCCTTTATTCAATCGTTTGCTGTCCCACCTCAGCGCATTTAGCAAGGCAGTTTCGCATGTCTTATCAAAGCGTAGATCGTGCCCCTTATTTCGCATTCTCATCAATACGGAGGTGGTAACCCAACCGTGCCTGCTGGCACGCCTCTATCAAGGCGAGTCCCATCGACCACGGGAGGGCTCTTGTATTCAACCTCTTTATAATGAGACCAAGGCCCTCTTGTTTTTCCACCTCCATCGAATTCGCCTCATGCTTTGAGTTCTAACACCCAAAGCTTCAGATTTAGGTGCTTCGACCTTCGATGATGTCCGCCCGACCAGCTCGGCCGATGGATGTCTTCTTCCATCACGTAACAAGATGTTGAAGGCGAGACGCCTGTATCTAACCGCGAGATTTCGTGATAGGCTGCCTGCTCAGGCAGGTCATTCACTCCCGAGCCCGGCGAGAGCTGGTGTTCGTGGTCTCACTTCCTTCGGGTTTAGGCTTCCGACGGATCCCTGTGCGGGACTCATGTTTTATTATGGGCTGGATTTCCATGACTTGAACCGAGTCCATCCTCCATATCTCGTATTCATTGTCGATGTGAAGCCTTTCCTCCATATTACCCTCACTTTGGATTGTGGCTCAAGACCTTCAAGGTGGAGCAAAATGATCGAGGGGCAACAAGGAGAGTGCGGAGGCGCCGGCCAAGCAAGTGTGCTGATGCTCCGGGCCCGAGGGCTCTTTTCAAGAGGAGCTTGTTTGTGGCAACGGGAGTGGTTTTATATCATCCTCCTGTGGGCACCAAATGTGTGGCGCCACCCGCCTTCCGGCCAGTCCACCACAGCGGCTGGCATCATGGGTCAACCGAGGGCTCGACTGGGGCCGCCCAAGGACGCTCCTCGCTGGGGCAGATTCGAGACCTCCAAGAAAGAGAGATCAATCTGGTCATGGCGGCGCAGGTTGTGCTGATTCGGCTTCCGCCTGCAAACGCCGCCTCGCCTGTGGGAGTTTAATCCGAGGGACCAAGAGCTTCCAACATTTTATTGGCGCGACGCCCAAGGAGATATACAAACTGTTCTTCGATTACAAGAGACGGTCCGGATTCTGACCGAGGACGCAGGTCTAAGCTGCAATCACCAGATACTCAAGTAAGTAACCCTCAGAACTGGACAGGCTGTTCATTCATTTATCATATATGTGCCCTTTAAGGGAGCCGCTTTGAATAGGAGTGGATAGCCAAGGCAAAGTTGATAGGTGTCCGCTCCTCCTAGAGACCACACCGGATCCCATGTCGACCAAGATGTTGAAGGCCGCTACTTTTAAAGAAGGCGAAGGGGAGCAGAAGCAACCGCCTGCAAGGAGGCTTTCAAGGAAGAGGGGATCAGGATCCTCCTCCAAGGGGAGAAGAGGACCGCTCAAGACCCGAAGCCAAGGCCTCACAACGGGAAAGAAGTCTTCGCTGAAAGTCCGCGCCGAAGTACCCCAGCCGCACTATTCCTACAAGGATCAGCCTCAAATGAGCCGTAAGTAAAAAGAAGGGGTCCTGTGAATAAAGAACATCCCTGTATTTATTTCTGAAGATAAATTGTACTTGTAGTTCGGATCTCAGCCCTTCTCGCAGAGCTCGCCTTCGGGGATCTTCGTCCGAGATGATAGAGAGAGAAACGCCTTCACCTATCGCGCTTTCGTAAGGCGGGCGACCGAAGTGTCGCCACGAGAGTTTTCTCGAACCCGCGGGTCGACGGTCGCCGCCAACCGGCGCAAGCGGTCGGAGGAGCTGAAGGACCTGCTCGGGCGAGCGATATCTCAAGATCGCCTGGCGCTTAATGGCTATGGTAATTGAAAGAATTGCATCCGCCGAGAGCGGATTGCATGAAGCCGCCGAAGTTTATCGACGGGGTTTGAGGTAAAAAATGATGTACCTTCTAACAGCTTATGCATATAGAATGCGCCAGATAGATAGTAGCCCCTAAGATCGGTATGCTGTCACAACCGATAAAGCCGAGGATCATAAGCTCAAGACTAACATGTCGCCGTTCCTATGTAGGTGGCGGGCGCCCAAAGGGCTAGCCGACGATGAATTTGTCAACTAAAGCGGCAACTTGACGAGGCGGATGCGGAAATCGCGCTGGTCAATAAACGGTTTGACGAAGTCACAAGGTATGCGACTTCTTCATGGACACCGGTAAGGGAGCTTGACGCCCATGCCTTACTACTTGTATGCTTTGATGCGACGGTGCCGCTGTTGTGGAGAGGCTACGGGCGAACTTGCCCGAGCTAAAGAGCAAGCCCAAAGAGTAATGCATTTTAAAGGCGCCAAAGAGCTGAAAGCCGAACGGGCTGCTCATCGCCAAGTTAAAGAGGAAATGGCCGATGGCCTCTGAAACCAAGAATACTACCGACCGCCGTAGGTTCTAGAAAAGAACGCCAAGCGGAACAAGAGGACCTGAAAAAGGCCACCGCTGAATCCAAGGATGCCCGCTCCGCTGCCAAGGAGGAGCTGAGTCGACCGGGATATTATGCTGGAAAACCGCTGTTGAGGAAATATAACGGATCCGGCATGCACAGCTGACAGTGTGGAGTTCGGAGGGTGCTTATCCGACTTAGCGGCGAAGCGCCATGGACGCGATTGAGCACTTCCGAGGCAAGAAGGCACGTATGGGAAGAGCTATTTTGGTCGCATTCCATAGTCCGGAGCCCTCTTCCATTGACCGATCGGTTGGCCAATGGGCCGAGCTGAATCGATTATCCGGACTTGCCATGAAGCATGTCATGACTCATTTGTGGCCGTGGACCCCACCAAGAGTTATTTTGGCTTAGTGCAGCAGTTCCTTGGTGCGGTATCAGACGACGCAATGAAGCGGTCGGGCGTATTGAGGGGGCGCGATGGTTTTGCCCGTGTCAAGGCATACTGGCTGAGATGAAGGCCAACCATATTGCGCCCCGATTCGGACGGCAGCCGAGTACCAAAAGCGCTATTTTGAGGAAGTTCTTCCGCGCTGCTTAATAGAGATGCAATGCTCAAGGATGTTATTATTGAATGACATGTATAATTTTATGAAACAACGCTTCAATTTAATGTAAGAGCTTTTTATACTTGTGCCTTCAAGTAGCAAACTATCTCCAGGGCCGCTGATGTATATATGTATATAACCTGAAAGATGGCAGTCTTCGCTTCAGCCTCCACGCATAGTGGGTGTTTGCAAAGAAGTCTCTTTCACACTTAATCCAACGCCTTGGTCCTATAAAGGAGGTGGTAGCGTAGCAAACTAGGCAACCGGACTATAATGCTTTATCACTTTCACTTAGCCATAGGAGCATGGTGGGGCTACTATATAGCCCCTGGGCACTGCACTCCCCGAATTCGGGCGAGTGTGCCTGACCGAAAACGGTCCTTCGTTAATGTGGAGGAATTCTAAACATTCCGTGAGTCATTGAGTGGTTGACCAGTCTCGCTATATCATGACAGCTGGGCCGCTTTCATCGAGGTGCTCGCCGTCAACTGGGCACAATCAGAGACTGTGCCGTTAGCCGATAGAACGGAACGTAAGGCAGCAAACACAGGAGCGGGCAAACCCAACATTTGACCAAAGACATGATTCGAGCTGATGCATATAAGGCCTAACTCGAGATGCCGAACACTCCTAAGGTATTCGATCTTTCATAAAGCGGGCCAACAATGCCCTGGTAACAAGCCCTCGTGTCCGTGTACGCGTAAAATTCGACGCTGCCGATGCTAAAACGCCGCCTCCTCTCGTTATAATAAGAGACCGGGGATGACTAACAACAAGAGACAGTAAAAAGGTTTACGTAGGTCTTAATCAAAAGAATCCTGCAACGGGTCCTCGCCGACGCCTGTACCGTGTCTCCGCGCAGCCGATCTCGACGGTTATAGCACCGACGCTCATCTGTAAAAGAGAGGAACTTAGTTTGAAAAGATCGCGCTAAAATGTAATTGGAAATAAAATAGAGTATGATCCAAAATGAGTAAAATTGAGCTTTATTGTCTCTTGTTCTACAGCTTCTTCACCATCTGGACCAGCTTCCGCCAAGGGCATCGTCTCATCGGGCTGGCAAAACTCCGGTAGCAAAACTGGGGTGACCTCGACGGCCATCTGGAATGTTAAAAATCGGAGAGGAGTCAGAAATGAACAAGGGAGAATTACGGAATGATAAGGATATAAAGTAAATAGTCTCTTCCTATGGCTTTCCGATCCTAGGGGTTACGATCCTACGGTCAGCGTGTGCTATGATACCATCTCTGTAGCGACCTGACCCAAAATCGGTCAAATCTCTGTGTCTGTACCATCCCAAGATCATGCTTTGTACTCACAAGACATCGATGAAATAATCAAAGTTCAATCACACCTGAATTTTATTACACGATTCTCATATAGAGTCTTTATTACAATAGAATAAATTCGGCCAAAGGCCATCTCATGAGAAATAAACTACTAAAGCTGCGGAAGCGTAGAAGTATAGCGAGTCCATCCGACTCCAAAGGGCAATCGCCAAGCGCGGAGCGTAGCCTCACTCCTGATCGGAATATACCTCTGCAACATAAGACGTTGCAGCCGTGTAGGTCAGCTTTTTGAATAAGCTGGCAAGTCATGAAGAGAATAACAATAATAAAATTACTAACACTATATGCATTTTGGCTGTGGGGCTCTAAGTTTCATCATTTTGCGTAAAGCAAATTTTTTCCCTACTAAAGTGGACTTGCTTGCAAAAACTACATAATTGTTGGTAGTTATTGAGATGGTTCCGCCAACCAATATCTCATTCCCAAATTATTAAGTCATAACCCCCCTCAATTAATTTATTAGTTTTAGTGTTGAGATTTCCGAATACTTCCAAGTTCCAGAGGCTCAAATTGTCCGTAACCGGGGACACGGCTAATCGATTAGATCTTTAAACTCTGCAGAGATTTGCGCACTTTCCCCCGCAAGAATCATTCCCTCCTTTTAAGTCTTCGCACTTCATGGTGTTTGAAGACGGATGAATGAAACAGGTCTTCCAAAGAGTTCTTCTGCTCTGCCGTACCCATCCAATCCTACCGTTCTTCTACATCTCGTAGTACCGTCCAGCCAGCGTCACAACTAGGGTTGACCCAGCCGAGCCCATAATGGCTTGCGGCTGCAGTAAGCTTCGGTCATGGGGCATCCATCCGTCTCTTCGTGGCTGGGTGAAGCTTTCCGCAAGATGTCATGGCACTTCTCCATGCATCCCGGCCAACCACTGGGTTCTCCAGGGTGCCCGTCAACCGTCCTCCACCCAGTAGTAAATTTCAAAGTCCATCTTGATTCTTGTAGTTCATGGGGTTGTCATCATTATTGACTCTCACATCTTACTTATGAATTCACTCAACCAAAACCCGTCTACGAGCATAGCAAAATAAACTACTTCGTCCCGGGGTCATGGTAACAAGGGGATTGGTTCATCCTACCACATGATACTACTTCAAGATTAATAACTTCAAAATTTCAACTACTGCATGCATGGTGGGGTGGTATAAACTCTAATGCACAAAATCATAGGTATTGAAAATAACATGATCAAGACTTGCCTTGCTGACGATCTTCGTGAGCTAAGGACTCGTAGTAGCAAGCTTCGCACTACGGAAACTCTACCGAGACAAACAATAACCACAATAAGCATATAGCATATCATCACTTAACACAATAGCAATAGCAACATAACACACCAAAATAAACAAACAAAACCCAAAGGAAAAACTCAAAGAAAATCCAATTCAAAGTTTTCCTACTTCAAGCAACAACAAAAAAAATAGTTTTACTTAACAAAAATTTTCTAACATAACCTAAGCATGAGTTTAAGCTATCTTAACAGAAAAGAATGCATTAATCAACTAGGAGCAAAAAGAATCAATTTAAAAGCTATTATAAAACTCCTATTAGGCCTAATTCAAATTCTATTAAGAAAAATAAAATAATAGTTTTATTTATTATAAATAAAAGTTCATCCTATAAAGTGACAGAAACTATCCTATAATAATCAATCACATGTGAAAAATAAATTGATTTACTAATTAAAATAATAGGAAAACAGTAGCTAGTTAATTAATTAGGATTAACAAGATTCTGCTTAAAACTAATTTTTTATTAATCCTAAAATACCCAAATTAATTCCTACGGTTAGGCAATGTCAAAATAAAGTTGGGACAAAAAGAATCATATAAAATAATTTTCCTAACTCATGTTATAACAGATTTACTATTCTGACTAAAACTAAATTAAAGCAATTATAAATAATTTTAACATAGCTAATAATATTTTCTATAGAAACTATAGAAAATTTTCAAACCAACAAAAAAAGAACCACCTAAAAATATTAAACAGAATAAAAGATATGAATTTTTCAAATCTGGAACTATTCTGTTAAAACGGAAAACGAAAATAAATGAAAAATGGCCTAATGGGCCTATTCTACGCACTGTGTGTAATATAAGCTAAAGGGGCCTAGGGTTAAACGAGTCGGGCCGGGCTAAATAAAAAAAAACCTAACGAAACTAAACCGGACTAAGCCGGAGCGAACCGGTTTTTTTTAGAAAAGAACAGACCCCTTCGGGGGTGTTCTAATCTACACCGTAGATGCTAGATCGGACGGGAGGTGATCTCCGCGACTCACCGGCGTTGGACGGCGGCGGCGGCGGTGGCGAAAAGGCGATGGCTCGGTCGTCGGGAGGGCGGCGGAGTGGTCCGGCGGTGTGAGAGGGGGGGTGTTTGGTGGAGTGGACGAGGCTCGGGGAGGTCTAGGGCGACGGCGGCGATGAAAATGGCGGCGGCGGTAGGCTCGGGCTCCGGCGACGGCGTGTGAGGGGAGGAGGGGTTCCGGCGAGGGGCTAGGGGGGGAAATGGGGTGCGGGGAGGGGTTTAAATAAGGGGGGGCCTCGGCTTGGGCAGGGAGGCTATCGGGAGGGGATCGGATCCCGGATCCGTCAGGATCCGGCGATCGGCGGCGGCGCGGGCGAGGCGTGGGCGAGGGGTTGAAGACGGGGTGGGGTCCCACCGTCAGAGAGAGAGCGAGGGGTGCGGCGCGGTCGGGCGACCGACGCGAAGGGATTCGGCGCGGGAGTGGCGGTTGGCTCATTGGCTCATTGGCTGGCCCTTTGGGCACTGGTGGGCAGTCTGTGGGTGGGCTCGGCACGGCTTGCGATGCTTTGGCTGGCGCTTGGGGGGGTTTTTTTTTAATATATTTTTTAATAAAAACTATAACAGAGATAACTTATAAAATATAAATATTTTATATAGGACATATATATATATATACCAAAATGATCAGGGGAATATTCCCTATCATTTGAACATTTTTCCAAAGGCAAAATCCAAACTTTATAAAAATTCATTTTTTTCAAATTCAAATAAAACTCAAGTTTGAATTCAAAACTTTTGGCATTGATTCCTCTGATATTTTTGGAGTGTCATGTTTACTCCTCTCATACTCTTGCTCAAGTATTTATCAGGCTTAGTTTTTGAAATGATTCCCACTTGCCAAAGTTTGAAATTCAAATTCCAAAACTCAAAACTCTTCTGAAACTTCAAATGGCATTCAAATTCAAACAGGATGCATAGATGCTTAGCTATAATTGTAAAACATTCCAAATAGGAAATTTGGGATGTTACACTTTCATATACTTTTGGCAACTTTTTATACTATATTTGGGGACTAACATATTGATCCAGTGCCCAGTGCCAGTTCCTGTCTGTTGCATGTTTTTTGTTTAGCAGAAACCCAATATCAAACGGAGTCCAAACGGGATAAAAACGGCCGGAGAATCATTTTGGAATATTTGTGATTTTTGGGAAGTAAAATCAACGCGAGACGGTGCCCGAGGGGGCAGGAGATAGGGGGCGTGCCCTGGACTCTCCTAGGCCCCCAAAAGGCAGTTGACGCTCTTCTTTTGCCGCAAGAAAGCTAATTTTATGAGAAAGATCTAGGCAAAAGATTCACCCCAATCGGAGTTACGGATCTCCGAATATAAAAGAAACGGTGAAGGGGTAGAATCTGAGAACGTAGAAACAGAGAGATAGATCCAATCTCGGAGAGCCTCTCGCCCCTCCCAAGCCATGGGAGCCAAGGACCAGAGGGGAAACCCTCACTACAAGAGATCGAGCCTACTATGACGAGCTAAAAATGTCATCGAATAGCTAATAATGTCACAAATTACCCCCCGGTGACATTTTATGGGCGTCACAAGCATCGTCACAGAATCCCCGTCACAGATTACTCCTAGTGACGGCGCACACACAAAAACGTCATCAAAATTGGGACCTTCGGTGACGTTATATAGAACGTCATCGACTTGCTATTTCCATGGCGGTCAACTAATGTCACATGTTAGGAGAAAATATGCCATATTGTACCATATTTAGTGACGAGACAACATCACTAACTTTATGCCACATCAACACCCGAGTGGCTATCCCACTACTAGTGCCACTACTTTTATTATGGATGAAGATGACATCATCAAAATATATTTACTTTCTTTCGAATCTAAATTACGATGAAAATAAGTATTTAATTCACATCACATCAGAAATTGATATGAAAGACAAATCATATTATATATGAAATCGTCTCAGCCAAATAATTCTGTAAACAAAAATGACGATGAAAAACTGACTCGAGTTTGACACAGCCAATAGACCAGATGAAAACTAATAGTAACTAAAGACCACATATGTTGTCGTGAGGATTGCAATGTAAGGATGGCAATCATGAACCATCAGGTTGAGACTCGGAGTACGGAGTTGCTTGTTGAGTTGCTTGAGCCATCAAGAGAAAATCAAGCAGATTATCCGTCTCCTTTTGCTTCTTTACCCGGGCTTCATTCCTCTCTTCTCGGCTCTTCTTTACAGCTTCCAATTCTTCTTGCTGCTTCTTTTGTATCTTTTCAAATACTCTCTCTCTCTCGTGCTTCAAGTCTTGCAGTTAACTCCTCCCGATGCCTATAAATGACAAAAGACAACAACGTTGCATCGTAATGAGATGAAAACAGACAAGATAACAAGGTACAAGGGTACCAATTTGAAATAGAGAAGTACATTATTAAATGTCAAGGCAAGCATGCCGATGGGTTAATGAAACAGTAAAGCCAAGAATAACTTATAATGTCTTAATATATGCATAACAAACAACTTGATTACAGGAAGCATCAGCAAAAGGATATCAAGTCAATAACCCAAGTTAAAAGATGCACTCAAATTGAACTTCCGTTCACTGCAATGAGTGCACTGTGCACGCAGAAGCAAGCAAAAAGAAACAACAAGAACAAAAAGGGAAATAAGATAATTACCTGTCATTCGCATCTCTTGCCTCTCTACCCTTTTGTTTAATTCTTTCATGTAGAACTCGGATTCGGGCTGATGAAGTAGAGCTCCCATACCTCCCGGATCTTGATGCATACCCCATGCTGGAAAGGAAGGTGCTATGGGCGCTTTCTTCCTTTAGAACTTCAGCCACAATTGCTGTATCGGATACTGGTTGCCCACCTTCTGATTGTGTTTCCCTTTTCTCTTCAATCGCATTCTGTAGTATAAAGAAAAACATTGATGCTAAGGCAAAGTTCATATGCTAGCAATATGAGAATCTATTTCAAGTCAGAAACAAATGGACGAATAAATCTTACATGAGTTAGAAGTGCCGACTCGCTCATGCTACCAGTCTTGCTGTTTGTATGGGTGTCTTTGAAAAACTCAATTGGACTTGGGTCCTGATTATTGTACTTGTCTTTTTTCTACAAGATATATGAAATTGTAACATTACTACTACATATATATTGGCCAGATGCAATATACATAGGGCTAAAAGATATTTGGAATTCTTACAAGTTTACTGAAATAGGCAACATAAGACATACATCCAGTCTTTTGGTGATGCTTGACAGCTTCTCGGTTTTCCTTATTCATTTGACATATTTTCTATATAAAGAAAATGAATATAAGTATTTACATGTGGTACAGTAGATGTGAATGCAAAACTATTGTTGGTCTCGCGTATCTTGTTACAAACCTTGTTTCTTTCATCGCACCATTTATTGACAAGGCTGGTCCAATTCTCATGAGTAATGTTCAAAGGCTTATTTGATAATGCTTCCCGATCAAGATAACCATCAAGTATTTCTTCTTTAGCCTGTAGTGTTGTTGTCGAACACCCTTCTGGATTACTTTTGTGCATACATCATTCCCAACCTTGTCATCCTTTTCCATCTCAAAGTTAATCTGAAATACCATTCATATATAGGATATATCATTAAATTGACTATGCAACATGTGAACACGTGAATGAAAATGAAGGAAACTAACCCACCGCAATATCTTTAATAGCATGGGGAATAACATGTTTGAGTGGGCTTTTGGCATAGTCATTCTAGTGCGTAGCAACGTGCATTTTGCTCCTGATGTGAATACAACACTTCGAAGAAAGCTTTGCTACTTGGACAGGGTCAGTAGGTCTCACTTTCCCTGCTGTAAAATCAATGTGCATCTTCCTCCCTCCATTTCTGTTTGCATACTCCTAAAGCCCATGCCCCATGGTTGGTCTACGTCGACGACCTCTCCTTGATGGTCGTGGATCAGTTGGACCAATGGAGCATGCTAATGCATCTACATTACAAGCTGGCAGATAAATTAGAAGGTTATAATTTCAAGTGGAAAATAAATGGTGTGAAGCGATGATGTTGCATTTACCTTGACCTTGTAATGTAATCATGTTATCTGATTGTCCGGATGTGCCTATCATGTCTTGAGAATGTTGTACCCCTGAATCAGCGTCAGGCGAGTTGCTATTCTTAGAAGTTAGGTGAGGTGATGTGTTTGTTGGATTTGGTGCAGACTGTTCTTGATGGTTTGTAGCTTCAACTCGACTCGATTGTCTCTAGATCTTGTTATTCTTGAGGTAGCAGCTGCACTATTTTTGGAACAAGTGAGTTAAACAAGGCAGTTAATCAACACAAACTTATGCAATGTCAGACAGGTTCAATAGGAATGCAAAGGGATGAGATATCATCATCTAGATTAATTACGAAAAGTGGAGGGACAGAATATGTGAATCAATCTTTGAGTCAATTATTTGTGATCCTTATAGTGCACAGTGACATACACATGATACCAAGGCGAAATTAAAGCCAGTGAATCCACATTGTACATATTTTGGAGGGTTGCAGAACAGATCGAAATAAATACATACTTGGAAATATGGAGCATCCAGAATTCAGTTAAACAAGAACAAGTGCAGACTCGGCCTTTATTCAGTTTCGAACAAGTTTAGACTCAGTCTTTATTCAGTATTGAACAAGAACAAGTGCAGACTTAGTATTTATCAAGAATCCAAAATAAAGAACATACACTGTGAACTCCATGTGGTAATATATATCAAGAACAAGTGCAGACTCGACATTTATTCAGTTTGAAACAAGTTTAGACTCGGTATTTATTCAGTATTGAAGAAGAACAAGTGCAGACTTAGTATTTATCGAGAATCCAAAATAAAGAACATACACTGTGAACTCCATGTGGTAATAATAATATATTGTATCAAGAACAAGTGCAGACTCGGCATTTATTCAGTTTGGAACAAGTTTAGACTCAGTCTTTATTCAATATTGAACAAGAACAAGTGCAGACTTGTCTTTATCGAGAATTCGATATAAAGAAAATACACTGTGAACTCCATATGGTAATATATTGTATCAAGAACAAGTGCAGACATTCAGTTTTGACGATCCTAGGTAAGGACTACTTATGGGGTAGCAGAACCACAAACAGGGAAGCCACATGGTCGTTGAATTTTAGGAAATCTCACGACAACTGAATAAAGACCGAGTAAATCTTACAGAGAAACTGGATTTGCGCTGTATTCAGAGATGTAAATAAATCTCACGACCGTGTGTGCTTTTCTCCCCAAATCCCTTCCATGGTGATCCCTTATGTCTAGAGCTTGCGGGATGAGGAGGGCGGGATGGGAAATTAACCGTCAGCCGTCGCTGCTCGGTGTAATCGGTGGGGAAAGATAGCCGGGTGGGGCGGCCTCCTCCAATCCGCTATAGCTGGTTGATGCGGTGGATCCGAGTTCGGCCGGTCGGGCGGCCTACTCCAATCTGCGGTCGCCGGTCGCTGCAATCAGGGGAGGGGGCGATAGAGCGGAGTTCTCGCGGGGATGGTTGTGTAGTGGATCCGAGCTCGGCGGGCGGGCGGCCACCCCCAATCTGCCGTCCTGATCGCCGTAGTCGTGGGATAGGAGAGTCGATTGAATCTGACGAAACAATGCCCGGGGTGGGCGATGGCTTTTAGCGGTGCCTCTTCGCGGGCGAAATAGAAGGATAAATTTTGGCCGGGTCTTTGCCGGGTGGGGACACTGGATGAATGCGGAAAAAGAATAGAGAACTGGAAGGGAAATGTATTTTTTACGAGGAGATGGTTTACTTTCAGAATTTAATCCACTTAATTCGAAATAAGTAGAAAATGATTATTAAAATGTAAACCTTACATGAACATTATGATATTGTATTTTCAGTGTTCTTTTTGGGGAGAATTGTAAATAAATATGTTGAAAGTTGTACAGAGGGGTCTTAAGTATGTGATTTGGAAAAAAACAAAATGCAAATGAGTGATTATTTTAACTGCTTGTGTATGGTAACTTGGGATGATGGTTTTCAACGATGATTGTTTCATAGTCCGAATATACTCATGTGCATAGCCCCCAACCTCCCAGCATAAGCGATCTAGGCCTAGGCGTATGATCCAAGAAGATACAAATAGATATCCTTTAGCACAATTTATGTAGCAGTCAGACTCTTTCCTAGTGGCAACGCTGTTGGTGCAGACCATGCTCGTCGCCGGTTCAAACTCCTCGACCAAGCTTTTTTGCACCGAATCTCCTGTTTTAATTTTAGTTTTTTAGATAGAACGAAGCAACATCACTTCACGAGCGCTCCATTCAAGTTCTTTTTGCCCAGCAATTACATGTTTATAGAAAACAAAAAAGATCAGATTACCCATCGACTCTCCTATTTCCATTTTAACTTTTGCGATAGAACAAAACAACATTAGCTCACAAGCGCCCAATTGAAGTTTTTGGCATAGCCCACTACCTTCTTATTCTATATATAAGAACAAAATAACTGTTAAAAATATTTTCTCCTATTACCAGTTCACTTCCTTATATCCATTTTTATTTTTTAGATAAACAACATCAGCTCATGAAGCCTGATTACATTTTTTTTGTCGAGCCACTACCTATTTATATTAGAAAGAACAAAATAACCATATAAAAAAGACAATGTTTTCCCTTTATAAAAAAATAATTATAAGTATTTCCATGGCCACTACCTACTTATATTACATATAACAAAATAATTACAACGCCAAATAGCCGTTGAAAAATTATGTCGGGTCCCACCGCCAAAACTGACGCACGTGTCCTTCCACTCAATAACCGTGAACTAGCTATGGCGGGTCCCACTACTAGACGCTACATGACAAAAAATTAATCGTCACACATATGTAGTATTCGGTGACTAGCAAGTTTGTCATGCAAAATACCAAGCCGTCACAGAAATTGGCAGCCAGGTGTGCTCACGGGCTGAGGCATTTCAGTGACGTTTATCGTCACCGACTTACGGTAATTGGTGATGCCACCTATGAGAGCGTCACACACTAGGCATTTATGTGACGTTATCCACCATTGTCACAAGGATTTTCGTCACGGTATGTCAATTTTGTTGTAGTGCCTTCTCCCATCTAGGGAGGAGGTCAAGGAAGAAGAAGAAGAAGAAGGGGGGCTCGCTCCCCCTTGCTTCCGGTGGCGCCGGAACGCTGCCGGGGGCCATCATCATCACCGCGATCTTCACCAACACCGCCATCATCTTCACCAACATCTCCATCACCTTCCCCCATCTATAACCAACGGTCCACTCTCCCGCAACCCGCTGTACCCTCTACTTGAACATGGTGCTTTATGCTTCATATTATTTTCCAATGATGTGTTGCCATCCTATGATGTCTGAGTAGATTTTGGCCTACCGGTGATTGATGAATTGCTATGATTGGTTTGAGTTGCATGTATTATTATTGGTGCTGTCCTATTGTGCCCTCCGTGTCGCGCAAGCGTGAGGGATTCCCGCCGTAAGGTTTGCAATATGTTTATGATTTGCTTATGGTGGGTGGCGTGAGTGACAGAAGCACAAACCCGAGTAAGGGGATTGTTGCGTATGGGATAAAGGGGACTTGACACTTTAATGCTATGGTTGGGTTTTACCTTAATGAATCTTCAGTATTTGCAGATGCTTGCTAGAGTTCCAATCATAAGTGCATATGATCCAAGTAGACAAAGTATGTTAGCTTATGCCTATCCCTCAAATAAAATTGCGATAGTGATTACCGGTCTAGTAACATAGTCAATTGCTTACGGACAATTTCACAACTCTTACCACCACTTTTCCACACTCGCTATATTTACTTTATTGCTTCTTTATCTAAACAGCCCCTAGTTTATGTTTACGTGTTCTTTATTATCTTGCAAACCTATCCTATCACACCTACAAAGTACTTCTAGTTTCATACTTGTTCTAGGTAAAGCGATCACTAAGCGTGCGTAGATTCGTATCAGTGGCCGATAGGACTTGAGAGAGTATTTGTTCTACCTTTAGCTCCTCATTGGGTTCGACACTCTTACTTATCGAAAGAGGCTACAACTATCCCGTATACTTGCGGTGTTGGGGAACGTAGCAGAAATTCAAAATTTTCTACGCATCACCAAGATCAATCTACGGAGATACTAGCAACGAGAGAGAGGGGAGTGCATCTTCATACCCTTGAAGATCGCGATGCGGAAGCGTTACAAGAACGCGGTCGGTGGAGTCATTCACGAAGCGATTCAGGTCGCGGCCGAATCCGATATAAGCACCGAAGTACGGTGCCTCCACGTTCAACACATGTGCAGCCCGATGACTTCTCCCGAGCCTTGATCCAGCAAGGGGAGAGGGAGAGTGTCGGTGTCAAAACCGGCGGATCTCGGGTAGGGGGTCCCGAACTGTGCGTCTAGGCGGATGGTAACAGGAGACAAGGGACACGATGTTTTTACCCAGGTTCGGGCCCTCTCGATGGAGGTAATACCCTACTCCTGCTTGATTAAAATTGATGATATGGGTAGTACAAGAGTAGATCTACCATGAGATCAGAGAGGCTAAACCCTAGAAGCTAGCCTATGGTATGATTGTTGTTCGTCCTACGGACTAAAACCCTCCGGTTTATATAGACACCGGATAGGGTTAGGGTTACACAAAGTCGGTTAAAATGGTAGGAAATCTACATATCCGTATCGCCAAGCTTGCCTTCCACGCCAAGGAAAGTCCTATCCGGACAAGGGACGAAGTCCTCAATCTTGCATCTTCATAGTCTAGGAGTCCGACCAACGGTGATAGTTCGGCTATCCGGACACCCCCCTAATCCAGGACTCCCTCAGTAGCCCCTGAACCAGGCTTCAATGACGACGAGTCCGGCGCGCATATTGTCTTTGGCATTGCTAGGCGGGTTCCTCCTCCGAATACTTCATAGAAGGTCTTGAACACAAGGATAGTGTCCGGCTCTGCAAAACAAGTTCCACATACCACCGTAGAGAGAATAATTTTTTGCAGAAATCTGCTGACGTATTCCGCGGCGTGACATCACACCACGGCCAGGCCTTTATTCGAATCGTTTTTTGCTGTCCCACCTCAGCGCATTTAGCAAGGCAGTTTCCTGGCATGTCTTATCAAAGCGTAGATCGTGCCCCCTTATTTCGGCATTCTCATCAATACGGAGGTGGGTAACCCAACCGTGCCCGTTGGCACGCCTCCTCTATCGAAGGCGAGTCCCAATCGACCACGGGGAGGGCTCTTGGTATTCAACCTCTTTATAATGAGACCAAGGCCCTCTTGTTTTTTCCACCCTCCATCGAATTCGCCTCATGCTTTGAGTTCTAACACCCAAAGCTTCAGATTTAGGTGCTTCGGACCTTCGATGATGTCCGGCTCCGACCAGCTCGGCCGATGGATGTCTTCTTCCATCACAGAACAAGATGTGTTGAAGCTGCGAGACGCCAGGTATCTAACCGGCGAGATTTCGCATAGGCTGCCTGTTCCAGGGCAGGTCATTCCCACTCCCGAGCCCGGCGAGAGCGTGGTGTTCGTGTCTCACTTCCTTCGGGGTTTAGGCTTCCCGACGGATCCCTTTGTGCGGGGACTCATGTTTTATTATGGGCTGGATTTCCATGACTTGAATCCGGAGTCCATCCTCCATATCTCGTATTCATTGTCGTATGTGAAGCCTTCCTCCATATTACCCCTCACTTTGGATTGTGGCTCAAGACCTTCAAGGTGGAGCCGAAATGATCGAGGGGCAACAAGGAGAGTGCGGAGGCGCGGTCATAAGCAAGTGTGCTGATGCTCCGTGGCCCGAGGGCTCTTTTCAAGAGGAGCTTGGTTTGTGGCAACGGGAGTGGTTTTATATCACCGCTCCCAGGGGCACCAAATGTGTGGCGCCACCCGCCTTCCGCTCAGGTCCACCACAGCGGCTGGCATCATGGGTCAACCGAGGGCTCGACTGGGGGCCGTCCAAGGACGTTCCTCTGTTGCAGGGCCGTATTCGAGACCTCCAAGAAAGAGAGATCAATCTGGTCATGGCGGCGCAGGTTGTGCTGATTCGGCGCCTTCTGCCCTGCAAACGTCGCCCCCTCCGTCTGTGGGAGTTTAATCCGGAGGGACCAAGAGCTCTCCAACATTTTATTGGCGCGACGCCCAAGGAGATATACAAACTGTTCTTCGGATTACAAGAGACGTGTCCGGACTTGACCGAGGACGCAGGTCTAAGCTGCAATCACCCAGATACTCAAGTAAGTAACCCTGTAACCGGACAGGCTGTTCATTCATTTATCATATATGTGCCCTTTAAGGGAGCCGTTTCTTGAATAGGAGTGGATAGCCAAGGCAAAGTTGATAAGGTGTCCGGCTCCCCTCCTAGAGACCACACCGGATCCCATGCTGACCAAGATGTTGAAGGCCGCGCCTTTTAAAGAAGGCGAAGGGGGGAGCAGGGAAGCAACTGCCTCCGCGAAGGAGGCTTTCAAGGAAGAGGGGATCAGGATCCTCCTCCAAGGGGAGAAGAGGACCGCTCAAGACCCGAAGCCAAGGCCTCTAACGGGGAAAGAAGTCTTCGTCAGAAAGTCCGGCGCCGGGAAGTACCCCAGCCGCACTATTCCCACAAGGGGATCAGCCCTCCAGCGAGCCGTAAGTAAAAAGAAGGGGTCCTGTGAATAAAGAACATCCCTGTATTTATTTCTGAAGATAAATTGTACCTTGTAGTTCGGATCTCAGCCCTTCTCAGCAGAGCTCGTCTTCGGGGGATCTTCGTCCGGAGATGATAGAGAGAGAAACGCCCCCACCTATCGCGCCTTCGTGCAAGGCGGGCGACCCTGAAGTGTCGTCACGGAGAGTTTCCCCGAGTCCGGCGGGGCCGGACGGTCCGCCGCCAACTGGCGTGCGGTCGGAGGAGCTGAAGGACCTGCTCGGGCGAGCGTATATCTCAGAAGATCGCCGTGCGCTAATGGCTATGGTAATTGAAAGAATTGCATCCGCTGAGAGCGGATTGCATGAAGCCGCCAGAAGTTTACTGACGGGGTTTGAGGTACAAAAAAATGATGTACCTTCTAACAGTTATGCATATAGAATGCGCCCTGTATAGATAGTAGCCCCTAAGACTCGGTATGCTGTCACAACTGACAGTGTGCCGAGGATCATAAGCTCAGTACTAACATGTCGCCGTTCCTATGTAGGTGGCGGGGCGTCCAGTGGCTAGCCGGACTGATGAATTTGCCGAACTAAAGCGGCAACTTGACGAGGCGGATGCGGAAATCGCGCTGGTCAATAAACGGTTTGACGAGTCACAAGGTATGCGACTTCTTCGCGGACACCTGGTAAGGGAGCTTGACGCCCATGCCTTACTACTTGTATGCTTTGATGCAGACGGTGCCGCTGCTGTGGAGAGGCTACGGGCGGAACTTGCCCGAGCTAAAGAGCAAGCCCAAAAGAGTAATGCAGCCGCTTTAAAGGCGGCCAAAGAGCTGAAAGCCGAACGGGCTGCTCACTGCCGAAGCAAAGAGGAAATGGCCGATTTGGCCCTGAAACTGAAGAATACTACCGACCGCTGCGAGGTTCTAGAAAAAGAACGTCAAGCGGAACAAGAGGACCTGAAAAAGGCCACCGCTGAATCCAAGGATGCCCGTTCCGCTGCCAAGGAGGAGCTGAGTCAGACCGGGGATATTGCGGCTGGAAAACCGTTTCTGCTGTTGAGGAAATATACGGATCCGAAGTATGCACAGTTGGACAAGCTGTGGAGTTCGGAGGGTGCTTATCTGGACTTAGCGGCGAGCGCTGCGGACGCGATTGAGCACTTCCGAGGCAAGAAGGGGCACAGAAGGGAAGAGCTATTTTGGTCGCAATTCCATAGTCCGGAGCGTCCTCTTCCATTGACCGATCGGTTGGCCGAATGGGCCGAGCTGAATCGATTATCCGGACTTGCCATGAAGCATGTCATGACTCATTTGTGGCCAGGCGGACCCCAGCCGAAGAGTTATTTTGGCTTAGTGCAGCAGTTCCTTGGTGCGGTACTGCGTGTCGACGCAATGAAGCGGTCGGCGTGTATTGAGGGGGCGCGGATGGCTCTTGCCCGTGTCAAGGCATACTGGGCTGAGATGAAGGCCACCGATATTGCGTCCCCAGATTCGGACGGCAGCCGAGTACCAGTCGAGCGCTATTTTGAGGAAGTTCTTCCGGGCGCTCGTTTAATAGAGATGCAATGCTCGAAGGATGTTATTATTGAATGACATGTATAATTTTATGAAACAACGTTTCAATTTAATGTAAGAGCTTTTTATACTTGTGCCTTCAAGTAGCAAACTATCTCCCGCGGCGCCGTTGATGTATATATGTATATAACTTTGAAAGATGGCAGTCTTGACTTCAGCCTCCACGCACATAGTGCGGGGTGTTTGCAAAGAAGTCGCCTTTCACACTTAATCCAACGCCTTGGTCCTATAAAGGAGGTGGTAGCGTAGCAAACTAGGCAACCGGACTATAATGCTTTATCACTTTCACTTAGCCATAGGAGTTCGATGGTGGGGCTACTATATAGCCCACAGAACACCTACACTCTCCCGAATTCGAGTGCGTATGTGCTGACCGAAAACGGTCCTTCGTTAATGTGGAGGAATTCTAAACATTCCGGTGAGTCATTGAGTGGTTGACCAGTCTCGCTATATCATGACAGTCAGTTTTGGCTTTCTCTCATCGAGGTGCTCGCCGGGCGAACGGGGCACAATCGCGATACACAGTGCCGCGTTAGCGATAGAACGGAACGTAAGGCAGCAAAACACAGGAGCCGGGCAAACCCAACATTTGACCAAAGACATGATTCGGAGCTGATGCATATAAGGCCTAACTCGAGATGCCGAACACTCCCTAAGGTATTCGATCTTTCATAAAGCGGGCCGAACAATGCCCTTGGTAACAAGCCCCTGGTGTCCAGGTACGTGCAAAATTCTGACGCGGCCGATGCCAAAACGCCAGCCTCCTCCTCGGTTATAATAAGAGACCGGGGGATGACTAACAACAAGAGACAGTAAAAAAGGTTTACGCAGGGTCTTAATCTGAAAAGAATCCTTGCAACGGGTCCCTGCTGTACGTCTGCGCCTGTGTCTCCGTTGTGCCGTATCCTGGACGGTTATAGCACGACGTTCATCTGTAAAAGAGAGGAACTTAGTTTGAAAAAGATCGCGCTAAAATGTAATTGGAAATAAAATAGAGTATGATCCAAAAATGAGTAAAATTGAGCTTTATTGTCTCTTGTTCTACATGCCTGGAGCCCCTTGTAAGGGGGGTACGCGGCTAGTAAGCATCATGTTTATTTATGCCGGACTCGCCTAACCGTGTCCGGGGTCTGAACGACCTGCTTTAGACGCTTTTGGCCAGCAGGGCCGTATTAGTGTGAGGCTGTTAAGGCAGTCTCACATTCTTTCCTTGAGGGACACGCGCAACTTCCCTTTAATGAAATGATGCCTCGTGGACCGGGCATTTTAAGTTTAAGAGATGCATAATGCGGTATTGCGCTAAAGCGGGCGAAAGCTTCGCGTCCCAGTAGTGCTTGATGGCTACTTTTAAATGGGGCGATGTGGAAAACCAACTTTTCCCGACGGAAGTTGTCGGGTGAGCCGAACATAACTTCCAATAGTAGGGAGCCCGTACAATGGGCATATGTGCATGGCATTATTCCTTGGAAGGAAGTGTTGGTATGGCTAATCCTGTTTGGGTTTATCCCCATGTTGCGGATTGTGTCCTGATATAGCAGGTTTAAATCACTGCCGTTGTCCATTAGGACTTGCGTAAATTGAAGACCGTCGATTATAGGTTCTAGTATCAAGGCAGTCCATCCTGCGTTCCGGATACTTTCGGAGTAGTCCTGATGGTCGAAGGTAATTGGTTTTGACAACCAGTGTTGGGACTCCTCTGGGGTAGATTGTGCGGCGCGTAATTCAACGGGTGCCGCTCTGTTTTCCCTTTTGTTACTTGAAGTAAGTTTACTGTTTTGACCTCTTGTGGGAAATTCTTTTGTTTTCCGGGGCTCTGCTTGTGGTGCTCGTCATCATCCTCACTTGGTGTGTCGAGCCCCTTGTGTTTGGCGTTGAGTCTGCCGGACTGCTTGAAGACCCAACAATTTCTGTGGGTATGGTTTGCAGGCTTCCCGGGAGTACTGTGGATTTGGCATATCTTGTCCAAGATTTTGTTTAAGTTGGATAGCTCATCGCTATTGTCCTTAAGGGGCAGTTTTTTATTGTTCTGCCGTGAGCTTTTGAATCCGGCGTTGACTGCCGCGCTTTTGGACCGTTCCCCTTAACCCGGCGCTGGTCCTTGCTGCGTGTGGTTTCCCATTCCCATCCCTGACTTCGGATGTACTTGGGTCACTGGTACTGCATCTTGCTAGTCAGCTATCCTCTCCCGCGCAAAAGCGGGTCATGAGGCTTGTTAGTGCGGCCATTGTTCTTGGCTTTCCCTGGCCAAGGTGTCTGGCGAGCCATTCGTCTCGGACGTTGTGTTTAAAAGCTGCTAAGGCTTCGGCGTCCGGACAGTCGACTATTTGGTTCTTTTTGGTGAGGAACCTGTTCCAGAATTTTTCGAGCTGACTCTCTGGGCTGTTGGGTTATGTGACTTAGATCGTCTGCGTCCGGAGGTCGGACATAGGTTCCCTGGAAACTTGCCCGAAAAGCATCCTCAAGCTCTTCCCAACTACCAATGGTGTTTTCAGGGAGGCTTTTAAGCCAATGCCAGGCTGGCCCTTTGATCTTGAGGGGTAGGTATTTTATGGCATGGAGATCATCTCCTCTAGCCATGTGTATGTGGAGGATATAATCCTCAATCCAGACTCCAGGATCTGTCGTTCCATCGTATGCCTCTATGTTTACGGGCTTGAATCCCGCTCGAAATTCATGATCCAGCACCTCATCGGTGAAACATAGAGGGTGCGTGGCGCCCCTATATTTGGGTGTGCCGTGATGTTCGGATATTTGACGTGTTGTATTGCTCGCCAGAACTTGTTTCCTTGGCCCGTAGATAGATCTAACTGGGCCATCCTTTTGGTGCGAATCCTTATGCGGATCGCGTGCCGGCTTGTGTGCGGCGCCGCTTGCCGCTCTACATTTGCCATGTGGTCATCTATCCGACCCGGCGGCCCCTTTGTTTTTTGATCGTGGGGGCTCTACGGCCTCCTCATCGAATTCGGGCAGTAGTTTGCGCTTTGGGTAGCTCATTGCTTGGCGGCTGTCGCCATATTTGTCTGCAGTGTTGAGTAATTTACTCCTTCTCATTCGGAGTGCGTCTTCCGCTGTTCTGAGCCTCTGTTTCCGATTTTTCAAGCTACGCACAGTAGCGGGGAGCTCTTTGTGGAGGTTCTTCTGATCCAATGACGTGTCCAGTGTGAGATCGTCCGGACTGTTGTCCTTGCCGGGGACGGGTTGTTTGTCCAAGTTGGCCTGTTCGGATGGTTGCTCAATGGCATGTTCATCGTCGGCCGGCTCATCCTGCTCTATGGCTGGGTCTGTGTGGGTGCTATCTTTGTCGAGGTGGGGTTTTGAGCGGCGCTTACGCCGCCGCTTTGACTGCTTCCCGAGGGAATTTTCTTTCGCAGCGTCTCGTCGTTCCTCGTTATCGCTTCCCTTAGTGTGTCCACCATATATATATCGTAAGTTGAGGTTGCCATCCGGTGCCCTATGAGCGCTGGTTCTTGGTCGTCTCCGGCGTCGTCGTCCATATCGTCGATGTCCTCGGAGTCGAAGTCGAGCATGTCTGTTAAGTCATCGACAGTGGCTACAAAGTGGGTGGTGGGTGGGCGTTGATTTCTTCGTCGTCCGAATCCCAACCTTCCTGACCGTAGTTCGGCCAGGGCTCCCCTGACAAATAGAGAGACTTTAATGAGTTCAGGATATCGCCAAAGGGCGAGTGCTGAAAGATGTCCGCGCGGTGAACTCCATAACCGGCGCCTACCGGATTCGACCGGCGGTATGAGGAGGTTCGGAGTCCGGAAAGGAGTCCGGCACCTGGGAGTCACAAGCTTTGCAAAGGACAGGGATGGTGTTCGGTTCAATCGCCATAGGGATTTCAGCCCCCAAGTCGGTGTCCAACCCACCATCCTCGATCGGCGAAACCGGCTAAGGGTCGGAGCGGGCACTGGTGCGGCCTCCAGGGCACTGTTCGGCGGCAGAGCTAGATCGTACCCATCGAGACAGTGCGGCACGCTCGGCTATGGCTCGAATCCGTCAAAGATCAAGTCTCCGCGGACATCGGCCGTATAGTTCAAGCTTCCAAATCTGACCTGATGGCCAGGGGCGTAGCTTTCGATCTGCTCCAGATGGCCTAGCGAATTGGCCCGCAGTGCAAATTTGCCGAATACGAAGATCTGTCCGGGGAGAAAAGTCTCACCCTGGACTGCGTCGTTGCTGATGAATGAAGGATCCATCGGGCCTATAGGTGACGACACAGATGAACTCTCAATGAAAGCACCAATGTCGGTGTCAAAACCGGCGGATCTCGGGTAGGGGGTCCCGAACTGTGCGTCTAGGCGGATGGTAACAGGAGACAAGGGACACGATGTTTTTACCCAGGTTCGGGCCCTCTCGATGGAGGTAATACCCTACTCCTGTTTGATTAGTATGATGATATGGGTAGTACAAGAGTAGATCTACCACGAGATCAGAGAGGCTAAACCCTAGAAGCTAGCCTATGGTATGATTGTTGTTCGTCCTACGGACTAAAACCCTCCGGTTTATATAGACACCGGATAGGGTTAGGGTTACACAGAGTCGGTTACAATGGTAGGAAATCTACATATCCGTATCGCCAAGCTTGCCTTCCACGCCAAGGAAAGTCCTATCCGGACAAGGGACGAAGTCTTCAATCTTGCATCTTCATAGTCTAGGAGTCCGGCCAACGGTGATAGTTCGGCTATCCGGACACCCCCTAATCCAGGACTCCCTCAGAGAGGTTGGGGAAGACTCCATCCAGCAGCAGCACGACGGCGTGGTGGCGGTGGAGGAGTGCAGTACTCCAGCAGGGCTTCACCAAGCACTACGAGAGACGAGGAGGAAGAGAGGTAGGGCTGCGCCAAGAGGGAGATGAAAATCATGTGTTGGGCAGGCCCCATACCTCAAGTATATATTGGGGGACAGGAGGGGCTGCTCCCCCACCTAGGGTTCCCTCCCTAAGGGTGGCGGCAGCCCCCAGATCCCATCTAGGTGGCGGCCAAGGGGAAGAGAGGGGGGGTGCACCACTAGGTGGGCCTTAGGCCCATCTGAGCCTAGCGTTTGCCCCCTCCCACTCTCCCTGCGCCTTGGGCCTTGGTGGGAGGGCGCACCAGCCCACTTGGGGCTGGTCCCCCTCCCACACTTGGCCCATGCAGCCTTCTGGGGCGGGTGGTCCCACCTGGTGGACCCCCGGGACCCTCCCGGTGGTCCCGGTACGTTACCGATAGTACCTGAAACTTTTCCGGTCACCAAAACGGGACTTCCCATATATAAATCTTTACCTCCGGACCATTCCGGAACTCCTCGTGACGTCCGGGATCTCATCCGGGACTCCCAACAATATTGGGTAACCACGTATAACTATTCCCTATAACCCTAGCGTCATCGAACCTTAAGTGTGTAGACCCTACGGGTTCGGGAACCATGCAGACATGACCGAGACAACTCTCCGGCCAATAACCAACAGAGGGATCTAGATACCCATGTTGGCTCCCACATGTTCCATGATGATCTCATCGGATGAACCACGATGTCAAGGATTCAATCAATCCCGTATACAATTCCCTTTGTCTATCGGTATAGTACTTGCCCGAGATTCGATCGTCGGTATCCCGATACCTTGTTCAATCACGTTACGGCAAGTCTCTTTACTCGTTCCGTAACACATCATCCCGTGATCAACTCCTTGGTCACATTAGCATATGATGATGTCCTACGAGTGGGCGGAGATACCTCTCCGTCTGCGGAGTGACAAATCCGATCTCGATTCGTGCCAACCGAGCAGACACTTTCGGAGATACCCGTAGTGCACCTTTATAGCCACCCGATTCGTTGTGACGTTTGGCACACCAAAGCGTTCCTCACGGTATCCGGGAGTTGCACAATCTCATGGTCTAAGGAAATGGTACTTGACATTAGAAAAGCTTTAGCATACGAACTACACGATCTTTGTGCTAGGCTTAGGATTGGGTCTTGTCCATCACATCATTCTCCTAATGATATGATACCATTATCAATGACATCCAATGTCCATGGTCAGGAAACCGTAACCATATATTGATCAACGAGCTAGTCATCTAGAGGCTTACTAGGGACATGGTGTTGTCTATGTATCCACACATGTATCTGAGTTTCCTATCAATACAATTATAGCATGGATAATAAACGATTATCATGAACAAGGAAATATAATAATAATAACCAATTTATTATTGCCTCTAGGGCATATTTCCAACATGCGGGTCATCACATACGGATCTGAATGTTGCAGACCCGTTTACTAAGCCTCTTCCACGAGCAAAACATGATCAGCACCAAAGCTCCATGGGTGTTAGAATCATTACTATGTAATCTAGATTATTGACTCTAGTGCAAGTGGGAGACTGAAGGAAATATGCCCCGGAGGCACTAATAAAGTTAGTATTTATTTCCTTATTTCATGATAAATGTTTATGATTCATGCTAGAATTGTATTCACCGGAAACTTAGTACATGTGTGAATACATAGACAAAACATATTGTCCCTAGTATGCCTCTACTTGACTAGCTCGTTAATCAAAGATGGTTATGTTTCCTAACCATAGACATGTGTTGTCATTTGATGAACGGGATCACATCATTAGGAGAATGATGTGATGGACATGACCCATCCGTAACTTAGCATTATGATCGTTATAGTTTCATTGCTACTGCTTTCTTCATGACTTATACATGTTCCTCAGACTATGAGATTATGCAACTCCCAAATACCGGAGGAACACTTTGTGTGCTATCAAACGTCACAACGTAAATGGGTGATTATAAAGATGCTCTATAGGTGTCTCCGAAGGTGTTTGTTGGGATGGCATAGATTGAGATTAGGATTTGTCACTCCGTGTTTCGGAGAGGTATCTCTGCGCCCTCTCGGTAATGCTCATCACTATAAGCCTTGCAAGCATTGTGACTAATGAGTTAGTTACGAGATGAACTATTACAGAACGAGTAAAGGGACTTGCCAGTAACGAGATTGAACTAGGTATGATGATACCGATGATCAAATCTTGGGCAAGTAACATACCGATGACAAAGGGAACAACGTATGTTGTTATGCAGTTTGACCGATAAAGATCTTCGTAGAATATGTAGGAGCCAATATGAGCATCCAGGTTCCGTTATTGGTTATTGACCGGACATGTGTCTCGGTCATGTCTACATAGTTCTCGAACCCGTAGGGTCCGCACGCTTAAGGTTCAATGACGATTTGTATTAGGAGTTATGTGTGTTCATGACCGAAGTTTGTTCAAAGTCCCGGATGAGATTACGACATGACGAGGAGTCTCGAAATGGTCGAGACATAAAGATTGGTATATTCGACGACTATATTCGGACACCAGAAGTGTTCCAAAGAAGTTTCAGATAAAACCGGAGTGCCAGAGGGTTACCGGAACCCCTGGGGGAACTAATGGGCCACATGGGCCTTAGTGGAGACAGAGAGGGGAGGCCAGGGCAGGCCGTGCACCCCCTCCCCCTTGGGTCCTAATTGTACTAGGAGGGGGGCGGCGCCCCCCTTTCCTTCTCCCTTTCCCTCTCTCCCTCTTGGTGGAAAGCTACAAGGACTTGGAGTCCTAGTAGGATTCTGATACGTCTCCAACGTATCTATAATTTTTTATTGTTTCATGCTATTGTATTACCCCTTTTGGATGTTTATGGGCTTTATTTTACACATTTATATCATTTTTGGGACTAACCTACTAACCAGAGGCCCAGCCCGTATTGCTATTTTTTTTGCCTATTTCAGTATTTCAAAGAAAACGAATATCAAACGGAGTCAAAACGGAATGAAACCTTCAGGAGCGTGATTTTTGGAACGAACGTGATCCACAGGACTTGGAGTGCAAGTCAAGAAGCAGTCGAGGCGGCCACGAGAGGGTAGGGCGCACCCCCCTATAGTGCGCGCCCCCTGTCTCAGGGGCCCCTCGGGCGGCCACCGACGTACTTCTTCCTCCTATATAAGCCTACGTACCCCGAAAACATCCAGGGAGCCAACGAAACACAATTTCCACCGCCGTAACCTTCTGTATCCGCGAGATCCCATCTTGGAGCCTTCGCCGGCGCTCTGCCGGAGGGGGAATCGATCACGGAGGGCTTCTACATCAACACCATAGCCCTTCCGATGAGTTGTGAGTAGTTTACCACAGACCTTAGGGTCCATAGTAATTAGCTAGATGGCTTCTTCTCTCTTTTTGGATCTCAATACAATGTTCTCCCCCTCTCCTCTGGAGATCTATTCGATGTAATCTCTTTTTGCGGTGTATTTTTCGAGATCCGATGAATTGTGGGTTTATGATCAAGTTTATCTATGAGAAATATTTGAATCTCCTCTGAATTCTTTTATGTATGATTGAGTTATCTTTGCAAGTCTCTTCGAATTATCAGTTTGGTTTGGCCTACTAGATTGATCTTTCTTGCTGTCGGTGTCAAAACCGGGGAATATCGGGTAGGGGGTCCCGAACTGTGCGTCTAGGCGGATGGTAACAGGAGACAAGGGACACGATGCTTTTACCCAGGTTCGGGCCCTCTCGATAGAGGTAAAACCCTACTCCTGCTTGATTAATATTGATGATATGGGTAGTACAAGAGTAGATCTACCACAAGATCAGAGAGGCTAAACCCTAGAAGCTAGCCTATGGTATGATTGTTGTTTGTCCTACGGACTAAAACCCTCCGGTTTATATAGGCACCGAATAGGGTTAGGGTTACACAGAGTCGGTTACAATGGTATGAGATCTACATATCCGTATCGCCAAGCTTGCCTTCCACACCAAGGAAAGTCCCATCCGGACACGGGGCGAAGTCTTCAATCTTGTATCTTCATAGTCCAGAGTCCGCCAAAGGCTATAGTCCGGCTATCCGGACACCCCTAATCCAGACTCCTCAAGTAGCCCCTGAACCAGGCTTCAATGACGATGAGTCCGGCGCGCATATTGTCTTCGGCATTGCAAGGCGGGTTCCTCCTCCAAATACTTCATAGAAGATTTTGAACACAGGGATAGTGTCCGGCTCTGCAAAATAAGTTCCACATACCACCGTAGAGAGAATAATATTTACACAAGTTGAATCTGCTGGCGTATTCCGCAGCGTGACATCACACAACGGCCAAGCCTTTATTCGAATCGTTTTTACTGTCCCACCTCAGCGCCTTTAGCGAGGCGGTTTCCTTGGCACGTCTTGTCAAAGCAGAGATAGTGTCCCCTTATTCCGTGATCCTCATCAATACGGGCGTGGGTAACCCAACTGCGCCATTGATTACGGCACTTGGGAGATAAGCGAGTTTTATCAGGCCGGTGGGGACGCATAGCTTTGTCCGTCCATATAAGGGGATAAGGATCCACTTTTTCACATACGCCTTCTTCCTCCTTTGCTTATCCATTTCCGCGCACTCGAGCTCCAGCGCCCAAGTCTGCACATCCCACCTCAACCTTCTCCAACTACGTACCGAGCGGGAGGCAAGTGGATGGCCTCCTCCGTCACGGAGGGGCACATCAAAAAGCTGCGGAAGGCCGGATACTTGTCCGACGACATCGCGCATCGGCTCCCCAACAAGGGACAGCTCATCCCCACCCCCAGGCCCCATGAGAGGGTGGTGTTCCTCCCCCACTTCCTCCGCGGACTAGGGTTTCCACTTCACCCATTTGTCCGGGGGCTCATGTTCTACTACGGCCTAGATTTCCACGATCTGGCCCCGAATTTCATCCTCCACATCTCGGCGTTCATCATCGTAATGCGAGGCCTTCCTCTGCATCCAGCCCCACCGTCTTATGGCTGAAGACCTTCAATGTCAAGCCAAGGTAGTGGGGCCGCCAAGCGGAGTCTTGGAGGTGCCATGGTGGGCAAGATGGCCAACGTCCTATGGCTCGAGGGCTCCTTCGTGGAGACCATAAAGGGGTGGCAATCGGGTGGTTCTACATCACCGAGCAGCGACTCAAATGGGCGGCGGCCCCAATTCGATCTGGCTTCCCTACACGGCTCACCTCATGGAAAGAGACGGGCTGACATGGGGTAATTCGAAGAGCTGACCGGACTCTAAACCTGTGTCCGAAACCTGGTGGACAAGAAGCTCAAGCTTGTCAACGTAGTCCAGGTTATGCTCATCCGCCGGAATCTCCCATGGCAGCAACGGGCCTTCAACTTGTGGGAGTTTGATCCGGCACGGCACCGAACCTTGAGCCGGCTCTTCGACGCTACGTACGAAGATGCCTGGAAGGTGCTGTTCAAGGGTGCCGAGGCTCCCGCATCCGCTACCGTAGATCGCGGATTCAGCTCGCAGCATCAAGCCAGCGAGGTAAGCTATTTTACCCTTTACGAGACTCTTTTTTCATAGTTTGACTCTATGCGGGATCTAAAACTGCCTCACCTTTGATAGGACTGGTAGAAGACGTCTCGACAGGTTAACTGTCCGGCTCCCTTGCCAGAAGACCCAGAGGACGCCCGCTTGACGGGGCTGCTGGTTCCGGCACCTTACGTGGTGCCGGAGAAGAAGACCAAGAAGAAGGCCACGGGGAAACGAAGGAGTAACCGGCGCCAGGTGTTGTCGGACTCATCGTCCGATGACTCCGAGGCGGACTCCTCCCGCGAAGACGAGGAGGAGGAAAAAGAGGCCTCTCCCCCCGCGGGGGGAGAGAAGAAATGGAAGGCCGCCCCAACTAGGGAGGCCGGTGGGTCCAAGAAGGGAAGGACCTTCCCTCCGGACTACACCGCCAACGTCGACGACGGCGGAGAGGAGTGGCCACCAAGGACCAAGCCCCTGGCGAAATCGTAAGTGTCCGGACACCAGAATAACTCATGGAGTTCCATTTGTCGCACATCATCTTCTAACGCCGAATATAACCATGCAGCCCGCTCAAGGACGGGCTCAACGATTCGTTGAGCGGCTCCGTGGATTCGTCGGAGGTGAATAGCACCTCACTTCCGACCGCCTCGTCTCCTCCCGCCGTGGATGACGCCGGGGTGGAGTCCCAAAAGGGACCCAGCTAGGAGGAGGTGGCCATGGAGGCGCCGCAAGGCGACCTCCCGGACTCCGGGCGCAAAGGGGATAAAATCCCGAAGGGCTTCAAGTCCGGCCCTGTGCGGACTCCGTCTGGAAACCTTCAGTGGTCCCGAGTCCGCGGCGACCCCTTTGTAAGAAGGGCAAGACTGCGATGCCGGTGACCTCCGTCTAACCAGAGGCACTGGATGATTTGATGGAGGCGCTTAACGGCGCTTCCATCGATGAGGAGCACCGCACTGTTACGAGTGTGGTGATCCAGAAAGTTCAGTCCTCCAAGAGCGGGCTGACCGAAGCCTGTGCCAGCCTTCTAACAGGCTTTGAGGTATGTATTTAAGATATGTAAAAATATTACCGCATAGACAGTAGCCCCTGATGCTCAGTTTGGTGTTCAGAAAGAAATAGCCGAACTGAGGATCTAAAAAGATATATGCAGGAGTCTAACATAAGTATGTCAATATGGGATTGCAGGCTGCGCTGCTGACCTCTGCCGCACTGACTGCGGAGGTTGATGCATTGAAGCAGAGCCTCGAGCAGTCCGAGAACGAGCTCGGACTTGCCAAAAAGTGGCTCGAGAACAAGGAAGGTAAGTAATACCTTATGGGAGTATTTGAAAGATGTGGTTGCAAAAGATGACAGGAATAACGTGAATACTGAAGGGGCCACGAACGAGGTGGCGACCCTGAAGGAAGCAGTGTCCAAGGCCGAAAGCAATGCGGCCGTGGAGCACACCGAGCGAGAGAAGCAGGAGGCGCGGGTGGCGGAGGTGCGGCAAGAGCTCCAGGCTCTCGTGGAAAAACACGAGAGTTTGGAGCGTGACTCAAAGTCTCGAGAGTCCGATCTCGCCTCGGCCCTTGAGAGCACCAAAGCCGGTAAGGCCGAAGCCCAAAAAGCCCTCCAGGAAATTGAGGCGATGAAGAAGATAGCGGCGGGTAAGGCATTCTATATGCAAAGCAAGCATGTGAAAGTGAATTATCTGTTACTTACCCGAATCCGGAGCTCTCGAGGAGCATTCGCAGATCTGCCTGCGGTGTATCTCGATGCTGCCGCATTCTACCGAGCCGAGGAGGGAAGCTCGGCGGAGAAGGTGTTCTGTCTCGGTATGCTAAGGCGGACACCGGTGCCCTTAGCGACCAGTTGAAGCAGCTGGTCGAGCTCCATAAGGTGGCGAACAGGCCATGAAAACCTCATAGTTGGTGTGGCCTATGGAAGCCATGCACAGGAGCTACTTGGGCTGGTGAGGCGGTGGTGGGCCTTTGTCCATGGGTTGAAGTCATCAGCGCTCCGTGCGCATCGAAGGTGCCCGTAGGGCCCTTGCCCTTGCTAAGGTGCATTGGGGCAAGATGGACGTTGAGAAGCTTGTGACGGACGGACCACCACCGAAAAAGGAGCATCGCAAGCCTGAAATGTATTATGAGGGTGTCCTGAAGGGTGCCCGCCTTATAGCGGATGAATGCTCCAAAGATATAATTTTTTAGCAGACTCGCATTTGTTATCCTGTAGGCTGAAAACTTGTTCATATGCGCTAAGCAACACTTCTAAATTTAAAATATTACCTTCTGTGCGGCCGTGTATTAAATTTGAGAGATGGCGAGTCGTCGGCTTCGGCCCCCAAGCCACGAGTGCTGGGGTGTTGGGATAAACTTGAGAGCTCTTGTTCCCATTCATGGGTCCTTGAGGAGGCGCAACGCAATGAACAAGGCAACGGACTATAATGCTTGAACACTCTCACTTAGCCATAGAATTCTATAATTTTAAATTTCGTGAAGCCCCGGTATTCGGAAGAGCGAGTTAGGGAGCTATCACGCCTAGGCGGACAATGCCGACTCCTCGCTCTAAGCGGCATAAGTCTTTAGGGACTCAAAACCTCTCAAACAGCGACCGGCTCTCGCCCCATCATGACGGTCAGTTTTAGCTTTCCACCGAGGTGCTTAACCCAGCTCAACAGGGCACAATCGCAGTGGTTCTCCCAGCGCTACCTTAGCCGATATAACGGAACATAAGGTACCAAAACATGGGAGCCGGGAAAACGCAACTATTAACCCAAGACATGATTCGGAGCAGATGCATATAATGCTATAAGTTCGGGGTGCCGCACTTGTGAAAGTGTACGGACTTATCACACCATATTGTGGGGTACTTAAGCCCCTGGTGTATTGCCCATACCAAAATGTACGGTTGCACAATGTCATAAATGAACATATATATATAGAAAAGAGGGAATTCAATAATAGGCAGAAGCTATATATTGTTTATTCAAAAGGGCTGCGATTAGAGCGAGCGATACAAATAGTCACGATAAGCAAGGGACGGACTTTTAACATGTACCCCTCGAGGGTAAGCCGCGGATGGTGTGTAAAAAAGATATATTGCTTGTAATAGAGACCACCTGGACACTCGACGTAGCTTTCTGCTTCCCTGGCTGTTGCATCGTGTGTTTGGCGATTCTAATGCCAAACAAGGCTTCGTGAGAACGGAGTCCTGAAAGTAAAAAGGAAGAAGAAAAGAATGACACAATCGGGGCCCTGTGCGGTTGAGCGCGTGCAGGGCATGCCGTGGTCGTGCCCCTCACCCTATGCCCATGGTATTTCCAGGCGTAATTATGTACGCGTAATCTGGTTCGCGATTTCGCGAGGGTGGGGCTTGGGCGCATTGCTATCGTGCTCGAGCGTGCCAGCGGTCTTGTTGTAGGTTACTCTGGGCGCGCTTGACGGTGTCCGGTTGTTTAATAGCCGAACTCGAGAATTGCCTTAAGAGGCTGCTTTGTACTTCCGCCGCGAGGGCCGCCGTATGCCCCTCCGTCCAGAGAGAGCGTTCGGTGTTTCCATTGACCATAATGACTCCTCGAGGACCTGACATCTTGAGCTTGAGATATGCGTAGTGCGGCACCGCATTGAACTTTGCAAATGCGGTTCGTCTGAGCAGTGCGTGATAGCCGCTGTGGAACGTGAGTTTTTCGAAGATTAACTCCTCGCTTCGGAAGTTATCCGGGGATCCGAAGACCACTTCAAGTGTAACTGAGCCTGTACAGTTGGCCTCTACACCTGGTATGACGCCTTTAAAGGTCTTCTTCGTGGGTTTAATCCTTGATGGGTCTATGCCCATTTTGCGCACTATGTCCTGATAAAGCAGGTTCAGGCTGCTGCCGCCGTCCATTAGGACTCTAGTGAGATGAAATCCGTCAATGATTGGGTCTAGAACCAGCGGCCGAATCCGCCATGGCGGATGCTAGTGGGTGGTCCTTGATCAAAAGTGATCGGGCAGGAAGACCACGGGTTGAACTTTGGGGCGATGGCTCCATCGCATATCGTCCCTCGATTGCGCTTCGCTCCCTTTTGGGTATGTGGGTTGCGTATATCTTTTTCACAGTCCGCACTTGCGGGGGGAAGCCCTTCTGTCCTCTATTGTTCGGCGGCCGGGGCTCCTCCTCGTCATCGCTATGCAGCCCCTTGTCATTGTTTTCAGCATTTAACTTGCCTACCTGCTTGAACACCCAACAATCCCTGTTGGTGTGATTGGCTAGTTTTTCGGGGGTGCCGTGTATTTGACACGAGCGATCGAGTATTCGGTCCAAATTGGACGGGCCCGGAGTATTTCTTTTAAATGGCTTTTTCCGCTGACCGGGTTTAGAGCCTCTGAATCCGGCATTGACTGCCGTATCCTCAGCATTACCGCCGTTAATGCGGCGCTTGTGCTTGTTGCGACGCGACCTGCCATTGTTGTCCTTGGTATCCGGATTACCAGGGCTCTTGGTCATGTTGTTACTATGAGCTAGCCAGCTGTCCTATCCCGCGCAAAAGCGGGTCATGAGTGTTGTGAGGGCTGCCATGGATTTCGGCTTTTCCTGTCCTAGGTGCCGGGCAAGCCACTCGTCGCGGATGTTGTCTTTGAAGGCTGCGAGGGCCTCTGCATCCGGACAATCGACAATTTGATTTTTCTTGGTTAGGAACCGTGTCCAGAATTGTCTGGCTGATTCCTCTGGCTGCTGAATTATGTGGCTTTGGTCACCGGCGTCGGTGGTCGCACATATGTGCCACAGAAATTGTCGAGAATGCGGCTTCCGGTCTTCCCAACAACCAATTGACTCTGCTGGCAAGCTGTTAAGCCAATGCCGGGCTGGTCCTTTAAGCTTGAGTGGGAGGTATTTGATGGCGTATAGATCATCGCCGCGGGCCATGTGGATGTGAAGGAGATAGTCCTCGATCCAAACCGCAGGATCTGTTGTGCTATCGTATGATTCAATGTTTACGAGTTTGAAACCCTCAGGGATTTGATGATCCATCACTTCATCTGTGAAGCATAGTGGGTGTGTGGCGCCTCTATATTGGGCTATATCACGAGGCAGCTCAAATGAGCTTTGTCTATTGTGTTCGGCCCGGCCGGAGTTGCCATATCCGGCGTGACGGTTATCGTCACGTGTCGTGGGGCGCCCACGCGATCCATAGATCTATCTTGTTTGCCTTGCCTTGTCCTCCAATATATCTCGCAGGTCTGGCGCATTTCCCCGCGCCTTGGTATTTTTTTCGTTCATTGGTAACTTTACTTGGAGCTATATTTTTATTCGCCACATGATATGTGTTTTGCTTGGAGCGTCATGTATTATATTAGTCTTTGCTTTTTAGTTTACCACAATCATCCTTGCTGTACACACCTTTTGGGAGAAGCCTACTTGATTAGAATTTGCTAGAATACTCTATGTGCTTCACTTATAACTTTTGAGCTTGATAGTTTTTGCTCTAGTGCTTCACTTATATCTTTTAGAGCACGGCGGTGACTTAATTTTGAAGAAATTTCTAGTCTCTCTTTTAGAGCACAATTTTATTTATTTATTGTCTTCCTTATGAGTGGCGGTCGGGGACGAGCGATGGTCTTTTCCTACCAATCTATCCCCCTAGGAGCATGCGCATAGTACTTTGTTTTTGATGACTTCTAGATTTTTGCAATAAGTATATGAGTTCTTTTGACTAATGTTGAGTCCATGGATTATACACACTTTCACCCTTCCACCATTGCTAGGCTCTCTTGTGCCGCGCAACTTTCGCCGGTACCATACACCCACCATATACCTTCCTCAAAAAAGCCACCATACCTACCTATTATGGCATTTCCATAGCCATTCTGAGAAATATTGCCATGCAACTTTCCACCATTCCGTTCATATGACACGCATTACTTTTGTCATATTGCTCTTTGCATGATCATGTGGTTGACATTGTATTTGTGGCACGGCCACCTTCATAATTTTCATACATGTCGCTCTTGATTAATTGCATATCCCAGTACACCGTCGGAGGCATTCATATAGAGTCATATCTTGTTCTAGCTTTGAGTTGTAATTCTTGAGTTGTAAATCCATAAAAGTGTGATGATCTTAATTATTAGAGCATTGTCCTAGTGAGGAAAGGATGATGGAGACTATGATCCCCCCACTAGTCGGGATGAGACTTCGGACTTTACAAAAAGAAAAAAAAAAGAAAGGCCAATAAGAAAAAGAAAAAAAAGAGAAAGGCCAAAAAAAGGCCAAAGCAAAAAAATGAAAACAAAAAAAAGAAGAAAAAAATAAAATGAGAGAAAAAGAGAGAAGGGACAATGCTACTATCTCTTTTTCCACACTTGTGCTTCAAAGTAGCACCATGATCTTCATGATAGAGAGTCTCATATGTTGTCACTTTCATATACTAGTGGGAATTTTTCATTATAGAACTTGGCTTGTATATTCCAATGATGGGCTCCCTCAAAATGCCCTATCTCTTCGTGAGCAAGCAAGTTGGATGCACAACCACTTAGTTTCTTTGGTTGAGCTTTCATATATTTATAGCTCTAGTGCATCCGTTGCATGGCAATCCCTACTCACTCACATTGATATCTATTAATGGGCATCTCCATAGCCCGTTGATACGCCTAGTTGATGTGAGACTATCTTCTCCTTTTTGTCTTCTCCACAACCACAATTCTACTCCACATATAGTGCTATGTCCATGGCACACGCTCATGTATTGCGTGAAAGTTGAAAAAGTTTGAGATTATTAAAGTATGAAACAATTGCTTGGCTGGTGATCCGGGTTGTGCATGATTAAATACTTTGTGTGATGAAGATAGAGCAACAGCCAGACTATATGATTTTGTAGGGATAACTTTCTTTGGCCATGTTATTTTGAGAAGACATGATTACTTTGATTAGTATGCTTGAAGTATCACCATTTTCATGTCAATATGAACTTTTATTTTGAATCATTTGGATCTGAACATTCATGCCACAATAAAGAAAATTACATTGAGAATTATGCTAGGTAGCATTCCACATCAAAAATTCTGTTTTTATCATTTACCTACTCGAGGACGAGCAGGAATTAAGCTTGGGGATGCTTGATACGTCTCCAACGCATATATAATTTTTGATTGTTTCATGCTATTATATTACCCCTATTGGATGTTTATGGGCTTTATTTTACACATTTATATCATTTCTGGGACTAACCTACTAACCGGAGGCCCAGCCCGTACTACTGTTTTTTTTTTGCCTATTTCAGTATTTCGAAGAAAAGGAATGTCAAACGGAGTCCAAACAGAATGAAACCTTCGAGAGCGTGATTTTTGGAACGAACGTGATCCAGAGGACTTGGAGTGCAAGTCAAGAAGCACTCGAGGCGGCCACAAGAGGGTAGGGAGCCCCCCCCCATAGGGCGCGCCCCCTGTCTCGTGGGCCCCTCGAGCGGCCACCGACGTACTTCTTCCTCCTATATAAGCCTACGTACCCCGAAAACATCTAGGGAGCCAACGAAACACAATTTCCACCGCCGTAACCTTCTGTATCCGCGAGATCCCATCTTGGAGCCTTAGTCGGTGCTCTGCCGGAGGGGGAATCGATCACGGAGGGCTTCTACATCAACACCATAGCACTTTCGATGAGTTGTGAGTAGTTTACCACAGACCTTCGGGTCCATAGTTATTAGCTAGATGGCTTCTTCTCTCTTTTTGGATCTCAATACAATGTTCTCCCCCTCTCTTGTGGAGATCTATTCGATGTAATCTCTTTTTGCGGTGTGTTTGTCGAGATCCGATGAATTGTGGATTTATGATCAAGTTTATCTATGAGAAATATTTGAATCTCCTCTGAGTTCTTTTATGTATGATTGAGTTATCTTTGCAAGTCTATTAGAATTATCAGTTTGGTTTGGCCTACTAGATTGATCTTTCTTGCCATGGGAGAAGTGCTTAGCTTTGGGTTCAATCTTGCGGTGTCCTTACCCAGTGACAGAAAGGGTTGCAAGGCATGTATTGTATTGTTTCCATCAAGGATAAAAAGATGGGATTTATATCATATTGCATGAATTTGTCCCTCTACATCATGTCATCTTGCTTAAGGCGTTACTCTGTTCTTATGAACTTAATACTCTAGATGCAGGCATGAGTCGGTCGATGTGTGGACTAATAGTAGTAGATGCAGGCAGAAGTCGGTCTACGTGTGACGGACGTGATGCCTATATACATGATCATGCCTAGATAATCTCATAATTATTCGCTTTTCTATCAATTGCTCGACAGTAATTTGTTCACCCACCGTAATACTTGTGCTATCCTGAGAGAAGCCTCTAGTGAAACCTATGGCCCCCGGGTCTATCTCTTATCATATTTGCCTCTAATCTACTTTTATTTGCATCTTTACTTTTTGCATCTATATTATAAAATACCAAAAATATATTTATCTTATCATACTATCTCTATTAGATCTCACTTTTGCAAGTGGTCGTGAAGGGATTGACAACCCCTTTATTGCGTTGGTTGCGAGTTCTTTGTTTGTTTGTGTAGGTGCGTGGGACTTTTGAGGAGCCTCCTACTAGATTGATACCTTGGTTCTCAAAAACTGAGGTAAGTACTTATGCTACTATTGCTGCATCACCCTTTCCTTTTCAAGGAAAACCAACGCAAGCTCAAGACGTAGCAGATTCCCCCTTGTGGGGTGCGCCCTGTGAGGGCCGGTATAACGCCCCGGATACAACTTTCCATATTCGTAATTCCTACTCTTGCCATTTCCAGCTATGCGTTGTGATATTTCCTTCGTGGTTGGGTTTTTATCTTTTGTTTTGCATTGTGTTCGTGTCATGCATCTCATCTCATAGCATCATGTGCATTGCATCTACATGTTTTCATAAAACTTGCACCGTTAAGTAGTTGCGCGTCCCCCTTGCCTTCATTGACCATTCCGAGACCAATCGGGTTTTCGCTTCCCTCTTGACCGTGACCACCTAATCTCTCTTGCCAGCTTACAGCCCCCTCGCGCGCGTCCGTAAACTTACCCGAACCCGAACCGGGCTGACGTTACCGATGGGTCCGGATCATCCCCAAACATCTATAAAACATCTGCGTTTATTTGCTGGACTCCCCTACGCTTTTTATTCAGGACCGCCTGATCGCGATCGGAGGATCCAAATCTTTCCCCTTTCGTATATATACTAGTGGCTGGGGCGTGCCAATGGCGCGCCTCTTGAGCGTTCATGTGCGCATCTATCTTACTTATGCACGTCCGCCGATCTAGGCTGATCCTTGATGGCACTTATGTACAACAAACGTGATTAGATAAGTGTATTCCTCAACAGTTGACTATCTTGGTCAATCCTAGTAGAAGGTTGATTTACAAAACTTGCAGTCGCCTATCTAATACAATCCTCTCTTCTTCAACAGTTGACAAAACTCACGCCAAGCTTCTATCATAAAAGATGCTCGATACCCAACCCCCAGCATACTTGAATATGATGATGGGGTTCAAAGTCAGAATCATCAACTATCCTTTCTAATGACTCAATATCACCAGCTTCAGAAAGATCGCATCCTATTGTAAGGAACCACTCCTTGGTTATAAAAATCTATGTAGAATACTTCAAATTTGTCATCTACTGGCTCGACAGCTCCTCGGGGTCCATTAATAATCTGCATGAGTTATAATAGAAATGGTCCTTTAGGATATTGTACCATTTCATTATCTGTGAAAATCTATAACTAAGTTGTCATGAGAACAAATATAAGAATGGAACATTGCATTGAAATGGGACATCAAGCATGTATTGGCAAGACAATGCTAATAGTATTGCGGTCATGTGCCTTTATTAAGTACTCAAATCTGGTCTGGAGCATCAATCACTTCTACTAAATGATACAAATAACTACACAAATTTCCAAGGTCCAGCGGCTTAAGTAGAAACTGATATTTCTTAAATGCTCGTCAAGTTAAAACAGCTAATGACAGGTCTAGATAAACCAAATTCTGAAATTTACAACTTATTAGGGTATTAATTGATGAAGAAATGATTGCGATGCATAGTTTTCTCTTGCACCAAAGCTCATCACACTGTGCATATATAATATTTTCCAAAACCTAACTGCTCATTTTTTATTTTGATCATTAGGTTGCTACCGTGAAACAAGATCCCACAATGTTATATTAGAGTAAAGCAACCCACAATCTAAATCAGAAGGGATGAAAACATGACCATAAGTTTGCATATAGAGATCACGAGAATACAAAAGGGCGACTTTCTATAAAAGGCAATAATAGGCGTACAACCCAAATTGCAGCTAGATCAATGTGTACTGATAAAGATCCGTCCATCACAGCTCGATCAATAATCAATTCTTGGTGAGAGGAATCTGCAAGTATACTTTTCTTCCCTGATGCGGCGGGAGGATGGTGAATGTCAAATAATGGCATGAAAATCAATATCACTAACTTGGTGATCAGTATCTAGTAAATTGATGAAACATAACAAGTGAAATAATGCATCTTTAACCTCTCGCAATCCAAATCACAAATGACATTACTCCCTGCTATTATGGACAATCACATAAAAAATAATGCAAAAACAACTCTACAGGCAGAAGATCGGTTTGCGTTGAAGCACCAAAAGGAAAACCTTACTCAGATGTACCTACATCAGGTAAGAACAAGATTACCTCACACTTCGTTGACTCTTAGTGTAGTGTTGGATCATGCTCAAGCCAGGTCCTCCATCTGGACAAGAGCCTGCAGTAATAGAAGCACAAAACCGAAATCAGAATCACAAAAACTGCAAATGTACATCCACGAAGCGTGTGTGCACAGATGAAATCAAGAGGGCACCAAATTCTTGTACGTAGCTCGACATCAACTGGAAATGGTCTAAATAAATCTGCAAATAGTGTAGATCGACATTTAAAATAAATCAATAGTGGACCTGATTACGACACAATAAGAGAAAGCATCTTGAGTTCTAAAAACATTTAGAAGAAACCATGAGCTGGACATCATACATACTAGAAACACTTTTTAAAAAAATAGAAGAGTCCAACAGCAACCCTTCAGAAGACAATATATAATCGGAAGAACTAAAAAACTCCAAAACCTTATAGACATAACTATGCCATTCCATTCTAATAAAATACACTCGATTACGAAGAAAACTAAGAAATAGTAAATAAGAAATTATCAGCAACATATGTGAAAAGGTCCAACGCTTGCGAAATTCTGGTAGCTACTTGAGTAGTGAACTATATGTTCGGTTTTAGAGATCAATCACGAACTTCAGTTCCATGGGATGACTCTCAATGCGAAGTTCAAGACTCTCATGGAATTAAGTCGGAGTATAAAATATTGTCCAATGGATGTCGGTATGCTAGTTTCAGTTCCATGACATAAAACGCAAATAATCTGAGTCCAACAGGGCTTGAGAGAAAATACTGCACAGCCTAGAAATATGTAGAAGCATTCATCAAATTAGTAGTACGAAAGTTTGCATTATATCGTGATCGCATTTGAAATCCTATGAAGTAGTACCAAAGTTTTTCTTATGGACTTCCGGTGAAGTACTTTATTCCAAAATCAAAATACAACAAATTTTAATATAACAAAATTGTTTTCTCGGACAAGCAACCTCCTCTTTATGCTAACTACTGAGTATCAACAAATCAAGTACAATCACACTTGGTTTAGATAAAGAAATTTAGATGACTTGACTCATATCAATTGCAAAAGATAAAAGTTTGGATCGCAACCAAGCCGTATTTGGCTTTCCAAATCAGCCCATCCACATCTGATAGAAGAGAATCAAGCGACAATGAGCACATGAAAAAAGAAGTTATTAAGATCTCGAACATAACCTCCTGTGAGCATCATGGCAGACGAGAAGAGGCCAAGGCCGCTGAACACCGAAATAGCAGTGGTGCAACCACTGCAGGTGGCGGCGATTGGTAATAGACCATGAGGAATGGCGCCGCCGCTCATGGCATCTGCAGCTTTCACCGCGTCTAGCTCTCCACATACTATTTAACACCCATTGTTGAAATCAATAGTTGTGTTCCTGCAAGCATGGAAAGAATGAAGCTGCACTGGATGAGGAATCCAACGCTAATTGAACGACCAATTATATGGAGCATCAGCATTTAAAAACATAATTTGGATAATAGCCAAGCACTACCGGAACAAGGCTCTAAGCCGACGGCCAAACGTATGCCGACGGCGACCGTCGGCCTCTTCCACACTATGCCGATAGATGGCCCCAGGCCGTAGGCGTACAAAGGCCGTCGGGCTATCCAGGTATAAGCCGACGGCCCCCGTCGGCAAACAAAGGCCGTCGGCATAGCCAGATCTACGCCTAAAGCAGCCGTCGGCATAGTTGTGGGCCCAGCGACCACGCCCGCGACGGGCGGCTAACGGCGTCGGATCTATGCCGACGGCCGGGACGGCCGGCTGTCGGCATAGATAAGGTTGCCAAGTCATCGATCCAGACCGCACCGACCAAGGCCTATGCCGACGGCTGCCGTCGACATAGATGACACGTCATCGATCCGCACCGCGCCGTCCATCCGCCTTGGTAAGTAGCTATGCGACGGCTTTGCCGTCGGCATAGATATTTTTTCATTTTTTTGCATAGCTATATTTTTATGTTTTTCGTATTATTATTTGACTAACTTACATGTAGCATTTGTTAATATATATAAGCATACATACATTTTTCGATTCTATCTGAGGGTGTGTGACCCCCTCCACGTCTGGCGCCGACACACGGAGAAACAGCCGCACCGGTCTATCTGGAGGGATGTTGCTCCCAACTGTTTCTATATATGGGATGACCTACCACAACCGTTGAAGAGGTGGCACACGTCTCCCGTGTGTGGCCCCACTCGAGGGGCGGCGCCACCGCCGTCACCGGAGGGAGAAGCAGACGTCAGTCTACATGGGCGGGATCTTGTTGTGGGTTTGGCCGGATGTTGCTCCAGTGTTCGTATGGGCTGACGTAACCCAACCGGGTGGAGAGGTCCACTGGTCAAAACCCGTCTGCGGAAAGTCAAAGGGATAGATCTCGTGGTCAACCGCTCAAGGGTTAGGCGGGATGGCGGCCCTGGGGGGGGGGTAGCATTGCCACCGGAGCGTCGCACCGAGCCCTCATACATGCCGGGTTGTGTGGTGGCATGTCTGAAGAGGCGGAACACGTCTCCCGGGTGTGGTCCCCCTCACCGTCGGCACAACCGCCAGCACATAGAGGGGGGAAAACGAACGCGTCGGGTCTGCACGGAGGTGATGTAGCGGTGGGTTTGGCCTGGATGTTGCTCCCAGGTGTCCCTCTGGGCTGACCTAACACAACCGGGTGGAGAGGGTACTTAGTCAAAACCCGTCCGTGAAAGTCAAAGGGCTAGATCTCGTGGTCAACCGCTCTAGGGGTTAGGCGGGACGGGGGCCCGGGGGGTAGCATTGCCACCGGAGCGTCGCACCGGTCCCTTATACATGTCGGGTGGTGTGGTGGCTTGTGCAAGAGGCGCACACTTCTCGGGTGTGGCCCTCCTCACCCTCTGGCGCATGGCCGGCACTTAGAGAAGCAGACGCGTCGGGTCTCTGAGGGCGAGATCTTGCTGTGGGTTTGGCCCGGATGTTGCTCCATGTGTTCGTATGGGCTGACATAACACAACCGGGTGGAGAGGTCCGCTGGTGAAATCCCGTCCGTGGGAAGTCAAAGGGCTAGATCTCGTGGTCAACCGCTCCAGGGTTAGGCGGGGCCAGGGCCCAGGGGTAGCAATGCCACCGGAGCGTCGTATCGGGCCCTCATACATGCGGGGTGGTGTTGTGGCATGTACGAAGAGGCGGCACGCATCTCCGGTGCGTGGCCCCCCTCATGGACGGCGCCGCCGCCGGCACCTGGAGGGGGGAAACGGACACGTCGGGTCTACACGGAGTGGATGTAGCTGTGGGTTTGGCCCGGATGTTGCTCCCGGGTGTCCCTATGGGCGGCCCGACACAACCGGGTGGAGAGATCCACCGGTCAAAGCCCGTCCGTGGGAAGTCAAGGGCTAGATCTCGTGGTTAACCGCTCGAGGTTAGGCGGGGCGGGGCCCTGGGGCTAGCAATGCCACCGGGCGTCGTCTCGGGCCCTCATACATGCGGTGTGGTGTTGTGGCATGTCCGAAGAGGCGCACGCGCGTCTCGGTCGTGGCCCCCCCCTCACGACGGCGCCGCCGCCGGCACTGGAGAAAGCAGACGCGTTGGGTCTACACGGAGTGGATGTAGCTGTGGGTTTGGCCCAGATGTTGCTCTCGAGTGTCCCTATGGGCCGAACTGACACAACCGGGTTCGGCCCCCTCACGGACGGCGCCGCCGCGGCCCGGAGGGGGAGAAGCAGACGCGTCGGGTCTACGGAGGGATCTTGGTGTGGGTCAGCCCGGATGTTGCTCCAAAGTGTTCCTATTGGCTGACCTAACATAACCGGGTGGAGAGGCCCACTGGTCAAATCCCGTCCGTGCAAAGTCAAAGGGCTAGATCCGGTGGTCAAACGCTAGGGTTAGGCGGGACGGGGGCCCTGGGGGGTAGCAATGCCACCAGAGTGTCGCACCGGGCCCTCATACATGCGGGGTGGTGTGGTGGCATGTCCGAAGAGGCGGCACGCACCTCCGGGGTGTGGCCCCCCTCAAGGACGGCAATGACACGGTAGTAGACGTTCTGCGGTAATGATGCGGCGTGAATATTATTAAATACTTGGAGCGCGATAAAATCATGAGTTTTTTACACAACGTGGGCACATGTGCTATAGGACTGATGGTAATTTTTCATAATTTTTCGTGATGGAGAAGTATCTGAACACTTCCCTCTCGCGGATTGCTCTTCGCGCGTCTCTGTTGTGGCGGCGGCCTCCGGGGGCTAGCATACCGTCAAATCTTGCGTAGGCGGCCTCTCACAAGTCTGGAAGTGTTGTGGCAGTTGCAAACGCCCAGCACGCGTCTCCGGGGTGTGCCCCCCCTCACGGACGGCACCGCCGCACCGGAGGGGAGAAGCAGACGCGTTGGGTCTACGGAGGGATCTTGCTGTGGGTCAGCCGGATGTTGCTCCAAAGTGTTCCTATGGGCTGACCTAACACAACCGGGTGGAGAGGCCCATGGTCAAAGCCCGTCCGTGCAAAGTCAAAGGCTAGATCCCATGGTCAAACGCTACTGAGGTTAGGCGGGGCGGGGGCCCTTGGGGGGTAGCAATGCCACCGAGCATCACATCGGGCCCTCGTACATGCGGGGTGGTGTGGTGGCATGTCCGAAGAGGCGAGCGCGTCTCGTGTAGCCCCCCTCACGGACGGCGATGACACGGTAGTAGGCGTTCTGCGGAAGCGATGCGGCGTGAATATTATTAAATACTCGGGCGCGATAAAATCATGAGTTCTTTACATGACATGGGCACATGTGCTATAGGACCGATGGTTTACTACAACATAAACCCCATGACATACGAGGGAGTGTTCTTTCAAGAGGAACATGATGACGGGTCCAAACAAGGAGGATGATGACTTGGGTTATGTTGACCGACCCAAACGACGACGGCGCATTTGATTGATGGTGGTGAGGCAGTAGAATCAAAGAGACATAAGCTTGAAAAATGAAGATTGACGCCGATGAGGAAGAGCCCACCTCCGCCGACAACGAAGAAGATATGCGGATAGTGATGGTGAGACCGCCACAAATAGATTACAATAGTGATTATTCATATGGGTTCTAGAAAATGTAGGTTCTTTAATAATGTGCTCTTACGTTATTAATGTCTTTCCTGTATGCTTGTTTTTTTATATCCTTACTAATTGTTTATTCTCTTCTCAATGCAGGTTTGCTAATCATGGGCAAGTCCAAAAGCGCTTCTCAAGAACTCAAATGAGGACTTACTGAGTGGACGAGCCCACAAGGTTCTCCCGACAGGATGGCACCTCACAGGAGGTGGAGGGGTCGGGGAGGAGACCCAGAGGAGGAGGGGTGGGGAGAGCCCCTAGAGGACGCAGGAGGTGGGGGAGGCAACGGGCCAAAAACTCGGTCAGAAGTCCGGGGCCAGAGGGTCTCTTCGATGCCCTCCCTATGCTGATGCAGCTTCGAGTCGAGGAGGAGGAGATGTTCTGAGCATGTCGAGGAGGAGGAGGTGAGGAGGAGGAGGGTGAGGAGGAGGCCGAGGAGGAGGAGGCCGAGGAGGAGGAGGCCGAGGAGGAGGGGTGAGGAGGAGGGCAGGAGGGTGGAGGGAGGCTGACCCTAGTTGTGGGGGTGACTTGCCACCGGTGGCTCAGTGGCTGTGCTGTAATGCCGAGTACCTACACCACCTTCTATCGAGGCGCACAAGTGGCTCATTGAACTCATGGGACAGAGTAAGTGCCTCTCAATCATATTTTCAACACATGACATTTTTTTATTGTACACATGGCAACCCTTGATTCTTTTGCAAGAATCGGATCCTTCATGAAAGGGCCATAAACCGAACGGCCTTCTCATTGTCCTGTTGAAGCAGTTTTGGCTGGCCTATTCTCGGCTTGCTGCACAGACAGACCTAAGTTTGGCCACAAGCTGGGCCCACTACGAGGCTTGCAGCAATGCAGAGTACGGACGGCCGCTAAGGCCGTGGATCACCAATTTTGGGTAAGTTCCTTTGAATCACTTGTCTTTAGTTTCGTTCATAGTTTATCATTGAATCACCAACTCATGCCTTGTTTGCTTCTGGTTTATGCATGATTGCAGCAACTCTATAGAGTTCTTGACGAGCACAAGGCCAGAGCCGACGTGGGTCTTACTTGCCTCAAGAAAGAAGAAAGCCTGCTGCAGACGAGGTGCGCGGTTGTTTCTCACAAGATTACCACATCTACCGCAACAAAAGATGACCAAAACTCAAGCATAGAGGCAAAAATTACCATGAGCAGGGAGCAGTTCATGATGGTAACTATTACTGACTTTTCATTGTTTCAAGGAGCCAACTATATGTTTCATGCTCATGTCATGCTTCCAAAATTTGCATAGGTTGTTCCTCGTTGGTGCTATGGAAGGCATGACGGATGGGCATGTTTGGTGGATAGGTGGGTCGGTGACGATCCGAGTTTGTTGCCAAGAGCATCAAGGCCCGGCTAACCGTGGAAAAGACGGACACACGGCCAAGGAAACAGGAACGACCGGGCTTCAAGGCCATGAAGGTATATCTATATGAAAGATGCATTTTGGTTCTTTCATGTTCTTATGTATGGCTAACTTCGCTTGACGCCAGAGGATTAAGCGCAGGCCGCCTCGCATACATGGAGTCGGAAGCTGGCTCATGAGCGGAGTGATCGCAAGGAGGGCGAGAGCCAGTACTACGGCAACACCGAGAAACACCGAGTCTTACACTTAACTATCGAAGTTGCATCCGGATGTTCCTGCCCCGAGGTCAGCCTCACGATCGACGACACGGCGGTGGTGGCCATCCGTAAGTCCCATGGCGGTATCCGTGTTCGATGGCTTGATCACCTGGCGATCTCGTGACACACGGCTTCGAGCTACCAACCCGAGCCCGTTAGAGAGTACGGGCGCTCGCAGCTCCCCTTAGTCCGCCAACGTACGTAAGTACTTCCCTTATCTTCTTTGTCTCTATCTTTCTTAGTTTATTTTCATCATCGCCACTTAGAAACAACCTCAATTTTGTAGGCATATCAGGACTTTCTATATATTGAGGTGAGGGAGTACTTGCAACGAGTGAAGGCAAACGATGATTACAGCCGCCAAGTGATGGCGTTAGTTTTGCCCTCTTAAACCAAGCTCAAATTTGCACTTTCATTCCTTCCGACTTTGTTGATCACGGCTTGTTTCTAAGTGGACTTGTTTAACTAACATCCGTGCTATGTTGGCGCTTGGACTAACCGCACGGAGCCACACAAGTTGGACCCCACCACCACCTGGAGACGCCCACACATTCCCACGCTCGAGGAATGGCTGGCACTAGCGGTGATACTCCGTTAGTAAATTTGCCTAACTAATGACAAACTAGTTCTCGCTCATTCAACACTATCATGTCATATTTACCGTTAGAATCTTCTTTCAAACATGGGGACCGGTGGCTCCACTGTTCGTTTAATTCCCAATACCCGATCCGGCAGAGTGATGGTGGTCGTGGCGGTTTTGGCGGAGGTGGACTTGGCGGTGGCGGTTTTATGAGGTGGACATGGTGGTGGTGGTGGTTTTAGGAGGTGGACTTGGCGAGGTGGTGGTTTTGGCGAGGTGGACTCGGTGGTGGTGGTGGTTTTGGCGGAGGTGGACCTGATGGTGCTTGATGTCGATGATGATTCCGCGTATGCGTCATGTGCCATGTTTCAACTTTTATGATGTTTCATGTCTTGCACTACTCTTATGTTCGTGGACTTTCGGTGATGATCTTTAGATGATGAACTTGACTATGTTTAAATTATGTTGATAAACCGTCATATTTCATATTATTCTCGCTTTTGAAATGTTGTCAAATGAATTGGAAAAGAGAAAACAGGGAAAATAAAAAAAAAAAACTATGCTCACGGCAAAGCCGCCGACATAGATACGCCAGAGCCACCAGAGGCGACATCGAGCAGGTTATGTTCACGGCAAAGCCGTCGGCATAGATTTACATCTATGCCGCTTTTGCCGCAGGCATAGCCCTGCCGCCAGTCAAACCAGGGGCTTACGGTAAAGATATGCTCACGGCAAAGCCGCCGCATTGATTTAACCTATGCCGACGGCTTTGCAGTAGGCATATCGCTGCCACGCGTCCCTCCCCGAGCCGAAAGCAGTTTTGACGGCGCCGTCAAGGCTGCCGACAGAAAACTACGCCGACGCTAAACTATGCCGACGGCTGTTTCTGTATTGCCGCCATACCCTATGCCGACGACATTATTATACCGACGGTCCGACAGAGTACGCGACGTGATCTAGATCGACGGGTTATACGCGCTGCCGCTAAGATAGATCTATGCCGATTAGGGGTTTATGCCGACGTTCGTGGTCAGAGGCATAGGTCACAGTCCGTATTGAAGTCATCCAATGGATTAGAAGCATTATTAACATTTTAATCCCCAAATGAACCTTCTAAAACTGCATGAGAATATCTCGTGGTACATTGAATTGACAATTAATCGACAATATCTGCAAGGACATTTAGTGTTTAGACAAGTTTTATCAATTTCCTTGGGAGATGGCTAAAATAACTCTTGCTCTATAAGAAATTAATGGCAAATCTATCAGAACACAAACTGATTAGCTTAATGTATAACCTTAGAACCCAACCGAAACATGAAGAAACTTATAATTAGGAAAGTCTGTATTTTATACGCATTAATCTCAAATAATAACCAATTTGCAAAGTGGAATTTTTTTTAGTTAACATACAACATGTATTAATAATATAACCTGCTATGCCTTAAATTATTCTCATGTCAAGGGACTAAAGATCACCTACCCACACATGTAAATGATTGAATCTACAACTGAATAAAATCTATGAAGATAATTAACTTCTAAGGCATTGTTTTGTGATGCAAACCATTTGTGCTCGAGTTATGATGAGTTTATTTGCATCACAAACGTATGAGGTCTTGTTCGTAACCAATGACCGGTCTTGTTCATCGCTCAAATGCAGAATCTACGCATACAGTGTCTGCTTTCATCGGATAATCAAGATAACCTTCCACATGAACAACTTCAAACACCTATTATGAAACCGATCCCTTGATACAAGTATGCAACTCAATATCGAACATGATGCAAATAACTGAGGCTGGATACACACAAAATGCCTTCGTTAACACAACCACAATTTGGTACTCCTATTAAGAATACACATGTACGCTTAATGTAGAAAACATGCATGGAAAGTGACAACGAACAATGAGTGGAGTAGGGAGGAATGAATGGACAATGGACTCACCATCACGGCGTAGTTGTAGAGGCTACACTGAGAGCGCGCCATGGTCGCGAATGGGCACCCTTCGCCGATCGCTCACAAGATCTGCCATGGGCGGATCGATCTGATGAGCCGAGGACAAAAAGACTGCCGCCGCGACTGACCGCCATACCACGCTGACCGACCGACCGCAGCGCCTCCTGCCTCCTCACGACCTGCATCTCCACCCCACCGCCCCTGCCTCCGAGCTTCCAGATCGATGTAGACGACGCCAAGGGCGGAGGCAGCGCAACCATGAACTGCCGGGCGCGAGGCGGCGAGCTGGTGGAGCTGGGGAGGACGGTGATGGCGGATGGAGAGTCGAAGCTGCGAGAGGAGACGGAGGGACGAGGAGGGACGGAGGAGGTTGCGTGGAAAGAGAGAAGTTCGAGGGGGCATATCTCGTGAACCAACTGCTGCTCTCATTGGGCAACAAACAGAGCAGCTCGCCGACGTGACAACATGAGGAGGCGCCTATCCGCGATGCTAATGGGTTGTATAGTCGACAACCCTAGTCCAATCCCTAAACCTAGGCCTCCGTCCCATCCCCATCCTCCCGCAGCCACTCCTCCCTGGATCCAAGCCCGCACTGATCCAAACCCTCCCTCCACTCACAGCCTCGCCACCAGTCCACCGATCCATCCTACCACCTCCTCCCTGCCCCTCGATTCTCGTCTCACAGAGCCTTCATCCGCGCCTGGCCGGCAAGACCACGGCCAGGCTGTGGCTCGCCTCTTTGTTCCGCCCAGCTTGTCTCCTTCTTCTTCCTTTCTCTCTCAGTCTCTACTCTCTCAGACAGATGAACAGGAGCTCCTGTCAGCTGCCATGTTGGCGTTTTGCTTGCCGCCGCCAGACCTCATGCTCGACTGCCCTCCTCGCCCCTCAAGGCTGCTTGCTGTGAGATCGGCTCGTCACGCCTAAGTCCACTGGGCTTGCATGCCCTCTTCCACGCTGGGCTGCCCCGCCGGACTCTCTTCAGCCGAGCCTCTCCTCGCGCCTGCCTCCTCTGCTTATCTGCGCTGCCCGAGCCAGCTGCCGGGCGCTCGCATCTCTCGCCAATGGCTGCCGGCCACCCAAGCAGCAGCAGAAGTCCTGAGCCCCGCTGCATCCTCGACCAAAACACGCCTGGCGACCAGGTGACCAGCGCCACCTCATCTCCTCCCGCATGCCCGCAGTCTCTCTACTTCCTCCCTGTTTCCTCTCAACTTTTCTTTTCACCAGCACGTGCTGCCTCCATGGAGCCCAAATCGCGCCTGAGCTCCATACCCGCTTATAATCGCGCTCGATCCCACCGCCGCGCCCAAGTCCCCGCCGCCTCTGCTTCTTTGCATCGAGCATGGCTCGATCCGTCAAAGGCGGACCGCGCCTCACCGCTTCCCTTCGGCTCTGCGAGCCTGCCGCCTCAAGCCAGATCCGCCTACCCTGCCTCCTCCAATCAACCGCCGGCATGGGTGAGCTGCCCTCGCCGCCTTCCTGCTCGCCTCGTCAAGTTTACCGATTCGTTTTTTTTCGCGATTTTAGCAATTATTGGTGATTTTTCTTAAAACCCCTTAATGTTCATGCATCAATAATTCACAAACCATGCATCAGAATTAAATAAACTATACACTATCGAAACTGGAATTTATCACCAGTTTCTGCCATCTCGCCACCGATGGCAAAGAATGTCTTTGCCATTCGCTAAAAAACAGATGGCAAAGAACCGACAGATGGCAAAGAACATGGTTACCATCAGCCAATTTTTGCCATCTCGCTAGTGGATGGATTCCATCCGCCACAGATGGCAAAGAGGTGGGTAGGGTCCAGTTGCAACGGTCACAATCCTTATTCTTGCCATCCGCCAACAGATGGCAAAGAATCTTTTCCATCTGTTGGCGGGCAAAGAAGGGTGGAGCCCAATGGATAACGGCTATAACGGCCAAGAGTTCCCACCTCTTGCCATCTCGCTGGATGGCAAAGGTCATATTTGCCATCAGCCATGGTCGGAGATGGCAAAGAGGTCGAACTATCTCCGCCTCTTTTATAAAAAATTCTCCCTCTCCCAACTCCCTCTCTCTCTCTCTCTTCCAGCCCGCCCCACCTCTCTCTCTCTCCCCACCTCACTCCCACCGCACCCACGCTGCTGCCCAGCCGACGACCACAAGACCGCCGCCGCCCGCCTCGGCCACCACGCCCTCGGCTCCTGCCCTCCCCGCCTCCCCGCCCCGCCACCGCAAGGCTCTGCCCCGCCCTCCCGCCTCCCGGCCGAATAACTGGTGGTGTGGGCAGGTGGGACGGCAGCACCCCATTCATGCCACCCCACGGAAGTGTATATGAAGCCAACTGCTTTTGCACCTCTCGCCACACCGGGCCACCGATCAGATCCCAGGCCACAGAGTCTCTCACAGCTGGCATGCCATGGCCCTCCGAAGAGCTGCCGAGGCCGGGCGCCATCCAAGGTCCTCGTCATAGGTGCGCCTCAAGAAGATTCCTCCCCGCCTCCTCGTGACTGTGGCTATGCTTGCTTGCTCACCGCTGGGGTCTGTTGGTTGCAGCTGGTGACGGAGGCGCCCCGCCACACCGTTCCACTGTCGAGGCGGCCACGATTAATCCATGTCGTGCCCTCCCCTTTTTGGTTCAGAATTTAACTTCAAACGGATGAGCAGCTACTTTCATCGTCGATATGGCATGCTAGATTGTTTTTACTTGGCATGTTGTTCTCATGGTGATACTCCTAGCCCACTAGCTCAAAAGCAGCTCCTAAAATAAAGGGGGATTGATGCAAGTGTATGTCTAGATAGATTTCGTTGTTGTTAAGGTAGGATTATGCTCATGGAGGTGCGTGTATAGATTTGTTGTTGGAATGGATGGATAGCCGGAAAATTTAGCAGCCGGTTTTAGTTGGACAGATTTGTTGATGGCTCATATACAGATAACTGAACCCAAGATGCTCTATACATGAATTACGCTGAACCAGTTGGTCCTCGATTTCTTCGGATGCTCTCAAGCTAACACCTTTCTTTGTCAAGCACACCTCAGCAGATTTCCTAAAGGCGCTTTCTGACTCGTACCATGGCAGCTTGTTCTCGCCACTGTACCCTGTGGAAGAACACAGACGCTTTCCTGTGCTCGTATGCGACGCCGGAAGCAGCAGCCGAGCGCTACCGGTTCGCCTCCGCTGCAAGGCAACACCGCTGTTGGTTTATTCCTCGTGGTCTTCGCCATAATGCTCCCTCCGCCGTCCACGCCCATCGTTGCTGCTCATCATCCTGGCATGACAGGTGATCTCGTAACGCCGATCAGTAACCGTGGTCTGCCTAGCGTTTACCGTACCACTAGCATGTATGGTGCTCGAGCATGACAAAGAATGGGGGTTATCTATACTTTTTTCACAATAATTCATCTTTCAGATTAATTTCCTATCAGATAGTTTATTGAAGCGAAGTTTCTGTTTCGTCAGTTTAGTTGATCCGAGTATATCCCCTTGACCCAAACGCAGCTGATTAGCAACGCCTAAAGCCTCTTTTTTATTCCTTGAATCAATAGGCCATTGACATGACACCTGAGAGCTCACGCTTCCTTCTTTATCCGTCGGATGGACTTGGAAAGCAGCGCAGTAAAGGCATTATTCCACTTGATTATCGCCACCTTTCCGTGTCATTTTCACCGTATTTCTTTCATGCTAGCTGATTCCAAATCACATGCTCCCAACCTATCAGCTTACTTTTGAGATTTTCCCTGTATGTATATTCCAATTCCACATGGAGTCTCGTGATCTCCAACACATGGCCCGCACCGATTAGGAGAAGCTCCTGTTGTATTCTATATTGGGAGACATGTGTCATGTAATTTGCTAGTACTTAGTTGCTACCTTGGCATCCTCTGAAAATAAATAGATGGTATAGATGACACTTATTTTACCTAGAAGCACTTTCAGATAGTATTTCGTAGAAAGAATTCAGGTTTGTTATACGGACTAAAGGTTTTCCTCCATTACACATTGTGTACGCCGATGATTACAATGCTAATGAGTGTAGGCTGCTATTGAGGCAGAGAGCAAGACCAGCTGCTTTTGAGGTGAGGGACCGGCAGTTGGCGAGAGGGACCAAGAAAGGCGGAGAATAGGAGAATGAGAGAGGACGGTTAGCTAAGAGGAGGAGAACTGAACGACTCGGCTAATCAAGCAAGTGTACGATTCTTTGTAAAGTTTTTCTTTATATTAGCGCAACTATGCACGCAATGTCTTTTCTATTAGTAACTAACGAAGGAGGATCATGTGATTTGCGCGCTAGAAGTGATGAATATATTTATCTATTGCGGATTTTTTCTACATATCTTCTTTCATTATTTTCAATATTTATGCATAAAAGAAAGTATTAAAAACCATTCTGATTTTGATTGTGTAAAATGTTGAACCCTTCTCTTATTGGCCCTTTTAGAGCATGTTACATTTGATGACGCCTCATTTCTGTGTTATTTATTTGAAACTATCCATTACATATGATTAAATAAATTACCCACTCATGCCTAATTGTGTGATAGTTTTATTGTGTTCATCAATATCCACCTTGTAGCGGAATATATTTTAGCCATGTTGTGCATTGATGGTTTCAGTTTATGGAAATATAACAGCAAAATGTACAATTGATCAATGATATAAATAAGACTTTGATTGAAACCTATGTTTAATTACATTATTGTTGGCAAACACATCCGTGATAATTTCATATTGTTCTTGTATTTTCTTTATTTATCACCATCAGTAATTATTTGCACTCTAAAAAATGATAAAAACTGATCAAGAGACGATGGACGATCTGATGATCAACCAATATAATGATGACCTGAGATAATAATTTGATATCCACTGAATTATCCAGGTTTGATTTCCAGTTTTCCATTATAGATTGAATTACGTAGGGTATATGTTTTCTGTCGTAAAGACCTGCCCACCTTTTTTAACGCAGGTAACCTGGTTTTGCACGGGCCACATATGGCCTGCCTTTTTACGTGTATATTTCTTTCCAAGAAGAGGTCTCCATTCCATGTAATGTGTCCAGTCCGAGAATTACTTAGGCATGTCTTCTTCTCAAGGACATGCCCATGTTTTTCTAACGGTATAGGTAATATGGTTTTCAGACGGCCCATATTTTATCGCTTGCTTCTTTTTCTGCATGTTTTGCCCGGAAAGAGTTGTACAGCCCATGTAACGTGTCCATTGGAATTTTTTTACCATAAGATTTGGTTATCTTTAATGCGTGCTAATATTGGCCTTTTCTTTTTTAGACCAACGTGTCAACAATAGACTTGTTTGTACATGGTTCATGTTGTAATGAACTTTTTCATCTTTTAATCTCAATCGTTATTACTTAGATCAATGGATCATATTTTTAAGCTTATGTGGATTAACGATGGCTTGTTTGTCTTCATTCATATAATAGAAGATAGATAGATAGATAGATATGACCGACTCACAAACCAAATGTGCAGTCCATGTGCGAGAAGAACGGCTGCACCTCTCCGCCGATGCTGCCATTGTTCAAGGGCACGGTGAGTTTCATTTGAACGGTCATTAGTTACTAGTTCACATTTGAGTTGCATCATGCTAACGATACATTGAAATAATCTTTGTGCAGCAGAATTCTGACAAGCATCGATGATCCTTCTCCGTCACATCGGGCGCGACCGTCCTACACTACACCTACACCTACACCTCCGTGATGACTGTAAGTGTCCCAAGTGTTTTGCTTAATAGAGTTTTGTTGTGATGCCATGTTGTATATATCTAGACATATCGCATAATGTGTATGTTTGAAATGCATTGTATGTGTGGGATTCACCTAGTCGGTGCCTTTGTAGCCTTCCATGTGGAAATGCCTCCTAGTGCTTCCATCGAGCCATGGTAGTTCTCACCCGAACAAATGGATTGACCGCATGTCCTTCTTGCTCCTGTGTCCGTCTCCACGGAAATGTCACGCGTGTATCACCAAGTCCTTGTAGCTTGTTAATACTCGCTGCACTGGCCGATGACCGACACGCGCATTGTCGGGTCATGTATGCCCGTCTTCGCTTGTGCCACCTTTGTTCTATGACTAGTCATGTCGGCCCGGTTCTGCCATATGGATACTAGCTTACATAATCATATACTTAGCATTTTTCCTCCAAATGACTCAATATGCTTAACTAGCTCAAAATGACTTAATATGCTTAGCTAGCATAAAATGACCTATACTTAGCATTTTTCCTCCAAATGACTTAATATGCTTAGCTAGCATAAAATGACCTATTTAACCTAGGATAGCTCTAAATGACCTATACTTAGCATCTTTTCCTCAAAAAACTTAATATGCTTAGCTAGCTCTAAAATGATATAGTATGCTTAAGAAATGACATATTTTAGGTCCTAAATGACTTCATATGCTTAGGTAGCTCCAAAATGACATAATAACCTTACTTAGCTTCAAAATGACCTATTCAACCTAGGTTAGCTCTAAATGACCTATACTTAGCATTATTTCCTCCAAAATGACTTAATATGCTTAGCTAGTTCAAACATTACATAATAAGCTTAATTACCTCCAAAATGACCTATTTAACCTAGGATAGCTCTAAATGACCTATACTTAGCATTGTTTCCTTCAAATGACTTAATATGCTTAGCTAGCATAAAATGACCTATTTAACCTAGGATAGCTCTAAATGACCTATACTTAGCATCTTTTCCTCAAAAAGACTTAATATGCTTAGCTAGCTCTAAAATGATATAGTATGCTTAAGAAATGACATATTTTAGGTCCTAAATGACTTCATATGTAGGTAGCTCCAAAATGACATAATAACCTTACTTAGCTTCAAAATGACCTATTCAACCTAGGCTAGCTCTAAATGAACTATACTTAGCATTTTTCCTCCAAAATGACTTAATATGCTTAGCTAGTTCAAAATTACATAATAAGCTTAATTAGCTCCAAAATGACCTATTTAACCTAGGATAGCTCTAAATGACCTATACTTAGCATTGTTTCCTTCAAAATAACTTAATATGCTTAGCTAGCTTCAAATGATCTATTTAACCTAGGATAGCTCTAAATGACCTATACTTAGCATCTTTTCCTCAAAAAGACTTAATATGCTTAGCTAGCTCTAAAATGATAGTATGCTTGAAATGACATATTTTAGGTCCTAAATGACTTCATATGCGAGGTAGCTCCAAAATGACATAATAACCTTACTTAGCTTCAAATGACCTATTCAACCTAGGCTAGCTCTAAATGACCTATACTTAGCATTTTTTCCTCCAAATGACTTAATATGCTTTGCTAGTTCAAGAAATATAATAAGCTTAATTAGCTCCAAATGACCTATTTAACCTAGGATAGCTCTAAAATGACCTATACTTAGCATTGTTTTCAAAATGACTAAATATGCTTAGCTAGCATAAAATGACCTATTTAACCTAGGATAGCTCTAAATGACCTATACTTAGCATCTTTTCCTCAAAAAGACTTAATATGTAGCTAGCTCTAAAATGATATAGTATGCTTAAGAAATGACATATTTTAGGTCCTAAATGACTTCATATGTAGGTAGCTCCAAAATGACATAATAACCTTACTTAGCTTCAAAATGACCTATTCAATCTAGGCTAGCTCTAAAATGACCTATACTTAGCATTTTTTCCTCCAAAATGACTTAATATGCTTAGCTAGTTCAAAATTACATAATAAGCTTAATTAGCTCCAAATGACCTATTTAACCTAGGATAGCTCTAAAATGACCTATACTTAGCATTGTTTTCCAAAATAACTTAATATGCTTAGCTAGCTTCAAAATGATCTATTTAACCTAGGATAGCTCTAAATGACCTATACTTAGCATCTTTTTCTCAAAAAGACTTAATATGCTTAGCTAGCTCTAAAATGATATAGTATGCTTAAGAAATGACATATTTTAGGTCCTAAATGACTTCATATGTAGGTAGCTCCAAAATGACATAATAACCTTTTAGCTTAAAAATGACCTATTCAACCTAGGCTAGCATCTACACATTCTCGGTGGGATTAGGACCCATCTTTACCTATTAGAGATGTAAGTGGATTAAATGTCGATTCTCGTCAACCTTGTAAAAATAAAATATTGATGTGGGTAATTTAAATGAATCCTTAATTTTGTTGTGTGGCTTCCAATAAAGTAGAGATGGCAGATAATCAGTGGACGTATAGTGGGTTTATCCGTCGGAATCAAGTAACAACAGAGTGGGTCGAGAAAACTGATGTGTTTTTGAAAAAGATATTCCATAGTCCAATGAGGATGGTGCCAGAATGCCCGTGTGCCAAATGTGAGAGACGTATCCACAGAGATAAGAGTGAGATGACTAAGCACCTTCGCATGAGTGGATTTATGCCCAACTTTAATATGCCGATAAACTTTGCCCAGCGGGACCGTGGTAGAGAGGATGTGATACGACAACGCGTCGCTGGTTATGAGGACGATGGGGTTAGAGACATGCTAGATGATGTCTTTGCTGCACAGCCAACACCTCCTTCACATTCAGCGAATGAACCGGAGGAGCCGGAGGAAACCGCAAAGGCCTTCCTGGAAATCTTGGCCTCGTCAAAGAAACCTCTCTATGAGGGTGCCAAGCTGTTCAGGCTGGATGCCATCTATGGCTGATGGCAATCAAGGCTGAGTATGGCTGTAGCCGAGGTTGCTTCGAAGCATTTCTGGGAGTATGGGCTAACAGCCTGCCTGAGAGCCATGAACTGCAGAAAACCATGTACGGTACAAATAAAATCATGAAGGCGCTCTCCATGGACTATGATAAAATACATGTTTGTCCAAAGAATTGCCTTTTGTTTAGGCATGAGTATGCGGATGACAACTATTGTAGGAAGTGCGGTTCCTCTCGGTATATTGAGGTGGTCGATAAGCATGGTCAGAAACAGCAGCTAAAAATCCCTGTGAAGGTTCTTCGGTATCTTGATTTTATAAAAAGACTGCAGCGCCTTTTCATCACCGAGGAATCTGCCATAATGATGAAGTGGCACAAGGAAGGGAAAAGGTACAATCCAAAAAAAATTGTACATACATCAGAAGGTGAAGGATGGAAGTCATTTGATATAAAGTACCTAGAGGAAGCAGCCGAGGCTGGGAATGTCAGAATTGCTATAACAGGTGATGGGTTCAATCCATATGGTATGTCGTCTAATCCATACAGCTGCTGGCCCGTATTTGTTATTCCGCTCAATCTCCCTCCCGGCGCCATAATGCAGCGCAAGACCATGTTCCTGTCGCTTATAATTCCGGGGCCTGAATATCCAGGGAAGAATTTGAGTGTGTTTATGCAGCCGTTGGTGGATGATTTGCGCCATTCTTGGTACTTCCCGAGGTTGACATACGACCGGCATCTGCAGAAAAATTTCTTGATGAAAGTTTGGCTCTGATGTTGCATGCATGACTTTCCGGCTATGCCCTGTTCTGCGGATGGTGTACAAGTGGAAAGATGCCTTGCCCAAGTGCATGCAGGCCTTGATTTTCATTTGGCTGAAGAAGGGTGGCAAGTATGTTTCCTTTGACCAGCATCGACAGTTCCTCCTCCGCACCATCCCGATAGGGCAGACAAGAAGAACTTCACAAAAGGCAAAGTTGTCCATGAAGTAAACAAGATTCCAACGTTTTACAGTGCGGATGTGCTTGCTCAGCTCAAAGCTCTTAAGCCTGCGGTGAAGGGAAAGGCAAAGGCAAAGGCAAAGGCAAAGGCAAAGGTAAAGGGAAAAAATGTTTTGAAGGATATGGTGAGGCGCTTTACTGGACTCACATTACCCCTTCACGCAGCTTCCCTATTTTAAGGACCTCAAACTTCCATACAACATCGACGTGATGCACACGAAAAGAATGTCGCGAGTCCCTTTAACACGATCCTCAACATTCTGATAAGACAAAGGATAATGTTAATGCTAGAGTCGATCAACATAATATTTGTGATAGACCACGTCTTCACATGCAACCTCCCACAGGCAGTCAAAAATCTTGGTTCAAGCCAGATGCTGACTTTGTACTTAAAAAGGATCATAAGATGGAGGCATTCAAGTGGCTGAAACACGTCGTGAAGTTCACTGATAGTTATGTGTCGAATATAAGTAAGGGGTCAATCTTTCAGCAGGCAGAGTGACCGGGCTCAAGAGTCATGGCTATCATGTATGGATTGAGCGGATTATGCGGTGATGGTTGGGGCTATGTTCGGCGTGTCTCAGCGTGTGCTTGCGGAGTTAAGCCATTTCTTCCTAACGCTTTGTGCTAAAGAAGTATGTCCCGAGAAGATAAAAGAAATGCATAAGAAGGCGCCGGAGTTGATATGCAAGCTAGAGAAGAGCTTCCCGACAGGCTTCTTTACTCCGATGACACATCTCATTTTGCACCTTGCGAACGAGGTATTGTTGGGGGGCCCTGTGCAGTATCGTTGGCAGTACGGCCCTGAGAGACAGAAATGTGGAAACAAAGCTAAGATTGAAGCTTCCATAGCTGAGGCAGTTATCCTAGAGGAGGTGGCAGACCTCAGGACAGCCTACTATCTGGACCATGTTCCCACGTTGCACAATAAGGTGTCTCGATACAATACAGAAGAACCCAAGTATAAACCCAAGTTGCCTTTATTCATCGGGTAAGGTGGCAGGGCTGGATGCTCGACATCTTATGTCATGCCATGAGATGAGTGGGAGGATTTCATGTTCTATATCTTGCACAACATCAAGTAAGTTGAGGATGAGTGGATGAGGTAATACCTTTGCACCATTCTTTTAGTCAATTCATTATGTTCACTTTGCCTAGTTCTTATACCGCTTTTCTTATTGTAGTCGATTCGTTGAGGAAGAGTGGACGGGAATGCTGCCTCCTACTGAAGCGGAGGCACTTGCTCTTCTCCGAAAGGGTGCTGATGGAAGGAAATTTTTTGTTGCGTGGTTCATGGAGAAAGTAATATTTCACACTTCCCTATTACCCATTTCATACTTCCAATTAAACTCATGCACCCTATAATTTCAATTAAACTTGTAGGGAAATGATCCGAACGAATCAATGGATGAAGAATTGAGATGGGTTTCCATGGGTTTTGACCCTACCGTCATGACATGCCAAAAGTATGATGTGAATGGGTATCGCTTCCATACAGAGGAGCACCAGAACAGTCGGCCTGATCCCAAAACCATAAATACGGAGTCTTCACGAAGGAGATAATGAAGTAGATTACTACGGAAGGGTAGGAAAAATATCTGAGCTTACATTCAAATGTGGCCGTAAACACCTAAGTCTCACTGTGTTCAAATGTCGATGGTTCGACCCCAAAAGGGTCGAGACATACGCCTTCATTGGTTTAGTTGAAGTTAAACCATCAACCGTCTATCCGGAGCTGATCTCTTTATCGCCGCTACCCAGGCCACACAAGTATATTATCTGCCTTACCCATGCGGAAAAGAGTACCTAAAGGGTTGGGAAGTTGTGTTCAAGGTGTCGCCACATGGTAAGCTACCGGACCTGAACGATGATGATTACTACAACATAAACCCCATGACATACGAGGGAGTGTTCTTTCAAGAGGAACATGATGACGTGGTCCGAAACAAGGAGGATGATGACTTGGGTTATGTTGACCTGGACCCAAACGACGACGGCGCACGGATTGATGGTGAGGCAGTTGTGAATCAAAGAGACATAATTAAGCTTGAAAAGTTAAATGAAGACGCTGACGCTGACGATGAGGAAGAGCCTCCACCTCCGTCAGACAACGAAGAAGATATGCGGGATAGTGATGGTGAGACCGCTCGACAAATAGATTACAATAGTGATTATTCATATGGGTTCTAGAAAATGTAGGTTCTTTTAATAATGTGCTCTTACGTTATTAATGTCTTTCCTGTATGCTTGTTTTTTTTATATCCTTACTAATTGTTTATTCTCTTCTCAATGCAGGTTTGCTAATCATGGGCAAGTCCAGCGGTGCCAGTTTCCTCAGTAAACTCAAATGAGGACTTACTCGGAGTGGACGAGCCCACAAGGTTCCCTCCCGACTATGCGAGGATGGCACCTCACAGGGAGGTGGAGGGTCGGGGAGGAGACCCTAGAGGAGGAGGGGTGGGGGAGAGCCCCTAGAGGGCGAGGAGGTGGGGGAGAGGCAACCGGGCCAAAAACTCCGGGCAGTGTCGAAATAGGAGGGTCTTCTTGATGCCCTCCTATGCTGATGCAGCTTCGAGTCGAGGAGGAGGAGTATGTTCCTGATGTCGAGGAGGAGGAGGGTGAGGAGGAGGAGGTGAGGAGGAGGAGGCCGAGGAGGAGGAGGCCGAGGAGGAGGAGGCCGAGGAGGAGGTGAGGAGGAGGCGAGGAGGGTGGAGGGAGGTTGACCCGAGTTGTGGGGTGACTTGCCACCGGTGCTCCGCAGGGTGGCTGCGTGGTAATGCCGGAGTACCTACACCACCTTCTATCGAGGCGCACAAGTGGCTCATTGAACCTGCGGGGACAGAGTAAGTGCCTCTCAATCATATTTTCAACACATGACAACATTTTTTTATTGTACACATGGCAACCCTTTGATTCTTTTGCAGTAACTGGATCCTTCGCGGAAAGGGCCATAAACCGAACGGCCTTCTCATTGTCCTGTTGAAGCAGTTTTGGCCTGGCCTATTCTGCCCGCGGCCAGACAGGGACCCGCAGCTGCGTGTTTTGGCCACAAGCTGGGCCCACTACGAGGCTTGCAGCAATGCAGAGTACGGGACGGCCGCTAAGGCCGTGATCACCAAATTTTGGGTAAGTTCCCTTTTGAATCACTTGTCTTTAGTTTCGTTCATAGTTTATCATTGAATCACTCAACTCATGCCTTGTTTGCTTCTGGTTTATGCATGATTGCAGCAACTCTATAGAGTTCTTGACGAGCACAAGGCCAGAGCCGACGTGGTCTTACTTGCGTCTGCAAGAAGAAAGCTCGTCGATTCTTGATCGAGTGCGTTGGGTTGCCTTCTCACAGTACTACCACATCTACCTGCAACAAAAGATGACCAAAACTCAAGCATAGAGGCAAAAAATTACCATGAGCAGGGAGCAGTTCATGATGGTAACTATTACTGACTTTTCATTGTTTCAAGGAGCCAACTATATGTTTCATGCTCACATGTCATGCTTCCAAAATTTGCATAGGTTGTTCCTCGTTGGTGCTATGGAAGGCATGACGGATGGGCATGTTTGGTGGATAGGTGGGTCGGTGACGATCCAGAGTTTGTTGCCAAGAGCATCAAGGCCCGGGCTAACCGTGGAAAAGACGGGACACACGGCCAAGGAAACAGGAACGACCGGGGCTTCAAGGCCATGAAGGTATATCTATATGAAAGATGCATTTTGGTTCTTCTTTACCGTCATGTTCTTATGTATGGCTAACTTCTGTTTGACGTTGCAGGAGGACAAGTTGCAGAGGCCGCTCTCAGACATGGAGTCGTGGAAGCTGGCCCGCGAGCGGAGTGATCGCAAGGAGGGCGAGAGCCAGTACTACGGCAACACCGAGAAACACCTGGAGTCTTACACTCAGAACTATCAGAAGTTGCATCCGGATGTTCCCGTTCCTGAGGTCGCCCAGTCTCAGATCGACGACACGGCGGTGGTGGCCATCCAGGGTAAGTCCCATGGCCGGTATCCGTGTTTCGATGGCTTGATCACTCCGTCGATCTCGTACACACGGCTTCGAGCTACCAACCCGAGCCCGTTAGAGAGTACGGGGCGTTCGCAGCCTCCCTTAGTCCGCCAACGTGCTGTAAGTACTTCCCCTTATCTTCTTTGTCTCTATCTTTCTTAGTTTATTTTCATCACTGCCCACTTAGAAACAACCTCAATTTTGTAGGCATATCAGGACTTTCTCGAGCATAGGCATATTGAGGTGAGGGAGTACTTGCAACGAGTGAAGGCAAACGATGATTACAGCCGTCAAGTGATGGCGGTTAGTTTTGCCCTCTTAAACCAAGCTCAAATTTGCACTTTCATTCCTTGACTTTGTTGATCACGGCTTGTTTCTAAGTGGACTTGTTTAACTAACATCCGTGCTATGTTGGCGTCTTGGACTAACATGCGGAGCCACCACAAGTTGGACCCCACCACCACTGCGGAGACGCCCCACACATTCCCACGTTAGAGGAATGGCTGGCACTAGGCGGTGATACTCCGTTAGTAAATTTGCCTAACTAATGACAAACTAGTTCTCGTTCATTCAACACTATCATGTCATATTTACCGTTAGAATCTTCTTTCAAACATGTAGGGACGGTGGCTCCACTCCTGCTCGTCGACCCACCCTCCGATCTGGCAGAGTGATGGTGGTCGCGTGGCGGTTTTGGCGGAGGTGGACTTGGCGGTGGCGGTTTTGGCGGAGGTGGACATGGTGGTGGTGGTGGTTTTGGCGGAGGTGGACTTGGCGGAGGTGGTGGTTTTGGCGGAGGTGGACTCGGTGGTGGTGGTGGTTTTGGCGGAGGTGGACTCGATGGTGCTTGATGTCGATGATGATTCCGTGTATGCGGCCGTTGTGCCATGTCTTTCATGTTTCAACTTTTATGATGTTTCATGTCTTGCACTACTCTTATGTTCGTGGACTTTCGCCGGTGATGATCTTTAGATGATGAACTTGACTATGTTTAAATTATGTTGATAAACTGTCATATTTCATATTATTCTGTTTTGAAATGTTGTCAAATGAATTGGAAAAGAGAAAACAGGGAAAATAAAAAAATAAAAAAAACTATGCCTACGGCAAAGCCGTCGACATAGATACGCTCAGGAGCCACCAGGAGGCGACACGTGGCAGGCTATGCCTACGGCAAAGCCGTCGGCATAGATTTACATCTATGCCGACGGCTTTGCCGTAGGCATAGCCCTGCCGCCAGGTCAAACCAGGGGGCGACATGTGGCAAAGATATGCCTACGGCAAAGCCGTCGGCATTGATTTAACCTATGCCGACGGCTTTGCCGTAGGCATATCGTTGCCACGTGTCCCCTCCTGAGCCGCGAGCAGTTTTGACGGCGCCGTCTGTTGCCGTCAGACAGAAAACTACGCCGACGGCTAAACTATGCCGACGGCTGCCCCAGGGCCGTCGCCATACCCCTATGCCGACGACATTATTATACCGACGGTCCGACAGAGTACGTTGGCGTGATCTGGATCGACGGGGCTATGCCTACGACTGCCGTCGGCATAGATCTATGCCGACGGCTTAGGGGCCTATGCCGACGGCCCGTGGCCGTAGGCATAGGCCGCGAGTCCGGTATTGAAGTCATCCGAATGGATTAGAAGCATTATTAACATTTTAATCCCCAAATGAACCTTCTAAAACTGCATGAGAATATCTCGTGGTACATTGAATTGACAATTAATCTGGACAATATCTGCAAGGACATTTAGTGTTTAGACAAGTTTTTTTATCAATTTCCTTGGGAGATGGCTAAAATAACTCTTGCTCTATAAGAAATTAATGGCAAATCTATCAGGAACACAAACTGATTAGCTTAATGTATAACCTTAGAACCCAACCGAAAACATGAAGAAACTTATAATTAGGAAAGTCTGTATTTTATACGCATTAATCTCTGAAATAATAACCAATTTGCAAAAGTGGAATTTTTCTTTAGTTAACATACAACATGTATTAATAATATAACCTGCTATGCCTTAAATTATTCTCATGTCAAGGGACGAAAGATCACCTACCCACACATGTAAATGATTGAATCTACAACTGAATAAAATCTATGAAGATAATTAACTTCTAAGGCATTGTTTCCTTTGTGATGCAAACCATTTGTGCTCGAGTTGGCGATGAGTTTATTTGCATCACAAACGTACATGAGGTCTTGTTCAGAACCAATGACCGGTCTTGTTCATCGGCTCAAATGCAGAATCTACGTACACAGTGCGCTTCTTCTTCGGATAATCAAGATAACCTTCCACATGAACAACTTCAGAAACACCTATTATGAAACTGATCCCTTGATACAAGTATGCAACTCAATATCAGGAACATGATGCAAATAATCTGAGGCTGGATACACACAAAAATGCCTTCTGTTAACACAACCACAATTTGGTACTCCTATTAAGAATACACATGTACGCTAATGTAGAAAACATGCATGGAAAGTGACAACGAATTCGAATGAGTGGAGTTAGGGAGGAATGAATGGACAATGGACTCACCATCACGGCGTAGTTGTAGAGGCTAAGCACCAGGAGCAGCGCCAGTGGTCGGCGAGAATGGGCACCCCTTCAGCGACTGCTCCGTCAGCACCCGGCGCGGGCGCAAGGCTGGATCTGATGAGCCGAGGACAACAGCACCGTCGCCGGCGCACTGAATCGGCCACAGCGCCCACGCGACCTGGACCGACTGCAGCGCCTCCCGTCTCCTCACGACCTGCATCTCCACCCCCACCTCGTCCCCGTCCTCCGCGAGCTTCAGATCGATGTAGACGACGTCAAAGGGCGGAGGCAGCGCAACCATGAACTCGTCGGCGCGGGAGGCGGCGGGGAGCTGGTGGAGCTGGGGGAGGACGGTGTGATGGCGGATGGAGAGTCGAAAGCTGCGAGAGGAGACGGAGGGGACGAGGAGGGACGGAGGAGGTTGCGTGGAAAGAGAGAAGTTCTGGAGGGGGGCATATCTGGTGAACCAACTGCTGCTCTCATTGGGCAACACAAACAGTAGCAGGCCTGCCGACGTGGACAACATGAGGAGGCGCCCATACCGCGACCGTTAATGGGTTGTATAGTCGACAACCCTAGTCCAATCCCTAAAACCTAGGCCGTCTGTCCCATCCCCATCCTCCCGCAGCCACTCCTCTCCCTCGGGATCCAAGCCCGCACCTGATCCAAACCCTCTCCCCCTCCACTCACAGCCTCCGCCTACCAGTCCACCGATCCATCCTACCACCTCCTCCCTGTCCCCTGGACTCGTCCGGCTGCCGCAGCTGCCTTCATCCGCGCCCGCTGCCGGCAAGACCACGGCCAGGCCGTGCCTCGTCTCTTTGTTCCGCTCCAGTTGTCTCCTTCTTCTTCCCTTTCTCTCTCTCAGTCCTCTACCTCTCTCTGTACAGGATGAACAGGAGCTCCCGTCGCCGCGCCATGTTGGCGTTCCTTTGCTTCGTCGCCGCCCAGGACCCTCATGCTCGAGACTGTCCTCCTCGTCCCCGCGCCTCTGCTTTGCCAGAGACTGGCCTCGTCGCCGCCCAAGTCCACCGGGGCTTCAGCCATGCCCGTGCCCTCCTCCACGCGCTGCCCCGCCGGACCTCTCCTTCAGCCGAGCTCCTCTCCCTCGTGCGCCCGTCTCCTCTTGCTTATCTGCGTCGTCCCGGAGCCAGCTCGTCGGCGTTCCTCGTCATCCTCGCGTCAATGGCCGTCGGCCACCCAAGCAGCAGCAGAAGTCTGGAGCCCCCGCTGCATCCCCCTCGACCAAAACACGCCGGCGACCCGCAGGTGACCAGCGCCACCTCATCTCCTCCCGCATGCCCGCAGTCTCTCTCTACTTCCTCCCCGTGTTTCCTCTCTGAATCCTCTTCTGCTTTTTCTTTCTTCAGTCAACAGCATCGGCCGCTGCCCTCCATGGAGCCCAAATCGTGCCGCTGGAGCTCCATACCCGCGCTTATAATCGCCTGGATCCCACCGCCGGCGCCCCCAAGTCCCTGTCGCCGCCCTCTGTTTCCCTTGCATCGAGCATGGCTCGATCCGGTCAGGCGCGTTGACCGCGCCCCGCCTGCTTCCCCTTCGGCCTCCAAGGCGAGCTCAAGCCGGCCCAAGCCAGATCCGGCCTACCCTGCCTCCTCCACCGAACCGGGCCGAAGCCCATGGGTGAGCTGCCCCCCAGCGCCTGCTCCTGTTCGGCCCTGTTCAAGTTTCGGCCCGATTCGTCTTTTTTTCCTTCGCGATTTTAGCAATTATTCCAGGATTTACAGTTTTTCAGAAAACCCCTTAATGTTCATGCATCAATAATTCACAAACCATGCATCAGAATTAAATAAACTATACACTACTGGAAACTGGGAATTTGCCATCAGCCAGCTCTTTGCCATCTGCCAGCTGATGGCAAAGAATGTCTTTGCCATCTGCTTATAAAAAACAGATGGCAAAGAACTGACAGATGGCAAAGAACATGGTTACCATCAGCCAATTCTTTGCCATCTGCTAGTGGATGGAAAATAATCTTTGCCATCTGCCACAGATGGCAAAGAGGTGGTAGGGTCGATCTTTGCAACGGCTCGTCAACCCACCTCTTTGCCATCTGCCAACAGATGGCAAAGAATCTTCCATCTGTTGGCGAGATGGCAAAGAAGTGGTGGAGCCCAATGGATAACGGCGTTATAACGGCCAAGAGCCCCACCTCTTTGCCATCTCGCCAATGGATGGCAAAGGCCCATATCTTGCCATCAGCCAGTGGTCGGCAGATGGCAAAGAGGTCGAACTATCTCCGCCTCTTTTATAAAAAAATTCCCTCCCTCTCTCCCAGCCCGCACCTCCCTCTCTCTCTCTCTTCCAGCCCGCCCCACCCTCTCTCTCTCTCCCCACCTCACCTCCCACACCACCCACGCGCCCAGCCGGGACGACCACAGCACCGCCGCCCGGCCCGCCCCCCCGCCACCGGCGCTCCCGGCCCCTCCCGGCCCCTCCCGCCCCTCCCGCCCCTCCCGCCACCATGGCGTGCCCATGCCCCCGCCCCTCCCGCCCCTCCCGGCCGAATAATTGGGTGGCGGTGGGGCAGGTGGGACGGCAGCAGCGACCATTCATGCCACCCCACGGAAGTGTATAAGGAAGCCAACCGCGGCTTTGGCACCTCCTCGCCCCCGCCGCCGCCCATTGCCTCCGACCAGATCCTGCGCACAGCCGCGCAAGGCCGCCATGGCGCCGCCGTCCTCCGAAGAGCCGGCCGCCGCCGCCGAGGCCGGGCGCCATCTCAAGGTCCTCGTCGTCATAGGTGCGTCGCTTCCCCCACAAGATTCCCTCCCGCCGCCCTCGTGACTCGTGCTATGCTTGCTTGCTCACCGCTTGGGGTCTGGTTGGTTGCAGCGATGCAGACGGGGCGCTCCCGCTCGTCACCGGTTCCAGCTCGTCGAGGCGGCCGCCGATTTAATCCATGTCGATGCCCCCCCCCCTTTTGGTTCAGAATTCAGAACTTGAAACGGATGAGCAGCTACTTACTGGTCGATATGGCATGCTAGATTGTTTTTTACTTGGCATGTTGTTCTGCGGTGATACTCCTAGCCCACTAGCTCGGTGCGCAGCTCCTAAAATACAGTGGGGATTGGATGCAAGTGTATGTCTAGATAGATTTCCTGTGTTGTTGCTGCAAGGATTGCGTCTGCGCGGAGGTGCGGCATAGATTTGTTGCTGGAATGGATGGCGAGCTGGGAAAATTTAGCAGCAGCCGGTTTTAGTTGGACAGATTTGTTGGATGGCTCGTTATTACTGTATAACTGAACCCAAGATGCTCTATACATGAATTACGCTGGAACCAGTTGGTCCTCAGATTTCTTCGGATGCTCTCAAGCTAACACCTTTCTTTGTCGGCGCACACCTAGCAGATTTCCTAAAGGCGCCCCTTGGACTCGGTACCATGGCAGCTTCTGTTCCCGCCAACGCTGTACCCCGTGGAAGAACAGCGCGCGACGCCTTCGCCCTGTGCTCGTGGCGACGCCGGGCGAGCAGCCGAGCGCGCGCCCCTGGCCCGGCCCCGCGGCAAGGCAACACCGCGGTTGGTTTATTCCTCGTGGTCTCTCGCCATAATGCTCCCTCCGCCTGGTCCACGTCCACTGGTTGCTGCTCATCATCCCGGTGCATGACAGGTATGATCTCAGAACGTCAGATCAGGTGTCTGGTGGTCTGCCTAGCAGTTTACCAAGTACCACTAGCATGTATGGTGCTCGCAGGCATGACAGCAATGGGGGTTATCTATACTTTTTTCACAATAATTCATCTTTCTGTATTAATTTCCTACTGTATAGTTTATTGAAGCGAGTTTCGTGTTTCTGGTCAGTTTAGTTGATCCGAGTATATCCCCCTTGGACCCAAACGCAGCTGATTAGCAACGCCTAAAGCCTCTTTTTTATTCCTTGGAATCAATAGGCCATTGACATGACACCTTGAGAGCTCACGCTTCCTTCTTTATCCGTCGGATGGACTTGGAAAGCAGCGTGTAGCAGTTGCATTATTCCACTTGATTACTGGCCACCCTTTCCGTGTCATTTTCACCGTAGCCTTTCATGCTAGCTGATTCCAAATCACATGCTCCCAACCTATCAGTTTACTTTTGAGATTTTCCCCGTATGTATATTCCAATTCCACATGGAGTCTGCATCTTCCAACACATGGCCCGGCACTGATTAGGAGAAGCTCCCTGTTGTATTCTATATTGGGAGACATTAATGTGTCATGTAATTTGCTAGTACTTAGTTGCTACCTTGGCATCCCTCTGAAAATAAATAGATGGTATAGATGACACTTATTTTACCTAGAAGCACTCTCTACAGATAGTATTTCGTGTAGAAAGAATTCCAGGTTTGTTATACGGACTCAGTGCCTTTCCTCCATTACATTGTGTTTGCGGCCGTCGATGATTACAATGCTAATGAGTGGTGTTGCAGGCTGCTATTGAGGCAGAGAGAGCGAAGACCCAGGCTGCTTTTGAGGTGAGGGACCGGCAGTTGGCGGAGAGGGACCGACAGGCGGCGGAGAGGAACAAGGAGAATGAGGAGAGGACGGTTAGGCTGTTGGAGGAGGAGAGGAACCGGAACGACTCGGCTAACCGGGCCATGTACGATCTTTTCGTGGTAAGTTTCTTCTGCATATTAGCTAAATCATGCACGCAATGTTCCTTTCATTAGTAACTAACTAGCGGAGGACCAGCGCATTTTGCGCGGCTAGAAGTGATGAATATATTTATCTATTGGTGATTTTTTCTACATATCTTCTTTCATTATTTTCAATATTTATGCAAAAGACTTGAAAGTTATGAAAGCTTTATTAAGCTTTGGTCCAAATATTTCCACCACATACATACATTTGTCCTTTTGAAGACATGGAAGACCAAGAGAATCAGCGTATGTTTGCGCCATGCAAACTATTTTAGTAGTATTGTTCCTCTTTTGTCATTCATGCACATTTATCTTTGTACCTACTATACATTAAAGATTTTTCACTGATAAAATATAAACATTGATTACTTGTACCACTATATTGTTATATGTTTCATTATCTACCTCGTCATTGGCCAAACTGTGCCTGTGGCTTTATTGACATATATACATGCTTTCACGTCTTCTCTTATTAATGTATTTTCTGTACCAGTGTAGACCATTCTGATCTTTGATTGGTGTGTAAAATGTTGAACCCTTCTCTCATTGGCCCTCTTTAGAGCATGTTACATTTGATGACGCCTATTTCCTGTGCACTTATTTGAAATTTTAAGAAAAGTAAAACTATCCATTACATACTCATCATGAGTTCGTCCTTACTTATTTGATAAACATATTCACTCACTCATGCCTAATTGTGTGATAGTTTTTATTGTGTTCATCAATATCCACCCTTGTAGCGGAATGTTATATAATTTATTTTTGTCGACATGTTTGCATTGATGTAGTATTTAAGTTATATGGAAATATAACAGGCAAAATGTACACCTGATCAATGATATAAATAAGACTTTGATTGGAAACCTATGTTTAATTACATTATTGTTGGCAAACACATCCGTATAATTTCATATTGTTCTTTGTATTTCTCTCTTTACTTATCACCATCAGTAATTATTTGCACTCTAAAAAAAATGCTACGGGGCATGCAAAGTTCCCATTGATACAATTTACAGTAAAAAAAGTTGTTTGGAATATGCACCCTATGGAAACATGATCAAGACTTAGCAAAAATATATATTGTTGTTGAAGACATCGCCATGTGACTAATGAACTGAGGCACACAAAATTATATCACGACTAATAAAATGCATTATTTATGCCCTGTTCCTGGATCTGTATCTCTATTATTTTTGTTGCGGTTGCAGTTTCATGGTAGTACAATATATTGTTTTTTTGTCAATTTTGATGTTCATCAACTTACATCTTAATAAGACCGGAATCAAATCAAATTATCGATTTTTATTTTCATGCTTAGATATACTGGTCAGTTTTTTATCTATAATGATAGTCGTAGCTGGACCTTATATAACTAAAGCTGACAATTTATTATTTATTTATTTTGAACTTCATACAAAAATCGTGGTGTATTGTTTGTACATCCAATAAGAGATGTATCAAGTACGACTTGAAATTCTTATCAGACGTGAGATGTGATCGGAGGCAAGACTTTTTAGTATATTTCCCACTGCTGATTTAGGCGTGTGCCTTTTTTCTCCCAAGGACCTGCCCACGTTTTTTTTTTTTTTTTTCTTTTAGAGGGAAAGCCAACGTTCTTTTAAAGTGTTAGGGGAGCTGATTTTCCAGTTTTTTTCTAATATAGATTGAATTACGTAGGCATATGTTTTCTGTCAGAAAGACCTGCCCACCTTTTTTTTAACGTGTATAGGTAACCTGGTTTTGTACGGGCCACATATATGCATGCCTGCCTTTTACGTGCATATTTCTTTTCCAAGAAGAGGTCTCCATTCCATGTACGTGTCCAGTCCGAGAGACAATTACTTAGGCATGTCTTCTTTCTCGGAAGGACATGCCCATGTTTTTCTAACGTGTATAGGTAACATGGTTTTGTACGGCCCCATATTTGCACGCCTGCTTCTTTCGTGCATGTTTTGCCCGGAAAGAGTTGTACAGCCCATGTACGTGTCCACGCTGGAATTTTTTTTACCATAAGATTTGGTTATCTTTGTGCGTGCCAATATTGGCCTTTCTTTTTTAGACCAACGTGTCAACAATAGACTTGTTTGTACATGGTTCATGTTGTACGTAACTTTTTCATCTTTTAATCTCAATCGTTATTATTTAGATCAATGGATCATATTTTTTAAGCTTATGTGGATTAACGTGATGGCTTGTTTGTCTTCTATCTTAAGTATATAATAGAAGATAGATAGATAGATAGATATGACTGACTCGTCAAAACCAAATGTGCAGTCCATGTGCGAGAAGAACGGCCAGACCCCTCCGCCGATGCCAGTCATTGCTCCGGCGGGCACGGTGAGTTTCATTTGAACGGTCATTAGTTACTAGTCTTCACATTTGAGTTGCATCATGCTAACGATACATTGGAAATAATCTTTGGTGCAGCGTAACTCCCGACAAGCATCGACAGATCCTTCTCCGTCTGCCACTGGCGCGACCGGTCCTACACCTACACCTACACCTACACCTCCGTGATGACGGTAAGTGTCCCAAGTGTTTTGCTTAATAGAGTTTTGTTGTGATGCCATGTTGTATATATCTAGACATATCGTGCATAATGTGTGTATGTTTGAAATGCATTGTATGTGTGGGATTCACACCTAGTCGTGTGCCTTTGGTAGCCTTCCATACAGGAAATGCCTCCTAGTGCTTCCATCGAGCCATGGTAGTTCGCTACTGCTCCGAACAAATGGATTGACCGGCATGTGTCCTTCTTTGCTCCTCGTGTATCTGTCCCTACGGGAAATGTCACGCGTGTATCACCAAGTCCTTGTAGCTTGCTACGACTTGGTTGCACTCGCCGATGACCGACACGCGCATTGCTTTGGGTCATGTATGCCTGTCCTCAGACGCTTGTGCCACCTTGGTTCTATGACTAGTCATGTCGGCCCGGTTCTCTCGCCATATGGATACTAGCGACATAATCATATACTTAGCATTTTTCCTCCAAAATGACTCAATATGCTTAACTAGCTCAAAATGACTTAATATGCTTAGCTAGCATAAAATGACCTATACTTAGCATTTTTCCTCCAAAATGACTTAATATGCTTAGCTAGCATAAAAATGACCTATTTAACCTAGGATAGCTCTAAAATGACCTATACTTAGCATCTTTTCCTCAAAAAAGACTTAATATGCTTAGCTAGCTCTAAAATGATATAGTATGCTTAAGAAATGACATATTTTAGGTCCTAAATGACTTCATATGCTTAGGTAGCTCCAAAATGACATAATAACCTTACTTAGCTTCAAAATGACCTATTCAACCTAGGCTAGCTCTAAAATGACCTATACTTAGCATTATTTCCTCCAAAATGACTTAATATGCTTAGCTAGTTCAAACATTACATAATAAGCTTAATTACCTCCAAAATGACCTATTTAACCTAGGATAGCTCTAAAATGACCTATACTTAGCATTGTTTCCTTCAAAATGACTTAATATGCTTAGCTAGCATAAAAATGACCTATTTAACCTAGGATAGCTCTAAAATGACCTATACTTAGCATCTTTTCCTCAAAAAAGACTTAATATGCTTAGCTAGCTCTAAAATGATATAGTATGCTTAAGAAATGACATATTTTAGGTCCTAAATGACTTCATATGCGTAGGTAGCTCCAAAATGACATAATAACCTTACTTAGCTTCAAAATGACCTATTCAACCTAGGCTAGCTCTAAAATGAACTATACTTAGCATTTTTCCTCCAAAATGACTTAATATGCTTAGCTAGTTCAAAAATTACATAATAAGCTTAATTAGCTCCAAAATGACCTATTTAACCTAGGATAGCTCTAAAATGACCTATACTTAGCATTGTTTCCTTCAAAATAACTTAATATGCTTAGCTAGCTTCAAAATGATCTATTTAACCTAGGATAGCTCTAAATGACCTATACTTAGCATCTTTTCCTCAAAAAGACTTAATATGCTTAGCTAGCTCTAAAATGATATAGTATGCTTAAGAAATGACATATTTTAGGTCCTAAATGACTTCATATGCGTAGGTAGCTCCAAAATGACATAATAACCTTACTTAGCTTCAAAATGACCTATTCAACCTAGGCTAGCTCTAAAATGACCTATACTTAGCATTTTTTCCTCCAAAATGACTTAATATGCTTTGCTAGTTCAAGAATTACATAATAAGCTTAATTAGCTCCAAAATGACCTATTTAACCTAGGATAGCTCTAAAATGACATGTACTTAGCATTGTTTCCTTCAAAATGACTAAATATGCTTAGCTAGCATAAAATGACCTATTTAACCTAGGATAGCTCTAAAATGACCTATACTTAGCATCTTTTCCTCAAAAAGACTTAATATGCGTAGCTAGCTCTAAAATGATATAGTATGCTTAAGAAATGACATATTTTAGGTCCTAAATGACTTCATATGCGTAGGTAGCTCCAAAATGACATAATAACCTTACTTAGCTTCAAAATGACCTATTCAATCTAGGCTAGCTCTAAAATGACCTATACTTAGCATTTTTTCCTCCAAAATGACTTAATATGCTTAGCTAGTTCAAAAATTACATAATAAGCTTAATTAGCTCCAAAATGACCTATTTAACCTAGGATAGCTCTAAAATGACCTATACTTAGCATTGTTTCCTTCAAAATAACTTAATATGCTTAGCTAGCTTCAAAATGATCTATTTAACCTAGGATAGCTCTAAAATGACCTATACTTAGCATCTTTTCCTCAAAAAAGACTTAATATGCTTAGCTAGCTCTAAAATGATATAGTATGCTTAAGAAATGACATATTTTAGGTCCTAAATGACTTCATATGCGTAGGTAGCTCCAAAATGACATAATAACCTTACTTAGCTTCAAAATGACCTATTCAACCTAGGCTAGCTCTAAAATGACCTATACTTAGCATTTTTTCCTCCAAAATGACTTAATATGCTTTGCTAGTTCAAGAATTACATAATAAGCTTAATTAGCTCCAAAATGACCTATTTAACCTAGGATAGCTCTAAAATGACCTGTACTTAGCATTGTTTCCTTCAAAATGACTAAATATGCTTAGCTAGCATAAAAATGACCTATTTAACCTAGGATAGCTCTAAAATGACCTATACTTAGCATCTTTTCCTCAAAAAAGACTTAATATGCGTAGCTAGCTCTAAAATGATATAGTATGCTTAAGAAATGACATATTTTAGGTCCTAAATGACTTCATATGCTTAGGTAGCTCCAAAATGACATAATAACCTTACTTAGCTTCAAAATGACCTATTCAACCTACGCTAGCTCTAAAATGAACTATACTTAGCATTTTTTCCTCCAAAATGACTTAATATGCTTAGCTAGTTCAAAAATTACATAATAAGCTTAATTAGCTCCAAAATGACCTATTTAACCTAGGATAGCTCTAAAATGACCTATACTTAGCATTGTTTCCTTCAAAATAACTTAATATGCTTAGCTAGCTTCAAAATGACCTATTTAACCTAGGATAGCTCTAAAATGACCTATACTTAGCATCTTTTCCTCAAAAAAGACTTAATATGCTTAGCTAGCTCTAAAATGATATAGTATGCTTAAGAAATGACATATTTTAGGTCCTAAATGACTTCATATGCTTAGGTAGCTCCAAAATGACATAATAACCTTACTTAGCTTCAAAATGACCTATTCAACCTAGGCTAGCTCTAAAATGAACTATACTTAGCATTTTTTCCTCCAAAATGACTTAATATGCTTAGCTAGTTCAAAATTACATAATAAGCTTAATTAGCTCCAAATGACCTATTTAACCTAGGATAGCTCTAAAATGACCTATACTTAGCATTGTTTCCTTCAAAATAACTTAATATGCTTAGCTAGCTTCAAAATGACCTATTTAACCTAGGATAGCTCTAAAATGACCTATACTTAGCATCTTTTCCTTAAAAAAGACTTAATATGCTTAGCTAGCTCTAAAATGATATAATATGCTTAAGAAATGACATATTTTAGGTCCTAAATGACTTCATATGCGTAGGTAGCTCCAAAATGACATAATAACCTTACTTAGCTTCAAAATGACCTATTCAACCTAGGCTAGCTCTAAAATGAACTATACTTAGCATGTTTTCCTCCAAAATGACTTAATATGCTTAGCTAGTTCAAAAATTACATAATAAGCTTAATTAGCTCCAAAATGACCTATTTAACCTAGGATAGCTCTAAGATGACCTATACTTAGCATTGTATCCTTCAAAATAACTTAATATGCTTAGCTAGCTTCAAAATGACCTATTTAACCTAGGATAGCTCTAAAATGACCTATACTTAGCATCTTTTCCTCAAAAAAGACTTAATATGCTTAGCTAGCTCTAAAATGATATAGTATGCTTAAGAAATGACATATTTTAGGTCCTAAATGACTTCATATGCGTAGGTAGCTCCAAAATGACATAATAACCTTACTTAGCTTCAAAATGACCTATTCAACCTAGGCTAGCTCTAAAATGAACTATACTTAGCATTTTTTCCTCCAAAATGACTTAATATGCTTAGCTAGTTCAAAAATTACATAATAAGCTTAATTAGCTCCAAAATGACCTATTTAACCTAAGATAGCTCTAAAATGACCTATACTTAGCATTGTTTCCTTCAAAATGACTTAATATGCTTAGCTAGCTTCAAAATGACTTAGTGTGCTTGCATAATCTTTGTTTGCAGCAGTGTGTGCTTCACCTATATATATTACTGTGAATAAGGTATAGGGTCACTCATACAAAAGAGAGAGGGCCTTAGTACATATAAGCAAGGAGAAATATGACTATAGATTGGCAGGAATAAGACTGGGCATAAGATGCCTGGTAGTGTGTCGTTATAGTATGCTAAAAAATGACATATAACCATACTTAGCTCCAAAATGACCTATTTTACAGATATAAGTTGCATCATAATAATCTTCACATTTTAGTTGCATCATAATAATCTTCTTCTTCTAACTTTCTTCTTTCCCATTTTACAGATTTGCTTAAGATCATGGAAGCTTGGGTTGATGGAGTGCTTGTATTTAGTTTTTGTTTTGACCTTGTGAAACTTGCTACCTATGGATGAAACTGTGTAATATTGATGAAACTATGTATTTGTACGGATGAAACTTGCTACTATTGGTAACATGTGTTGGATACATATGTGTTCATGACTATTGGTAATATGTGTTGAATATGCTATATGGTCATATAAATATATTTGTGTTTGATTTACGTGAAAATGAATTGATATAAGAAAAACAAAATTAAATGGGGCAATATAGTCACTTTGCCATCTGTTGGCAGATGGCAAAGAGCTTTTCCATCAGCTGGCAGATGGCAAAGAGCCAGCAGCCTTTGCCATTTGTCGGTGATGGCAAAGAGCTTGCAGCCTTTGCCATCGGCTGGCTGATGGCAAAGAGCCTGCAGCCTTTGCCATCTGCTGGCTAATGGCAAAGTATGCCGTTAACCTCTGACGGAGCTAACCCCGTTAAGAGGCTTTGCCATCTGCTAGCAGATGGCAAAGCCACGAGCTCTTGCCATCAGCCAATAGATGGCAAAGCCCGACTCTTTGCCATCAGCCAGCAGATGGCAAAGAAGCCTTTACCGCGGGGTTTCGGACGACCTGTTTGCCATCTGCTGGCTGATGGCAAAGCCTTTGCCATCCGCCGAACATGCCTTTGCCATCTGCCATGGCAGATGGCAAAGTGCCAGATTCCAGTAGTGATATACGTAATATGCTCAGTTTTTCATGTACTTTCATAATATGCCTTTTTCATCCATGTTAAAATTTTTAACTTGCTGTTTGTTTAAATTTGCTCAAATGCCATGTTAAAATGATTTATTTCGTAACTAAATAATCGTAGCTCGGTTTTAAATAAACTTTATATGTAAATGGGGTGGGAAAATGCCTAGTTTAACATGGTGGACTTTATTTTCCTGTTTAACAACTTTAAAATATGTTTTAGAGCAGAACAGTACCGAATCTAAAATATGCACATGGGGATTTTCTGGAATTGTTGTTTGTTGTTCCGGCCTTATTTAAATTTGCCTAAATAGTTAGTTTACTTATGCGTCACCTCTTGCCATGTTTAACAACATTTAATATTGTTGAGTAGCTTATAACGAGATCAAACTAAATAATTGCATGTGGTGTTTCGTCAATATGCAACTCGTTGCATATTGAGCTCCACTTAATTTGTAGTATTGTTTGTTGCACTTTGCCATGCCATGCCTCATTAAACCGGACATGCATCATACTTGTTTGTGCATCTTGCCATGTTTATGTGATGGTTGTTTACCATGTTATTTGTTTCTTTCCGGTGTTGCTTCTTAGTTCCGGTAATGTTACGATTGTGAGGATTCGTTCGACTACTTCCGTTCATCTTCTTCATGGACTCGTTCTTCTTCCTAGCGGGATTTCAGGCAAGATGACCGTCACCTTGGATCTCATTACTATCATTGCTATGCTAGTTGCTTCGTTCTATCGCTATGCTGCATTACCTACCACTTGCTTGTCAAGCCTCCCAAATTGCCATGAACCTCTAACCTTTGACACCCTTCCTAGCAAACCGTTGTTTGGCTATGTTACCGCATTTTGCTCAACCCCTCTTATAGCGTTGCTAGTTGCAGGTGAAGATGAAGATTGCTCCATGTTGGATTATGTTTATGTTGGGATATCACAATATCTCTTATATTATTAATGCATCTATATACTTGGTAAAGGGTGGAAGGCTCGGCCTTATGCCTGGTGTTTTGTTCCACTCTTGCCGCCCTAGTTTCGGTCATATCGGTATTATGTTCCCGGATTTTGCGTCCCTAACGCGGTTGGGTGATTTATGGGACCCCCTTGACAGTTCGCTTTGAATAAAACTCCTCCAGCAAGGCCCAACCTTGGTTTTACCATTTGCCTCACCACCACCTACTTTTCCCTTGGGAGTCGCTCTCTCGAGGGTCATCTTTATTTTAGCCCCCCGGGCCAGTGCTTCTCTAAGTGCTGGCCCGAACCGGGCAGACTGCGGGGCCACCTCGGGGCAACTTGAGGGCTGGTTTTACTCGTAGGCTGACCTATCCGGTGTTGTCCTGAGAACGAGATATGTGCAGCTCCATCGGCATTGTCGGCGCATCGGGCGGCTTTGCTGGTCTTGTTTTACCATTGTCGAAATGTCTTGTAAACCGGGATTCCGAGACTGATCGGGTCTTCCAGGGAGAAGGAATATCCTTTGTTAAACGCGAGAGCTTATCATGGGCTAAGTTGGGACACCCCTGCAGGGTATAAACTTTCGAGAGCCGTGCCCGCGGTTATGTGGCAGATGGGAATTTGTTAATGTCCGGTTGTAGATAACTTGACACCAGATCCGAATTAAAACGCATCAACCGTGTGTGTAGCCGTGATGGTCTCTTTTCGGCGGAGTCCGGGAAGTGAACACGGTTTTGGGTTATGTTTGGCGTAAGTAGGAGTTCGGGATCACCTCTTGATCATTACTAGCTTCACGACCGTTCGTTGTTTCTCTTCCGCTCTCATTTATGTATGTTAGCCACCATATATGCTTAGTCGCTGCTGCAACCTCACCACTTTACCCCTTCCTTACCCTTTAAGCTTTGCTAGTCTTGATACCCATGGTAATGGGATTGCTGAGTCCTCGTGGCTCACAGATTACTACACCAACAGTTGCAGGTACAGGTTATGCGATGATCATGACGCGAGAGCGATGTTTACTTGTTTTGGAGTTCTTCTTCTACTTCTGCAATCAGGGGATAGGTTCCAGGTCGGCAGCCTGGGCTAGCAGGGTGGATATTGTTTGAGTTTCTGTTTATGTTTCATCCGTAGTCGGATGTTTATCTTATGTATGATGTATTGTTGTATTTATGTGACATTGTATGTCTTCAAGATGCGCTTCTATCCTTGGTGGGACCTTCGAGTTCATTTAGGATCGGGTCGCATCTTGGGCGTGACAGCCGGCCGGCCTCCCCCTTGCTCCTTTATATACGGGGGCAAGGGGCATCCTAGAACACACAAGTTGATCTTTTAGCCGTGTGCGGTGCCCCCCTCTACAATTACACACCGCGATCATATCGTCGTAGTGCTTAGGCGAAGCCCTGCGCCAGTAACTTCATCATCACCGTCGCCATGCCGTCGTGCTGACGAAACTCTCCATCGGCCTCAACTGGATCAAGAGTATGAGGGACGTCATCGAGCTGAACGTGTGCTGAACGCGGAGGTGCCGTACGGTCGGTACTTGATCGGTTGGATCGCGAAGAAATTTGACTACATCAACCGCGTTAACTATCGCTTCCACTTTCGGTCCACGAGGGAACGTGGACACACTCTCCCCTCTCGTTGCTATGCATCACCTATATAGATCTTGCGTGATCTTAGGATTTTTTTTGAAATTAATGCGTTCCCCAACACTGTCACGCGCCCTCGGGAATCCTGAACACCCTGGACAAACATGAGGCACATCAAGCTCTATTCCATGGAGGCATGGGTTTCCCGACAGCACTGGTTATAGAAGCCGAGGGAGAAAGAAGAAAGAAGAAGTAGACCGGATGCAGAAGGTAGAAGAAATATTATAATTGCAACAAAAGAAATTAGAGGCATATACCAGTCAGCAAGCTTCTCAGTAGCACGAAGATCCTTCATTCGATATTGCCCAGGAAGCTACCCCACCATCTCAGCAGAAAACCAGTGTGGCTTCCATGGAGCTACCCCACCATATCACGGCTCCTCGATACCCCGTGAATGATATCACGGAGAAGGAACATTGTGAGATAATTGTGAAATGCATGAACCTAACCTTGAAGGCACCGTTCGGCCATGTCTTACCTCGTGGACATGATGGAACTTGGCATTTCGCTCCGATTCCAGATGGCTATGTTGTTGTTGGGCTGGATGAAGTTACCAAGGAATTTTATGGGCTGGACCTTGATTACCATATAGGTGAAGGGGACTCCACCTCCTCCGCCGCCTCAGCACCGGTGGAAGAGACCCGCTGCCGCTCCAGCAGCTAGTACAACAGTGAAGAAATCTAGAGCAGGTCCAAGCGTCAAGAAGGCTCCTCCCAAGAGACCTTATGACAGGACTGATGAGGAAAACAATGACACCGTGGCTGCCGATGTGAAACACCAGCTTGCACCGAAACGTCGACCTCCAAAGGAGAAAATAGTTCCAGTAAAAGCGAAGCACTGTCCGGATGCCCTTCCACGACCACCACCGCCTACAATTCTCTAGCTCGATGAACAGGAAAAGCAATCGTGCCCCCCACTCAAGGTGCTTACCGATATCACTAATGATCCGGGGGTAGCAGTCTTGGTGATTACTTAGGCGATGATGTATAGTTTGAATTGGCTGAGGTAAAAACTTTCAGATACGAGCACGCGAAGCCTCTCATCAAACTTGAGCAGCTCCCGCATCTATCAACGATGGTGTGAAAATTCCATGACTGGTACTTGAAAACCTGCAAGGATGGGACCAACAATATCTTGGTGGCAATTAAAGATGAGCACTACTTCAATGGAGTCGAAGCGTTGTACATTAATTTGAAGAATTATTTTAGTTATACAATCAAGACGCCCTCGACAAATCTACCGTCAATTGCTCTTGTCTGTAAATATTCTTTATGTAATTAAGCCTCTAGCTCAGCTCATTCATTGCATATATAATTGTCCTCATTGTATTATGCAGATTGAAGATCCTCGAATGCAAAAGCGGACAAATCTATGACATTGGGTTCATTAACCCAAATACCGTAAATGAATATATGATACGTCTCCAACATATCTATAATTTTTGATTGTTCCATGCTATTATATTACCCCTTTTGGATGTTTATGGGCTTTATTCTACACATTTATATCATTTTTGGGACTAACCTACTAACCGTAGGCCCAGCCCGTATTGCTGTTTTTGTTGCCTATTTCAGTATTTCGAAAAAAAGGAATATCAAACGAAGTCCAAACGGAATGAAACCTTTGGGACCGTGATTTTTGGAACGAGCGTGATCCGGAGAACTTGGAGTGCAAGTCAAGAAGCTTGCAAGGTGGCCAGGAGACAGGAGAGCGCGCCCCCTATCTCCTGGGCTCCACAGGCGGCCACCGACGTACTCCTTCCTCCTATATATACCTACGTACACCAAAAACATCCAGGGAGCCAACGAAGCACAATTTCCACCACTGTAACCTTCTATATCCGCGAGATCCCATCTTCGAGCCTTCGTCGGTGCTCCGCCGGAGGGGGAATCGACCACGGAGGGCTTCTACATCAACACCATAGCTCCTCCGATGAGTTGTGAGTAGTTTACCACAGACCTTCGGGTCCATAGTTATTAGCTAGATGGCTTCTTCTCTCTTTTTGAATCTCAATACAATGTTCTCCCCCTCTCTTGTGGAGATCTATTCGATGTAAACTCTTTTTGCGGTGTGTTTGTCGAGATCTGATGAATTGTGAGTTTATGATCAAGTTTACCTATGAGAAATATTTGAATCTCCTCTGAATTCTTTTATGTATGATTGAGTTATCTTTGCAAGTCTCTTCGAATTATCAGTTTGGTTTGGCCTATTAGATTGATCTTTCTTGCCATGGGAGAAATGCTTAGCTTTGGGTTCAATCTTGTGGTGTCCTTACCCAGTGACAGCAGGGGCAGCAAGGCACGTATTGTATTTTTGCCATCGAGGATAAAAATATGGGGTTTATATCATATTGCTTGAGTTTATCCCTCTACATCATGTCATCTTTCTTAATGTGTTACTCTCTTCTTATGAACTTAATACTCTAGATGCAGGCAGGAGTCGGTCGATGTGTGGAGTAATAGTAGTAGATGCAGGCAGGTGTCGATCTACTTGTTACGGACGTGATGCCTATATACATGATCATGCCTAGATAATCTCATAATTATTCGCTTTTCTATCAATTGCTCGACAGTAATTTGTTTACCCACTGTAATACTTATGCTATCTTGAGAGAAGCCACTAGTGAAACCTATGGACCCCGGGTCTATCTTTTATCATATAAGCTTTCAATTTACTTTTATTTGCATCTTTACTTTTTGCATCTATATTATAAAATACCAAAAATATATTTATCTTATCATACTATCTCTATTAGATCTCACTTTCGCAAGTGGTCGTGAAGGGATTGACAACCCCTTTATTGCGTTGGTTGCGAGTTCTTTGTTTGTTTGTGTAGGTGCGTGGGACTTTTGAGGAGCATTCTACTGGATTGATACCTTGGTTCTCAAAAACTGAGGGAAATACTTACGCTACTATTGCTGCATCACCCTTTCCTCTACAAGGAAAACCAACGCAAGCTCAAGACGTAGCAAGAAGGATTTCTGGCGCCGTTGCCGGGGAGGTCTTCGCTCAAGTCAAGACATACCAAGTACCTATCACAAACTCATCTCCCTCGCATTTACATTATTTGCCATTTGCCTCTCATTTTCCTCTCCCCCACTTCACCCTTGCAGTTTTATTTGCCCTCTCTTTCCCAATCTTCTCCTCTCTTTCGCTTGCCTTTTTCTGTTTTCTTGTGTGTTGGATTACTTGTTGCCATGGCGCAAGATAATACCAAATTGTGTGATTTCTCCAATACCAATAATAATGGTTTCCCTAGTACTCTGATTGCTCCTCCTAATGGTGTTGAGTCCATTGAAATCAATACTGCTTTGTTGAATCTTGTTATGAAAGATCAATTCGCCGGCCTTCCTAGTGAAGATGCCGCTGCTCATCTAAACAACTTTGTTGATTTGTGTGATATGCAAAAGAAGAAAGATACGGATAATGATACTGTTAAATTGAAGTTATTTCCTTTTCACTTAGAGATCGTGCTAAAGTTTGGTTTTCGTCTTTGCCTAAAAATAGTATTGATTCTTGGAACAAGTGCAAAGATGCTTTTATCTCTAAGTATTTTCCTCCCGCTAAGATTATCACTCTTAGGAACGATACTATGAATTTTAAACAACTTGATCATGAGCACGTTTCCCAATCTTGGGGAAGAATGAAATTAATGATTCGCAATTGCCCTACTCATGGTTTGAATTTATGGATGATCATACAAAAATTTTATGCCGGTTTGAACTTTGCTTCTAGAAATCTTTTAGATTTGGCTGCGGGAGGCACGTTTATGGAAATCACATTAGGAGATGCTACAAAACTTCTTGATAATATTATGGCTAATTATTCTCAATGGCACACCGAAAGATCTTCTAGTAAAAAAGTGCATGCTATAGAAGACATCAATGTTTTGAGTGGAAAGATGGATGAACTTATGAAGTTGTTTGCTACTAAAAATACTCCTCTTGACCCCAATGATATTCCTTTGTCTACTTTGATTGAGAATAATAATGAATCTATGGATGTGAATTTTGTTGGTAGGAATAGTTTTGGAAACAATGCTTATAGAGGAAACTTTAATTCTAGACCGTTCCCTAGTAATTCCTCTAATAATTATGGAAATTCCTACAATAATTCTTATGGTAATTTTAATAAGATGCCCTCTGATTTTGAGAATAGTGTGAAAGAATTTATGATTTCTCAAAAGAATTTTAATGCTTTGCTTGAAGAAAAATTGCTCAAAGTTGATGATTTGGCTAGGAGCGTTGATAGACTTTAAGCTTGATGTTGATTCTCTTAAACTTAGATCTTCTCCTCCTAAGCATGATATCAATGAGTCTCTCAAAGCAATGAGAATTTCCATTGATGAGTGCAAGGAAAGAACCGCTAGATTGCGTTCTAAGAAAGATTGCTTTGTAAAGACGTGTTCTTCTAGTTTCCATGTAAATAACGATGAAGATCTTAAAGTTATTGATGTGTGTCCTATTAGATCTTTGTTTTGCCATATGAATCGTGATAATAATGGGACTGGAGATGAGTCAACTTTAGTTAGAAGGCATCCCAATAATTCGGAGTTTTTAGATCTTGATGCTAAATTTGGTAAAAGTGGGATTGGAGAGGTCATGACTTTAAATAGTATTGAACCCACTATCTCGGATTTCAAGGAATTTGATTATGATAATTGTTCTTTAGAAGGTTGTATTTCCTTGTTGCAATCCGTTGTTAATTCTCCTCATGCTTATAGTCAAAATAAAGCTTTTACCAAACATATTGTTGATGCCTTGATGCAATCTTATGATGAAAAACTTAATTTGGAAGTTTCTATACCTAGAAAAATTAATGATGAGTGGGAACATATTATAAAGATTAGAATTAAAGATCATGAGTGTTTTGCTTTGTGCGATTTGGGTGCTAGTGTTTCCACGATTCCGAAAACTTTATGTGATATCCTAGGTTTCCATGATCTTGATGATTGCTCTTTAAATTTGCACCTTCCGTATTCCACCATTAAAAAGCCAATGGGAAGAATCAATTATGTTCTCATTGTTGCAAATAGAAATTTGGTGCCCGTAGATTTTATCGTTCTTGATATAGATTGCAATCTTTCTTGCCCTATTATTCTTGGTAGACCTTTCCTTAGAACGATTGGTGCGATTGTTGATATGAAGGAAGGGAATAATGGATTCCAATTTCCATTAAAAAAGGCATGGAGCACATTCAAAGAAAGAAAGTCAAATTACCTTATGAATCTATCATGCGAGCTACTTATGAATTGAGTGCCAAAGATGGCACTACATTGATCTATCTTCGCTTTTATGCCTAGCTAGGGGCGTTAAACGATAGCGCTAGTTGGGAGGCAACCTAATTTTATTTGTGTTTTTTTTCTGTTTAGTAATAAATTTTGCATCTACCTTCTGTTGAGATGTGTTTTGATCTTTTAATTAGTTTTTGTGCCAAGTAGAACCTATAGGATAACCTATGATGATAGTTGATTTGATTCTGCTAAAAAACAGAAACTTTGCGCGCACGAAATTAGTTTTGTTAAATCACAAAAAACGTGTTTTTGCGTTGATTCCTTTTGCTGATGATCAATAGACAAATTTCCAGGACTTCCTATTTTTGTAGGATTTTTAGAGTTCCAGAAGTTTGCGTTAGTTACAGATTGCTACAGACTGTTCTGTCTTTGACAAATTCTGTTTTTCGTGTGTTGTTTGCTTATTTTGATGCATATATGGCTAGTAAAATAGTTTATAAACCATAGAGAAGTTGGAATACAGTAGGTTTAACACAAATATAAATAAAGAATGAGTTCATTACAGTACCTTATGTGGTGGTTTTGTTTTCTTTCACTAACGGAGCTTATAAGATTTCCTGTTGAGTTTTGTGTTGTGAAGTTTTCAAGTTTTGGGTAAAGCTTTGATGGACTATGGAATAAGGAGTGGCAAGAGCCTAAGGTTGGGGATGCCCAAGGCACCCCAAGATATTCAAGAATAGCCAGAAGCCTAAGCTTGGGGATGCCCCGGGAAGGCATCCCCTCTTCCGCCTTCGTTCATTGGTAACTTTACTTGGAGCTATATTTTTATTTGCCACATGATATGTGTTTTGCTTGGAGCGTCGTGTATTATATTAGTCTTTGATTTTTAGTTTACTACAATCATCCTTGCTGTACACACCTTTTGGGAGAAGCCCACTTGATTAGAATTTGCTAGAATACTTTATGTGCTTCACTTATATCTTTTGAGCTTGATAGTTTTTAGTCTAGTGCTACACTTATATCTTTTAGAGCATGGCAGTGGCTTAATTTTGAAGAAATTGCTAGTCTCTCATGCTTCACTTATATTATTTTGAGAGTCTTTTAGAACATCATGGTATTTGCTATGGTTATAAAATTGGTCCTAGAATGGTAGGCATCCAAGTTGGGTATAATAAAAACTATCATAGGAAGTGAATTGGATGCTATGATCACTTTGATGTTTGATAATTGTTTTGAGATATAAAGGTAGTAATGTTAGAGTCATGCTAGTGGGTAATTATGAAATTGAGAAATACTTGTGTTAAAGTTGGCAAGTCCCGTAGCATGCATGTATGGTAAAAGTTGTGTGACAAATTTGTTGCATGAGGTGCTCTTTTAATTGCCTTCCTTATGAGTGGAGGTCGGGATCGCGCGATGGTTAACTCCTACCAACCCTTCCCCTAGGAGCATGCATAGTAGTACTTTGCTTCGAGGGCAAGTAGATTTTTGCAATAAGTATATGAGTTCGTTATGACTAATGTGAGTCCATGGATATACGCACACTCATCCTTCCACTTTGCTAGCCTCTATTATACCGAGCAACTTTCGCCGGTATCATGCACCCATTATATACCATGCTCAAAACAGCCACCATACCTACCTATTATGGCATTTCCATAGCCATTCTGAGATATATTGCCATGCAACTTTCCACCGCTCCGTTTATTATGACACACTTCATCATTGTCATATTGCTCTTTGCATGATCATGTAGTTGAGATCATATTTGTGGCAAGGCCACCTTCATAATTTTCATACATGTCACTCTTGATTCATTGCATATCTCGGTATCCCGCCGGAGGCATTCATATAGATTCATATCTTGTTCTAGATTTGAGTTGTAATTCTTGAGTTGTAAATCAATAAAAGTGTGATGATCTTCATTATTAGAGCATTGTCTCAGTGAGGAAAGGATGATGAATACTATGATTCCCCCACAAGTCGGGATGAGACTTCGGACTTTAAAAAAAAGAAAAAAAGAGAAAGGCCAAAAAAATGAAGGCCAAAGAAAAAAAGGGGAAAAAGAAAAAAATAAATAAAATGAGAGAAAAAGAGAGAAGGGACAATGCTACTATCTCTTTTTCCAGACTTGTGCTTCAAAGTAGCACCATGATCTTCATGATAGAGAGTCTCCTACGTTGTCACTTTCATATACTAAGTGGGAATTTTTCATTATAGAACTTGGCTTGTATATTCCAATGATGGGCTTCCTCAAAATGCCGTAGGTCTTCGTGAGCAAGCGAGTTGGATGCACACCCACTTAGTTTCTTTTGTTGAGCTTTCATATATTTATAGCTCTAGTGCATCCATTGCATGGTAATCCCTACTCACTCACATTGATATCTATTGATTGGCATCTCCATAGCCCGTTGATACGCCTAGTTGATGTGAGACTATCTTCTCCCTCTTTTTGTCCTCACAACCACCAACCTTATACCACCATAGTGCTATGTCCATGGCTTGCGCTCATGTATTGCATAACAGTTGAAAAAGCTGAAGCGCGTTAAAAAGTATGAACCAATTGCTTGGCTGAAACCGGGGTTGTGCATGATGGGAGTATTTTGTGTAATGAAAATGAAGCATGGCCTAACTATATGATTTTGTAGGGATAAGCTTTCTTTGGCTATGCTATTTTGTTAGGACATGATTATTTGTTAGTATGCTTCAAAGCATTATTATTTTTATGTTTTATAAGCGTTTATCTTGAATCATTTGGATCTGAACATTCATGCCACAATAAAGAAAATTACATTGAGAATTATGCTAGGTAGCATTCCACATCAAAAATTCTGTTTTTATCATTTACCTACTCGAGGACGAGCAGGAATTAAGCTTGGGGATGCTTGATACGTCTCCAACGTTTCTATAATTTTTGATTGTTCCATGCTATTATGTAACCCTTTTGGATGTTTATGGGCTTTATTCTACACATTTATATCATTTTTGGGACTAACCTACTAACCGGAGGCCCAGCTGTATTGTTGGTTTTTGCCTATTTGGTATTTGAAGAAAAGGAATATCAAGCGGAGTCCAAACGGAATGAAACCATCGGGAGCGTGATTTTTGGAACGAGCGTGATCCGGAGAACTTGGAGTGCAAGTCAAGAAGCTTGCGAGGCGGCCAGGAGATAGGAGGGCGCACCCACCCCCTCTGGGCGCCCCTTATCTTCTGGGCCCCACAGGCGGCCACCGACGTACTCCTTCCTCCTATATATACCTACATACCCCGAAAACATCCAGGGAGCCAACGAAACACAATTTCCACCACTGTAACCTTCTGTATCCGCAAGATCCCATCTTGGAGCCTTCGTCGGCGCTCCGCCGGAGGGGAATCGACCACGGAGGGCTTCTACATCAACACCATAGCCCCTCCGATGAGTTGTGAGTAGTTTACCACAAACCTTCGGGTCCATAGTTATTAGCTAGATGGCTTCTTCTCTCTTTTTGGATCTCAATACAATGTTCTCCCCCTCTCTTGTTGAGATCTATTCGATGTAAACTCTTTTTGCGGTGTGTTTGTCGAGATCCGATGAATTGTGGGTTTATGATCAAGTTTATCTATGAGAAATATTTGAATCTCCTCTGAATTCTTTTATGTATGATTGAGTTATCTTTGCAAGTCTCTTCGAATTATCAGTTTGGTTTGGCCTACTAGATTGATCTTTCTTGCCATGGGAGAAGTGCTTAGCTTTGGGTTCAATCTTGCGGTGTCCTTACCCAAGGACAAGCAGGGCAGCAAGGCACGTGTTGTATTGTTTCCATCGAGGATAAAAGATGGGGTTTATATCATATTGCTTGAGTTTATCCCTCTACATCATGTCATCTTTCTTAATGCGTTACTCTGTTCTTATGAACTTAATACTCTAGATGCAGGCAGGAGTCGGTCGATGTGTGGAGTAATAGTAGTAGATGCAGGCAGGAGTCGTTCTACTTGTTACAGACGTGATGCCTATATACATGATCATGCCTAGATAATCTCATAATTATTCGATTTTCTATCAATTGCTCGACAGTAATTTGTTCACCCACTGTCGTTGTCAAAACCGACGGATCTCGGGTAGGAGGTCCCGAACTGTGCGTCTAGGCAGATGGTAACAGGAGACAAGGGACACGATGTTTTTACCCAGGTTCGGGCCCTCTCGATGGAGGTAATACCCTACTCCTTCTTGATTAATATTGATGATATGGGTAGTACAAGAGTAGATCTACCACGAGATCGAGAGAGTCTAAACCCTAGAAGCTAGCCTATGGTATGATTGTTGTTAGTCCCACGGACTAAAACCCTTCGGTTTATATAGACACCGAATAGGGTTAGGGTTACCAGAGTCGGTTACAATGGTAGGAGATCTACATATCCGTGTCGCCAAGCTTGCCTTCCACGCCAAGGAAAGTCCCATCCGGACACGGACGAAGTCTTTAATCTTGTATCTTCATAGTCTAGGAGCCCGGCCAAGATGATAGTTCGCTATCCGGACACCCCTAGTCCAGGACTCCTCGGTAGCCCTGAACCAGGCTTCAATGACGACGAGTCCGCACGCATATTGTCTTCGGCATTGCAAGGCGGGTTCCTCCTCTGAATACTTCATAGAAGGTTTTGAACACAAGGATAGTGTCCGGCTCTGCAAAACAAGTTCCACATACCACCGTAGAGAGAATAACTTTTGCACAGATCTGCTGACGTATTCCGCGGGGTGACATCACACAACGGCCAGGCCTTTATACGAATCTTTTTTTACTGTTCCTCCTTAGCGCGTTTAGCGAGGCATTTTCCTTGGCACGTCTTATCAAAGCGGAGATCGTGCCCCCTTATTCCGGGATTCCCATAAATACGGACGTGGGTAACCCATCCGCGCCATTGATTACGGCGCTTGGGAGATAAGCGAGTTTTACCAGGCTGGCGGGGGATGCATAGCTTTGTCCGTCCATATAAGGGGATAAGGATCCACCTTTTCACCTACGCCTTCTTCCTCCTTTGCTCATCCATTTCCAAGACTTCGAGCTCCAGCGCCCAAGTCCGCACATCCCACCTCAACCTTCTCCAACTATGTCCGGAGCAGGCAGGTGGATGGCCTCCTCCGTCATGGAGGGCACATCGAAAAGCTGCGGAGGCGGATACTTGTCCAGCAACATCGCGCACCCGGCTGCAGGCGAGGGGCAGCTCATTCCAACCTCCAGGCCCCATGAGAGGATGGTGTTTCTCACCCACTTCCTCCGCGGACTAGGTTTTCCACTTCACCCATTCGTCCGGGGGCTCATGTTCTACTACGGCCTGGATTTCCACGATCTGGCTCCGAACTTCATCCTCAACATCTCGGCGTTTATCGTCGTGTGCGAGGCCTTCCTCTGCATCCAGCCCCACTTCGGCTTATGGATGAAGATCTTCAATGTCAGGCCAAAGGTAGTGGGCGGCGAGCGAGGTGGCGACCCTGAAGCAAAGCGGCCGCGGAGCGGACCGAGCGAGAGAAGCAGGAGGAGCGTGTGGCGGAGGTGCGGCAAGAGCTCCAGGCTCTCGTGGAAAAACACGAGAGTTTGGAGCGTGACTCGAAGACTCGAGAGTCCGAGCTCGCCTCGGCTCTTGAGAGTGCCTAAGCCGCTAAGGCCAAAGCCCAAAAAGCCCTCCAAGAAATTGAATCATTAAAGAAGATAGCGGCGGGTAAGGCATTCCTTATGCAAAGCAAGCATGTGAAAGTGAATTACCTATTACTTACCCGGATTCGGAGCTCTCCAGGAGCATTCGTAGATCTGCCCCGTAGTGTGTCTGATGCTGTCGCGTTCTACCGCGCCAAGGAGGGGAGCTTGACGGAGAAGGTGTTCGGTCTCGGTATCTTTGAGGCGAGCGTCCGGTGCCCCTGAGTGACCAGCTGAAGCAACTGGTCGAGCTCCACAAGGTTGCCGAACAGGCCATGAAGGGCCTCATAGTTCGGCTGTGGCCATTGGAAGCCATGCCCGGGAGCTAATTCGGGCTAGTGCAGCGGCTGGTGGACGGCCTGTCCATGGCTTGAAGTCATCAAGCGCTCCGTCTGCATTGAAGGTGCCCGTCGAGCCCTTGCCCGTGCTAAAGTGCACTTGGGCAAGCTGGATGTGGAGAAGCTTGTGACGGACGGGCCACCGAAGGGCAAGGATCATCGCAAGCCCGAAATGTACTATGAGGGCGTCCTGAAGGGTGCCCACCGTATAGCGGATGAGTGCTCCAAAGATGTAATTTTGAATAGACTCGCATTTGTTATCCTGTCTGCTGAAAACTTGTTCATATCGCTAAGCAACGCTTGTTAATTTAAAATATTACCTTCATGCGGCCGTTTATCAAATTTGAGAGATGGCAAGTCGTTGGCTTCAGCCCCCATGCCACAGTGCTGGGGTGTTCGGGATAAACTTGAGCGCTCTTGTTCCCATTCTTGGGTCCGTCGAGGAGGCGCTCAGCATAACGAACAAGGCAACCGGACTTATAGTGCTTGAACACTCTCACTTAGCCATAGAATTCTATAATTTTAAATTTCGTGAAGCCCCTAGTATTCGAAGACCGAGTTGAGGCGCTATCCACGCCTTGGCGGACAATGCCGGTTCCTCGCTCTAAGCGGCATAAGTCTTTAGGGACTCGAAGAAACCTCTCGAACAGCGACCGGCTCTCGCCTTATCATGACGGTCAGTTTAGCTTTCTCGACCGAGGTGCTCAACCCAGCTCAACCGGGCACAATCGCAGTGGTTCTCCCAGCGCTACCTTAGCCGATATAGCGGAACGTAAGGTACCAAAACATGGGAGCCGGCAAACCCAACTATTGACCCAAGACATGATTCGGAGCCGATGCATATAATGCTATAAGTTCGGGGTGCCGCACTTGCGAAAGTGTTCAGACTTATCACACCATACTTTGGGGGTACTTAAGCCCCTGGTGTATTGGCCGTACCAATTTGTACGGTTGCGCAATGTCATAAATGAACATATATATAGATGAAGAAAGGATTGCAATAATAGGCAAAAGCTATGTATTGTTTATTCAAGAAAGGTACTGCAATGAACGCAGAACGATACAAATAGTGCGATAAGCAAGGGATGGGACTATTTAACATGTCCCCCTCCAGGGGTAAGCTGCGGGATGGTATGTAAAACAGGTATAATGCTCGTAATAGAGACCACCTGGACACTCGACGTAGCTTTCTGCTTCCCAGGCTGTTGCATCGTGAGTTCGGCAATTCAAGTTCGGACAGGGCTTACGAAAACGGAGTCTGAAAGTAAGAAAAGGAAAAAGAAAAGAATGACACAATCGGCAGCCCACAGTGCGGTTGAGCCGCGTTCAGGCGTGCCGTGGTCGTGCCCTCCCTTATGCCCATGGTATCTCCGAGCATAGTTATGTACGCGTAATCTTGCTTCGCAATTCGCGAGGGCTGGGGTTGGGGACGGATTACTACGATGCTTGGATCGTGCAGACGGTCTTGTTGTAGGTTACTCCGGCGCCGCTTGATGTGTCCGGACGTTTAATGGCCAGACTCGAGAATTCCTGTGAGAGGCTGCTTTGCACCTCCGCCGCGAGGGCCGCCGTGTGCTCCTCCGTTCGGAGAGAGCGTTTGGTGTTTCCATTAACCATGATTACTCCTCGAGGGCCTGGCATCTTGAGCTTGAGGTACGCGTAGTGCGGCACCGCATTGAATTTTGCGAATGCGGTTCGTCCGAGCAGTGCGAGATAGCCGCTGCGGAACAGGACTATGTCGAAGATTAACTCTTCGCTTCGGAAGTTATCTGGGGATCCGAAGACCACTTCAAGTGTAACTAAGCCTGTACAATTGGCCTCTACACCTGGTATGACGCCTTTAAAGGTCGTCTTTGTGGGTTTAATCCTTGAGGGGTCTATGCCCATTTTGCGCACTGTATCCTGATAAAGCAGGTTCAGGCTGCTACCGCCGTCCATCAGGACTCTAGTGAGGTGAAATCCGTCGATGATTGGGTCAAGAACCAATGCGGAGAATCCGCCGTGACGGATGCTAGTGGGGTGGTCCCTTCGATCAAATGTGATCGGGCCAGAGGACCATGGGTTGAACTTTGGGGCGACTCCATCGCATATACGTCCCTTAGTGCACGCTTCCGCTCCCTTTTGGGTATGTGGGTTGCGTATATCATGTTCACCGTCCGCACTTGTGTGGGAAAGCCCTTCATCCTCTATTGTTCGTGGCGGGGGCTCTTCCTCGTCATCGCTATGCAGCCCCTTGTCATTGAGTTCGCACTTAACTTGCCTGCTTGCTTGAACACCCAACAATCCCTGTTGGTGTGGTTGGCTAGTTTTCGGGGTGCCATGTATCCGCACAGCGATCGAGTATTCGGTCCAAGTTGGACGGGCCCTGGGCATTTCTTTTGAATGGCTTCTTCCGCTGACGGGGTTTAGAGCCTATGAATCCGGCATTGACTGCCGTATCTTCATCATTGTCGTTGTTAATGCGGCTCTTGTTCTTGTTGCGGCGCGACCTGCCATTGCTGTCCTTGGTATCCGAACTACCAGGGTTTTTGGTCAAGTTGTTACTACGAGCTAGCCAGCTGTCCTCTCCCGCGCAAAAGCGGGTCATGAGTGTGGTGAGGGCTGCCATGGATTTCGGCTTTTCCTGTTCTAGGTGCCGGGCTAACCACTCGTCGCGGATGTTATGTTTGAAGGCTGCAAGGGCCTCTACATATGGACAGTCAACGATTTGATTTTTCTTGGTTAGGAACCGTGTCCAGAATTGTCGGCGATTCTTCCGCTGCTGAATTATGTGGCTGAGGTCATCGGCGTCGGTGGTCACACATATGTGCCACGAAGTTATGAAGGAATCGGCTTCCGTGTCCTCCCAACAACCAATTGATTCTGCTGGCAAGCTGTTAAGCCAATGCCGAGCTGGTCCTTTAAGCTTGAGTGGGAGGTATTTGATGGCGTGTAGATCATCACCGCGGGCCATGTGGATATGGAGGAGGTAGTCCTCGATCCAAACTGCAGGATCTGTTGTGCCATCGTATGATTCGATATTTTACGGGTTTGAAACCCTCGGGGATTTGATGATCCATCACTTCGTCTGTGAAGCATAGTGGGTGTGTGGCGCCTTTGTATTGGGCTATATCACGACGCAACTCAAATGAGCTTTATCTATCGTATGCGGCCCGGCGGAGTTCTTGTATCCGCGTGGCGGTTATCATCACGTGTCGTGGGGCGCCCACGCGATCCGTAGATCGATCTTGTTTGCCTTGCCTTGTCCTCCAATATGTCTCGCAGGTCTGGCGCGTTTTCCCATGCCTTGGTCGAGCGGCGCTGGGGTGCGGCTTGAATGGAGGGTCTAGAGGCCTCTCTGTCGCGGCCACGGGGTGGCCGGTCAGCCGCATCATGCGCTGGTGATGTAGGTTTGGGTGTTGCTTCCTCTAATTGGGGTAGCAGCCTGCGTTTTGGGTATCTCTTGGAGGGGCGTTCTAGTTCATACTCTTCGTCTACAAGGACTTCAGTCCATCTGTCAGCTAGCAAGACTTGGTCAGCTCTAAGTTGCTGCTGCTTTTTCTTGAGGCTGCTTGCCGTGGCCATAAGCCTGCGTTTGAAACGCTCCTGTTCGGCGGGATCCTCAGGCACGACAAATTCGTCGTCGTCGAGGCTTGCCTCGTCTTCGGAGGGGGGCGCATAATTATCGTCCTCTACCTCTCTTTCTGCCGCACTGTCGTGCGGACTTGCTTCTCCCTCCTCCTGCGCTGAGTCCTGCTGGAGGGGGTCGTCTTCGGCACTGTCCGGGGTATTATTGTCTCCCCTGCCGGAATCGTCGTTTTTACTGTGGCGAGATTTAGAGCAGCGCCGCTGACGTCGGCGCTTGGGCTGTTTCTTGGAGCGGTCATCCTCCGCTTTTCCATCGCCGTTCCCATCTTTTGGGATGTCCACCATGTATATGTCGTATGACGAGGTGGCCTTCCAGTGCCCTGTAGGCGCTGGTTCTTGGTCGTCTCCGGCATCGTCGTCCATACCGTCCATGTCTTCGGAGTCGAAGTCGAGCATGTCGGTTAAATCATCGACAGTGGCTACAAAGTGGGTGGTGGGTGGGCGTTGAATTTCTTCGTCGTCCGCATCCCAACCTTCCTGACCGTAGTCCGGCCAGGGCTCCCCTGACAAAGAGAGATACTTTAGTGAATTCAGGATGTTGCCAAAGGGTGAGTGCTGAAAGATGTCCGTGGCAGTGAACTCCATAACCGGCGCCCAATCGGATTCGATTGGCAGGGGCGCGGAGGGTTCGGAGTCCGGAGAGGAGTCTGGCACCTTGGAGTCACGGTCTTCGCAAAGGACAGGGATGGAGTTCCACTCAGTCGCGGTTGAGATCGTTGTTGGGGAACGTAGTAATTTCAAAAAATTTCCTACGAACACGCAAGACCATGGTGATGGCATAGCAACGAGAGGGAAGAGTGTCCGTCCACGTACCCTCGTAGACCGAAAGCGGAAGCGTTATAACAACGCGGTTGATGTAGTTGTACGTCTTCACGATCCGACCGATCCAAGCACCGAGCGTCGGCACCTCCGAGTTCTGCACACGTTCAGCTCGATGGCGATCCCGGACTCGATCCAGCAAAGTGTCGGGATGAGTTCCGTCGACCTGACGGCGTGGTGGCGATGTTGATGCTCCACCAACGCAGGGCTTCGCCTAAGCTCATGACGATATGACTTCTCCGCGCAGGGGCTTCGCCTAAGCTCTGACGATATGACGAAGTGGAATATGGTGGAAGGGGCACCGCACACGGCTAAGGAACGATCCGTAGATCAACTTGTGTGTTCTAGGGTGCCCCTGCCCCGTATATAAAGGATCCAAGGGGAGGTGGCGGCCAAGGGAGGAGGCGCAAAGGAGTCCTACTCCTCCGGGAGTAGGATTCCCCTCAATCCTAGTTGGATTAGGATTCCCGGAGGGGAAGAGAGAGAGGGGCGGCCCACCTTTCCTAGTCCTAATAGGACTAGGGAAGGGGGGCGCGACCACCTAGGGCTGGCCCTTTCTCCTTTCCACCAAGGCCCACTATGGCCCATGTAGTTCCCGGGGTTCGGTAACCTCCGGTACTCGATAAATTCGATTTCACTCGGAACACTTCCGATGTCCAAATGTAGGCTTCAATATATCAATCTTTATGTCTCGACCATTTGAGACTCCTCGTCATGTCCGTGATCACATCCGGGACTCGAACAACCTTGGTGCATCAATACTTATAAACTCATAATGAACTGTCATCGAAGCGTTAAGCGTGCGGACCCTACGGGTTCGAGAACTATGTAGACATGACCTAGAACCATTCTTGGTCAATAACCAATAGCGGAACCTGGATGCCCATATTGGTTCCTACATATTCTACGAAGATCTTTATCGGTCAAACCGCATAACGACATCGTTGTTCCCTTTGTCATCGGTATGTTACTTACCCGAGATTCGATCGTCGGTATCAATACCTAGTTCAATCTCGTTACGGTAAGTCTCTTTACTCGTTCCGTAATACATCATCTCACAACTAACTCATTAGTTGTAATGCTTGCAAGGCTTAAGTGATGTGTATCACCGAGAAGGCCTAGAGATACCTCTCCGACAATCGCGAGTGACAAAACCTAATCTCGAAATCGCCAACCCAACAAGTACCTTTGGAGACACCTGTAGTACTCCTTTATAATCACCCGATTCGTTGTGACGTTTGGTAGTACCAAAGTGTTCCTCCGTAAACAGGAGTTGCATAATCTCATAGTTACGGGAACATGTATGGGTCATGAAGAAAGCATTAACAACATACTAAGCGATCAAGTGTTAAGCTAACGGAATGGGTCATGTCAATCACATCATTCTCCTAATGATGTGATCCCATTAATCAAATGACAACACATGTCTATGGTTAGGAAACATAACCATCTTGATTAATGAGCTAGTCTTGTAGAGGCATACTAGTGACTATCTGTTTGTCTATGTATTCACACATGTATTATGTTTCCGGTTAATACAATTCTAGCATGAATAATAAACATTTATCATGGTATAAGGAAATAAATAATAACTTTATTATTGCCTCTAGGGCATATTTCCTTGATCTCCCACTTGCACTAGAGTCAATAATCTAGATTACATAGTAATGATTCTAACACCCATGGAGTCTTGGTGCTGATCATGTTTTGCTCGTGGAAGAGGCTTAGTCAACGGATCTGCAACATTCAGATCCGTATGTATTTTGCAAATCTCTATGTCTCCCACTTGGACTTGGTCCCGAATGGAATTGAAGCGTCTCTTGATATGCTTGGTCCTCTTGTGAAATCTGGATTCCTTTGCCAAGGCAATTGCACCAGTATTGTCACGAAAGATCTTCATCGGTCCCGATGCACTAGGTATGACACCTAGATCGGAAATGAACTCTTTCATCCAGACTCCTTCATTTGCTGCTTCTGAAGCAGCAATGTACTCCGCTTCACATGTAGATCCCGCCACGACGCTTTGTTTAGAACTGCACCAACTGACAGCTCCACCGTTTAATAAAAACACGTATCCGGTTTGCGATTTAGAATCGTCCGGATCGATGTCAAAGCTTACATCGGCGTAACCATTTACGACTAGCTCTTTGTCACCTCCATATCGAGAAACATATCCTTAGTCCTTTTCGGTATTTCAGGATGTTCTTGACCGCTGTCCGATGATCCACTCTGGATTACTTTGGTACCTTCCTGCCAAGCTTACAGCTAAGCATCGTCGGTCTGGTACACAGCATTGCATACATGATAGAGCCTATGGCTGAAGCATAGGAACATCTTTCATTTTCTCTCTATCTTCTGCTGTGGTGGGGCATTGAGTCGACTCAATCTTACACCTTATAATACAGGTAAAAACCTTTCTTTGCTGATCCATTTTGAACTTTTCAAAACTTTATCAAGGTATGTGCTTTGTGAAAGTCAATTAAGCGTCTTGATCTATCTCTATAGATCTTGATGCCCAATATGTAAGCAGCTTCACCGAGGTCTTTCATTGAAAAACTTTTATTCAAGTATCCTTTTATGCTATCCAGAAATTCTATATCATTTCCAATCAATAATATGTCGTCCACATATAATATTAGAAATGCTCTGAGCTCCCACTCACTTTCTTGTAAATACAAGCTTCTCCAAAAGTCTGTATAAACCCATATGCTTTGATCACACTATCAAAGCGTTTATTCCAACTCCGAGAGGCTTGCACCAGACCATAAATTGATCGCTGGAGCTTGCACACTTTGTTAGCACCCTTTGGATCGACAAAACCTTCTGGTTGCATCATATACAACTCTTCTTCTAGAAATCCATTCAAGAATGCATTCCATTTGCCAAATTTCATAATCATAAAATGCGGCAATTGCTAACATGATTCGGACAGACTTAAGCATCGCTACGGGTGAGAAAGTCTCATCGTAGTCAACCCCTTGAACTTGTCGAAAACCTTTCGCAACAAGTCGAGCTTTGTAGACAGTTATATTACCATCGGCGTCGTCTTCTTCTTAAAGATCCATTTATTTTCAATGGCTTGCCGATCATCGGGCAAGTCAACCAAAGTCCATACTTTGTTCTCATACATGGATCCCATCTCAGATTTCATGGCTTCCAGCCATTTTGCGAATCTGGGCTCACCATTCTTCTTCATAGTTCGTAGGTTCGCCATGGTCAAGTAACATGACTTCCGAATAAGATTACCGTACCACTCACAGTGCGTATTTTACTCTGGTTGACCTCTGAGTTCAGTAGTAACTTGATCTGAAGCTTCATGATCATCATCATTAGTTTCCTCACTAATTGGTGTAGTTGTCACAGAACCATTTCTTGTGATGAACTACTTTCAATAAGGGAGCAAATACAGATTATCTCATCAAGTTCTACTTTCCTCCCACTCACTTCTTTGAGAGAAACTCCTTCTCTAGAAAGGATCCGAATTTAGCAACGAAAATCTTGCCTTCAGATCTGTGATAGAAGGTGTACCCAACAGTCTCCTTTGGGTATCCTATGAAGACACATTTTTCCGATTTGGGTTCGAGCTTATCTGGTTGAAGTTTCTTTACATAAGCATCGCAGCCCCAAACTTTAAGAAACGACAACTTTGGTTTCTTGCCAAACCACAGTTCATAAGGCGTCGTCTCAGCGGATTTTGACGGTGTCCTATTTAACGTGAATGCGGCCGTCTCTAAAGCATAACCCCAAAGCGATAGCGGTAAATCGAAATAGACATCATAGATCGCACCATATCTAGTAAAATACGATTCGACGTTCGGACACACCATTTCTCTGTGGTGTTCGGGTGGCGTGAGTTGCTAAACTATTCCACATTGTTTCAAATGTAAACCAAACTCGTAACTCAAATATTCTCCTCCACAATCAGATCGTAGAAACTTTATTTTCTTGTTACGATGATTTTCCACTTCACTCTGAAATTCTTTGAACTTTTCAAATGTTTCAGATTTGTGTTTCATTAAATAGATATACCCATATCTGCTCAAATCATCTGTGAAGGTGAGAAAATAACGATACCCGCCACGTGCCTCAACATTCATTGGACCACAAACATCGGTATGTATGATTTCCAACAAATCAGTTGCTCGCTCCATAGTTCGGAGAACGGCGTTTTGGTCATCTTGCCCATGAGGCACGGTTCGCAAGTACCAAGTGATTCATAATCAAGTGATTCGAAGCCCATCGGTATGGAGTTTCTTCATGCGTTTTACACGATATGACCTAAGCGGCGATTGCCACAAATAAGTTGCACTATCATTATCAACTCTGCATCTTTTGGCTTCAACATTATGAATATGTGTATCACTACTGTCGAGATTCAACAAGAATAGACCATTCTTCAAGGGTGCATGACCATAAAAGATATTACTCATATAAATAGAACAACCATTATTCTCTGATTTAAATGAATAACCGTCTCGCATTAAACAAGATCCACATATAATGTTCATGCTCAACGCTGGCACCAAATAACAATTATTTAGGTCTAAAACTAATCCCGAAGGTAGATGTAGAGGTAGCGTGCCGACCGCGATCACATTGACTTTGGAACCATTTCCCACGCGCATCGTCACCTCATCCTTTGCCAGTGCTCGTCTATTCCGTAGTCCTGTTTGAGTTGCAAATATTAGCAATGAACCAGTATCAAATACCAGTGCTACTACGAGCTCTAGTAAGGTACACATCAATAACATGTATATCACATATACCTTTGTTCACCTTGCCATCCTTCTTATCCGCCAAATACTTGGGGCAGTTCCGCTTCAAAGTCTAGTCTGCTTGCGGTAAAACACTCAATTTCAGGCTTAGGTCCAGACTTGGGTTTCTTCTCTTGATCAGCAACTTTCTTGCTGTTCTTTTGAAGTTTCCTTCTTCTTCCCTTTGCCCTTTTCTTGAAACTAGTGGTCTTGTTGACCATCAACACTTGATGCTCTTTCTTGATTTCTACCTCCATGCTTTTAGCATCGCGAAGAGCTCGAGGAATTGTCTTAGTCATTCCTTGCATATTATAGTTCATCACGAAGCTCTTGTAGCTTGGTGGCGTGATTGGAGAATTCATCAATGACACTATCATCCGGAAGATTAACTCCCAGCTGAATTAAGTGATTGTTATACCCAGACATTTTGAGTATGTGCTCACCGACGAACTATTCTCCTCCATCTTGCAGCTATAGAACTTATTGGAGACTTCATATCTCTCAATCCGGGCATTTGCTTGAAATATTAACTTCAACTCCTGGAACATCTCATATGCTCCATGACGTTCAAAACGTCGTTGAAGACCCGGTTCTAAGCCGTAAAGCATGGCACACTGAACTATTGAGTAGTCATCAGCTTTGCTTTGCGGACGTTCACAACTTCGGCTCAGCTCCTGCAGCAGGCCTGTCACCCAGCGGTGCTTCGGGGCGTAATTTTTACATGCAGAATGAGGATAATCCTCAAATTCGGACCCAGTCCGTGTAATTGCTACCATCATCTTTCAACTTTGCTTTCTCAAGGAACGCATTAAAATTCAACGGAACAACAGACGAGCCATCTATCTACGATAAACATAGACAAGCAAAATACTATCGGTACTAAGTTCATGATAAATTTAAGTTCAATTAATCATATTAAAACTCCCACTTAGACAGACATCTCTCTAGTCATCTAAGTGATCACGTGATCCAAATCAACTAAACCATGTCCGATCATCACGTGAGACGGAGTAGTTTCAATGGTGAACATCACTATGTTGATCATATCTACTATATGATTCACGCTCGACCTTTCGGTCTCCGTGTTCGAGGCCATATCTGTTATATTCAAGGCTCGTCAAGTTTAACTTGAGTATTCGCGTGTGCAACTGTTTTGCACCGTTGTAGATGGACGTAGAACTTATCACACTCGATCATCACGTGGTGTCCGGGTACTACGAACTTTGGCAGCGGTGCATACTCGGGAGAACACTTCTTGATAATTTTAGTGAGAGATCATCTTATAATGCTACCGTCAATCAAAGCAAGATAAGATGCATAAAGGATAAACATCACATGCAATCAATATAAGTGATATGATATGGTCATCATCATCTTGTGCTTGTGATCTCCATCGCCAAGCACCGTCATGATCACCATCGTCACCGGCGCGACACCTTGATCTCCATCGTAGCATCGTTGTCGTCTCGCCAACTATTGCTTCTCGACTATCGCTACTCCTTAGTGATAAAGTAAAGCAATTACATGGCGTTGCATTTCATACAATAAGCGACAACCATATGGCTCCTGCCGATTGCCGATAACTTCGGTTACAAAACATGATCATCTCATACAATAAAATATAGCATCACATCTTGACCATATCACATCACAACATGCCCTGCAAAAACAAGTTAGGCGTCCTCTACTTTGTTGTTGCAAGTTTTACGTGGCTGCTACGGGCTGAGCAAGAACCGTTCTTACCTCGCATCAAAACCACAGCGATAGTTTGTCAAATAGACTCCGTTTTAACCTTCTCAAGGACCGGGCGTAGTCATACTCGGTTCAACTAAAGTGAGAGAGCAGACACCCGCGGTCACCTTTAAGCAACGAGTGCTCGGGCGGTGAAACCAGTCTCGCGTAAGCGTCTGGCGTAATGTCGGTCCGGCCGCTTCATCTCACAATACCGCTGAACCAAAGTATGACATGCTGGTAGGCGGTATGACTTGTATCGCCCACAACTCACTTGTGTTCTACTCGTGCATATGACATCAACGCATAAAACCAGGCTCGGATGCCATTTGTTGGGGAACGTAGTAATTTCAAAAAAATTCCTACGAACACGCAAGACCATGGTGATGGCATAGCAACGAGAGGGAAGAGTGTACGTCCACGTACCCTCGTAGACCGAAAGCGGAAGCGTTATAACAACGCGGTTGATGTAGTCGTACGTCTTCACGATCCGACCGATCCAAGCACCGAACGTACGGCACCTCCGAGTTCTGCACACGTTCAGCTCGATGGCGATCCCGGACTCGATCCAGCAAAGTGTCGGGATGAGTTCCGTCGACCGACGGCGTGGTGGCGATGTTGATGCTCCACCGGCGCAGGGCTTCGCCTAAGCTCATGACGATATGACTTCTCCGCGCGAGGCTTCGCCTAAGCTCTCTGACGATATGACGAAGTGGAATATGGTGGAAGGGGCACCGCACACGGCTAAGGAACGATCCGTAGATCAACTTGTGTGTTCTAGGGTGCCCCTGCCCCGTATATAAAGGAGCCAAGGGGAGGTGGCGGCCAAGGGAGGCGCGCAAGGGAGTCCTACTCCCTCCGGGAGTAGGATTCCCCCAATCCTAGTTGGATTAGGATTCCGGAGGAAGAGAGAGAGGGGGCGGCCCACCTTTCCTAGTCCTAATAGGACTAGGGAAGGGGGCGCGCCACCTAGGGCTGGCCCTTTCTCCTTTCCACCAAGGCCCACTATGGCCCATGTAGTTCCACAGGGGTTCGGTAACCTCCGGTACTCGATAAATTCCGATTTCACTCGGAACACTTCCGATGTCCAAATGTAGGCTTCAATATATCAATCTTTATGTCTCGACCATTTGAGACTCCTCGTCATGTCCGTGATCACATCCGGGACTCGAACAACCTTGGTGCATCAATACTTATAAACTCATAATGAACTGTCATCGAAACGTTAAGCGTGCGGACCCTACGGGTTCGAGAACTATGTAGACATGACCTAGAACCATTCTCGGTCAATAACCAATAGCGGAACCTGGATGCCCATACTGGTTCCTACATATTCTACGAAGATCTTTATCGGTCAAACCGCATAACGACATACGTTGTTCCCTTTGTCATCGGTATGTTACTTACCCGAGATTCGATCGTCGGTATCCAATACCTAGTTCAATCTCGTTACCGGTATGTCTCTTTACTCGTTCCGTAATACATCATCTCACAACTAACTCATTAGTTGTAATGCTTGCAAGGCTTAAGTGATGTGTATCACCAAGAAGGCCTAGAGATACCTCTCCGACAATCGGAGTGACAAAACCTAATCTCGAAATACGCCAACCCAACAAGTACCTTTGGAGACACCTGTAGTACTACTTCATAATCGACCAGTTACGTTGTGACGTTTGGTAGTACCCAAAGTGTTCCTCCGTAAGCAGGAGTTGCATAATCTCATAGTTACAGGAACATGTATGGGTCATGAAGAAAGCATTAACAACATACTAAGCGATCAAGTGTTAAGCTAACGGAATGGGTCATGTCAATCACATCATTCTCCTAATGATGTGATCCCATTAATCAAATGACAACACATGTCTATGGTTAGGAAACATAACCATCTTGATTAATGAGCTAGTCTTGTAGAGGCATACTAGTGACTATCTGTTTGTCTATGTATTCACACATGTATTATGTTTCCGGTTAATACAATTCTAGCATGAATAATAAACATTTATCATGGTATAAGGAAATAAATAATAACTTTATTATTGCCTCTAGGGCATATTTCCTTCAATCGTAACCCCCGAGGCGGTGTCCAACCAACCGTCCTCGATCGGCAAAACCGGCTCCGAGTTAAGGGTCGGAGCGGTATTAATCTTGACCTCCAAGGCCTTTGTTCGGTGGCGAGCTAGATCGTACCCATCGAGACAGTCGCGGCACGCTCGGTGTGGCTCGAATCCGTCAAAGATCAAGTCTCCGCGGACATCGGTCGTATAGTTCAATCTTCCAAATCTGACCGATGGCGGGCGTAGCTTCGATCTGCTCCGGATGGCCTAGCGAATTGGCCCGCGATGCAAAAGCCGCCAAATCTGAAGATCTGTCCGGGAGCAAAGTCTCACCACTGGACTGCGTCGTTATTGATGATCGAAGGAGCCATCGGGCCTAAAGATGGCGACACGAGGAACTCTCAATGAAAGCACCAATGTCGGTGTCAAAACCGGCGGATCTCGGGTAGGGGGTCCCGAACCGTGCGTCTAGGCGGATGGTAACAGGAGACAAGGGACACGATGTTTTTACCCAGGTTCGGGCCCTCTCGATGGAGGTAATACCCTACTCCTGCTTGATTAATATTGATGATATGGGTAGTACAAGAGTAGATCTACCACGAGATCAGAGAGGCTAAACCCTAGAAGCTAGCCTATGGTATGATTGTTGTTCGTCCTACGGACTAAAACCCTTCGGTTTATATAGACACCGAATAGGGTTAGGGTTACACAGAGTCGGTTACAATGGTAGGAGATCTACATATCCGTATCGCCAAGCTTTCCTTCCACGCCAAGGAAAGTCCCATCCGTACACGGGACGAAGTCTTCAATCTTGTATCTTCATAGTCTAGGAGTCCGTCCAAAGATGATAGTTCGGCTATCCGGACACCCCCTAGTCCAGGACTCCCTCACCCACCGTAATACTTATGCTATCTTGAGAGAAGCCACTAGTGAAACCTATGGCCCCCGGGTCTATCTTTTATCATATAAGCTTTCAATCTACTTTTATTTGCATCTTTACTTTTTGCATCTATATTATAAAATACCAAAAATATATTTATCTTATCATACTATCTCTATCAGATCTCACTTTCACAAGTGGCCGTGAAGGGATTGACAACCCCTTTATTGCGCTGATTGCGAGTTCTTTGTTTGTTTGTGTAGGTGCGTGGGATTTTGAGGAGCCTCTTACTGGATTGATAACTTGGTTCTCAAAAACCGAGGGAAATACTTACGCTACTATTGCTACATCACCCTTTCCTCTTCAAGGAAAACCAACACAAGCTCAAGACGTAGCAATATACAGAACAAAAGAACCCCGATGAAACTAAGAAAAACTTGCTAAGCGCGTTACTTTGACAACAGAACAGAAGGGAGATACTCTTTCCTTACAACTTCAAGTCACTGTTACTGTCTTGTGCATATTTCGTTTTGCTTACTCGAGGTTAAGTGTAATTGATGAGTTATGCGTGTGTAGCTTTCACTTTATTCTGCTAGGCATTCAGCTTGATGCAGGACTAGTAATTGTCTTGGACTCGAGACCTAAAGAGCCTAAGGAGTGGGCGGACATGAGTGAAATGCTCTAGAAGTAAGTTCAATTATTATCGCACTATATCGGCACCTTTCGTTCATTTCCTGATATCAAGTAATCTTTTTCTTTACCGGGCAAGGTTTGGAAGAAGTTCACCAGCAATGTTAGGGGTGAATGGAAAAATGAGCTGCAATTTCAACACACCAAAGTAAGTAGTACTAGCTAGTTCCGCGCATCTCTTATTGATTCTGGTTTCAATATCATTATCATGCTTGATTATCATTTTGATTGAACTCTATTCGCGTAAAGTGCTTGTGGCAGGCACGCAGGAATAATTTATGTGGATAATATGTTCACGAGTTCATTTTCCACTCGACCTCTGAGCGGGGCTTATCTTCACAACAATTTGAAGTATGTAAACACTATTCACAATTTTATTTTATTACCATCAATTGTGTTGAGTTCCATTCATGTATATGTATTGACCCCCTTCTTCAAATTAGATTTTAAGTTAGATCTGGCAGAACCGGGACGACCTCCTACCAAATGATCGCATACGAGGAATTTAAGAGGAATTGACGAGATTCTTTGTTGAGCACGTCATACCTACAGACAGAGAATACCATCGGGAATAGCAATGCGATTTTGGTAGATAATGTTAGGGCTCGTAAGAGATGTTATATTGTATATATGCATGATCGTATATTATATGTAGTAGCGTCGAATAGATATACGAAAACTTGTGGTTCCGTCCAAGCACGGAGAACGAGAGGTAACTTCTCTCTCTATATATGTTCATGACGATGTTGTGTAATTAATGGTTCCTTCATTGCTATATGTAGTAGCTAGCGTCGAGTTGAATGGAAAACATAAAATAAAAATGAAACCCTAAATATAAAAGAATTGAAGAGTAAACACAAAAAGAAAAGGGAGAAACACAATATGAAACCCCTAAACACTCCAAAACCCATAACCCCTCCTTAAAAAAAGCCCAACACTTGGCAGGTGTGACGCGTGGCTGCCTTTTAGTCCTGGTTGGTGTCACGAACTGGGACTAAAGGTCCTCCTGCCTCGGCGCCCCGCAGCGGCCACGTGGAGCACCTTTAGTCACGGTTCGTAACACGACCGAGACTAAATGTGGGGCGTTTCGTCCCGATTGATTAGTCCCAGTTGCAGAACCGGGACTAAAGGCCCTCTAGAACCGGGACTGATGGCCCATTTCCTGCTAGTGGAGCACCATTTTGAGCTCAGTGGATATTCTGGAAAGGTAACATTCGCCTTTATGTTCCAGCTTGCTATATATAGAGCCACTACAACGTATCTTCGCGTCTGCAACTGAAGCGGGGATCCTGAAGCCTATCACGCACATTTTGGCCTCCATCAGAGTAAGCCTTTATGCCGATGATGCTGCCCTCTTTCTGAACCCGTGCAAGTCCGAGATGATGGTCACACAAGCAATCCTTGAAGGTTTGGGAGAATCTCTGGACTCTACACCAACTTCAGCAAGTCATCGCCGTTCCCTATCTATTGTGATGAGCTGGCAACTAATGAAGTGCTCTTCGAGTTCGCGGGAACAACTGACTCTTTCCCTTGCAAATATCTCGGGCTACCACTTAGCCTCCACAACCTTAGGCATGCTGACCTCCAATTCTGATTGACAAGATAGTTGCGGAACTGGCAGGATGGAAAGGCAAGCTCTTGAACAAAGCGGGAAGGCTAACGTTGATCAACACAGTCCTTACCTCTATCACGACCTATCTTTAGACCTTGTTCGCTCCTAGCAAGTGGCTAATCAAGAGGATCGACAAGCTTAGGAGAAGTTTTCTATGGAAGGGCAGTATGGAGGAGGCCACATGTGGGAGTTGTGCTATCAACTGGTAGCTGGTTTGCTCACCAAAAAAGTATGGTGGACTGGGCATAAAAAACCTCTCCTCTTTTAGTAGATCTTCACGGTTGCGGTGGGCCTGGTTCGCGTGGCAATGCCAACCTAGGCCCTGGTTTGGAATGAAACTCCCCTGCTCTGAAGCTGATATGCAGCTCTTTCATGCCTCCAGCAATATTCACCTTGGAAATGGGCAAACTGAAAGTTTCTGGAAGTCAAAGTGGTTGGATGGCGCGGCACCACGTGACCTTGCACCCCCCCAATTCAAGCTGGTGCGAGGAAAAACTACACTGTGGGTCAAGCCATGCATGACAAAAAGTGGATGAAGGGGCTTGAGAGAATCAGCTCCCATGATAATCTGCACTCCTTTCTGCATTTGTGGGAGAAGATTCAGAGTGTCAACTCATCTGAAACAAGAGATACCATTGATTGGATCTGGACGAGGACAAAAAATACGCCGCCAAGTCTGCATATTCCCGTCAGTTCATTGGTCATATTGCCAAACCTGATGCTAACCTGATCTGGAGGCTCAAGATTGAAAGAAAGGTGAAGTTTTTCCTTTAGACCTTGGCTCAAAACAGACTCCCGACCACTGACAGGCTACGAGAACGCAATGTGTTCTCTCTGCCTCCAACTCCCTGAAACTGCACTCCTCAACACATGCCTTTTTTTTTCCATGATTGTATGGAACCAGCTAAGCTTGCACGCCCCTTGTGCTACCCTTCCCTGCCTGCTAACGTTCAGTCCCTCTGTTATTGGTGGAGTGTTTGGTCCCAGCGCAATAAAGTGCAGACCACCGCCGCTGCTTTTTTCGCTTGGCACATTTGGAATGGGAAGAACATGAGGGTCTTCATCGCCAAGTCTACCTCGGCGGACGGTGTGGCTTCTCTAATCAAAGCTGACTTAGACTTCCGGAGAGTAGCGTTGTAATTATCTTGACGACTGCCCCCTCTTATGTACATTCCTGTTCTTAAATGAAAAGGCAGAGCACCTCCCGTTCGAGTCAAAATAAACATTCTGCTTACACTTAATTTTAAGCATTAGATCAGCATATGGGTTGTCATTAACCATCAAAACTGACTATAAAGCTAGATGTATTTTCAACCCCTCCAAAGGACCGCGGTCCCAAGTTAAACCAATTTTCACATGATCCATTCATTTGACTCTCTACAGCAACGCACGCATCATCGTGTGTTTTAGTTCTTCAATCGAGTGTGCATGCTAGTGGGCTCACATTGTACCGCCGCCCGAGGGAAACAAGAGCGAAGGTGTTGTCTAAAGAAGTAGATACTTAACAAAAAAGGAGAAGGTGAAAGCACATAATGAGTTGAGTGACACGGACTGCAAAGGATTCAACTTTCCAGCGGCACGTACTATCAATACCTGCATGTCACAGCATGATGAGAACCATCCGAGAAAGCAGCACGCCTCATTGATCTACCTAGTTTTTAAGTCCGGCGTGCAAACGAAAGGGCTAACACCTAACCTATGGCTGTCCGAGGGGAAAAGTAGAAAAAGGCTTCATCCTCACCTTCGCGGGAAGGTGCAGCACAATGAATTTACATTGCTTATACAAAAGAGGGCTTAATCACGAGTACCATCAGTCTCGAATTAGCTAATATATAATTTCTGATTCTTTGTGTTGTAAAGTAGGTTAGGAAGGCCACCACACCTTAGACAATATTTACCTTTCTGGGTGCACACACTGTGTACAGTAGCATACTTGGCTTTTTTTACATGGTAATACTGGTTTCATTTATATCATAAGCATCATAGTACAAGTCAAGCCCATATCAACCTGGCAAACTGAAAAGATAGCAAAATGCTAACCTTTGCATAAAGGAAAACCAGCCAAGAAGTAAAATTACAAACAGGACTGAAGAATACTCTAAGCCTGACCCCGAAGTCCATCACCTGCCTCTGACACCACCACAACAACCACCAAATTAAGGAAAAAATGATGGATCACCTCCACACTCGAGTTGACGCGACTCCATTGATGATATGCAACTTTGTGCACCTTCTAGGTGGCTCGCCAAAGACGAAACCATTACCGTGCAAATGAATCAAATTGGGGCAACACCCCAGACACGCCATCAAACTCCAGATCTGGCACCCCCGCACGACTAAGACATCGGAGGAGAAAACCATACCTGTCATCCACGAACCATGAACCCAGGACACGCCCATCATCTTCTAGATGCCATCAATGTAGACCACAATCTGCATCTGCTCCTGGACTACCTCCCAAGGTCCTCGCCGATGCTGGAGCAAAACGTCGTCGCAACGGCGGAGCCCGAGGACACAGGTCCACCACGAGAATACCGCCGCCGCGACGCTATCTTTACTTGAACAAATTGGTTTTCAAATCCAACCGCAACCATAGGACTGATCGCCTCGTCGGAGTAGGATCTAAAGAATCCTTATTCAATGCCGCCAATTTCGTGGCTGAAGCCACGACGATGAACAACCTAAAAACCTAAACTACGAAAGTCTAAAAATGATCCATTTACGTGGATCCAGCGACCCCCCTCATGACCAACGACCAAGTCACTGGGGGAGAGGAGCCGCCGGAGGGCAGCGGCTGCGAGTCACCTTTTCTTTCTTGAGAGGAAAGAAAAGCGAAATCATAACTCTTCAGGACTATCGTTTGTTTATCGTGTTTAGGTTAAAACGCCACAGCATAATTAGCCTCCAAGCATCCTACAACCATCGTTTTGTGGAAACATATACATATTAATAGCCATCATGGAGACTAATACAGACTACTCCCTTCACCTTTGAACTTCCCCCCATATAGTGGCGAAGGTCGAATTTTCTTTTGATGTAGGGCGAACTCAAAATAATGATGCAAAGACTGAAATATGCACAGACATTAACACTATATACGATACATAATCACTTAGTACAATACAAATATAAATATATTTGAATATAAGTAAAACCTAAAAACATATGAATGGCACTCTACTCTTTTCTTTTTTGAAAATCTTCCATAGCGTTGTTGATAAAGCCTTTTGAATACCCCTCGCTCGATTTAGCACACCATCAAGTCGTCAGGAGGCCATCACAAATATCTTTCTGCGCAGCTCAATCTTGATGATCTTTGTCGCCCAGTAGTCGCGTGTAACTGTTTTCTTCACCATTGGTAAAAGCAATGCCTGCTAAATCGCAAAATGATTCTCTAGAGTCAAGGCAAGAGAATTCCAAACAACTCTGAAGATAGCTCATTCAAGTAATGGTAAAATCGATGCTAATAGATATTGACTGAGCTAATAGAAATATAATTCTTGCGCAGAAAATATACCAAGCCAAAATAAAACCTTAAAATGTTATCTATTGCATAGCTAGAATTGGTTTCGGCCACTCCCCATAAGCTGCCCAAAGTACCCTCAAAGCCTCCTTAAATACCACACCCATGACATGTTTACAGTTGGATTTTGTTAGATTCAGAATTGGCTATTGCAACAGAAGACTTTGTTTCCGACTAGACTAGATCTAGTTTTTTTCGTTTCGGATCGATTTTGTGCAGTGTTTACTAAAACAAGCATAACTTTCTCATACATTTTACGTACAACCACCCGAATTGTTCAGAAAAAACACGTGCATAAGAATGTTTTTTTCCAAAATTTAATCAAGGTAGGGCAGCCCTCTACCTTTCCCTAAGGGGAGCTTTGCATTTGTCCCGGTAGCTTTTATCCCGGGGGCGCAAGTTCTCCAAGAAATAATGGGGATCGGGCGCTCCATCATAGAACTCGTAGGTTCTTGATCCCACAGACGGAAGAATCTCAATGTAACCCCACCTTTGCACCACTGGGCTAATGTTGCACCCCATGATATGTGGATATGCATGTTTAATTCAGGAAAATACGGTAATCAATACACAAACATGACCAAAGGGCTACAAATGGGTCACAATGCCATCTTGGCATGATTTTTTTTATTACCAAGCATAAGATAATCGATGGTTCTTGATAGTGCAGCAGAAGACGTAGACTAAGGCACCGAACTTGAGCGGCTCCACTCCACGGGCATCTGCCTGGGCTACGGATCATCGCACTATCCCAATGACATCTTCTTTACAGAGTTCCTCGATTAAATTCTGGCATAACAAGGCCAGTATGAATACAATAATGTACTCGCAAGTAACGTAACAACTAATTATAAGTTCCAGGAATGTCAACTTAAGAACGACTAGAATAACATCTAAACATGGCAAGCAACTACTCAGCGTACTCGTTAGGCGAATTCCCAATAACAACAGGGGTATCACACGTATAGACCAGAACTTGCGCTTGGGCCATATATAACAATCAATCAACGGGGCACCGGGTATGAAATCCGCCGTGTTTGCATGAATTTCGTCCAGTTTGTTCATAAAGTAATTAAATGTATGCAGCTAGCGTTGGATGGCGGTCTCCCGCATCCGTGGCGGACAGATGCGGGAGAAAATTTGCGGGTCGCCGTGGAAGATGCCCTTAACCATCGAAACTGTCCATAAAGCTAGATGCAGACTTCCACTTCAGCACCTAAGAGGGGACCGCAGCTCACGGCCTTTGGTTCATGTTGCTTTTGGTTTTCAATCGAGCGTGCATGCGAGTGGGCTCACACACTGTACGCATGGACGTCTCCGACGCCTTTGGTTTTGGTTTTCGATCGGCCGACACGGACTATCAATACTACTAGCATATCCAGTGCTCACGATGAGAACCATCCGAGAAATCACCTCGGCACATTGATCTAGGCTATAGATTTTTTAGTCGGGCGTGCGATCGAAAGCGCAAACACGGGAGGCTGTCCGAGGGAAAAAGTCTGACAAAAGCTTCATCATCTCCTTTGCCTAAAGGTGCAGCACAATGAATTTATGTTGGTAGAAAAAATTATTGCTCGGAAAATTGGCTAAAGGTGAATCCTGACAGTAGCATACTTGGCCTCTAAGCATCATATAACCATCGTTCAGAAGAAAAAAGAAACATATACTGAGCCACTGAGCCACTGCTCCGTTCTCGTGGTAAGCCTTCATATATATACACCACCGTATCTCCCTTCCCAGCAAACGCAGTCGATCTACAGGTGTCAGTGTTACTAACTCAGAGGACCATGTTGAGCGGTGCACCTAGCAAGCCACAGATGCGTATAGGTGCAAATCGAGCAACACGGGAAACCAAAGGTAAGTAATTCATATCCGGCGAAGAGGAAAACGTTTGTACTCCCTCCGTAAACTAATATAAGAGCGTTTAGACCACTACTTTAATGATCTAAACACTCTTATATTAGTTTATAGAGGGAGTACTTCATAGTGAGAAGTCGTACTGTAAATTTCTAGATGGTTCTCTCGATTCAGATTATTCGCAACAAGTGTCTTGCTCAACTGTTAAATTTCATGAATCATGCATCTTGCTGCATAATATCTATTTGAAGTAGTGGAAAACGTACATCGCTCTAGTAAAGTACTTCATTTTGGAGAGACTATTGTTATCGCAATGCTATTGTCTTGGCCGATGATTATATGAAATTGTTGAACTAAAGCATGCTTTGATGTAACCTCCCGAGCATACTTCGTGTTACACTCTTTTTTATTCCTTCATTAATTACTGGGTATGGTTACCCGCAGGCGCCAAGAGCCGAAACGGGGTGCGCGCCCAACCAGATGAGTTTACTCCGCGGAATGACCAGGATGTGACTGGTAGTGAAATTAACCAAAGTACACTATCTCCTGTTAATCAAGACAAAGCAACAGCGATTTCCGGTGAGTACATCATACTGATAGTTTCTTTTTTTTTTCTTTTTTTGTGGAATTGAAGATAGTTTCTATTGATAGCATCTAGCTTGTCTTGCGAACATAGTACAGTTGCAAGCTATACGTACAAGTAATATAGTGAGCCATTCCAATAAAAGTAAGTAAATAGTGAGAACTAGCATCTTCGTTTAGCCATGATTGTTCATAAAGATATACTCGTGTCAAATAGTCTCATGTTGCCCTTCATGGTACATATATGAGGATGAACGCTAGTTTCTCTGTGAAAACGGGGAGTCTAATTTTTGGATGTGGTTGAGCGGAGAAAATCTGGAAAACTGGAACGGTTTCATATCTTCAATTTTACATATGGCTAATGCCTGATTATATTTGTTGGGTTTTCTAAATGGCTAGTCTGCTATCATCAAATATACAAAGTAATGAAAACTTCTGTTGACCTGAAAATTTATCATATTTGGTATGTTAAAACGGCCCCCTCCCTCGGAAGAGTCAGATTTTAATTTGTTTTTTCATTGGTAGTGTTGTTCCAACATGTTATTAAAACGTGGTTAAGAGCAACTTTCCTTGGATCGAACCCATCTTTATCAACAACAAAAAAATGTTGCGTGTTTCGCCATTAAAACTGATTATCTTCAATGTTTATTTTCCTCCTTAATTCTGAATGTGCTGTAAGGTGCAGTGTCCGTAGCCTCGGACTTTTTAGGTCATACGAAATTGTCGAACTAAAGTATACTTCGATTTAAGAGGATAACCTCTCCCGCAGAGTTCGTGTTTCGCATTTGTTCGTTCATTAATTACTGGATATATATGGTTACCTGCAGAAGCAAACATGCCAAACATGCTGCGCACTGAAGCTAATGAAACTCTGCAAGACCAGGCTTTCTCGGATGAAATTGTCATCGAAATTCCACCATTGCCTCTTGATCAAGTGAGCCATTCCCCCGAAAGTAAGAAACATTCTGACATTCGCATCGGTTGCAATTTCAGCATTATTATATTATTTTCCGATAATCGAAGAGATCGGTCCCATAGTGTACACCCTGAAACCTCTTTATCTATGTGATTGCAGCTGAGTATTACGCCTTGTTTTTATACATATATGGTTAATATAGTTAATCTAATTAATACAATTGTCCGTACGCAACATGCAGATTATGTCGACGCACTGCGCAAAAATTTCCATGGCTTAATAGAAAACTTCCTTGAGGAGATTAAACTTACCATTGTCTCCAGAGGTGGTAGAGCTCCCAGGGAAGTATCTGCCATGTCGTGCGTCCTTACCATTCCTTTTGGGGATGTTGACCAGGTGAGCATGGTCACCAGTAGTTTCTCTCTACTCGCGACTCCAATTTTAAGCGGATTAGTTGAAAGTAATTTCATATTATCTCCTTTTCGACTTGAAGGTGATCAAGTTTACTTGTGGCGACGAAAACCCTGCGATCCCTTCTTCAGTGGAAAAGGTACCTCCCTCCCACCACCCAACGTCTCTCCCTACCATTACTTGCGGTAAAAGCACCTACAGCCGGATATGTCAAATATGACTCCTCAAGCGCCCGCGGACGCGCCGCCCGGCGCTTACGCAGATAGTGACCGGGCACGTCTTAAATTTCAGGTTTTGCATCCTGGCATTTTATACTCGATTCTTAAATCCATACAAAGACATGCAAAAGAGATAAAACCTATGTACTACGTCGATCGCCTAGCTACTCCTCGTCGGAGATGTAGACGATCTTCGTGCCCGGCTCCGGCAGCATGGGAGACAGTTGCAGCTCCGGGTCCTCCGGCAGCTCCGCTATGACCTCCTCCTCCTCCTCTATCTCCGCGTCGAGTTCGGCGAAGAGCGCGTCGGACGCCGCCTGCTCCTGTCGGAGAAACGCCCGGTTGGCCTCCACAAAGGCCTCATCCTGGATGCACTCAAGGTTAGCCGGCCTGCTGCTCGGCCATCTCCTTCGATTGGGTGATGGTGAACTCCGACTCCGCCTGCTCCATGTTGAAGCCCGGCAGCTCTGGCTCCGGCTACTCCTCCAAGTCCTCCACCTCCATAGGAGCCAGCTCCTCTTCCTCCTCTTCCCCCGGCTGCTCCTCCTCCTCTTCTCGCTCCGGCGAGTCAGGAGGCAACCCGACAGCGATGCGGGCAGCGCGCACGAGTCGTCTCGCCTGGATCTCCTGCCAGATCTCGCACCGGCGCTCTGGCGTGATCATTGCATGTAGTAGGTGATCTTCCTCCGGATCACAGCGGAGCGGTGAAGCGTGGGCACAGCGCCAGAGCGGGAGAGGGAGGAGGTGGGTGGGCTCGGACCGGCGGCGCAGAGAGGTACGAGGTGGATAGCCTAGGGTTGCGAGACGCCGGCCGGCTTAAATAGTTGATTTGGTCTCGAGCGGCGAGCCGAAGCGGCACCACAAGGCGTTCACACCGCGGCGACGGACACGGCGTCTGTCGGACCCCGAGTTTCCGGGCGTTTCCACATGGGACCGCACCGTCAGTCTTGACGTAGCAGGCATGCCCGAGCGTGCCCGGGCTCCCCATATTTAGCTATATATGGGGGTGCTGGTCGGCCCGGGCGTTTGAGACCTGTTTGAGGCGCGGATAAAAATTTCACGACCGGATAGCGACCCGGCGGTCCTCCTGTACGTATGAGACGGGTTCGAGGCGCTCGGCTGTAGATGCTCTAACAAACATATATATGTCCGGACCCAGTGATCCTGACATGTCGTTTCTTCCCTTCACTAGGACATGACCGACTGCGGCACCCATACCTAGAGTTCTTGGGCAACAGCTGTCAAGGCTCAGTTGATGGTATGGAGGGCAAAAAGGAATCGCGGAGGAAAAAAGGCAAAGCTAAGAATACGGATTGAAAATAACGGAGAATGGTTGCTGCCCTGTTTACATTCGGCCCTGTACGACATCATTTTGGCCAATATATTTGTACTTTATCATTCTATATATCGTGTGGATTCATGTTTGACTATTATATTACTCTTATGATATGTAATTGCGATGCTTAAATGATGCTTGTAAACTTGATATAATATATGTATTGGTGTGGTTTTCTTATTATTTTCTGGAGACGATATTGTGGTTCTCTTGTTATTAATGTGCTTTGTGGCTCTTGCTAACATTGAGAAGACCTACAATCTGCACTTAAGTCATTTAGGACAGTATAACCGAGGCTAAAGCGAGTATTCTCGGCGATTTGAGTTTCTGGCCGTCCGTTTTTACAATCTGAGCGATTTTGGCCATCTGATCTCGGATCTACAGCCATCTGTCCTGCATGTGTTAAGCAGTGGCCCAACTGTCCTAATGGGCTCTTACTTCAAAGGCCGAAACGGAGCACATCTTTCAGCAAGATGCTCGGGTAGGTTTCCGTAAATTTCTTTTCATGTATGATTCAATGTTGCACCAACCGAATACACGCATGAACATGTACATGTAATCATTTATATATGCTTCCTCCCCTGTAGCACAATATCCACCAGCACGTTGCTTCGCTAGGTTCCTATACATATCTTTCCTATTCATGTATGATTTCTTCTTTCACCAAACAAATACATTGTCTACATATCCTCTCAGTCCTAAATTTGTACAGGTGTTGTTCATACTGGCCGTGGTCAATTCATCTGGGCAGATCTTGGAGCATGGTACTTGTTTCTATTACTTGGGACATTCTTCAGCTCATAATATCCAATGGCTTGCGGATATGTAATTAGTTCAATTGTACTGCCAGATCTTATCCTTCCATGTTTTCAGACCACTGATTGTTAGAATATATGTTTCTGTGTTTTTCATATCATGGTGCTACTTTCTGTTGTGTGACATTTCCACATAAGTTTTCAGACAATTTATTTGGAGAAGAATATAAGAGAATTCATACTATTTCAATTACAGGAGAAATTGATAATGGGTTATTCATAATCAGACCAAGCTGACACTATTGATGCATCAGTTCACAAGAAATCTCTTTAACATGGATTTCTTTGCAAGTGTTTGTTGGTTGGGTCTATCACTGTTCTCAAGTAGCTGAGGATATATGTAATTTGTGAAAACTTGAGTTGCCACCATTGTTGAACTACTCTACTACCATGTCAAGAAATTCGTATAACTGTTGGAAGATATTGTCCATTTTAGGTGTCTGCTCTTCATACATCTCGCACTCTATTGTCTCATTGTAACCCAGGAAAACCGCTGAAAAAGGTACGATTCATAAACTTTAATACCTCACACTATAGGATCTTGCTTCACAATTATTTCAGACACATCATCTGATCCCAAACTAATTTAGATTTCTATTTGTACCTGTACTTTCAAGAAACGAAAAAGCGTGGTAGCACCCGGGAGTCCCGACCCTCGGTTATCCTGTGCGTTGAGCCTCGCCAAGATTCGCACCCTGTTCTGACAAGCCACATGTCTGTCCAGGCCATTTGATCATTTTAATAGAGGTGCAGCGGTACAGGCTGGTTACTATTGACTGACAAGACAAGTCACTTCTCTTTACCCCATGCCATGCCTCTCACTGTTAAAAGCTGTCTCGCATGCAGACATGCACCTCAGCGCATGCACGAGCCAAGCTTCCTCTCTCACATATTTTTTACCGAAAAATAACCTCTCTCTCACACAGTTTCTCTTTCCCACTTAAAAATAACCTCTTTCTCACACAGTTTCTCTTTCCCACTTGTGTAAAAGAAACATTCTTTCTATCACTTCTCTGAAAAAGCCGAGTTCTCTCTCATACAGTCACCTGCTATCTATCTTCAGAGTTTAAAAGAAATATTTTCTCTTTGTAACTATCCCATGCAGGTTCCAGGTTCTCTCACTGAAAAGTATACAATGCACTCGATACTTCTCTCTGGGTCAGCTGCAACTCTCTCTCTCTCTCTTAATCTTCTAAAAAAACTTTGCACAACGGCGCTCTCTCTGCTTCAGTTCAGTTCCCAGCAAACTCACGTGACTACAGTACCTGCATGTAGACAGCAGAGTGATGACAGGTCAGTACTTTGCATGTGGACAACAGAGAAACCGCAGGTCAATTCCTACATGCATTCAGCACCTGCTAATGACACTAGTGCACAAGGGCCTGGTCCAGATCTCGAGCAGATGTTGTCTGCATGGACGGGATGATAACCGGGTGCCTAGACACCCGGGTGCTAAAAGTCTATTCTCTTCAAGAAATTAACTTGACCAACTTTGGCTGAAGCTCAACATTCAGAGTTGCAAAGTAGCAGTCTCCAGAAGCTATATCTTGCATGGAAGGAGTCTGGTGCCGTCCGTTTCAAGCCTACCAGTGATCTCAGGGAGAGATTGAGATGTTGTCGATGATTATGGACAAGTAGATCTTCAATTGCAAGGGTGAATAGAAAAACAAGAAATCAAGACAACTAAAGCTGCTACCAGGCTAAGGGTGGTGCAGATTATAAACATAAATAGTACTGAAGATGCACACATTCTGTTTTAGTAGAGACTAGAGAGGTGTCGAGTGTGATGTTTGCTAGATCTCTAGCCTACGTGTTGAGAGTGACATCGCACGATTGTAATGCTACCTCTTAACCTTGACTAATATACACCTATTTTATTAACCACTTTTGTAAGTTGCATACATTTCGTCTTATACTTACAATTATCAGTTATATAGACAAATTTATCATACTATATGTTCTGTACCGCATTTCCCTGCACAGAACAAGAGTCGTATTATCCTTCAAAAAAGTGCACTATTTTTTTATTGATATAGGAAGTTAAATTCAATATTGTTACTGGACTCAAAGCAACTTGATCCATATTTCAATTTTTCATGTTTCATACCCTCATATACGTTGAATACTTGCTACCACTCTATCGAAAGAACAGAGGGGCGGGCTAACCCTGCCATCATGAGCCAACAGAGTCCACGATCTATCAAAGACATATGCATATTGAACCATCCTAATTCAAAACACTACACTTCGAGTGGCACTGGAGAGTCCATGAGAAAGCTTTTTTCTTTCTTAATAGGTCGGATATCTTGGTTTGAGCTTGGGTTTCAACTGTGTGTGCTTTGAATTAGGACAGCTGGTTGGAAGGATCCCAAGGGGCACTGGAGAGCATTACATGTCATTGTCATCTCCTCCTCGGAACACCTTATGTGTAGAGCTGCTGATTTGCTCATGTTGATTCTCAGTCCAGCCGCCTCACCAAACAGCTCCATGATGCACTTGCAAACCTCAAGATCCACTAGGCTCGGCTTGACAAAGAGAACAGTGTCGTCCGCAAAGATGGAAAGACGCTTTCTCATGCCCACACGTGGTAGGGCCGCAAGCACGCCTCTGCTCACAGCCACCTCAAACATCCTCTGTAGGGGCTCCATAGTAAGAATGAAAAGCATAGGGGAGATGAGGTCTCCCTGCCGCAGCCCTTTGCAGTTGTAAATCGTGTCTCCCGGATCACCATTCACCATGACCTTGGTACTAGACGTTGCTAGTATCCCACAGATCCACACCCTCCATCTTGGTCCAAAGCCCAGCTGCTGCAAAACCTCAAGAAGGAAGGGCCATTGCACGGGTCGAATGCTTTTGTTATGTCGAGCTTTAGCATAATCGTTGAGTTCCTCAAGGCATGTAGACGTCTTGCCATACTCTGCACAAGCATGAAGTTATCATGTAATGACCTGCCTTAGACAAACGCACTTTGGTGATTTGCACCCAACTTAGGTAGATCGCCCACCAGCCGGCATGCTAGCACTTTTTCAAAGATCTTGATGGCCCCATGGACAAGGTTTATGGGCCTGAAATCAGCAACTTCCAAAGCTCCCTTCTTCTTGGGCAAGAGCGAGACAAGAGACTTATTGATCGCGGCCAAGCCCCTCATATCTCCATTGTAAAAACAGCCCATCGCCCTCATAAAATCCTCCTTAATGATACGCCAACATGCCGCGTAGAACCTTCCAGTAAACCCGTCCGGACCCGGAGCTTTATCCAGGGGCATGCTCTTGATCACCTTCTCCACTTCCTCCTCCATAAACGACAGCTCAAGGTGCGAGAGATCTAGTTGTGGCATGCCCAACATGTCCAAGTTAATCGTGTGGTTCCTAGTGTCTGAACCACCAAGAGCCGCACCAAAGTAAACATCCACCGCCGACGCAACCTCGTCCTGCCCAGCATAAATATTGCCATTGTACCTTACTGTACGTATGACATTCTTCCTTTGCCTGTGGCTGGCCTGCTAATGGAAAAGCCTAGTGTTTCCATCCCCCTCACGCAACTGCATTAACCTTAACCTCTGCCTAGCAATTGTCCTCTCTAGAGAACTCAGCCCCAGGAGCTTCTTCTTTAAGCACTTCCTCAATTCACTCTCGGCATCCGATAAAACTGTACCCTCCATAGCGGTATCAAGTTGTTTAATGACTTCAAGTGCGATGGTAATCAACAACTTTACATTCCTGATCCAACGATCGCTCCACCTTTGTAGGCTAACCGCAGTGGCCCTTTGCTTATTATGCAGCATCAGGTAATCATTTGAAGCTGCCAGTGTGGAACTCCATGCTAACTTGACCACATCCATGAATCCTTCAGCCTTAACCCAGAAAGATTCGAACTTGAAACTCCTCTTTGTGCTGATTTGCACATTCATATCAAGCAGCAACGGACAATGATCCGAGACCGCAGTACCCAATGCCGAAAGAAAGCAGGCCGGGTACGCATCATCCCACTCATTAGGAATGAACACGTGGTCAATCTTCTCTAAGGTACAACTCTTCTTTCATTCGACCACGTGTACCTCCTACCGTTTAGATAAAGCTCTTTCAGCTCTAGACGAGTCAGCTTTGCGCAGAATCTTCCCAACATCATGCAGTTGATCAGGGCAATATTCTTATCCTCTTCCCGAGCAATAAGGTTGAAGTCTCCAGCCACAAACCAAGGCCCCACATGGAGGTCACGGATATCCACCAAGTCCTGCAAAAACTCCAGTTTGTCATTCTCCTCCTGCGGCCCGTATACACACGTGAGCCACCATAGTTGCTCATCTTCTGGGCACTTGAGTGGCACCATTAGAGTGTGGTTAGTATAGTGTGGATTGGAAAGTTGAGTTAATGTGGCATCCCAAGCCACCAAGATTCCCCCACGTGTACCCAATGCGGGCAAGTAAAAATACTTCTCAAATTTAGCACCAAGGCACTGTCGTACAACATTCATCAGTACATCATGCAACTTCGTTTCCTGAAGACACACTATGGCTGCGCTAGCCGTAGTCACCACCTGGTACACTGCATTCCGACGAGCAGGGGCATTAAGCTCGCAAACATTCCACGCTAACATCCACAAAGGTTTCACATTCATTGCATTCTCCTACCGAACCGCCAGCGAGGCCACTAGCACACTTGCGCCACCTCCAGCGGCGCAACCGGCGACTCCCAGCCAAATAACGCGAGCACCGCAACAATGTGTGCATCCGAGAGCAGGCGGGAAAACAAGTCCACATACATCCGTAGAGCCTCATCGGAGATGACTTCCCCCTCATGTGCCAAACAAAGCTTCCTGATGAGCACATGTTGCTGCTTTGATGCCCCATGCTTGGTCAGCCTCGCACTTCTCCTTGGCGTGATATCAACTCTCCTCTTCTTCCTTGGGTTACGAGTTTGCACCAAGGATGAGCGAATGGGTGAAAGTTGTAGGAGTAGAGAAAGCGACTTGCACATGTCCTCCCACATCCTCTCAACAGACTCATGCAAGGGCACAACCCCACCAGCCTGCTGTGTCGAATCCTGGGCATGCAGCGCAGCTTATGCGTTGCGCACAGGCGTGCATACTGTATGGGTGCAACACTCCTCAGATAGGCACACTTGGAAGGTACCATTGGCTCCACCTGCCCAATTTGCCGCCCATGCACATGCCGCTCTCAGGGGGCAGCATTTCGGAGATATCCAAAGAATCTCCACAAAAGCTGACACAGTCTTCATCCGCCGGGCCCATCAGAGATATCCGGCAGGATCCAATTTGGACGGACGCGCAACCGTGCAAAACCCCAGCCGGCTCCTGATCCCCAAACGCAGCCACCTCGGGCCCGCTGTCCATCTTGTCGGCCCTTGCCCATCTTGACAGCTGGACCGATGCTGGGGAAGCACAGGAGCTTTCCACCTGATCCACCACCCTGCATGGCCCCACCGTATCTCCTTGACCGAGGCAGATCAGAGGCCGGTCCATGATTGGCCATCCAAAAGCCACACCAGCCACCGGACCCAAAGCCGCCCTCGAAAGCACCCCAGTGACGGCAGCCACGCGACTGTGACTGACCGAAGAACCAGCAGGATCCAAGGCGTTTTGTATTTGGCGACCCAGCGGCGGAGGCGCCACCATCGATGCCCCCACCGTGCTTGCCGAGAAACCACCAGCACCCGCAGTGGCCCTCGGGGATCCATCTTGACCAGCTTCAGGCATCGGCCCGTCATCTGCGGACGGCGACGATGGCGGCGGCGGCGGTGGAGGAGGCTGCCACCCGCCGTCCTCACCGACGTCCACCCGCTCTGGCTCTGCGAGAACCATGATGTCAATTGGGTACCACAGCGTACTTGCTCGCTGACCAGCAAGCACCTGGTGACTACTCATCCCCGCCCAGAGGTTCCGCCGTGGGCGGTCCGTGCGAAGCCAAACGCAAAAATCTGCCATGTCCAGCCGCCGAGCAGTACTGTCATCAACTCCCACGACAAACCCAAGTCCGCGCAGAAACACACTCGCTGCCCTCTGCTTCAAGGCAGGCGCCGGAACACCGCGCATCGATATTGGAACCAAGTAAGGGAGCGCTGCCGTGGCCTGCACCTGCCTGTTCCATGGCCTGAGGTTGAGCTCAAACCAGGAGGAGCGCGCACGACCCGCACGCACCATCCTGTCACGAATCGCTCCATCACGACACAACACCAGGAAATCGTCGGGGAAGTAGGCCGTGATCGACATGTCCACCGGACCAATGCGAAACTCCGCATGCAAGGCCGCCGCCGCAGACACCAAGTCCACCGTAGGCCTGTTGCCAGTGATCGTAACCAGAACAGCCCGAGCGAGCTCTGCCTCCATCCGCCAAATGTCATCAGACGCCTCCAAGAAACAAGCTTCCAGCGGTTCCTGCCGCTCCTCATGGACACACGCCACCATTGGCAGCACCGGCACCTGCTGGCCAAAAGGAACCGAAACTCTAGAGCATCAGGCACCCTACTAGCCGGCAGCGAGCTCTGCGGGGGCGCCCGCACGACCTCGCTCTAGAGCCGGGCAGCGCCGACAAGAGGAGGGCCGGGCGACGGAGGCGGCAACGAGGAGTTCGAGTGCCGGGGCTACGCTGGGGTGGACACCTCCACCCGCCGTCGAATAGCAGGCGGCTGCTGCATCGGCTGGTCCACCAGAGATGGGCTACGCGGCCTAGTGTACCCGCGCGAGATGTGGTCGATTCCACGGCATCTCACACAAAAGGGCGGATTGGTGCAGTCCACCAAGATATGGCCATCGCTGCCATAGTTGTTGCAGCACCCGTGGAGCTCCGCCGGGAGCCGCGAGGAGGGCGGCGGCCGAGGAGCCGGCAGCACACGAGGCTGGCCAGACTGCAAGCGGCACCACGGGCGCCGATCCCGACCCGGCTGCGCCCTTGGGCGGTGACTACTTTCTTGATAGACTAAAAGATTCTTCTTTAATTAGATATACAATTATTTTTTAAATGATGGAGACAAGCACAGGCTACAAGAAAGCCAAGCAAATTATATCTGACCTAAACCTCAAAAACAAAAAATATTCAACCTAGCATGAAAGAAAATACAACTCATAACACTATAGCTGTAAATGCTTACTGTTCTCTTTCATTGGCAATGCTCATGGAAAAGCAGGCTTTATGCAATTGATTGCACTGTTGAGCTACGTATTTATTGTGATGTGGCGACGCACGTATCCCAAGAGTGTCCTCTGTTGACTATGCCAAAACCAACAACAATGATGTATGGCATTGTCATCGATAAATTTGTTGTTTCTTTATTGAGAGGGCCTTCCTATGGTCTAGTTCATGTGCGTTAGGAGAAAGTGTCTTGCCTCATCGTGAGGGGACGCCGTACGTGTTTATAGGACAGGGGCGCACCTCCCTGATAGCGCATACAGTTGGGGAGATTACAACTTGAGGAGAAAGAAAGGTAGAGACAAGGGTTATGGTTACAAGATGACATATCCCTGTAACTACCTATACAATGCGTGCAAGTAATCCTCTCTAGGCTGTCATGCTAAGGGCCACGTACAGGATGTTTAACACTCCACCTTAATCCCAACTTCATCAAGTTGAAATTATACCTGAAAGCTTCAAAGCTTTTGGTAGGTAATGCCTTTGTGAATCCATCTGCAGTCTGATCTTTGGAATGCACAAACCGAATCTGAAGTTGTTTCTGAGCCACTCGTTCTCCGACAAAGTGGAAATCAATTTCAGTATGTTTGGTCCTGGCATGAAAGACTGCATTAGCAGATAAGTAAGTAGCACCCAGATTATCACACCACAAACATGGAGCTTGTTTACTTTTTACACCAAGTTCTTTCAGAATAGACCGCACCCATATAATTTCAGCTGTAGCATTAGCCAAAGCCTTGTACTCAGCCTCTATGCTAGACCTAGAGACAGTAGCTTGTTTCCTGGCACACCAGGAGATTAAGTTTGGACCAAAGAACACTGCAAATCCACCAGTGGAGCGTTTGTCATCGAGACAACCTACCCAATCAGAGTCTGAAAAAAGCACTGACAAGTGTGGAAGATGACTTTCCCAAAGTAAGACCAATACCAAGCATGTTCTTGACATATCTGACTATGCCTTTAGTAGCTGTCCAGTGAATAGTGGTGGGTGCATGAAGGAACTGGCAAACTTTGGTAACAGCAAAAGAAATATCTAGTCTTGTAAGTGTAAGATACTAAAGTGCACCTACCAAACTCCGGTATTTGGTGTTGTCTTCTTGACTGAGATGTTGTCCTTCTGTGAGAGAAAAAAATTCAGAACTGGATAATGGAGTAGGTGAGGGTTTACAACCTTGTAAGCCAGCTTTCTTTACTAGATCTGTGGCACATTTTCCCTGAGACAAGTGAAGTTCATCCTCATGTTTCTTCACTTCTATCCCAAGGAAATAGTGCAAATCTCCAAGATCCTTGAGAGCAAACTCTGTACTAAGGTCCTTCAAAAGTCCTGTAATAGCTTCATCGGATGAACTTGTAACAATAATATCATCCACATAGAGGAGGACAAATATATGTGTATTGCACTTATTGTAAATAAACAATGAAGTGTCAGACATAGAAGGAACAAAGCCAAGTGCTTGCATTTTATGACTGAGATGTGAATACCATGCTCGTGGGGCTTGCTTCAACCCATATAATGCTTTGTCAAGCTTGCACACATGAGTTGGTGCCTGTTGACTTTCAAACCCAGGAGGTTGTTTCATGTACACTTCCTCTTCCAGAACACCATGAAGGAACACGTTCTGTACATCTAGCTGTCTGAGACTCCAGCCCCTAGACACGGCAATAGACAAGACAAGACGAATGGTACCCGCTTTGACAACAGCACTAAAGGTGTCCTCATAATCTATACCATACCGTTGTTTAAACCCTTGGCCACAAGTCTTGCCTTGTAGCGATCAATGGTGCTATCAGATTTTCTTTTGATCCTAAACACCCATTTGCAATCAATGAGATTTTTACTCTGCTGTGAGGGAACCAAGTGCCATGTTTTATTCTTGTTCAACGCCATGTATTCCTCATGCATAGCCTTTTTCCACTTGTCATCTGCAAGTGCTTCTTCTAGGGTGTGTGGTTTGCCTGGTTCACCTGTAGAACACACCATACCATATTTTGTGACATGCTTATAATTAATTGGTTGTATTACCCCTTTCTGTAGCCATGTACGTCCAGAGGTGAAACAGCTGCCTGCATGGGTGGCATAGAAGATTCTGAGCCAACAACAGGGTTTGCAGGGTCTGCAGACGCCGATCCTGACGAGGATCCAGATGCCGCAGTCGATCCAAGAGCAGCAGGCGTCGACTCGAAAGCCAGATCCTCCCCCGGATCCTCTGTGGTTGTGGGTGAAGGTGCACGGTGCAGAGTTGGCGCAGAGGATCCCGCCTGACAGGGCTCATCATGGCGTCGTGATGAGGGGCCAGCACCTTTTGCGCCAGAGGTGGGTCCCGCATCGGTCGGGCGGCGCAGATCGCGCCGCTTGTAGCACACCAGTTGAGCGGGGACGGCGCACCTGCAGGTCCACCAGAAGGCGGATAGGTGGCAGCTGGGGACTCGCATGCGGGCGCACGGGCGACCGGTCTTGTCGCTGCTGGTGGCGCAGAATCCTGAGTTGATCAGGCTGCGGCGTTGACAGAAGTGGATCCCAAGGCGGATCGCGGAGGCGCATCTTCCAGGACTGCAGGAGCGGATACCGGGGCAGATTTGCTCCCCGGTGCATGACACAAGAAATATAGCCTGTTGAGGTCCTTTTCTTCATCGATTTCAGCTCCGTCTTTTCAGTGCAATTTCCTGCATCATCACATAGCTCATGCAAAGTGGTTCGGGGGTTAGTCAATGTAAAATCATTGTGGTTATGTTCCCCTTCATCAAGGCCGGTGAGAGATAGTGGTAAAAGGAGAATTTCTTGACGAATTAAGGCACCGGCATTGGGATGAAGATTAGCGAAAGGAAATTTTGTCTCATCAAACACAACATATCATGAGATGTAGACACGCCCAGTAGAGACATCTAGACACTTCAGCCCCTTGTGTCGGGCACTATAGCCAAGAAAAACACACTGTTTGGATCTGAACATGAGTTTGCGAGAATTGTATGGACGGAGATGTTGGGGAACGCAGTAATTTCAAAAAAAATCCTACGATCACGCAAGATCTATCTAGGTGATGCATAGCAACGAGAGGGGAGAGTGTTTTCTGCGTACCCTTGTAGACCGAAAGAGGAAGCGTGAAGACAACGCGGTTGATGTAGTCATACGTCTTCACGATCCGACCGATCCTAGCACCGAAGGTACGGCACCTCCGCGATCTGCACACGTTCAGCTCGGTGATGTTCCACGAACTCTAGATGCAGTTGAGGTCGAGGGAGAGTTTCGTCAGCATGATGGCGTGATGACGGTGATGATGAAGTTACCGGCGCAGGGCTTCGCCTAAGCACTACGACGATATGATCGAGGTGGAAATCTGTGGAGGCGGGCACCGCACACGGCTAAAAGATCAACTTGTGTGTCTATGGGTTGGCCCCCTCTCTCGTATATAAAGGAGTGGAGGAGGGGGAGGGTCGTCCCTCTATGGCGCACCCAAGGGGGGGAGCCCTACTCCCAGTAGGAGTAGGTTTCCCTCCTTCCCTAGTTGGAGTAGGAGAAGAAGGAAGAGAGAGAGAGGGAGAAAATGAAAGGGGTGCCGACACCCTTCCCAACTTGGATTGGGCTTGGGGGCGCGCCCCCACTTTGGCCGCCTCCTCCTCTCTTCCACCAAGGCCCATTAAGGCCCATTAACTCCCCGGGGGGTTCCAGTAACCTCCCGGTACTCCGGAAAAATGCCCGAACCACTCGGAACCTTTCCAGTGTCCAAACATAGCCTTCCAATATATCAATCTTTATGTCTCAACAATTTTGAGACTCCTATTCATGTACGTGATCACATCCGGGACTCTGAACAACCTTCGGTACATCAATACACATAAACTCATAATGCCGATCGTCACTGAACGTTAAGCGTGCGGACCCTACGGGTTCGAGAACTATGTAGACATGACCGAGACTCACTTCGGTCAATAACCAATAGCGGAACCTAGATGCTCATATTGGTTCCTACATATTCTATGAAGATCTTTATCGGTCAAACCGTATAACAACATACGTTGTTCCTTTTGTCATCGGTATGTTACTTGCCCGAGATTCAATCGTCTGTATCATCATACCTAGTTCAATCTCGTTACCGACAAGTCTCTTTACTCATTCCGTAATACTTCATCCCGCAACTAACTCATTAGTTACAATGCTTGCAAGGATTATAGTGATGAGTATTATCGAGAGGGCCCAGAGATACCTCTCCGAAACACGGAGTGACAAATCCTCATCTCGATCTATGCCAACCCAACAAACACCTTTGGAGACACCTGTAGAGAACCTTTATAATCACCCATTTACGTTGTGACGTTTGGTAGCACATAAATTGTTCCTCCGGTATTCGGGAGTTGCATAATCTCATAGTCTGAGGAACTTGTATAAGTCATAAAAAAAGCAGTAGCAATGAAACTGTAACGATCGTAACGCTAAGCTAACAGATGGGTCATGTCCATCATATCATTCTCCTAATGATGTGATCCCGTTCATAAAATGACAACACATGTCTATGGTTAGGAAACATAACCATCTTTGATTAACGAGCTAGCCAAGTAGAGGCATACTAGGGACTATAAGTTTTGTCTATGTATTCACACATGTACTAAGTTTCTGGTTAATACAATTCTAGCATGAATAATAAACATTTATCATGAATTAAGGAAATAAATAATAACTTTAGCATTGCCTCTAGGGCATATTTCCTTCAGTCTCCCACTTGCACTAGAGTCAATAATCTAGTTCACCTCGCCATGTGATTTAACACCAATAGTACTAAGGTGTGATCATGTCTTGCTTATGAGAGAAGTTTAGTCAACGGGTCTGTCACATTCAGAGCCGTATGTATTTTGCAAATATTCTATGTCTACAATGTTCTGCATGGAGCTACTCTAGGTAATTGCTCCCACTTTCAATATGTATCCAGATTGAGACTTAGAGTCATATGGATCGGTGTAAAAGCTTGCATCGGCGTAACTCTTTTACGACAAACTCTTTATCACCCCCATAACCGAGAAACATTTCCTTAGTCCTCACTAAGGATAATTTTGACTGTTTTCCAGTGATCTAATCTTAGATCACTATCGTACCCCCTTGCCAAACTCATGGCAAGGTACACAATAAGTCTGGTACACAGCACGGCATACTTTATAGAACCTATGAATGTGGCATAGGGAATGACTTTCATTCTCTTTCTATCTTCTGCCGTGGTCGGGCTTGAGTCTTACTCAACTTTACACCTTGTAATACAGACAAGAACTCCTTCTTTGACTGAACCATTTTGAACTCTTTCAAAAACTTGTCAAGGTATTTACTCACTGAAAAATCTTGTCGAGCATCTTGATCTATCTCTATAGATCTTGATGCCCAATATGTAAGCAGCTTCGCCTAGGTCTTTCATTGAAAAACTCTTATTCAAGTATCCCTTTATGCTATCCAGAAATTCTATATCATTTCCAAACAACAATATGTCATCCACATATAATATTAGAAATGTTACAGAGCTCCAACTCACTTGCTCGTATATACAGGCTTCTCCAAAAGTCGGTATAAAACCATATGCTTTGACCACATTATCAAAGCATTTATTCCAACCCCGAGAGGCTTGCACCAGTCCATAAATGGATCGCTGGAGCTTGCACACTTTGTTAGCACCCTTTGGATCGACAAAACCTTCTGGTTGCATCATATACAACTCTTCTTCTAGAAATCCATTCAGGAATGCAGTTTTGACATCCATTTGCCAAATTTCATAATCATAAAATGTAGCAATTGCTAACATGATTCAAACAGACTTAAGCATCGCTACGGGTGAGAAAGTCTCATCGTAGTCAACTCATTGAACCTTTTCAAAAACCTTTTTCCGACAAGTCGAGCTTTGTAGATAGTAACACTACTATCAACGTCCATCTTCCTCTTGATGATCCATTTATTTTCTATGGCTTGCCGATCATCGGGCAAGTCCACCAAAGTCCTCACTTTGTTATCATACATGGATCCTATCTCGGATTTCATTGCCTCAAGCCATTTCGCGGAATCTGGGCTCATCATCGCTTCCTCATAGTTCATAGGTTCATCATGGTCTAGTAACATGACTTCTAGAATAGGATCGTCGTACCACTCTAGAGCGGGCTGTACTCTCGAAGACCTACGAGGTTCTGTAGTAACTTGATCTGAAGTTTCAGGATCATCATCATTAGCTTCCTCACTAATTGGTGTAGGAATCACTGGAACTGATTTCTGTTATGAACTACTTTCCTATTTGGGAGAAGGTATAATTACCTCATCAAGTTCTACTTTCCTCCCACTCACTTCTTTCAAGAGAAATTCTGAAAGCACAAGTTCTCCCTGGGTGATTTTAGTAATTAATGTCAACATATTTCTTGTTGGACTAATACTCTTACCTAGTATGTTTTACATAAGTTCAACAAAGGAGTGGCATGGACTAGAGAATGTGGAACCCCTTCAAGATGCTAAGGACAAAGGATTGGCTCAAGCTCAAAGCACAAGACTCTACATTTTACTTTTAGTGATCCAAGATCACATTGAGTCCATAGGAAAGCTAATACTATTAAGAGGGGATGAGGTGTTGCTTAATGGCTTGCTTGCTCAAAGTGCTTAGTGATATGCTCCAAAGCCCTCAACCACTTTCTCACATCCACATATGTCCCAAACCAATAGTCAAACTCGGCCCCACCGAAACTTTCTATCCGGCGCCACCGAGTTCTCTTGACATAGCCACTATCAAAAACCCTAATCAAGTCGGTCTCACCGATGGGATCTCGGTCTCACCGAGACGGGCTTGCAAACTCTCTGTTGCCTATTGCAATAATTTCGGTCCCACCAAGGTACGCAATCGGTCCCTCCGAGTTTTCCTGGCCAACTCTCTGTTTTGCTTATTACCCAAATCGGTCCCACCGAGTTTGTGTAATCAGTCAAACCGAGTTGAGGCTTTACCCTAACCTAGCACATCGGTCCTACCGAGTTGATCATATCGGTCCCACCGAAATGCCTAACGGTCACATTATGAACTAAATTGGTCTGATCGAGTTTCACGATTCGGTCCCATCGTGTTTGGTAAATTGTGTGTAACGGTTAGATTTTGTGTGGAGGCTATATATACACCTCCACCCACTCTTCATTCGTGGATAGAGCCATCAGAATATTCCTACACTTCCAACATACATTTTCTGAGAGAGAACCACCTACACTTCTGTTGAGGTCAAGATATTCCATTCCAACCACATAAATCTTGATCTCTAGCCTTACCCAAGTTGCTTTCCACTCAAATCTTCTTTCCACCAAATCCAAATCCTGTGAGAGAGAGTTGATTGTTGGGGAGACTATCATTTGAAGCACAAGAGCAAGGAGTTCATCATCAACACACCATTTGTTACCTCTTGGAGAGTGGTGTCTCCTAGACTGGCTAGGTGTCACTTGGGAGCCTCCGTCAAGATTGTGGAGTTGAACCAAGGAGTTTGTAAGGGCAAGGAGATCGCCCACTTCGTGAAGATCTACCCGAGTGAGGCAAGTCCTTCATGGGCGACGGCCATGGTGGGATAGACAAAGTTGCTTCTTCGTGGACCCTTTGTGGGTGGAGCCCTCCGTGACTCGCGCAACCGTTACCCTTCGTGGGTTGAAGTCTCCATCAATGTGGATATACGATAGCACCACCTATCGGAACCACGGATAAAAAATCTCCGTGTCTCCAAATTGCGTTTGCACACTCCAATCCCATCCCTTTACATTCTTGCAATTTGCATGCTTTACTTTCCGCTGCTCATATACTATTGTCATGCTTGCTTGATATGTATTGTGAATGTTAAAACTTGTGCCAAAACTCCACTTCAACTTGAAGAGATTAAAAATTGCAACTTTTCTTACACTACAAAAAAAATACACTTCCGTGATGATACGTGTTTGTCATAGTAGGTCGCGTTTTTTGTCATGCATGTACATCCATGACGATTTTATGACAGAATCAAGATAGTCATACCTGTGCTGTCGTAGAAGTGTTCCATGACATTACCAAAAGTATCATCACGGAAGTGTCCACTTCCATGAAGATAAATCGCGCGTCCGAAGTGCTTTCGTCAAGGGTGACCGACACGTGGCATCCATCATAACGGAACGCCGTTAAGCTATCGGGTCCGGTTTTGGATCCGGTAACCTGTTAACAGCCCGGACCAATGGGGATTTTCCACATGTAAAATCTTCATTGGCCGCAGGAAACACGTGTTGCCTCACCGTTGGGACAGACACTACGGGAAATAGGAGATTTGCCGTCAGTACTGTTCTTTGCCGTCAGCATTTCGTTGGGCCAGACGGCAAAGACAATTTTTGCCGACAGCAGCTGACGGCAAAGAACAACTGACGGCAAATACATACTTTGCCGTCTCTAAAAAAACACAGACGACAAAGACTCTTTGCCGTCTGGGATTTTTTTTTACAGACAGCAAAGAGCTCTCTTTGCCGTCTGTAAACGAAATTGCAGACGGCGAAGACTTTGCCGTCTGCAATTTCGTTCTGAACAACAAGCGAGCTCTTTGCCGTTTGTAAAAAAAATCGCAGATGGCAAAGAGAAAACACAGCACGCGGATTGATCCCACGGATCGGTGACATGGCGTGATCTGGGCCGCCCGCACCCGCCTGTGTCTCTCACCAGTCACCACGCGCGCCCCAACCACCCATCCCATCTCTCTCTTATCTCCAAGGCCCCACCACGACCGACCGCATCTCTCCCTCGATCCCTCCTTCTGCCGCACAACACCCACCCCTCACGACCGACCGCATCTCTCTCTCTCTTATCCCCTGCTCGTCCAACTGCCGCCGGTCGATCCCGCACGTCGCCTGAGTCGTGGCTGGCGCGGGATCCTCCTCCACCTCCTCTGCTCGTCAACCCCCGCTGCTCATCCCGCACGTCGCCCGAGCCATGGCCGGCGCGGGATCCTCCTCCACCTCCCCTGCTCGTCAACCCCTGCTGCTCGACCCGGCCTCGCCGCCACCTGAGCCAGAGGCCGCCGCGGGATCCTCTTCCTCCTCCCCGCTCGTGACACGGCGCCTCCTCCTCCTACCTTGCTTGTCAACTGCAGCTGGCCGACCCTGCCTCGCCGGTGCGAGATCCTCCTCCCCGCCTGCGACCCCGCACCTCCTCCCCTGCTCGTCAACGGCCTCCGCCCTTCGACACGGCGGTGCCGTTTCCAAGAGCATGCCGGAGCTCCTCTGCAGCACAACCTCCCGCCTGGTCGACCTCGCCTCGCCGCTGCCTGAGCTGGAGGCCGCAGAGGGATCCTCCTCCTCCCCGTCCCTGACCCCACACCTCCTCCCGACCAGGGGATCCATGTTCCATGGTCAACTCCGCCCGAAGACCACCCTTCGCCTCCTCGAGCTCGACGCCCGCTCTCGGATCTCGACGCCCGATCTCGGATCTCGACGCTGGCAAGGGCCAGTTTGTTCGATTTGTAGTAAAAAAATTTGGTGTTGTTTCGTTCGTTCGTTCGTCCGTCACACCACGGCCAGTTCGTCCGTTTTGTAAATGGAGAACATTATATTGTGTAATTATACTGTGATGATGGATATATAGTATGTAAAGAGAGTACTTTTGTCTCATAAAAATTTGTTCATTCGTCATAGCTGTGAAATATTTTCCCTACGCCTTCGGCCATCTACGACTTCTACATTGTTTCGTTTTTTAAAAATAAAATTATTTGCTTTGCCGTGTGGGTATATGAGGATGACGGCAAAGACATAGCCTAGCTGACGGCAAAGTACTTGACGCCGTCCGTTAGGGCGAGTGCTCTGTGTGTTGGCATATTTTTGCCGTCTGGCTAGTCCGCTCATGGCGAACCCTATTGACTGACGGCAAACTCTTTGTCGTCATCCCGATAAACAGCAGACGGCAAAGTATTCTTTGCCGGCTATTCTTTGCCGTCTGACTTTGCCATCTGCTTCCAGACGGCAAAGTCTTTGCCGTCTGGAATTCGGTCTTTGTCGTCTGTAATCCACAGACGGCAAATTATCTGTTTCCTGTAGTGAGATGTCATCCACTCATCGGACAGGAGGCGCCTATGATAGGTCGACACGTGGCACGGCCCAACAATGGCCCATTCCGGTGAAAAAGGCCGGCCCAGTAAAAATTAGCAGGCCGGCCCATATAAGGCCTACTTGTGTCAGGTCCATTTAAACCCACGGCCCATACGAGATGTGCCTATTTGGCCCGTTAACGGCCCGTTAAAGATTTGACACCATTGCAGCCCATCGTCAGTTCGAGCACGTTAACAGCCCGCTATATATTCGGGCTCAATATCGGCCCGATGAGATTTCGGCCTGTTAACGGCCCATTCAATGGATGGGCCAATTTTCATGATGTACATCTTTCGGCCTTTTAGCGACCCATTTAAATGTTGGGCTAATTTTCGGCCCGGTGTGTCTTTCAGCCTGTTGACGGACCATAAATCTGATGGGCCATTTGTAGTCGGACCTGAGTTTCGGCCTTTTAGCGGCCCATTTAAGTGTTGGGCCAATTTCTGGCCCGGTGTCACTTTCAGCCTTTTGATGGCCCATAAATCAGTTGGGCCATTTGTAGTTGGACCTGAGTTTTGGCCTTTTACCGACCCATTTAAGTGTTGGGCCAATTCCCGGCCCTGTGTGCCTTTCGGCCTCTTAACGGACCATAAATGAGTTGGGCCATTTGTAGTCGGACCTTAATTTTGGCCTTTTAACGGCCCATGCCCTTCATGGTCCAATACCAGCCTAGTTTCTCTTTCGGCCTGCTAAAGGCCCACAACACAGTTGGGCCATTTACAATATGACCTGACTTTCGGCCTCTTAGCGGCCCATGCTCTTCATGGTCCAGTACAAGCCTGCTGTCTCTTTCGGCCTGCTAAAGGCCTATAGTATAGTTGGGCCATATGGAGCCCAAACTTAGTAACGGCCTGTTAACGGCCCGAGAAATAAATTGGGGCCACCTGTTGCCCGCTTTGATGTCGGCCTGTTAACGACCCGGGAGGTAAGAGGGTCGACCATTAACTTTCGGCCTAGTAACGGCCCATTAACTTAATGGGCCCACTAAAGTTCGTACATGTCTTTAGGCCAAATTAGATAATTGAGCCCATTACGACGAGCAATTATGCACAGGACCAAAACCGATCAAGCAAAGGTACGACATACTGGGAATAACGTTGCACATCCAGCATATATTACAGGAAATTACATCCAGTGGGCAATCAAAGATTGATGCCAGTGCAAATAAATGAGCAGAACCTAACCATATACGACGTCACAATCTGCAACCTCAGCACAGATGACGCCCATAAGCATGTGGGCAAGTTCTTGCTGCTTTGCTACACTGTCTCTGAAAACATTGATCAGTTGTTGTGTCGCACAACTCTGCACCTCTGATTCATCCACCATTTCTATCATTGCTTCAGTCATTAATTGGTTCACAAACATACATTTATTCCGTTGCATTCGAGATAGAGGATACTGAACAGATTCAGATGGCGATTTTGGCAGGCTTGTATTATTGATAGTGGAGAGTGTCTCGACCACTGCATCATAACATAAATTAGGACGGGAACCAAACATATTAATCATGAGTTATTGCCATATTACCTGGCCTAGATTTACTGGTAAGAAACAATGGGGTTGCCTTGCTGTTTTCAGAGTTTGTCTTCATATCTTCAGCAGCCTGCACAAAATTAACACACTAGCATTGCTATGATTGGCCAAGTTAGATAATAGGAAAGCAAGATTGACACAACGAACGTTTGGGCAACTAGCCTACACCAAATTAACACAATATGGCACAGCTATCATCAGCCAAGTAAGGTAATACGAAAGCAACATTGACACAATGAATGAATGGGCAACCAGAGAAGCACTACAATTCAGTAATGTGCGTGGTATGAGATAGTACATTCATGCAGCTCAGTATGCAAAACTACTAGGCAGTTTTCCTTACAAAAATCAACATTGGCGCCTTTAACATTTTGCTTCAACTAATTTTAGATTAGATAAAGGTTAGATTCACGCTGATTAACAAAATACATGCTGATGTAAAATATAGTGATATACAATAGGTACTTACATCAGCATTGGAGCACAGAGAATTCCCGCAAGATATGTTCCTCAAATACGATCCTAATGGAGGAAGTCTTCTATCGTTTAACCTTATTTTCTATAAGAGAGATGGGTAAGAAACATGTAGAAAATATGATCAGAATTCTATAAAATTTCATGATGCGAGGATACGCACACGCTTCTTAGCATGGAGTTGACATATTTTTGCTGGACTGGAGCTAACTAGTTCTGTGGCCACTGGAATCTGCTTATTATCAGTGGGAGTTGGGTTTCTCTGTGCTGGAGCAGTATCTATGAAAAATGGAGTTGGTTTATTATCTCATGGCGTTTGGATCTTTTGCAAAGACTTGGTTTGTAACCCTTCAGATTCTAACATAGCCGTCTTCCCCTTGCATGCCTTATATAGAAGAATTGTGATTCAGTTATAAAACATGCTACAACAGAGATGGAATAGGTACTGAAGAATAGAAAGGAATGGCATATTGACATGTATTCCCTCCATCCGGAAATAAATGGATGGGTCTAGGCGTATTTCAGTTCTAGATACATCCAGTTTTATCCATTTCTGTGACATGTAATCCAGACGAAGGGATTATGATGTAAGAGCTAGGGATATGACAGGACAACACAGTAAAAAGAACACTGAAAAACCCACTGCATAACCAAAGCATTCAAACCCACTGATATGCGATAGTACACTCATGCAGCTCAGGATGCAAAACTACCAGGCAGTTTTCCTTAAAAAAATCAACATTGTGGCCTTTAACCATACATTTTGCTACAACTAAATTTAGATCAGATAAAGTTTGGATTCACGCTGATTAACAAAATACATGCTGATGTAAAAATATAGTGATATAGAACAGGTACTTACATCTACATTGGAGCATAGAGAATTCCTGCAAGAATCTTTCCTCATAAACGATACCATTGTAGAAATTCTTCTATCTGTTAAGCTTATTTTCTAGAAGACAGATGGGTAAGAAACATGTAGAAAATATGATCAGCATGCTATAAAATTTCATGATGCAAGGATACACACACGCTTCTTAGAATGGAGTTGACATATTTTTGCTGGACTGGAGCAGACTAGTTCTTTGGCCACTGGAATCTGCTTATTATCAGTAGGAGTTGGGTTTCTCTCTGCTGGAGCAGTATCTATAAAAACTGGAGTTGGTTTATTATCTCTAGGCATTTGGATCTTTTGCAAAGGCCTTGTTTGTAACCCTTCAGATTCTAACATAGTCGTCTTCCGCTTGCATGCCTTGTATAGAAGAATGGTGCTTTAATTATAAAACATGCAACAGCAGAGAGATGGGATAGATACTGAAGAATAGAAAGGCATGACATATTGACATGTACTCCCTCCATCCGGAAAAAAATGGATGGGTCTAGGCGTATTTCAGTTCTAGATACATCCTTTTTTATCCATTTCGGCAACATGTAATCCGTACGGAGGGAGTATGGTGTAAGAGCTAGGGATACGACAGGACAACACAGCAAAAAAACACGAGTTGAATGTAAAACTGTATGCAAGCGGAATACGTACAGAAATAACTAAGGCAACATACACGTGTATGATTGGGAAACTAAGATGGCATTGCAACAGAACACTAGAACAACACTTCAAAGTAAAAAAACATGGTATGGTAGACAGATGAAGTACATACTGATGAATAACAATGCATAAGATATTCGAAGCATGATGTCCAAATTAAGCGATGGCATTGCGACGAGTAGAATGACAAGATTTGAATTTGAAAACATGTTATCATGAATGGAATAGGTACTTGAAAAACAGGAAGGCATGACATATTTACATGCATGATCAGCATGCTAAGCACATGGCATTGCAACAGAGTAGATACACTCCAGGACATTATATGCATGTTGTACCCATATCACAGGCCAACTTAGAGCAAGGACCTTGTGGGGTGAAGAGGATTCATCATCTTTCTGCAAGTCTTCTGAAGAACTACCTTTACATGTTCCATCATATTGGGTATCATTGACATCAAGTTTATTGGCCTTTACATTGCTCCATGAGGTTCTTGTGGATATATCAGTGTGTGCAATTATATCTGACATGCATGGAAGACAACTAGTAGTTAGATCTATGTAATGAGTGCCTGTAGGAGACGACATAAATAGTAGGACTAGGGTTAACTAGCAGCAACAGGTCTCACAAACTAAAGGGAGAACACAGATGAAAGCTACAGAATATGTATCGTTTGTACTCGAGATTAACTAGATGGCACAAAAAAGTATTAAAGAACAACATAGGTAATACTAGAAGTGGTATAATACTATAATCACCAGCCTGTGGGATAGCATTGGCTAATGGATGATAACTATGGAACAGCGTTACCTAAAGAACAAGTATCTTAGCTGAACTATGGAACAACGTTAACTCCTGAACAAGACCCGTAAGAGATCAACATGAATATACAGTGAAATGTGATGATCTATTTTCCATGCTTAGATGAATAACAAAGCCATAAATTTTGCACACAAGTAAGATGAGGGTACAACCTATCTGGCTGCCATCCATAGGAGTGAGCATCATGTGCTGACTTGTCGATGGCCCCGCAGTTGTTGTGGCTGTCCATGTCGGGCACGCGCATTCGATGCAGCAAACTGTTGAGTGGGGACTATAGCTCCCTTCTGGTGTATGCTTCCCTTTTTGGAGCAGCTGCGGTGAGTCGAAAGACGGTGTGTCTGAAGATGCAGATAACGCATAATGTTAAGAACGACATATCTCTTTGATCTGAAGAAATACACTAAGAGATTAACAGCAAGGTACGAGAGTGATCACACGTCTGTTGGCTGAAGACTAAATTGGGGTCACAGATTTTATTTTATTTTGGTACTGTCCGATCTACGCCAGATGGCCTGATGGCCGTCTTGTGCCTCCCGGCTGACACTGTTCGGAATCTTCCCCGAAGAGCCAGCGACCAACGCAGAGCAGCCTGCCTCCGCCGTCTGTGGCCCCGACCAAAACCCCGCTCCCCGCCCCACCGCACTGCCGTGGTTGCGCCGCCCCTGGGCCAATCCACAAAGACTCCCCGTCATCCAGATCCGGTGGCGGCAGTACCTTCAACCCACGCAACTCTAAAAGTTAGCCATCTAAGCGCTGCTTCCGCGACGAACTTGCGGCCCCGCACCCTTACGTTAGACACCAGCCAACCGGTAGCCTAGGAGCTCCGCCGCCTCGAGGGGTGCTGCTTCCCATTGGGAATCGGTTGGCCCAGAATAGAAATTCAGACAACTGACGCCTAAATAAAGTGATTTGAGATGAGGGTGCAACCTATCTGGCGGCATGGTGAAGTAGGCAGGTCTAGCTGCCGAGTCGGTGAGGCCGGCGCGGTTGCGGTGGCGATCAGTGGCAGGGAAAGAGCGAGATGTCGCGACGATCGACGGCTACAGGGAAGGAGCGCCAAGACTCTGGACGGATCCGAAGTTGGAGCCGCTCCCGCGCCGTGAACAACGGCGGGGGTGAATCGACTCCGGTACGGTTCACGCGACCGTCGTCGAGGCAGCACCAGCAGCACGGAGTAAGAGGCACACGGCCCAGTGGACGGCGGCAAATGGATAGCGTCTCCGGCATTAGGGAGGAGGGCGGCAGTGAAATTGGTGCAGTGGGGGCGCCATGGAGGTGGGGATGAGGTTTCGCGGCTCGAGAGAAGGGAGCTTCCCAGGGAGAAGGTGATTTGGCGCCCACGAGGTATGAATGGGGGCAAAGGGGGGATTGGGAGGAGTGGAACCATGTCCTATGGACGCATTTGTCTGAAATGTGAGGGGGAGTTACAGTTCTACCCTTGCCTATAGGCTTCTCGGCTTGGGTCTGTGTACTGAGGGTCGGGGATAGTATAGTAACTGCCAACTAGTGGGCGGGAGCGATTTCGGGCGAGGAGGGCATGTTTTGAACTATAGTGGGCGCGAGCGATTTCGGGAAAGGAGAGTGTGTTTTGAAATAGTGGGAGCGAGCTATTTCGGGCGAGGAGAGCGTGTTTTGCCGACCATGGTTTATGAATTATTCGGCACATGTCATTTCGGCCGAGGAGAAGGCACGCTTGGATGAAGTTACGAACCTACCCTCGATGTACAACTGGCCAATTGATGTGTGTCCCACATAGGACGGTAATTTCGCGTCTCCCATTTATTTGGTCGGGCGAATTCGACTGAGCAGAGAGGATGTTTAACGGTTCATTCAAATTTTGGGAGAACGAGCATCCACGTCTACCCTACCAAGTCGATTCGAATCAAATTTTGAAATATTATCTTGCCACTTCTTTTTTAGATCGAGAGATGATGCTCGGGAGTAATGTGTTTTTACATGCTCGTTGCTAGCGATTTACTTTTTGACAAATAGTTGACCCACTCAAAAACGCGAATCAAACCCAAAATGAAATATCTCGATTCAATGAAATAGCTCGTTCGGTAGGTCAAAATAGTGAACTAAATCCAAAATTGAACACCTCAATCGAGTAGCATGTTGTACAGTATTATAGTACTCCATGAACATGTTGAAAGTCAAATTAATGAACTTGTTTGATATACGCATATATCCGTTCATGTGTGGAGTGCAGACAACATGTTCTCCAATTTAAATATTTGAATGCAAGTTTATATCGAAACATGGTTTATATCAGTCTTTGATGCATAAAACGCGACCTCCCCCTCTCCCGGACTCCTGTTCTCTCTCTCTCTCTCTCTCTCTCTCTCTCTCTCTCGCTCGCCGACAATCTTCAATTCTGTCGCATGCATCCAACACAAAACCTTGTTGGTCCCTCTCCATCTCTCTCTCTCTTTGTGTGTGTGTGTGTGGGGGGGGGGGTCTTTCTAGTTCGCATGCATATATACACCATCCATAGGTCTCTCTCGCACACTATGTATGATACTCTAGCTAGTCCAAGCTAGATATCTTGGGTGCACTCATCGTACGCACACAAATTCATTGGATCTTTGCCCGTAACTCTCTCACGCACCACTCTGTCGTCTTGGAGCTCTTCCCCCCTCTCTCAAACTCTCCATCCACCTGGTCACACATACACATGCATATCTCACTCGCACTCGATAGGCCCATCTAAAACTCTATCTCTCTCCCTCGTTCTCTCTCCATCTCACACGCACACACACACAATCTCAGCTAGCCAAGTATGATGGTCTCCCACTCAATTGTAGGCACAAGCAGTCCCCCCTATATGTATATGACTAGCTAATCTTAGTCTCCATCACAAACATGTGCATAGTCTATCTCGATTTCTATCGGGGCATCTTTCTATCACGCACACACTCCCTCGATCTCCCACCCATATAGTCCCCTCACGATCTTGAGGGGATTTCTCTATCACAAACACACCCTCTTTCCCTCCCCATGCGTCCATGCCATCCATGTGTCCCTCTCGACCTTTGTTCCTTGTTGGCTAGACCTCTATTGGACATGTGCTACAGGGGTGTCTCTCTCCGTTGCAAACAATCACACACTAGCTATCTTCGTGTATCTCCTCGCCTTGCTTTTCCATCTCGGAGATGCGTGCGTGATATGTTCGCATAAGAAACAAAAAAACACACACCTCTCTCTAATTTATCGTTTGTTGTCACTTTCTCTTTCACACACATACTCTTTTTGCACACTTACTCATTCTCCTTCACACGCACTTAATCTGTCTTGAATGAGGCACTCTCCTTGGTCCATAGCATATAGATTTATTGAAAAGTCAAACATCACAAAGTTTGACTATGTACGTGGACAAAAAGAATTACATCTAGTACGGCAAACATGTACCATTAGATTCACCATGAGATGTAGTTTTGTATGATGTATCTTTAGTATTGTAGATATAAATAACATTTGCGTAAACCTGATCAAAGTTTCCAAAGTTTGACTTCTAAAAAATTTACATGCACTACATTATCGAGCGGATGGAATATCTCTTTCCCCCTCTCAGCTATCTGACACACCACTTAGCCTTATCGGGGCTCCTCAATCTCTCTCAAACTTTATTGGTCAGTTTGGTTCGTGATGTGACCCTCATGCCTTGATTGCCAGTACTGCCTGGTGTGGACGTGAGATGTAAAATATTTCTGCCTGCCAGGCTTGTGTGGTGCTGAAGCGTTTGGTTCATGCCTGGGCCAGGCAAAGCATCAACGTCCCATCAATCAATCCATGCATCAATTATTTAATGCTAATATCCATCCATGTTGTTGTTAGCCTCGTGGCCGCATGACCAGGCACGGCCAGGCGTTCAAAATCGGTCGCCTAGGCCAGGCTACTTGCGATGTCCGGAGTTCAGCCAAAGCTAATTAAAGTGCAAGGAACCCAGGCCAGCGGGCTTTCTTTTTCACAGGGTAGCAACCAAACAAGCATGCATGAAATCCAGCCACAACCCCAGGCCAGGCAAAAGATGCTCAGGACGCAAGACAAACTGACCTTATATCTCCATGGTTCACACATACACATGTCTCGCTCGCGCTATACATATAGACCCATCCAACACTCTCCGCCCTTGTTCTCTCTCCATGTGACACGCACCCCCCTAAGTACCATAATCCCTCACTCCATCATAGGCGCAAGCACTCCCCCCCCTCCTAAGTATGATTATCTCTTACTAGCCATCAAGACACACGTATTGTCTCCTTCCATCCATACGTCTATCTCGATATCTCTCGGGGCATCTTATACCACGCACACACCTTGTCACTCGATCTCCCACCCATGTAGTCCCATCACGATCTCCAGGGGATCTCTCTATGACAAACATACACTCTCTCCTCCCCATGTCTGCATTTTCTCCGTACGTCTCTCTCAACCTCTCTCCCTTGTTTGTCAGACCCCTCTTGGCCACGTGCTAGGGGTCTTGCTCTCTCGGTTCCAAACAACCACACACTATCTCATCACCTTGCCTCCGTTGTTGAAGATGCATGTGTGATATGTTTCCATAAGACACACACGCTTTTTCTCTACTTTTATCGTGTGTTGTCCATGTCTCTTTCACACACGCACACACACTTTTTTTCACTCTCTCTCTCTCTCTCTCTCTCTCTCTCTCTAATTAGGGACTCTGTCACGTCCATGAGCGTATGGATGTTTTGAAAAGTCAAACCTCAGAAAAATTTGACCAGGTATATGTTTAGAAAAACATTTACATCTGGAACGATCATTAGATTCATCACAGCATGTACTTACTTCATACTATCATTTATCTTTGGTATTGTAGATATAAGTAATTTCTTTATAAACTTGGTCAAAGTTTCAAAAGTTTGACTTAAAAAATGTTGGAACTACATTATCGAACGGAGGGAGTAGCTCTTTCTCTTTCTCTCAGTCTCTCTCTCTCTCTCTCTCTCTCTCTCTCTCTCTCTCTCTCTCTCTCTCTCTCTCTCTCTCACGGGCCTCCCTCTCCTCGAACTCTCTATACCGACGGATTATACGCTCACTGTGTCCGTGTATAGCTCCGTATATTATTTAGTTGACCGGTCAACCAATCCACATGCTGCCTTGTTAGCTCGTGTTCTGTATCTTCGTGTGCTGGCCCATGTGGCAGTGGGTGAAAATAAGTAAACTAGAGGCCCATCTGACACGCGGTGAAGTAAACAAAGTTGAAACCACTCAGGGTAGCATGACACACACTAGTAAATTGAGGGCGCATTGAGGACAAACTTCTTGCGCGCGAAGGACGCACTCACGCACAATTCACCACTTCATGGCGGCATGCACAGAAGGACGCACTCGCGCACACCCAGCACACAACACACACCAGCACACGTGTACACCGGCGTCGCCGCCGGTTGAGATGAGCCAAAACCGCATCTGGCGAGCCTGGACTTCATCAGCAGCCTCTCCGACGACATGCTGCTCGTCATCATCGGCCTCCTCCCCACCAAATCTGCCGTGCGGACCGCCCTGCTCTCCCGTGCGCCCCCTCTAGCGTTGTGTCCCCCTCAACCTCACCGTCGACAGCTGCCTCCACGACGGAGATTGCAAACGCATGGCCGCAATATCCAAGATCCTTTCATCGCACCCTGGGCCAGCCAGACACCTTGACATCCGCATGTTCAGTACCAACTGCAGGTCCAACCCAAGTTTGACAAGTGGTTCTTATCCCCCGCCCTCGATCAGCTCGAGGAGCTCAGCTTTGAAGCTGGACGATGATGCTCTATGCCGCCGTCCGTGCTCCGCCTCACGCCAACGCTGCGCCGCGCCAGCTTCAGCTCCTGCTATCTTCCCTAGATTAATGCCGCGCCCGCCCTTCTTCTCCCTCAACTCAAGCAGCTCGACCTCTTCGACTTTGTCATCTCGAAGAAGGCTATGGAGCACCTGCTCCATAGCTGTACTGCGCTCGAGTACCTTCGTCTTGAGCAGATCCACGGGTTCATTAGCCTCCACATCACCTCGACGAATCTCCGATGGATTTATGTGTCTTGCTGGCCCCGCAACAAGACATCAATTGGGAAGAGATCACTCCAGCTGTTCCATGTTATGGTCATTGAGAATGCACCTTTCCTTGAGAGATTGCTTGTATCGGATCTAGAAGGTCCAACAAAAATCAGGGTCATTGACGCGCCGAAATTGACAGGTACAACACTCATCTACCGAATTCTCCGAAGTCTTTATTGGATCCGTAATCGTTCAGGTACAACACTCATCTTCTTCTCCGTCTTATTGAAATTCACATTTTTAAATTTCTTCTTGATGTATTTACGACCATCTTCCAGAAAATGGTTCCCACAAGCTTGACCCAGTCCATGCGCACAGTGAAGATCTTAGCACTAAGATCTATCGGCCCAAATCTGGATCAAGTTGTTGGATTCCTTACATGCTTTCCATGCACGGAGAAGCTACTCATCCAGGTGAAACTTCTTTCCTATAAGTAAACGGTAATCACAACGTAGCTCAATGTTTTCATAATTTTCCCAAATTACGATGACAAGTGTACTGTTCAAAACTGCATCTACGCACTGCACCGAAAGAAATGTTTTTAGTATTTTTCTCTCACATGATCACCTGCATCATTTTTATGCTGTACTACTATAGTAGCCTAGGCTAGTCATAGTGGAAAGTAACTTAGACTACTCCAGTAACTCTATGGTTACCCTAAGAGCAAGTACTACCTCCGTCCTGGTTTACTCTTCCAATTTTGTAGTATCAAAATTTGACCATAGATTTAACTGAAAAAATGTTAATGCATGTCACTAAGAACAATATCGTTGGATTCATATTTGAACATAATTTCAAATGGTGTAATTTTTAGTGACATGCATTGTCATTTTCTTAGGTAAATCTATGGTCAAAATTTTATACTAAATACGAGGTAGTATTCCCTCCGGCCCAAAATTCTTGTCTTACATTTGTTTAGATACGGATGTATCTAACACTAAAATGTAACTAGATATATCCATATTTAGACAAATTTAAGACAAGAATTTTGGGACGGAGGGAGTGCAAAAGTGGGCTATGTAGGCCAAAACATGTGCCAAATTCACTTGTGATGCATTTGGCATCGATGCCCCTCCATTGCTCACCTAGTGCCCCAATCTGGATCACTCTGCTCCGGTGCCAAATTAACTCACACAATGAAAAAACACTTCGTGGGAGAGAGAGAGGACTGAGGCAATAAAAAACACTTGTTTGGGAGAGTGAGAGGCTGGTGTGGTTGGTTTGATTGATTTGTTTATACATGTGGGTCTATGTGCACAGCGGTGCCAACTCTCTCACATCACGCGAGCGGTGCCAAAATCTTTTGATTTGACATTGATGCATATTATGTGGCATACTTTTGCGAAATATGGCATCGGTGTAGCGACCCGACCCGAATGGATCAAGTCTCTGTGCTTTCGTGTCATCCCTGGATCGGTATGCTGACACACACAATACTCGAAGGATTTATAACAGAGGTAAATCACATGTATGAAATAACGTAAATACTATTACCTCGATCCAAAATATAGCGGAAGAAACAAGGTTGTGGATTCCCATCAACACCAACGGCAAAGTTGAGTATAGGAAATCGTAACCCTAACGTATCACTTACTCGTCGTCTGAAAATTCTGCAACATGAAAAGTTGCAGCCCGAAAACAGGTCAGCACATGGAATATGCTGGCAATGTAACACATAGAGAATAATGAAATGAATAAGCCTATACTACATGCATATATGGATGGTGGAAAGCTCTATGGTTACAGTTTTTGCGAAAAGCCAATTTTTCCCTACTTCAAAGGAATAAGTTTTATTTAACTATCATGGTGGTTGTTAAACATTGAGAATGGTTGACAGCATTCTCAATCCCAATTAAAAGTACTCATTAAACCCAAACAATTATATTAAGTAACGTGATGAGATCAACAGGATATCCAGGTACTAGATACTCAAAATTGTCCATAACTGGGGACACGGCTAACCATGATTAGTTTGTACACTCTGCAGAGGTTTGCGCACTTTTCCCCACAAGACTCGATCGCCTCCGTTTGGTTCTCGCACTACATGGTGTTTGAGAGACGGATGACCGAGACACAGTCTTTCAGAAGCACTAGCACCTTACATGTGGGTAGACCGTACCAACCTACATCCCCTACATCTGCTAGTCTGCCCGTAAGAGTTCGCACAACTTAGTCAACTACGCCAGAGCCCATAATGGCTTGTGGCTGCACACGGAAGTTTCTAGTTTGAATAATCTCATGATCCCTTTGGGCCTGGGTGGCGGTCCAAGAAATACAGCAAATCCTGTCTACCTGTGTGCCTTGACAGCAAGTCCTGGAATAGCCAGTGCCTCAATCCACCCAGATGTGTGTTTAAGTTGCCACCTTAGATAAACCATTAATTATCAATCTCACATCTGTCATGGATATTCACTTAAACCCAATCCACGTCTACGAGCATAGCATGACGTAATAAGCAAACGTAGAAGTAACTCCCAAAGGTTCATAAGTAAAACAGGTAATAGGTACTACCTCAATCTACTTCCCATCCCACAATTTAATTAGATCCTAACCATGCAGGTGTTTGAGGATTGATCTAATGCATAAAACTGGGTAGTAGAAAAGATATGATCAAGTGTTACTTGCCTGCAAAGTTGATGAAGATGATTCGCACTCAAAACTCTTGATAGCTCTACTCGTCACACTCCGGTCAATCTACCGTAATCAAGCAATAGTAACCACACATAAGCAATCACTCAAATGATCGGAAAGAACGAAGAAAACAATTCGGAAAACGTCAAAACCAAATCAAATAACTCTTGCAGCATAAAACAATTTCTAACAGTACCAAAACTATGTGTATTTGGCCTTATCAGAAAGTTTAGGTCAAGAGCTTCGATTTGCAAAAAGAATCAACTAAATCGGAGTTACGAAACTCAAGTTATGATCAAACGAAGTTCAAATACAAATATGTTTGAATTCAAATTTTAAAACTTTCAAAAACATGTTTGAGTTGTATTACTGAATAGAGGAGATCATAACGAAGAAGTGGGCGTTGGTTTCGTTGGATTCCGACTTACGAGTAAAAAGTTACGAGCGTTTGAAGATTAATAATACTACGGATAGGTCCATGACGGAAATTAAAAATAAAAAGAAAAATCTATCGAGCGAACGCTCGCTAAACAAAACCGGAAAGAAAAGCGGCGAAAAATCGATCTAGGTTTGGAAAGGAAACCAAACAAAAACCGATCTAGAAAACGGAACGGAAACCGATCTAGAAAACCGATCTAGAAACGTGACGCTGCTGGGCTAGTACCTCAAGAGGCGAGGGCTCAGTGGTGGCGGCGAGGGGCGGCGGTGGCAAGTGGCGGCGGCGGTGGTGAGGGGCGGCGGCGCTGGTGAGGCGGCGGCGGCGCTTGGTGAAGGGCGGCGGCGTAGGGCGGCGGCGGCGGCACTGCTGCTGCTGCTGCGGAGGAGGAGGAGAGGAGAGTTGATTTGATGTGTTGGAGGGGGGGGGGGGGGTACTTGGGTATTTATATTGGGGAGGGGAGGGGAGGGGTTTTGCTTGGGGTAGGGGACAAGAAATAGATTAGGATTAGGAATCCTAGGAATAAAAAACGGAATAACAAAACGGGGTCAAATTCTACTAGGAATCTAAAAGAATAGGAAACTTGGGGCTCCTGGCTCCCCTAGGTGCGTGGTGCGTTGGCCTTGTGGCCTTCGGCCGGCCGGTGACTCCTAGGCGGCTTGGACCTTTGGCCCAAGGCGTTGCGCTCCTTTTTTTTTAAATTTTTTTTAACAGAGACAAATAAAAATAATAAAACCAAATAAATAAATATATTATATAGGCATATAATATATCAAAATTTTCAGAAAAAGATTTCCTACATGATGAACTTTATTCTAGCTTCAAATAAAATACATAAAATTCAAATAAAACAAACAGTGCTACTGCCCTAATAAAATACACTGAAAATCATTTTAAAAATACCAAAATGATTTCAAATTAATTTCTCTCAATTTTCTGATGTAGGGAATCATGTTACCCTATTTTCATATATTTTATTTTTGGAGAAAAATAATTTGAATAAAACTCAAATAACTTCAAATTGAAAAATAATTCAAAGGAACTTTGAATTTAATTCTTTGAAACTCCCAACTCATATTTCATATGTTTTGAAGAAGTCATTTTATCTTCTCTCGTGAAAATCATTGAGTTGCATAAAGTTTCAGAATTGGAAATATTTTCCAAATGAAATTCAAATATTTTCAACACCCCTTGTCATTTAAATAAATGGAAGAAGTCATGTCATCTTCTCTCGTGGTTTTGTGATGAAAAGAATTTGAATTCCCGAAGATCATAAAAGAAAAATGAAAGTTTGGGAAAGTCCTTTTATTCCCTCTCATCTAACTTTCAAAAAGTTTCGAAATCACTCACTTTCAATCAATCAAGCAATCAATCAAATCTATCTATTTGTTTATAACATTCCAAAATTTAGAATTTTGGGATGTTACAAACTACCACCCTTAAAATGAATCTCGTCCTCGAGATTCGGAGAGGCTAGCAAGAAATAGGTTAGGGTTTGGGGGTCTTCTCAAAAATCCATTGATCGTCTCCAGGGTCTCCGGTGCTACCACCCTTAGAAGCATTGTTACGGTTCCATCAAAACTCAGATACTCCATCCTTATTGCCGACAAAGGTCGGTCTTCTCGATATTAAGGATAATTCCTTCTCTGGCTCTTCCGGTAGTGGCATAACCTTTTCCTCAATTCCTTTGTCCTTTCCTCTTGGTAAGGTTATCCCGAAATTGGGTCTTCTTAGCTGACGGGTCTGGCGCCAATTCTAAACAAATATCGGTATCTCATGGTGGTCAACGATTTATGGTTTCTCCTGCAGAAAACGGGTCTGGGTTGAACCTCACCGTATATCCTACGGTTGGCAACAACTGCCGTGTACAAGGAAAAAAAATACCTATACCTTTCTAAGGTTTAAACAAGGTTTTGATCGTCGTCTCTCTACTATAGGTAAGTCACTCAGATTTACCATCCCATATAGCAAAGCGAATAACAAGAGTAAGTCGGTATGGTGATCAATCCATCCCGCACCCAAATCATTTCCTTGTACATGGTTTAGTGAATCTCGCATTCTAACACTCGGTCATCCTCACGAGCATTGCAGAATTTCTCTTGTCGACGAACCCAGTCCGGAAATCCATTGGTTCTTGCAAGCCAAACAAACATCTATCGTTCCTTAACAACTCTCAGGTTTTGCGTAAACTCCTATAGAATCGTCGGTTGATACAAGTCGTAACTTCTTCCGGGGTTTTTTCCTTCACAAGAGTGTGCTTGCTACTTGGCAGGTCCAGGGCCTGTGGGTTATGGCCCATCTCATCACTTGCAATCCTTGAACACATCCTCGGGCAACTGATCGTTATCCCAACATCCAACTCCCCGCATACTTAAATCCATCCAATTGTACTGTCTCTTTTCCTTATATTTGCACCAAACTAAGACGTGATTACTCAGACTCATCATGGAATTTCCATTGATCCATATTTCCAACATCATACCTCCTTTATATCCAATAACACTTCATCTCTTCATCCTCGTGGGATGTCCCACCTACCGTGATAAACTTATACTTATGAAATCCATACTCCACTTCGTGGAACATCATTATCCTTTCCAGGGTCAAGCGTCCTTACAGGGGAATATTGGCCATCTCTGCATGGCACTTCTTCAACTGGGAAACGTGAAACACATCATGAACTCCTGACAGTCCTTCGGGTGACTTCAACTTGTTAGCCTATTCTCCCATACGCTCCAAAACTCGGTATGGTCCTACAAATCTCGGGGCTAACTTTCCCTTAACTCCAAATCGTTTAACTCCTCCCAGAGGTGGCACACAAAGATATGCTCTGTCTCCGATTTTATCGACTACCTTCTTGCGTTATTGAGTCTGCACAACTCTTCTGCCTGGACTGAGCTACCTTCAGTCTATCTCGAATCAACTTAACATTCTCTTACAAATCCTTGATCACATTTGGTCCAAACAACTGAAGGTCTCCAACTTCATCCCACATCAACGGTGTCTGGCTCCTTCTCCCATACAAAGCTTCAAAAGGGGCCATCTTCAAACTGACTTGGTAGCTGTTGTTGTATGAGAAACTCCGCGTAAGGTAAATTATCATCACTACTAGATCCATAATCTAGCGCACACGCTCTCAACATGTCCTCCAAAATCTGATTGACTCTCTTGATTTATCCATCTGTCTGCGGATGAAAGGCTGTACTGAACTCTAGCCTAGTACCCAAAGTCTGGTGCAGCTGATTCCAAAACTTTGAGGTAAACTGTGTTCCTCTACGATGGTCCTCGGAACTCCATGCATACATACGATCCTTGTCAAATATATCTTGGCCAACTTCACACTTGTATAGGTGGTTTTACACTGGAATAAAGCGAGCCACTTTGGTCAAGCTAATCAACTACTACCCAGATAGAATCATATCCCAATCGGGTTATGGGAAATCCGGAAATGAAATCCATGCCAAGCTTATCCTACTTCCATTCGGGTATCGGCATAGGCTGCAATAATCCTGCTGGCTTCTGATGCTCTGCTTTTACTTTCTCTGGCATACATCACTTACGACTACATACTCCGCAATATCCTTCTTCATAACAGTCCACCAGAAACACTCCTTCAAATCCAAATACATCTTGGTGTTTCCAGGGCGAATCAAGTATGGTGAGTCATGAGCCTCCTGAAGTATTAACTTCCTGATCTTTGCATTATTGGGTATATGTACAGTGTCCTCAAACCATAAGGTGTCGTGCTCATCCTTACGAAAACCTTTGGCCTTTCCTTTGCTCATCCTCTGTTTTACCTCAACAATATCTTTGTCATCCTTCTGAGCTTCACGGATCTTTTCCAACAATGTAAACTGAACTTCCATTACTGCAACGAAACCTTTGGGAACATCTCCAACTGAAGTTCCTTGAGATCCTCGGCTAACTCCTTTGGTAATCCTCCGATTATGAGGGTATTCGTCCTTGTTTTATTTATGGTTATATCCTATTTCTCCACAAGGCTTGCACGCACAAGGTTTCTTCATATCCTTTCCATAAGGCTTCAACTTCTGAGTCACAAACCGAGACTTTAGCAAAGTCAACTTAAATTCTTCCCAAGTGGTTACTCTTTGCAATCCATTGATGGTTTGGTACATCCTCCACCAAATAGCAGCACCTCTTTCAAAGCACTGAAGAGCATGCTGGGTCATATCCTTTCTGGCTGTAGGGTTATTCTTCATATGATCTTCCATGTTCTGAATCCATCGGTCTGTCTCCAATTGACTCATTGGTCCGGAAATTACAAGCTCATCTCCATTCATCCTCTAATGGTCCATGGGTTTGGGGTGGGATAAGAGAGATCGAGAGGGATGCACACAATACAAACAAAAGTTTTGAAAAGACAGATTTTATTGTGGCTGTCGGAAGAACATCAAACAATTGACAGCTCACAATCGTCGCATCTAACGTAGGTATGTAACAAGGGTTTGGTCTTCTAACGGTCAATAAATCTTCAAAGTCGTCAAACTCTTCAAGTCTTGTTCATGTCTCCAATGGCTTCTTCCGATCGTGCTTGTCTTTCTCAAGTTCTTTTGCTAGATCATCTCTGTTGATGCGAAGTCTCTCGCGACGTCCTTCAATATTTCTGGAGTTACGTTCCAACTGCCGGTTTCAACATCCTTGACATGATCCATGATCCTACTGTCCTTCGATTCTGATCAAATCTCGGTATCTCGATGTTTTGCTCCTTCATCTTGTCTACTTTCAGCTTCGGGTCCCGAGTTCTTCACGAACTGCTTCCTTATCAAATCTTGCTTCTGCAGATCCACCTTAAACTTCTTCATGTAATACTCCAGATCCGGTGATACACCAGCTAAGGTTAAAACTCCAACGCTTTGCGATAGATGCTCCATCAGCTTTCTACCATCCAATCCTTCCATGCATCTGCATGCTTAACTCCGCACGGTGACAATAGCATAGGCGGGCGATAACATCATGGATAGCGTGTTTCTGCTCTTGTCATTTTCATGAGCTATCATTCCATAGTTGATATCTCCTACCTTAGGGTTTTCCTGACAAAGCTTTGAATTCTAATGCTCCATGTTCCAGTCTTCCTCCGATACACCTTGATCTCGGTTATTGATAACTTCCATAGTCTGCCAAGTTCCATAAGCGTAACCTTCCTAGGTCATACAAATCCGGAATTTATTTGGAGCCTTCAAATCTCCTAGTCTTCGGAGTCTTCACCGTTGTAGTTTCCGTTTACACGGTAAAATCATCTTCATTCCAAATGGTCTTAGTTGTCCGATATCTTGTCTCCTTGGAGTGGTCTCACCAGTCAAATCTTCGAGTGGTCAAAAGGGAAAAGGGTATGGTCTCACTAAAAGGAATATTTGAATAAGCTCAAGAGAAGAGAGGTAAAAGATCTTTTTGAAAATGAAGTTGTAGAGAAAATCTTTCCTATGGGCTTATCAGTTTCTAGGGTCACGTCCTACAGTCAACATGTGCTCTGATACCATCTTGTAGCGACCCGACCCGAATGGATCAAGTCTCTGTGCTTTCGTGTCATCCCTGGATCGGTATGCTGACACACACAATACTCGAAGGATTTATAACAGAGGTAAATCACATGTATGAAATAACGTAAATACTATTACCTCGATCCAAAATATAGCGGAAGCAACAAGGTTGTGGATTCCCATCAACACCAACGGCAAAGTTGAGTATAGGAAATCGTAACCCTAACGTATCACTTACTCGTCGTCTGAAAATTCTGCAACATGAAAAGTTGCAGCCCGAAAACGGGTCAGCACATGGAATATGCTGGCAATGTAACACATAGAGAATAATGAAATGAATAAGCCTATACTACATGCATATATGGATGGTGGAAAGCTCTATGGTTACAGTTTTTGCGAAAAGCCAATTTTTTCCCTACTTCAAAGGAATAAATTTTATTTAACTATCATGGTGGTTGTTAAACATTGAGAATGGTTGACAGCATTCTCAATCCCAATTAAAAGTACTCATTAAACCCAAACAATTATATTAAGTAACGTGATGAGATCAACAGGATATCCAGGTACTAGATACTCAAAATTGTCCATAACCGGGACACGGCTAACCATGATTAGTTTGTACACTCTGCAGAGGTTTATGACTTTTCCCCACAAGACTCGATCGCCTCCGCTTGGTTCTCGCACTACATGGTGTTTGAGAGACGGATGACCGAGACACAGTCTTTCAGAAGCACTAGCACCTTACATGTGGGTAGACCGTACCAACCTACATCCCCTACATCTGCTAGTCTGCCCGTAAGAGTTCGCACAACTTAGTCAACTACGCCAGAGCCCATAATGGCTTGTGGCTGCACACGGAAGTTTCTAGTTTGAATAATCTCATGATCCCTTTGGGCCTGGGTGGCGGTCCGAAGAAATACAGGCAAATCCTGTCTACCTGGTGCCTTGACAGCAAGTCCTGAATAGCCAGTGCCTCAATCCACCCAGATGTGTGTTTAAGTTGCCACCTTAGATAAACCATTAATTATCAATCTCACATCTGTCATGGATATTCACTTAAACCCAATCCACGTCTACGAGCATAGCATGGCGTAATAAGCAAACGTAGAAGTAACTCCCAAAGGTTCATAAGTAAAACAGGTAATAGGTACTACCTCAATCTACTTCCCATCCCACAATTTAATTAGATCCTAACCATGCAGGTGTTTGAGGATTGATCTAATGCATAAAACTGGGTAGTAGAAAAGATATGATCAAGTGTTACTTGCCTACAAAGTTGATGAAGATGATTCGCACTCAAAACTCTTGATAGCTCTACTCGTCACACTCCGGTCAATCTATCGTAATCAAGCAATAGTAACCACACATAAGCAATCACTCAAAAGATCGGAAAGAACGAAGAAAACAATTCGGAAAACGTCAAAACCAAATCAAATAACTCTTGCAGCATAAAACAATTTCTAACAGTACCAAAACTATGTGTATTTGGCCTTATCAGAAAGTTTAGGTCAAGAGCTTCGATTTGCAAAAGAATCAACTAAATCGAGTTACTGAAACTCAAGTTATGATCAAACGAAGTTCAAATACAAATATGTTTGAATTCAAATTTTAAAACTTTCAAAAACATGTTTGAGTTGTATTACTGAATAGAGGAGATCATAACGAAGAAGTGGGCGTTGGTTTCGTTGGATTCCGACTTACGAGTAAAAAGTTACGAGCGTTTGAAGATTAATAATACTACGGATAGGTCCATGACGGAAATTAAAAATAAAAAGAAAAATCTATCGGCGAACGCTCGCTAAACAAAACCGGAAAGAAAAGCCGGCGAAAAAACCGATCTAGGTTTCAGAAAGGAAACCGAAACAAAAAAACCGATCTAGAAAACGGAACGGAAACCGATCTAGAAAACCGATCTAGAAAACGTGACGCGGCGCGGGGCTAGTACCTCAAGAGGCGAGGGCTCATGGTGGCGGCGTAAGGCGGCGGCGGTGGCAAGTGGCGGCGCGGCGCTGGTGAGGGGCGGCGCAAGGCGCTGGTGAGGGGCGGCGGCGCTGGTGAAGGGCGGCGGCGTGAGGGCGGCGGCGGCGCTGCTATGGCGGCGGGCGGCACTGCTGCTGCTGCTGCGGAGGAGGAGGAGAGGAGAGTTGATTTGATGTGTTGGAGGGGGGGGGGGGGTACTTGGGTATTTATATTGGGGAGGGGAGGGGTTTTTCTTGGGGTAGGGGACAAGAAATAGATTAGGATTAGGAATCCTAGGAATAAAAAACGGAATAACAAAACGGGATCAAATTCTACTAGGAATCGTACAAGAATAGGAAACTTGGGGCTCCTGGCTCCCCTAGGTGCGTGGTGCGTTGGCCTTGTGGCCTTCGGCCGGCCGGTGACTCCTAGGCGGCTTGGACCTTTGGGCCAAGGCGCTGCGCTCCTTTTTTTTTAAAATTTTTTTTTAACAGAGACAAATAAAAATAATAAAACCAAATAAATAAATATATTATATAGGCATATAATATATCAAAATTTTCAGAAAAAGATTTCCTACATGATGAACTTTATTCTAGCTTCAAATAAAATACATAAAAATTCAAATAAAACAAACAGTGCTACTGCCCTAATAAAATACACTGAAAATCATTTTAAAAATACCAAAATGATTTCAAATTAATTTCTCTCCAATTTTCTGATGTAGGGAATCATGTTACCCTATTTTCATATATTTTATTTTTGGAGAAAAAATAATTTGAATAAAACTCAAATAACTTCAAATTGAAAAATAATTCAAAGGAACTTTGAATTTAATTCTTTGAAACTCCCAACTCATATTTCATATGTTTTGAAGAAGTCATTTTATCTTCTCTCGTGAAAATCATTGAGTTGCATAAAGTTTCAGAATTGGAAATATTTTCCAAATGAAATTCAAATATTTTCAACACCCCTTGTCATTTAAATAAATGGAAGAAGTCATGTCATCTTCTCTCCAGGGTTTTGTGATGAAAAGAATTTGAATTCCCGAAGATCATAAAAGAAAAATGAAAGTTTGGGAAAGTCCTTTTATTCCCTCTCATCTAACTTTCAAAAAGTTTCGAAATCACTCACTTTCAATCAATCAAGCAATCAATCAAATCTATCTATTTGTTTATAACATTCCAAAATTTAGAATTTTGGGATGTTACAATCGGCCACATAGTGGAAGGCAACAAATGCCCAAGCTCTTCATGTGCTCCTAGTTAAATTAGAGGAAACAGAAAGAGAGAGAGAGAGTGTGTGTGTGTGTGAAAAAATATCACTAGCCAGCCAACCCTATCGTATGAGCGAATGATATTGGTACCTCTTGATGACACGACAATCTTATACAGCCAGCTGCTCTAATATGTTCTCTTCTTTTGCAGATAAAAAAAGACCCGAAAGTGAAAAATGTGTTGCATTATAACAATCTCATTGAATGCCTTGATCTCCATCTTACAGAAATTGATTTGATCGACTACCGAGGCAGCACATCTGAGATTAAATTGGCTAGGTTCTTTGTTCTGGAGGCAAGTGTGCTCAAGGTAATGAGGTTTGGCGTTCTCTGGCGCAACAATGAATGGCGTGCTAATCACCGCAAGCGTCTAAGCCTAAATGACAAAGTCTCCGCAGAAGCTGAATTTGTTTTTAAAACATCAAGTGGCCAGAGACTCGAAAACTTATTTACCCATTAGTGACTTATCGGGGTGGTGGATTTTAGTTTGTATGATAATGCTGCATCCACCTAAAGTAACGAAAGTTCTTACGTAAACTTCCTAGTAATTTCCTCTTCGTAGGTGTAGCATTACTCCTAACATTTGTAATATAAGTTTGAAACTTGTAATATCCTGCGTTTTCAAAATCCTGCGAATCAAACAGGTCCTGAGTTGGTGATGATGTTGTGCCTCCCATCTTTCACAAATAGCCGTCGGATCTAGATCTGACGCATACAAACCAAGCTTCTCCATTTTTGCAAAAAGATGCCCGCACTTGTTCCCTATTTACAACAACTCCTTGTCTCTCACAATCAGCCTTATCTCCTCCCCACCACATCTAGAAGGTCGTGGAAAAATCTGGCGCGATGGTCGCTGCCGGCGCCGTCCACCCCCAATCTTGGTGTTCCGTGCAATGCACGGGCATCTACACACGGGAAATTATGTCGAACAGGGCTAGTTGTAAGCAGGCTAGCTCTACAGCCATGATGATAGTGACTGCAGACCGTGATGCTGACTATGGTATGCCGAACACGGTGCCTATACTCAGGTGTCATCTTTGACGCAGGGTCTTGTCACTTCACTGTGAGGAGCAGCACGTATATATTTGACGAACGGGTATTACAGTGCTAGTACTCCTACTACTACATTGGTAGTACTACTACTAGTACTAGTAGCACCCACGTCCATCTGGATTTTAGTATTTGACTAGCAATATCTAGTAATGCATGTCACAAAAAATGTACTACTCCCTCTGTAAATAAATACATGGTGTTTTATTCCTATCGGCGAATGAACTTAATGTTTTTTTGCTAACTAGAGTACTAATAGGATTACATGCAATGAGCTAAACACTGCATGTCATGTTTGGTAGTATCAAGTCATTGAAAGCATGCACGGCCCACATCTCTCATTGGTTGATATGTCACGAAATAAGAAACAAGGAGGGAGTTAATGCATCGTGCCTAAGTGTTTTGGGATTATTTGGTTTTCGTAAGGTGACTTAAACAACTTTTTTGTTTACATGCATTAACATTTTATTAGTTAAATCAAAGGTCAAAACTTGGCGCAAAATGCAAAGGGGACCAATAAACCAGTAAACATCAAACTTCTCTCGTTTGGCCCCAACTAGAGGTCCGGTGAGATGACTATACTGCACCGCACGGAGGGGGACGAACTTCATTGACTTCGGCGGCAATGCCTTTGGGTGAATGACACGGGCCTGGGGGTGGCTGGCCCACCTATCATACACCAAAGGCAGGTCTGAGAGAGGGACGAGGAGTAGTACGAAATCCCACGCACCTCACGACGCTAACCAAGGGCAAGAGTGATCACTCGAATCGCAAGATCAGTTGACTAGAAGCTAAGCTAGATCCATGGAGGCGATGAGCGTGAGCATCAGCCGGCTGTGCCAGATGGTCCACGACGTCGGCCTGCGGCCCAGCACAGAGGAACGTCTCCAGGTAGTATTGCTTGAGGACGCCAGGGCGAGGGGCCACTTGGACGAGACTAGTGCACTTGTTGATACTCCTACTAGAATAGAGGCTAGACATGAGACTAGATGCGAGGAAGCAACGTCTACTTCTTTACACTCTAAGAAGAAAGAAGCACGCAAGATAGAGCCTCCACAGATCAACAATGAATGCATCGAGAAGGCACTAATCCAACTTATAGGAGTATTAAAATGTATTCATGTGGTTCTTGTTTTCTTTGGTCTTGCTTTTCTAGTCAAAATTATCGTTGGAGTTCGTGCAAAATGGAGGTCCGTTTGGGGTCGTGCGTTGGAGTTGGCCTTACAAGTGGGACCGTAGTTAAGGAAACTGACTATCGGTAAACCCCCACCTCGCCCGCCGCGCGATGGCTGAAGTTAGAGAAACGACGAGGTTGAATAGATTGCTCTAGCACAGACTCCAAGAAATAATATGGTGTCAGATGGATGTCGTGGTGGTGGCGTGTGTCGTACCCCTGGACGTGAATGCTTGTTCTGGTCCATGCCACCCTACTACTCCTACTACTTACTCCTACTATATAGTACTAGTATCAAGGATTCGAGGTGCTGGTTACGTACAGCGAACACATTAACATATGGCTACAATAAAAACACCAGCCCGACGCGCGAAGCATGTGAAGCTAGTACAAATAGTGTACTACTATTGTTGATTGGCCTCATCCGATAACCTGTTGCAATGCACGTACAATTATGTATTCGGAAAATATTTTTTTGCCTCGTCGCACCACTCACTCAGAGAAGCGACTCGAAATCCATTCATAAATTTAGTAAGTTTATCACAGGCATATCATTTTTATTACATACAGGTCATCAACCCACATCGACAACGAGGACACATTTTAAATACTAAAGTTTTCACCACACAACAAATAACAAGCAATGAAATGAACTTCAACTCAACCATTCCTCGGCATTGGAAAGGCTTGCTTTGAACCACAAGTGATTCTCCGGGACGGGCCATCCATTGTCGATCCGAGACCAACGCAGGATCGATCATCCAGTGAAGCGGCCTACTATATCGATGCCGGGTAGGGAACCACCCAAATGTCCGAGGTATAGACACAGTTGCTTCTCATAAATGGTAGTAATGTTGTGTCAACAGCAGTTGGATCGCCTTTCACCATCATTGGATAGTTTTGTCCAAGGAAGAGCGAGTTTTCTCCAAGACTATCAATTCTGTACCAGGGAGAAGGAGTTGGCGCTAGCACACTAGTATCCATCCCGAATACCATGCAACGGGTGTTGGAATAGGTCCGGGTGCAACCATGGGAGACTACACCTACTTCCTTAGTAATAACATCATCAGTGGGCTGTATACACACAAGAAGAGGTGATCCATCGGAATTAGTTGCCAGGCGCCACTGAGTGTATGGGCGCTGCTCGTCCTCATGCTCGTGATCATCACCATCGTCATCTCCCCCTTGGTTATAAAATTTTTCAAGTATAGGTGGTGGAATGTTCACAGTACCTTGGAAACACAAGAAGAAGGTTAATTAGTAAAGGGAAACTTGCTAACCCGCATGCATGTGGATGAAAAACTTATAATTACGGTGGAAGACAAACGTACCGAAATCATAAGGATTCCATGCAAAAACAATGCCACAAGGGGTGGCAGCAAACATAAGGCCCTCGTATTGAATTGCATCACAGTACTCATCCGTGTACAGAAACTGATTTTTGAGCAATATCCATCCAGTCAAACCACGAAGGACGGCAACAAGCTTGTCGAAGATAGCAACAACTTCATAGTTGTTGTAATTCCAAGAGCAGTTGGGAACTCGACAAATTGCTATCTTCCGTAGAAGACAGTCACCATGATCGTATTTGAACGTGCATACAATACCAGTGTGCTCAACCTCTGGGCAGTATACTGAGATTTTTGGAAGTGGAACCCGGTCACGAGTGTACACATTCACAAGTTCCCACTCGCAGTTGGACCCAATGTAAACAACCCAATCTCCATTTGCGCCTACCCAAGCCTTGCCCTCAAGCGATGGCATCTTAACATCATATGTACCATTATCAAGCGGCATGAACTTGCACAGGGCGAGGCCTCCATCGTCCAGGTGCCAGTCATCAGGGTCACGACGAAGAAGATAGGGGAGATCAAACCGCTCCTTGACTCTTGGGTTCCTTGTAATGATGTTATTAGTTGAGTGGAGAATGGGCTTGAACAAACCTGCCATGCTAGCCGAGGTGATGACATCGCACCGATCAATGAGTTCCTCCACCACGTCATCTTTCAGATCGGGGCAAGAATAATGGGGTCATTTCCGGCCTGTTCCCTCCATGGAGAAGACGATCGAACAATGGCAGAAGAAAGGGTGAAGGGCTGAAGGAAAATGGAGGAGGGAGAGGAAGAGCGTGCGAAAGCAGTTCCAAATCGAGAGGGAAAGGCGAAGAGTCGGTGGACTGTTGCCAGTTTGCCATGGTTCACGAAGAGGCGCCCCGGTCCACACATCTGTTCGGAAATACTACTACTCGCCGTCGTCTCACTGATATGTTGGAACGGGACCACATGTCAACGAAACATGGTGTGTAATTTCTCATGCAAAATGCGATCTGGCCGCGTTGGCCCGAGGTGCCGCATTAGTTATCGACCTTTATTTTTTTAATGGCGTGTCGTTCAGTTTTGAAGCACGACTAACTGGTACTGTATGCAGAGAAAATATAAACTACTCTACCACTACTCCACCTCTAGTACTAGTAGTATAAAAAAGATATATAGGCTGGAGCTTCAGCGCTTTCTTGCTAAGGGCTGCCCACTTGCTTCTCACACTACCACCCTCTCTCCAGATCTATAAAAGACGGCCTCTCTCTCCCTCCTGACCGGTGGTCACAGATCCGCCAGGGAAGAAAAGGACGTGCAACGTTGACGCACTCGTCATCGGCGAGCAAGGTTACGCACTTACGACAAGGCCGTCCTCTCCGACCTAGCGCCCGTGTGGGATGGCCTCCGTCCCCAAGATCGCTGCCGTAGTGTGTGCGGAGGACGACGACCACAAGCGAAGCCACTTCCCGCCGACCCTCGGGTATGCTACCTCTTTTCGAACCATAACCCTGTTCTATTGCCCCATCTTCCACGTTGTTGCATGTGGATCTTTTTCCACTCCACCATCTTCCCAATTTGCTATCCTCTGCTCTGCTGGCCATGCAGACGAAAACCATAATTTGCACTATTAAAGGAAACCCTACTTCATGCAGACAAATCCATGTCTGGGTTGAATAAGGACAGGAAGGGAGACTGTACTATCCAAGAGAGTAGGCATCGAACCTGCATCTAGGTTGAAAAGGGGAAAATCAGTAGCTAAGGAACGAGTCTCGTGTCTCTTGGTTGAAGAAGGGTAGAAAGGCATGACAACGCAATAGAGAATGACCAGGTCGATTAGTTTGTTGTCCTCACATAGGAAAAAGGTGGCTAAAGACAACAAAAATGGGACGTAATCCACATATGCTGGCTGGATATTTGTTGCTCTGGGAAACCATACGTCCCTCACCACTCTGCGTCCGTGGAGGTACATCGTACTAGTGCGCCCACTGTCCGAATGGGCCTCCCATGCTCTTATTGCCACTTTTTTTGCTTTTAGTATAATGCCAGCAGTCAAGTCAAGCAATGCTACTGCTAAAGTGATGCCACATTTAACTAATGCCACTCTCAGTCTAATGCCACCGATAAGTTTAAGCAATGCCATTTAATGTCACTGGATTATTTTAGGGTTAGCTGTTGATTGTGGATGTATTAAAGATTTTTTAGCTAAGGCATTCTACTATTGTTGCACAACCAGTATACCAACGATGAAACTTGTTACTACCTTCAGATTTTTGCACTGTTAATGCTTATAGATTACATACTTCACTTTCATGAGATAAGTTAATTTTTTTGTATAGTGTCACCAAAATGCCAAGGCTCTGATGTCATTTTGTTTTGGTTAAACCGCATGCATAATTATGAAGACAAGAGGAAAGGTCAAGAGTGGGCACCTCCTCCTCCGGCTGTTCTCTTGATTCGTTCGATCAAGTTTTTATGTTTGATCGATTATCAAGATTGGGATAGCAATTTTTAAGGTCCCCCGAGCTCGAAATGATATTTACCTTGGAGGTACATGGTTTGCAATTTTTTATACTGTCATTAGTTAATAATGCTAGTTACCTTCAGACTTTTGTATTTGGTTTAATTCTCATGCACAGCTAGTATACCAATGCTGAAACTTGTTACCTTTACATTTAGTATTGTTAATTCTTATAGAAACCTTCCAGTGTTGAGTTTATTGAAATATGTTCAGTAAAACCATTGTATTGTACCCTATAATAAACTAAATACTCTACTGTTGCACTAGCTACTGGATTAGTGTATATTTGTAGTATTAGAATGGTGTTGCATTAGCGTATGGACATAAATAAAGTGTGGCAAGCTTTCCCTGATATGTGCTCAAGAAAGCTACTACCTGTTTTTCTAAATACTAGATGTTTGGGTACTTTAAATTGAACCGCTTAAACATCTTATATTAAGGAACAAAGGGTGTAGAGTTCACTCAAATTATCCCGGTAAAGCTAGTCAGACGTTTGTTAAAATTAATGTTCATTATGTTATCGGAGGAGGTCTGTATGTTTGTCTCTAATGCCCGTCGACTACATACCTAACATCATGATGTAATGTTAAGTCATTTCCTTTTGTATAGTGTCACTGGATTGTCAAGGCGGTGATGGCATTTTATTTTAGTAGAACTGCACAAAATTTGCTTAAAAGAAGAGGAAAGGTCAGGAATGGCTCAATTTTTCAGAAAAAACTATGTATGCCTACCTGACATCAGCCGATGTTGCTTTATTTATTCCTTCAAACAGGTGGTTAGAAACAGTCTTGCTACCTTTTCCCATTAAGAAATTGGAATGCTTATATTTGTGAGTCTATGCTTCAACTAGTGCCACTTTTATAGTAATCACACTTTCAATATCTATGCAAACAAGGATGCTCAATTTTAGTGGAACTGCACAAAAAGTCTAACTGGTTCAACATTAGGAGCATGTTTTTTTTCAAACCTTTATATCCAATTGGTGGCACTATGAGCTGTTCATTACGAAGGTACATGGTTTGCTACTATCTTGCTACTCTTTTTGTACTATCATTAGATAGTAATACTAGTGGTTTGCATGTGAATTTATTGGCAGGGTGGACCCATATTGGAGGTGCAGGACAGGATTCAATGATTGGACGCTCAATTTCGGTTGTATCGATTTCACCTCTTCCATCACTGCAAACATGGATATCCTTGGTCTGATGAAGAATAGGCGCTATATTTATGCTCTGAACCAACAAATCAATTCAGTATGAAATTGTCCAGGCAAAACATAATCAGATCAGATTGTCCAAAGGCGAACATGACAGATGCTAAGCGGAAGAGACATGTTTAAACCAAAAATACATGGTGTGGTATATGTCTACTAGCTGCTTGATATTTGTGCAGACAGAGATGTCTACCCGTTGCTATTTGGCAAACAAACAAAGTGTCCGCAATTTTGGTTGAACTGCACAAGAGAATAGTATAGTCACTGCACGCAGTGCCATTTGAAAATAGACACAGAAAGATTGGATAGTCACTTCATGGACTGCAGAAAAGTAGTACTGTACTATTTATTGGCCAACACTAGGTGCTTCATTGCTTTGGTCTGATTATACAATGGGCATCATTTTGCCTAAGCTAAAGTTTGTATTCTGAAAATAGTCTTGCGGTGTGATCGAGAGAAGACCAAATCATATTGCATTGGATGTTCCTCCATCATGTGTGGTTAATTCTCATGGTTCCAGCTGTTGGTGAAACCACTTACGTTTGCAAGAGGAATTGTAGACTTCACAAACAAATTTGTCTTTCATCAGTCTTGAATGTTGGCCAAGAGAAGCATCCATGTTAGTAGGAAGAACAGATGTTTTTTCTAGATCTTTGCTTTTGGAGCTATATATTTGTATATGATCTGTGAATCATTGAGATGCATTGACATGTTGATCTTATGTATGGGAATCGTATTAGTTAGTTTTAGTTGCGACACAAGATCCGGTGGCTGATCTTTGCTTTTGGAGCTACATATTTGTATATGATCTGTGAATCATTGAGATGCATTAACAGCTTACTTATTTCTGTTTGCTCGGTGTTTACAAGTTACCGATCGATCACTAGCTAGCCTACAAATGCGCTCCTGGCAGTTTTATTTATGACGCAAGATGCGAAGTGGCAGTTTTTGAATAAAATGCCTACCTCTGAAGAAACTGACAAGCTACACTATCGATCCTACACGGATAAAAATGCCTACCTCTGAAGAAACTTACAAGCTACACTATCGATCCTACACGGATAAATAGCGGATCACGCACGTACTACCTCCTTTCTGGTTTGCAGGGCTCAATTCAAGAAACGACCTACTCGATCCTACACGAATAAATAGCGGATCACGCACATACTAGTACCTCCTTTTCGGTTTGCAGGGCTTAATTCAAACCTCTCACCAACCAAGGTACTCCCTCCGTCCGGGTTTATTAGTCCCGTGAGCAAAGAAGCAAGACCAAGTCATGGCAATAATTAACGGCATGAAGAAGTTTAAGCCTAATTAATTCCAGCGATTTAAGTGGCTGCATGCGTGCCCTCGGCTGCGACTCGTTGCATGCTGCTCCGCGTACTGGCTGCGAGCGATTCTGAGTGCCTGCATGCAGCCGGCCGTAATTAAGGCAGCTAACTGATGCAAAAAAAGATGTGCCTTAATTGTTGCGGGCTTTTTAAATTCGTGGAATCATTATTGACCAGGAGGGAGATGATTCGAGTGCACACGTTTGACAGCCATGCCGGCGTGCGACCCAGACGTGACGGGACGGCACGGTCATAATTTCAGTTTCTCTAGTTTTCCATGGCAAGCTGGCGCACTAAGCCATTATACGTTGAATTCCGATGACCGTTGCGCTACCTTCCGCCAATAAGTACTGTTTCCCGGCCTTCTCCGGTGGCACCGTGACCCAACTCGCCATATCCTCATAAGCCCCCACCGGCCCGACGTTGCTCGCGACGTCCGCCATGCCCCTGCCCGTCCGCCGTAGGCGACGCCGGAGGCGGTCACCGCCGGAACTAGTGTTCATTTTTTCATCGGAAGGCAGACGAAGGGAGGAGGCATTCTATCTGTCTTTAGATGGCAATGCAGAGATCGAGGAGCTGTTGGAGCGCGACCACATGGCGGAGGAGCAGGAGTTGTTGGAGAGCGACTGCCTGGCAGAGGAGCAGCGTATCGCTGATTTGTGCCGCCATCGGGACATGGAGCAGCAGTGCACCGACGCTCTGAGTCGCGAGCAGAGCGCCCGCAACTAGGTCGACAACGTGGAGGTCGGCGCCCGGCAAATAGCCTTGGAGGCTTTCGGGCACGCACGCATTCGCAACGCCGATTTTTACTACCAGCTCGTCAAGTAGGTTTCCCTCTTGGATGCCGAAGCTTCGGTGGACCACGCCGGCATGGAAAGGGCCAACACGCGCGAGCAACGTGCCCTATCGCATCTCTTGCAAGTCCGAGGCGAGGCGCAGGACGCCGGTGCCGTCGTTTAGCGTGTACCACAGATGGCGGCCGGCATCGTCTAGTTAGCTAAGAGTAAGTTAGTACTTGTACGCTACTAGAGTATTAGTGGGAGTAGATAGTTAACTTAGCTATGATGGTTGTCAACGTGGAAGTTCAATACTCTATTTGTGGATCAGACCTGTTACTTTGCTCTGAATGTTGAACTTTCCGTTTGAACGTATGGAGTGGGATGTTATTTTTTTTAAATGGGTTGTATTTGTCCTCCACAGGTTTAGAGGCTGACTTGTGGGCCTAGCAAGTTGACGCGTACACAATCAGGAGATGATTGTACGTGGAGAGGATGACAGCAGGGACCCGCCAAGGTCATGGCAGTACGCAAGCAAGTGCCTCCTTATTTCAAGCCAATAAAAAAATGGCTCCTCCTAGTGGATTTCTGACATCTGGGTCCCATGCCATTGTCAATGTAGTCAATAAACGAGAGAATTGCACAACGAGCGGCTGACACCAGGGACCCAGCAGCTCGCCCAGTTATTTTTGTTTTGGGTTAATTTGATAAATGCCACTCCAAATCTGGTGTATCCGAGAAATGCCACTGCAATTTCAAAACTTTGAAAAATGTCAATTCATGCCATTTCTAGTGGCATTTTTCGAAGTCTGGAGTGGCGTTTTTCAAAGTTTGCAAACTGCAGTGGCGTTTTTCAAAGTTTGCAAAAATTGTAGTGGCATTATTCAAAGTTTGGAAATTGCAATGGCATTTTTATGAATCGCCATAATTGGAGTGGCATTTATCTAATTTTTTTAGACGGAAGCAGGGTGTCAACTTCGCTGTGCGGGACACTCTGGCCTATCTAGACAGCCTTTTCTTTTATGTTTACCACAGACCAGCCCAGTAGTTTTTTTTTCTTTCTGAAAATGGCTAGCCCAGTTTTTTGTGATTTGTCAAGTAAGTCGCTTTATCAGGCCTGTCGGGCTGCAAATCTTTCAAGACGAGGAGAGCTTCATTCGGCTGGCTGAGAAAATGGCCTATCAGTAATGAGAAATGGGTTGTACATTTTTAAAACACATCAAACCAGCAATTAGTTTCAACTATCTTTTTTTCATTTCGAGATTTTAAATCGCATTGATTTTTATGCGTGGACAATTTATTGGATTTTATACTGATATACATTTATTTTTAAAACCAGTCTGAATGTGACTTAAAATTTCGGGATTAAAAACAGTTCAGACCGCACCTACATATGCAAAATTTCGTATAATTTTTTAACCGTGGCCACAATATGGGTTGTAATGCTAACAAAAAGAATATGGGCTCCAAAAAAACCCGTAAGAATTAGCAAATGGGCTGTAAATTATTTGAAATAATGGCAGATGGCCTGTGTGCTGTTTTCCACAGATTTGAGGCTTTCCACAGATGGCCTGTATACTTTTGGATGTCCATCCAACGACCGTCGTGCTTCGTCAATCTCTGCTCTTCCTGCTCCAGCCGCTCAAACAAGCGCCGGCGGGACTGCCTGGTCCCTCCTCCCCGCGGCCGGTTGTGTTGCTGCGCAGGCCTCACCGCCCCACCGTACTCCCATCGCTGGCCTAGCCATCCCTCTACTCACCCATAGTCCCACACCTACTGTTATTCTCCGGTGACGGCAGACGAACCAAGAAACCTCGATAGTCGTATTCTCCCTCGTGGGAAACAACTGCCGAGTCTTCCCTGCCTCCGTGTCGCTCCTTCCTAGGCCTCGCCGTCGTCCACCGCCTCGGTGCTCTCGGTGTGGCGTGGTCAACGTGGTCAACAACCAAATGCATCTGAAGTGGATCAGACGTGGAGAGGTCGACAGCTGCGCCCACGGCCGCACGCAGGAAATGCCTCCTTATTACGTGCAAAATAATGATTCCTCCACCGACATCCGGGACCCACCGAAGGGCCTCTGATTTCACTAAAAAACGCTACTGTCGGCCGACAGCTCGGACCCACCAGCTATATCTTCGCACGCAAGGAAGTGCATCCTTATTACGCACAAATAAATGAATACTCCCCCTGCTACCTAGGACCCAGTATAGTCGGCCTACTAAGTTGATGGGGACGAAGGGCTTTGTCAATATGCACGATTCTAGCTCGACTGACCGTACGATGTCCATCCAACGGCCGTAGTGCTTCTTCAACCTCTGGTCTTCTTGCTCCAGCCGCCCAAAGCAGCGCCGGTCGTGCCCGCTTCTCCTGCCTCCTATGGACGGTCAGTGCTGCCTTGAGGCCTCACAGCCCCATACTACTCCCACCGCTGGCCAGGCCATCCCTCCACTCCACTCACCCACACCCCTCTTATTCTCATGGCGACGGCAACAAGAGTCAACCAGTGAACCCTCTTCGCATGGGCATCCACTTCCGCGTCTTCCCCGGCTCCGCGTCGTCCCCTTCCTAGGCCTCGCCGTCGTCCACCGCCGTGGTGCTCTCGGCACGGTATGGTCAATGTGGTCAACGACCGAATTCCATCGGAAGAATAATGTACGTGGAGAGGCTGACAGCTGGGTCCACGGCAGCCGCAAGGAAGTGCTTCCTTATTACGCGGAAAATAATTATTCCTCCACCTGACAGCAGGGACCCACCGAAGGGGCCACCAGTATTTCGCGAAAAAAATGTTTGCCCCTGACTGCTGGGACCCACCCGACGGGCCACCGTATTTCACAAAAAAAATGTTCCCCCTGCTGTCAGCTCGGACCCACCGGAAGTGCCTCATTATTACGCACAAAAAAATGAATACCCCCCTGCTAGCTAGGACCCACCGTGGTGGAGGCTGACTTGTGGGCCTACTAAGTTGACGGGGACGGAGGGCTTTGTCAACTTAGTCAATATAAACGATTCTAGCTCCAGTGAGCGTACGATGTCCATCGAACGGCCGTAGTGCTTCTTCAACCTCTGGTCTTCTTGCTCCACCCGCCAAAGCAAAGGCCGTCGTCGTGCCGCATGCTCCTGCCTCCGTGGCGGATGTGCTGCCGCGGAGGCCTTACCGCCTACAATTCCCACCGCTGGCGGGCCTCGCGGCAACGGCAACCTCACACCGCAGCCAACCAAGGAACCTCGACTCCTCTTCGCACAGCTTCCATCGCCGTGTCTTCCCTGCTCCCGTCGTCCCCTTCCTAGGCCTCGCCGTCGTCCACCTCCCTGGTGCTCTCGGCGCGGCGTGGTCAACGTGGTCAAGGAACGACTTCCATCGGACGTGGAATGTACATGGAGAGGCTGACAGCTGGGTCCACGACCGCAGCAAGGAAGTGCCTCCTTATTACGCTGAAAATAATGATTCCTCCACCGACAGCCGGGACCCACCGGACGGTCCATCAGATTTTGCGAAAAAATGTTTCTCGATCGCTGGGACCCACCAGCTACATCTTCGCACACAAAGAAGTGCGTCCGCAAAAAATGATTCGCCCCCATCGCTGGGACCCACCAGCTACATCTTCGCACGCAAGGAAGTGCGTCCCGCAAAAACGATTCGCCTCCTCGACCGGTGGGACCCACCAGCTACATCTTCGCACGCAAGGAAGTGCGTCCGGCAAAAATAAAAATCGATTCGCCCCCCTGACTGCTGGGACCCACCATCTACATCTTCGCATGCAAGGAAGTGCCTGACAGTCGGGACCCACCTGGTCGAAGCATACGTAGCGTTGTCATTCTGGTCGCGAACGTGTACGTACATATATATTGGTCGATGTAGAGGCGCGCACATGTCGTAGTAGAGGCGCGTACGTGTCGTAGTAGAGGCGCGCACATAGCATGTACACGTACGTACAGCGGCCAGTGTGCAAGAAAGAAAAATATGGCCACGTATGTGTACATATGGGCGGGGTCTCGAACGCCTACTCGCGCATATGTACGGCCAGGGCTCGTGTACATGGCTGGGTCGGAACGGAGAAACAACGTCGTCGTCGTGTTCATGGGGAGCCAACCGGCTGGGTCGGAACGGAATGCGTGGTCGTGTTCATCGGGAGGGCTTGGACGGAACAGGCGATGGAAACGAGGCCTGGCGTACCGTAGAATGGAGGAAACGGCCTTGTCTTCGACCGGCCACGTTCGAAACGGGGGTCCTGTTGATGGGGAGGGGTCTGGCGTACCGCAAAACGGAGGAAACAGACCTCCTACGGTCGAAACGGGGGTCCTATTGATCGGGAGGGGTGTGGCGTACCGCAACACGGATGAAACGGACCTCCTACGGTCGAAACGGGGTCCTGTTGATCAGGAGGGGTGTGGCGTACCGCAAAATGGACGAAACGGACTTGTGTTGGAGTGCTACAGTCGAAATGGGGGTCATGTTCAACGGGAGGGGTGTGGCGTACCGCAAAACGGGACTCCATGGGATACTGTTCATCTCCACCATCGACCTCCTCCAGCCTCCACGGGCTCCTGTTCATCCAGCCTCCACCGCAGCACTACTCCACCGCCATCGCTCAACCACCCGCCACGGGCACCCTCCACCGCTCATCTGCTCATCCAGCCCTCCACACCAAGGGGTCCTGTTCATCCAGAGGCAACGCCACGGGTCCCGTGATCCACCCCACCGCCACTATTCATCCAACCCTCCCCGCAACGCCACTGCTCATCCAATCGATCGGCTCCGATTAGCAGCAGAGCGGCGAATCGCCGATCGGGTTCGCCAACAGCCATTGATCGATCGCTCGGGTTCGATGAACGCGCAGCTCGCAAAGGTAATCGCCGGGTTCGATTAGAGCCCAACGCCGCCGGTTCGGGTTGATCGAGCTAACGCCACACACACGCAGCGTGACGTACGAGAAAGCGCGCTCGCCGCCCCGACCGCCCACCATAACCGGGAACTCCCTGAAATTTTCCTCGCCCTCGCTTCTACCATGGTTTTTTTCCGTCATGGACGGGCCAAAGAATGTCATGCAGATGCGTCTCTGGCCCGCCCAGGACAAAAAGCCCATTTTCGGTCATAATTTTTTGTCATAGAGGTAGGAGCCCACCACATCTATGATGATACCGGGTTTTGTCACAATTATGGTCATAAAGTGTCATATGTATGACAGAAATAAATTTGTTCGGCCCAAAATGTCACGGATGTGTCTTTTTTTTGTAGTGTTACTTAGAGTCTATTCACCCCCTCCCCCTCTAGACACCTCTTCTCGATCCTTTCAATTGGTATCAGAGCTTTGGTCTCCATTGCTTTGGTTTAAACACCATTGGAGGAAGATGGATGAGTCTACTTTGGGGAGTCTTAGACATAGAGTGCCTATACTTGATGGAGAGTATTTTTATGAGTGGAAAAATGAGATGCTTGTGATTTTAAATGAATATCATTTCAACAAGTACATTACTAGCCCTTGTGCACCTCCACTACAAGAAATATGTCAACTTATGACCACCACTATTGGTCACTGAAAGGTCACAAATTTCCATTTATGACCTTTTGTGACCAAAAATGAAGGTCAGTGGCCGTCAGAACTGACTATAGCGACCTTTCTTCTGGAATGGTCAAAGACGTTTACGACCAAAATATTCCTACTGTGGCGTTTTGGTCACTAGCAACCTCCCCAGGCCACGTAGGCATCCAGCATGGCAAGCTGATGTGGCACAAGATTCAGCCCGGTCCATTTCGGTGCTTTAGATGGGCCGAGCCCATTAATTCAGCCCATCTATTATTTGGCCAAACCCAATAAATCAGCCTATTTTTTATTTGCTTTCCTGGTAATTTTGGTCAGCCACATGGGCCAAGCCCAACAATTCAGTCTTTTATTTTGCTACAACGTGGGCTTTTGGGCTCTAGAGTTTCAGATTTTATTTTTTTAAGATAAGGATCCACTAGTATAATGGGTCCCAATTGTCAGGTTCTAATAAGTAGGTCCCAGTTGTCAGGATTATACTCCTCATATTTCAGCGATCCAATAAATATTTACACAATGCTTCAAATAGAGCACAACAAAATACCATGAAAACATAGTTCACGTCATGAATATAATCAAACAGAGCCAAACTTGGCACATTACAGTCAAACATGGTTCACATCAGAACTAGTTCACATCAGCTAACACAACTAAAAAATCAGAAAAAAAAAACCTAGCTATCTAAGTATAACTAGCTCCAATAAGCTAGAACTCTAACTTCTTCGTCCTGGAGCTCATGGCGAAACATGAATGAAGGACAGCGTCTGCAAGTTATCAAACAAAATTGTTAGGAACAAAATAAAGGCAAATCTAACAGCACATTAACTTGTAGGCAGTCTGTGTGCATAAATAAGAGTAAAACAAGCAAAATGAGGCAAAATAAGTGAATACTAGTAACTAACAGCAGCGAGTAAAAACTACTCCAATCACATCAGGTTTACAATCCTATTAAATGTGACATTTTTATCATTTTTATCATTTAAGCATGGAATGATTTGATTCAAGAGTACAGACTTGCTACACTATACAGGGGTAATTCAAGACAAGTTAACATAAGAAGTTGACAAAATAAACATAAACAGGTGCAAATCAGTTAATTGAACATTCTGAACATCCAGTAAAAGAAGTAATTCAAGACAAGTTAATTTGTTGTCAAAGTAGAATTCTCCTACACGCTCTGCATCCGCAAGGAAAGTTCAATATCCTTCCCTTGGTAGTACTCAAATCAGCCCAAGACCAAGATAATTTTTAACAAAACTATAGAAGTTACTCCATGCTTTAACAAAAATACATAAACTATGAGAGTATTCATCATGTAACATAGCATAAGTAGTCACAGGATCAAAGAAAAACAAAACAAAATAATAGACAGCAAAGGTAAATGGTTCAGAAATAGGACTGTCTTTTGATAGTATTCGATTAATCGAACACACAGCCAAGTACTAGAAAGTGAAACAGATTCAAGAATTACTCATACAGAAATCAAGATCACTGGGTAGCATACTAAGTATTCTCAATTAATTTCAGTGCATGACAAGAAAAAAGCATGGCATCAACAACATCAGCAACATACTACCATTGTAAATAGCAGACAACAAAGAATGAGGTAGTAGAAGTAGAAGAGTGAGGGCGCTATCGAGCATGTGGGCACGACCGGAGTCGGGAGGACGGGGGCGGAGTAGGTGAAGAGGCCATCCTCCTCCTTGTGGTGCATGCCGGCTGCCAGACGGCCTTGACTTGCTGGCCATCACCGATTCTGCTCCCCCACCCGCTGCTCCGCTGCAGGAATATATACCAATAAAACAAGGTAAAATGAGTAACCAATGAGCACTTTCGTACTACCGAACAGAACTGAAATTCAAACAATAACATGGCCCTTGGTATGGAAACAATTCTGCGGTATATACCAATAAAATGAGGTGAAATGAGAACCAACGGCACAATGTCCAAAAAGGCCAGCAGGATGAAGCTATAGCCAGCTAGCTATGCAATCAGTAGGTGTCTCAGACGCCAGTCGTCAAGAATAACACGGCTAACATAAGGAGCGACACAACAGTTGTTGTGCTACCACGAAAAATTGGGATTCAAACCTCTCAGTAACTATCACTCCATCCATTATTTAAACTACCAAAATGTCTTTATATTGAGAAACATAGGTACTGGTTGCATATATAGACTAGTAGCAGTACTATGTGTGGCTTATTTAACAAGTCAAATAATTTTACTGTAGACAAGTTGCATATATAGACTAGTAGTAGTACTGTAATTTAACAGTGGCTAAAGCATACAAGAAACATATTGCAGTGTACTCTAGCCCAAACGAATTCCCACCCATGCCTTGTTTCAGATTAGACACTTTCTTACAACTGAATTCCAGATACAATTGGTTTAAGCTCCATGTGTACTAATTAAGAAGGAGCCATATGCCTAGACCCTGAACCTTGAAGAAAGTAGTACAAAATAACTGAATACTGATCATAGAATGCACAAGGTGGTTACAGATCCAAGTGTTAACTGACAATTTCTCAATAAAGTTTCAGACAACACAGACAATGTGGTTAACACAAAGGGAAACAAAGAATTAACATGGCAGCAGAGCAAACCAATACAGCTTGCAACTAATAAGCACAGGATATTGCCACCACCTCCAATATCACCTGCACACACGCAAGAACCCCTCAGACTTGTATCTTTGAACCCTATTAATCAACTTCAATTTGCAATTTTAACATCAGGCACGCGTCGACGAGTGAGGATCGACGGCGAGGTCCCCAAACGGAAGAGGACCGACGGGAGAGGGAGGTGCCCAGGCACGTACCTTGGTGCGCGGAGCTGCCGCTGGCGAGCGGGGGGCGGAGAGGATGGCGCCACGGTGTGCTCGCGGCCCTGCGCGATCCGCCGCTTGCACGCCGCTTACATAGCTTCGGAGACAAACGAGTGTGGCGGTGGCAGGGGACGCCGGACGCGCAGGCAGTGGAGGATGTGGAGGCGGCGACTGCTCTGCTGCCACTAATGTCGCGCTCGATCTGCTGCATAGCCGGGGCAGGGGGAGAAGGGGGCGGACGATCTGGTCGAAGGGGGCGGCTGATCTGGTCTGAGGGGAGGATGGAGCGGAAGGGACGGGGTCGCGGTGGTGTGCTAGGAGCCGCAGATTGCCGCCGGAAGTCGCCGGGATCGGCCGCCGTAGGTGGCAGCGGCGAGGAGTCGTGGGGAGAGAGAGATGGGGTTCGCGAGAGGATGGGGGTGTCGTGGGAGGTAGGGGAGACCGGAGACGGGCAATCAGGTCGCCGGTGGAGCAAGGTGGCTGCCAGATCGGCGGCGGTGGGAATCACGGAATGAGGGGCGGCCTCGATCAGATCTGGGGGAAGGGTGGGTGGGTGGGTTGTGGAGTTGGGGGAGGAGAGGGAGCGTGATAAGGTGGAGAAGGGAGCGAGGGGCTGGCGGGGAGGGTGCGGCGTCGCGAGAAAGAAGACGGCGGGGAGGAAGGGGACGGGATCGAGAGGAGCTCCGCCGGATCGAGAAGGGCGCGATGGAGGAGAAGAGAGCGAGGGGAAGAAAGGAGGCGGGGGGGGGGGGTGGATGGAAAATGACCACAGAGCTAGGGTTTCGGGGTTAGTGTGGAAGGGCTGAGGACTACCGTTGGATCCCCGAGTATCCGACGGTGTCTGATGCACGATCCGCGTGAGATGTCCAAGGACCAATCAGAAAGTAGTACCACGTTATGACCATTTAAATTGGTCGTGGTTGACTAAAAATAGCGTGTTAAAATCATATCAACTATTTTATGACCTGAAAATTCAAAAAGGAAATGGAAAACCTTCTCATTGTGTCACCAAGTGTGAATAAGTTTTTAGGAAAAATAACAAACATGAAATAAGATAAATATCTTTAAAAATGTGTCGTGAGAAATGAGTTTTTTGGCAAAAAAAAACATTTTCCATTTTCCGAGTGCCCAAAATGAGTTTTTTTGTGAAGGACCCCATATATTTGTTTCAAAATTGTACCAAATCAATTTTATAAAATACTAGGACATATTTAATGCACAATTTACCAAATGGTCGGGTGTCAAAAGTTTTGAGCCACCTCTCGTGAAAAAGACAAATTTCGGCCGATTCAGTAGGAAGCGGGTAAATTTTGAACTGCAGCTGCCTCATAGTTTGCTATTTATTTTTTCCAAAAATCATTTCTAGGTACATAAGTAACTATTTAATCAGAGAAACACCAAAAAAAAATCCAAGATTCAACCATTAGCTAGGAACGGTCATTCCCGCCGTTTTGACCGCATTTTGAAACGGGCATAAAAAATTCAAAAAAAATCAAAAAATTGGGAAACCTTCGCATTGTGTCATGATATGTGGCCAAGTTCCCAGGAAAAATAATAAACTTGTAATACGAAAATTATTTTAAAAAATTGTTCTCAGAAATGAGCTATCATCTCTCAAGATTCATGGCTTTCAAGGCAAATGATCAAACTTATGGCCACATTCGTGGCATAGTTTGTTCAAATGATCTCATATTGTGCACAAGGGTGCGTATTAGAATGGCAAACAATGTTGCATAAGGAAGTTTTCATTTTCGTTGGATGAAAAACCATTTTCATTTTCCGAGTGCCCAAAGGAGGTTTTTTTGTGAAGGAACTACCAAATAATTGTTGCAAAATTGGACCAAATCATTTTTCTAAAATACTAGGACATATTTAATGCACAATTTACCAAACGGTTGGGTGTAAAAGTTTTGATCCACCTCTCGTGAAAAGACAAATTTCCATGATTCGGTTGGAAGCGGGTCAAATTTGAACTGCAGCTGCCTCATAGTTTGCTATTTGTTTTTTCCAAAAATCATTTCTATGTACATAAGTACCTATTTAATCAGAGAAACACCAAAAAAATTCCAAGATTCAACCATTAGCTAGGAACGGTCATTCCTACCGCTTTTGACCGCATTTTGAAACGGGCATAAAAATTCAAAAAATCAAAAATTGGGAAACCTTCGCATTGTGTCATGATATGTGGCCAAGTTCCCAGGAAAAATAATAAACTTGTAATACGGCAATTATTTTAAAAAAGTGTTCTCAGAAATGAGCTATCATATCTCAAGATTCATGGCTTTCAAGGCAAATGATCAAACTTATGGCCACATTCGTGGCATAGTTTGTTCAAATGATCTCATATTGTGCACAAGGGTGCGTATTAGAATGGCAAACAATGTTGCCTAAGGAAGTTTTCATTTTCGTTGGACGAAAAAACCATTTTCCATTTTTCGAGTGCCCGAAAGGAGGTTTTTTTGTGAAGGAACTACCAAATAATTGTTGCAAAATTGGACCAAATCATTTTTATAAAATACTAGGCCATATTTAATGCACAATTGACAAAATGGTCTGGTGTAAAATATTTTGATCCACCTCTCGTGAAAAAGACAAATTTCTGGATTAGCTTGGAAGCGGGTCAAATTTGAACTGCAGCTGCCTCATAGTTTGCTATTTATTTTTCCAAAAATCATTTCTAGTTACATAAGGACCTATTTAATCATAAATACATGGTTTGGTGGCGATCGTCGAGGTTTGGGCGGTGGCCGAGGGCCCCAACTCTAGAGCTGCCAGAATCAAGATGCCGGCCAAGTGGTCACCAGCGTGACCGTGGCGTCCGCCATGTGTTCTGGGCGGCCTAGGCATGTCCAGTGGGTTGGGCACTCCCAGGTTGGTGCTAGGAAGAAAATTACAACATAAGATTCTCACGAGGAGACCAATCGATGCTCAAACATGAATTAGCAGCCAAGTATTTGATTAGCGATGCGGAAATGTACATGGCTAATGGGCGTGAGTTTTGGCTGAGGATGATCAGTTACTTAAGAAGACCGTTTTCACAAATTTTCAGCTCAAAGGAGGAGCCTAGGTGGTACTTGCTTTGCAAACCACCACACTGGACATAAATACGAATGTTGAAGCTCGGCTCAAAATAATGAATGGATTGAGCTGGCATTTGGTGGAGGATGGTTATTTGGGCATAGGAAAGCATTGTAGAAAATGGATACTATTTGGACATGCCAAAGTGGTACTTCCTTCACAAACTATTATCGTGAATGAATAGGAAAATGAATATTTTGAATTATTTTGAACTAGGCAAGGAAGGTTTTTACATATTTGGCGAAGATATGACCCAAAGAATTTATGAGATTTTTTGGGAATTTTGGGAATGATAGAAATATAGGTTGCTTCACAACCTAGGGCAAAACTGCCACATGGACATGACACATAGGCAAACTGATGAGGTGGCGCCTAGTCATAGCAACCCACCACAATTTACAAGGCTATGACCATCTATATTGGTCGTTAACAACTAGAAATAAGGCAGCGGACTAGCAATCGTTAGCTTTATGACCATTTCATGTAAGGAAATTATGACCTTTCTGACCAAAATGGTCGCAATGGTTTAGGGTTTGGAGCCCCTCGAACAGCTTTTGACCAATTGGTCTCAAATGGTCATAAATCTATGACCAATTCTTCCAGGGTAACTGACAGAAGGTCATAAGTTGACATATTTCTTGTAGTGCTCATGTTGATCCTATGCATCCTACCCTTGATAAGTCAATTGACATGATTCACAATCTTAGAACTGTTGATCTTATCACAAGAGGTTTGCCTAGAAACTTGATAGGTTGCTTGCCTACTCTTAAGTGTGCCTACATATGGAAATTTCTTGAGGAACGTTTTCCAAACTATTCCTTGCACAATCTAGATGAAATTCTCCATAAGTCTATTTCCTTGAGTAAGATGAATTCCAATGATCCTAAGTTTGGTGATTGTCTATTTGAGCTTACAAATCTTATGCGTGCCAAAGGAGATGTTGGAATTATTAGCAATATTATTTCTGAAGCTATTAGGATTCATAAAGAAGATCATTGTCAAGCTCATTCTAATGAATCACCCTCTCTAGGAATTGATCCATCACATGACGATGTTGAACATGGATACTATGATGAGGATGATGATAGTGACTTTGATCTTGATGATGCAATGAGACACTTTGGTCTTATGGCAAATCTTTGGGGATACATGGTAGGAGGATAGGAATGGGTTCTTGATAGTGGATGTACCAATCACATGACCGGATATAAAGATATGTTTCGCAAGCTTGTTGAAAACGACGGCCCTCGAATGTATGTCACTTTTGGTGACAACTCAAAGGGTAAGGGGGTTGGCCTCGGTAAGGTGGCCATCTCACATGATAGCTCCATACAAAACGTCATGCTCGTTGAATCTCTTGGGTACAATTTACTTTCAGTATCTAGACTTGCTGATTTCGGTTTCAATGTCCTATTTACTGAAGTAGATTGCCAAGTGTTTCGAAGAGACAATCATAAAATGGTCTTTACCGATATACGTAGAGGTGATCTTTACATTGTTGATTTCACTAAAAAGGCTCAACCTAGAACTTGCTTAATTGCTAAATCTTCTAAAGGTTGGTTGTGGCATAGACGATTAGGTCACGTGGGCATGCGAAACCTTGACAAGCTTATTAAAGATTATCATATCCTCAGCGTTAACGATGTCATATTTGATAAGGATAGACTTTGCAGCGCTTGTCAAGCAGGTAAATAGGTTGGAGGAAGGCATCCCGTGAAGAACATAATGATCACGAGGAGGCCACTCGAGCTACTTCACATGGATCTTTTCGGTCCCAGCGCTTACAAAAGTCTCGGTGGAAATTCTTTTGGTCTAGTTATAGTTGATGGTTTTTCAAGATTTGCGTGGGTGTTCTTTCTCGATGATAAAACGCAGGTCCAAAAGATCTTCAAAAACTTCGCTAGGAAGGCCCAAAATCAATTTGAAGTGAAGATCAAGAAGGTTCGCAGCAGCAATGGAACGGAGTTCAAGAACGCAAATGTGGACACCTTTCTTGACGAAGAAGGGATTTCACATGAGTTCTCGGCTACGTACACACCTCAACAAAATGGAGTTGTTGATAGGAAGAACCAGACTATTATTGAGATGGCAAGAACGATGCTTGATGAGTACAAGACACCAAAACACTTTTGGGCGGAAGCGGTAGAGACAGCTTTTCATTCAACAAATCGCTTGTATCTTCACAAGCTACTCGGCAAAACGGCATACAAGATCCTCATCGGTAACAATCCCCAAGTTGGATACTTTCGAGTATTCGGCTCATAGTGCTACATTCTTTATAAGCATCGTCGTTCTAAATTTTCTCCGAAATCTCATGAAGGTTTCCTACTTGGTTATGGCTCAAACTCTCACACTTACCGTGTCTACAATAATTTCACCCGAAAGGCTGAAGAGACGCTAGATGTGAAGTTTGATGAATCTAACGGCTCGCATGTACAGCAATTGCCAATTGATGTATGTAACATTCCAAATTTTCAATTTGGAATGTTATACATAGATCATCATTTGCATATCATATTTTATTGCATTTTGGCTTGATCCTAGAAATTTCATGCAACTCAAGGACCCACGGAGAGAGTTGGAGATTTCGTTATTTTCATATTTGAGTATTCTCAAATTTTGAAAATAGGATCATTTGATTTTATTTATTTTATCTTCAATTATTTCTATTATAAAAATATGAGACAGGGAATAAAATGACTTTCCCAAAATAAAGAAATATCGAAGGTTTAATAAAAAAATCAAATAAGATTTTCATTTGGAGTTTATCGCTATTTTATTTGAATTTAGGAAAAATGCGCATTTTACAAAATTGCATTTAGGCCCAAAATAAATGTTCATCTTGTCCGGCTTGATTTTAGAAGCCAGGGAAAATTTATTTCGGGATTTTTGGAGTCCTTTTAGTATTTCTTTTGTTTGTTTTTTTGCGCGAAACTATTTAAAAAAAACCTAGATCTGTTTTTTTCCGGTTTAGTTTATTTAGCGAACGTTCGCTCGTACGTTTGTTTTAACGAACGGTTTTCGTCGTTTAGTTTCAGTTACCGAACGTTCGTTCGTTAGTCTGTTCGTCCGTTTTTCTTTTTCTCGAATTTTCCGCGATTATTTCTCGCGATTTCTGATCCGATTTTCGATCTAGTATAACTTTTCACTCGTTTATCGAAATCAGGCGATTCAAGCGCCTAGAGTTTCGTATCGAAACCCTATTTCCGATTAATCAACTCAAACAAGTTTTTGCCTCTGTAAAATTTGACTTCAGTCCATATTAGTCAACAAAGCTTTTTTTCGCCGTTGGACATTCGTTGCTTCGTTCGATTTGATTCTTTTTGCAAACCGGAGTTCTTAAGTTGGTTAGATCTTTTATTTGAGTTTTACCTATGCATTAGATAAGTACTTATTGTATGATTTTTTGTTTGCGATAGAGTACCCGGAGTGCGCCGCTTGGTACTTTGAATCTCTAGGTTTCGCGGATCATCAGCAAGGCAAGTAACACTTTGATCATATTCCCCTTCGTAGCCAGTTTTTATGCATTAGATCAATCCTCAAACATTGCATGATTAGGATCTAATTAAATTGTGGGTCTTGGGAAAGTAGATGAGGTAGTACCTACTACCTGTTTTATTATCAAACCTTTGGGAGTTACTTCTACGTTTGCTTATATTGCCATGCTATGCTAGTAGACGTGGATTGGGTGAGTGTATCCATGACAGATGTGAGATTGTTAATTAATGGTTTATTTAAGGTGGCAACTTAAACACACATCTGGTGGATTGAGGTACCGGGTATTCCAGATTGCTGCTTCTTTTGGACTGCCACCAGGCTCAAAGGGATAATGAGATTATTCATGCTAGAAACTTCCGTGTGCAGCCACAGGCTACTATGGGCTCTAGCATAGTTGATTAAGTCGTGCGAACTCTTACAATGGTAGACTAGCAGATGTAGAGGGATGTAGTTGTAACTGTATACCCGTTCGTAAGGTGCTAGCGCTTCTAAAAGACTGTGTCTCGGTCATCCGTTTCTCAAACACCATGTAGTGCGAGAAATCCTAACGGAGGAGATCGAGTCTTGTGGAGAAAAGTGCACAAACCTCTGCAGAGTGTACAAACTAATCATGGTTAGCCGTGTCCCCGGTTATGGACATCTTGAGTATCTAGTACTTGAATTATCATGTGAATCTCTTCATGTTACTTTAATTAATATTGTTGGGTTTTAATGATGATGCTTAATTGGGATTGAGAATGTTGTCAACCATTCTCAATGTCTAACAACCACCTTGATAGTTAAATAAAATTTATTCCTTTGCAGTAGGGAAAAATTGGCTTTACGCAAAACTGTAACCATAGAGCTTTCGACCAGCCATATATGCATGTAGTATAGTATTACTCTTTCATGTTGCTCTCTGTGTGTTACCTTGCCAGCATATTCCATGTGCTGACCCGTTTTTGGGCTGCAACGTTCATGTTGCAGACTTTTCAGACGACGAGTAAGGTGCCTTAGGTGGTGGTTCTATACTCAGTGATGCCGTTGGAGTTGATGGACTCGCTTATCTTCCAAGCCTTCCGATGTTATCGTTATTAGATGGCCTTAAGCCATATTTATTGTATTAAGTTCTCTTTTGAGACATTCGATGTAATAAGTGTGTGATTGCTACTCTATTCTAAATCCTTCGAGTATTGTGTGTGTCAGCATTACTGATCCAGGGATGACACTGATGCGCAGAGGTCAGACTGTTTGAGGTCTGGTCGCTATAAGATGGTATCAGAGCACACGCTGACTATAGGACACGGCCACTAAGCTAAAGCCCTAGATCACTATTCTTTCTTCTCATTTCTGACTCCTCATCTTTTCTACTCTTTTAGGATGGCGGATGCAAGGAACAAGTTCATGCAACCGGATGATGATACACCCTTTGGACGTCACTTGAAGGAAGTCACTAGATACCTGAAGATCGTAGTACCAAGCTTCCGGGACCTACAACGCCACTTTACCCGAAGAGGAGCGCTGGATGATTCAAGTTCAAGTTCCAGGAAGGACGTTCGCGCCAGTCACGGAGCCCGTAGAGTTTTCCTTTGATGCACCAACCTGGAATCTAGGAAAGAGCATGGCAGCCCAAATCACCATGGGACATATTGGAGAAGTTTACCGCAATGATCAGCACCAGGAAGGATAGATCAATCGCAGCTTTTATCCAGGAGTTAAACCAGCACATCCGACGCCAGGAGAACCAGATGTGCGCAGGCATTGTCGTGGGAACGATTCCGACAATAATAAGCTATAGGGTAACGGAGCATGATCTATCGAGATGCATATGGGTGACACAGTGGTTTTAGCGAGTTCGGGCCTCTCAAGGTGGAGATAACAACCCTACGTTTCGTGCTCCGGAGAGGCTTTGTTTTATCTGAGTATATATCCGGAGATTACAATGTGTGTGTGTGAGAGAGGAACAGATCCCCATGCCTGAGCTAAGTCCTGAGACTAATGGTGAAAAGAGAGAGAGGTGGAAGCCCCCCCCCCAAGTCTAGTGGTGGGGGTGGCTTATATAGAGTGCGCCACCCCCTCACCTCCTATGTTACAAAGTGGAGCATCAATGCCATAATGCCAGCCCACAACAAAACCGTCATGCTGACTATTGGTCTTCGCATATCCAGTGAGTTACATGGCCGAGTGGAATGAGCTCGTCGAGTGGAGTGCCGTGCTCCGAGTGGTTGTTGCCGTCCGAGTGACTTTCAAGTTGTGGTACATCTGGACGGCGATCTGGCCCAGGGGCCCAGAACAAAGTGTACGGTGTCCATGGGTAGGGTCTTTAGGTCAGGCCTGTTACCCTACCCCTAATACATGTCCTCGTCATTAGCCCCCGAATCGGTCGAGGTTGAGCGGGTCGAGTCGAGGTGTATTCCCACATGAGTCGAGTGCTACGGAGGCACTTATGAGCTTCCTCTGGTCACCTAGCGGTCTTATCTCCGCGTGTTTCCTTGACGGATTCAAGACTGCATGGTGTCCGAGTAAAATGAGCTCAAACGGGTCCGCGAAGGAGCGTTGAACTCACCTTATAGCAATTTTTTTGGAGTGATTTGGAGTTGGTCCTGCATCGAGTAACTGATTACTTAGAATTTCTTCACGCCTGGAACGTGTCTTTTTTTGTTGTTTGGCCGTCAATCAGACCGGGCGGACCATTCTGAGTGGATACCATTCCAGTGGGGGCACGCTGAGTGCACCCACTAGGTGTAGTCCCCGAGACTGCCGTCGACCGCGGGCAGTCGGCGGGAGTCTTAGAGCTTGTCTTTTTTGTTGTTGTTCATCACTCGGACTGGTCAGGCCATAACGAGTGGAGATTACTCTAGTGTGGGCACGCTTAGTGTGGGTCTGAGAGAACTAAAACTCTTTTTAGCTGGTACTGATCGAACTTGTCTTCTCTCGGATTGGTTTCTATTTGCTTGATATAGCTTCTGAAGAGGATTCCACAGAGGGGTTGGCCAGATGTGTTTGAAGTTAACAGAGCGACAAGGTCGGTGTTGTGGTGCGCTGGGACCGGTATGGTGACCGAGTCCGAGCAGCGATGAAGTTGGCGCATAGGGCCGTCGAGTGATCGCGTGATGTCTACTACACAACCTTCTTCTTGTAGACGTTGTTGGGCCTGCAAGTGCACAGGTTTGTAGGACAGTAGCAAATTTCCCTCAAGTGGATGACCTAAGGTATATCAATCCGTGGGAGGCGTACGATGAAGATGGTCTCTCTCAAGCAACCCTGCAACCAAATAACAAAGAGTCTCTTGTGTCCCCAACACACCCAATACAATGGTAAATTGTATAGGTGCACTAGTTCAGCGAAGAGATGGTGATACAAGTGCAATATGGATGGTAGATAAAGGTTTTTGTAATCTGAAAATATAAAAACAGCAAGGTAACAAGTGGTAAAAGTGAGCGTAAACGGTATTGCAATGATAGGAAACAAGGCCTAGGGTTCATACTTTCACTAGTGCAAGTTCTCTCAACAATAGTAACATAGATAGATCATATAACAAGCCCTCAACATGCAACAAAGAGTCACTCCAAAGCCACTAATAGCGGAGAACAAACGTAGAGATTATGATAGGGTACGAAACCACCTCAAAGTTATTCTTTCCAATCAATCCGGTGGGCTATTCCTATAAGTGTCACAAACAGCCCTAGAGTTTGTACTAGAATAACACCTTAGGACACAAATGAACCAAAACCCTAATGTCACCTAGATACTCCATTGTCACCTCAAGTATCTGTGGGCATGATTATACGATATACATCACACAATCTCAGATTTATCCAACCAACATAAAAGTACTTCAAAGAGTGCCCCAAAGTTTCTACCGGAGAATCAAGAACGTGTGCCAACCCCTATGCATTGGTTCATGGGTGGAACCCGCAAGTTTGTCACCAAAACATACATCAAGTGGCACATGACATCCCATTGTCACCACAGATAATCACGGCAAGACATACATCAAGTGTTCTCATAAAGACTCAATCCAATAAGATAACTTCAAAGGGGAAACTCAATTCATCACAAGAGAGTAGAGGGGGAGAAACATCATAAGATCCAACTACAATAGCAAAGCTCGGGATACATCAAGATCGTGCCATAGAGGAACACGAGAGAGAGAGAGATCAAACACATAGCTACTGGTACATACCCTCAGCCTCGAGGGTGAACTACTCCCTCCTCGTCATGGAGAGCGCCGGGATGATGAAGATGGCCACCGGAGATGGACCCCCCCTCCGGCAGGGTACCGGAAAGGGGTCCCGATTGGTTTTTCGTGGCTCTGGAGGCTTGCGGCGGCGGAACTCCCGATCTATCTTCTGTTCTGGAAGTTTTAGGGTACGTAGGTATATATGGGTGAAAGGAGTGCGTCGGTGGAGCTACGGGGCCCCACGAGGCGGGGGCGCCCACGGGTGGGCGCCCCCACCCTCGTGAGCACCTCCGTATCTTCGGCGTGGGGTCCAAGTCCATCGGTGGGTTTCCTTCCAAAAGTAACTTCTCCGATTGATTTCGTTCGTTTGACTCCGTCGATATTCCTTTTCCTCGAAACACCGAAATAGGCATAAAACAGCAAATCTGGGCTGGGCCTCCGGTTAATAGGTTAGTCCCAAAAATAATATAAAAGTGGAAAATAAAGCCCAATATTGCCTAAAACAGTAGATAATATAGCATGGAGCAATCAAAAATTATAGATACGTTGGAGACGTATCAAGCACCCCCAAGCTTAATTCATGCTCGTCCTCGAGTAGGTAAATGATAAAAAGATAATTCTTACTTGTGATGTGAATATTCAGATCCGAAAGATTTAAGACAAAAGTTCATATTGACACAAAAATAATAATACTTCAAGCATACTAATCAAAGCAATCATGTCTTCTCAAAATAACATGGCAAAAGAAAGTTCATCCCTACAAAATCATATAGTTAGGCTATGCTTCATTTTCATCACACAAAGATGTTCCCAACTTCTATACCCCCAATGACAAGCCAAGCAATTGTTTCATACTTAAATAATCTCAAACTTTTTCAACCTTCACGCAATACATGAGCGCGAGCCATGGATATAGCACTATGGATGGAATAGAATATGATGATGGGGATTGTGTGGAGAAGATAAAAAAGGAGAAAGTCTCATATTGACGAGGATAATCAACGGGCTATGGAGATGCCCATCAATTGATGTCAACATGAGGAGTAGGGATTGCCATGCAACGGATGCACTAGAGCTATAAGTATATGAAAGCTCTACAAAAGAAACTAAGTGGGTGTGCATCCAACTTGCTTGCTCACGAAGACCTAGGGCATTTTGAGGAAGCCCATCATTGGAATATACAAGCCAAGTTCTATAATGAAAAATTCCCACTAGTATATGAAAGTGACAAAATGAGAGACTCTCTATCATGAAGATCTTAGTGCTACTTTGAAGCACAATATATGAGACTCACTACATGAAGAACAAGGTGCTACTTTGAAGCACAAGTGTGGTAAAAGGATAGTAGCATTGTCCCTTCTCTCTTTTTCTCTCTTTTTTTTTGGCCTTCCTTTTTTTTGGCCTTGCTCTTTTTTTTCGTCCGGAGTCTCATCCCGACTTATGGGGGAAGCATAGTCTCCATCATCCTTTTCTCACTTGAGACAATGCTCTAATAATGATGATCATCACACTTTTATTTTTCTTACAACTCAACAATTACAACTCGAAACTTAGAACAAAATATGACTCTATATGAATGCCTCCGTGTGTACCGGATGGTGCAATCAATCAAGAGTGACATGTATGGAAAATAATGCATGGTGGCTTTGCCACAAATACGATGTCAACTACATGATCATGCAATGGCAATATGACAAAAGTAATGTATGTCATAATAATGATGATGGAAGTTGCGTGGAAATATATCTCGGAATGGCTATGGAAATGCCATGATAGGTAGGTATGGTGGCTGTTTTGAGGAAGATATAAGGAGGTTTATGTGTGAAAGAGCGTATCATATCACGGGGTTTGGATGCAGCGGCGAAGTTTGCACCAACTCTCAAGGTGAGAAAGGGCAATGCACGGTACCGAAGAGGCTAGCAAAGGCGGAAAGGTAAAAGTGCGTATAATCCATGGACTCAACATTAGTCAAAAGAACTCATATACTTATTGAAAAAATTTAGAAGCCATCAATAATCAAGTACTACGCGCATGCTCCTAGGGGGATAGATTGGTAGGAAAAGACCATCGCTCGTCCCCGACCGCCACTCATAAGGATGCACAAGCCAGGTACACTTCATGTTTCAAATTTGTTACACAACTTTAACCATACATGCATGCTACGGGGCTTGCAAACTTCAACACAAGCATTTCTCAAATTCACAATTACCCAACTAGCACGACTTTGATATTATCACCTCCATATCTCAAAACAATTATCAAGCATCAAACTTATCTTAGTATTCAATTCTCTCAAAAGAAAGTTTCACATATCTTGAACACTAAGTATATTAACATTAAGCAAATTACCATGCTATTAACGACTCTCAAAATAATATAAGTTAAGCATGAGAGATCAATAGTTTCTTCAAAACAAATCCACCACCGTGCTCTAAAAGATATAAGTGAAGCACTAGAGCAAATGACGAACTACTCCGAAAGATATAAGTGAAGATCAATGAGTAGTCGAATAATTATGCAACTATGTGAAGACTCTCCCATTTAATAATTTCAGATCTTGTTATTGTATCCAAACAGCAAGCAAAACAAAATAAAATAAAATGACACTCCAAGCAAAACACATATCATGTGGTGAATAAAAATATAGCTCTAAGTAAATTACCGATGGAAGTAGTCGAAAGAGGGGATGCCTTCTGGGGCATCCCCAAGCTCAGGCTCTTGGTTATCCTTGAATATTACCTTGGGGTGCCTTGGGAATCCCCAAGCTTAGGCTCTTTCCACTCCTTATTCCATAGTCCATCGAATCTTTACCCAAAACTTGAAAACTTCACAACACAAAACTTAACAGAAAACTCGTGAGCTCCGTTAGCGAAAGAAAACAAAACCACCACATAATGTACTGTAATGAACTCATTCTTTATTTATATTGGTGTTAAACCTACTGTATTCCAATTTCTCTATGGTTTATAAACTATTTTACAAGCCATAGATTCATGAAAATAAGCAAACAACACAATGAAAACAGAATCTGTAAAAAACAGAACAGTCTGTAGTAATCTGTAACTAACGCAAACTTCTGGAACTCCAAAAATTATAAAATAAAATGATGGACCTGAGGAATTTGTCTAGTAATCATCTGCAAAACGAATCAACTAAATAGAACTTTCCAGTAAAAAGTTCTAGCTAATCTCGTGAGCGCTAAAGTTTCTGCTTTTTTTACAGCATGATCATAAAGACTTCACCCAAGTCTTCCCAAAGGTTCTACTTGGCACAAACACTAATTAAAACACAAAACCACATCTAATCAGAAGCTAGATGGATTATTTATTACTAAAAAAACCAAAAAGCAAGAAACTAAAATAAAATTGGGTTGCCTCCCAACAAGCGCTAACGTTTAAAGCCCCTAGCTAGGCATGATGATTTCAATGATGCTCACATAAAAGATAAGAATTGAAATATAAAGAGAGCATCATGAAGAATATGACTAGAACATTTAAGTCTAACCCACTTCCTATGCATAGGGATTTTGTGAGCAAACAACTTATGGGAACAATAATCAACAAGCATAGGAAGGCAAAACAAGCATAACTTCAAAAATTGAAGCACATAGAGAGGAAACTTGACATTATTGCAATTCCTACAAGCATATGTTCCTCCCTCATAATAATTTTCAGTAGCATCATGAATGAATTCAACAATATAACCAGCACCTAAAGCATTCTTTTCATGATCTACAAGCATAGAAATTTTATTACTCTCCACATAAGCAAAATTCTTCTCATTCGGAATAGTGCGAGTATCATAAGAGACTTGAATACTATAAATTGTTTCCACATTAAAAGAGTAATGTTCAGAGAAAGGGTACTCATAATCATGACAAGTTTCATGGTTATCATTATTCTTTAAAGCATACGTGTCATCACAATAATCATCATAGATAGGAGGCATGCTTTCATCATAACTACTTTGCATATCAAAACTTGAGAGGCTAAAAATATCATCATTATTAAACATAGCATCCCCAAGCTTGGGACAAACATTAATTGCAGCAAATATATTCTCAAATATGTCATCCTCATCAAACATAGCTTCCCCAAGCTTGGGCCTTTTCATATCATAAGCGTAATCACTCTCATCATTGATAGTATGGATAGCACCAATAGTATAGCAATTATTATATTCTTCCAAGAAAGTGCCAAAAAGATTTTCAAGATCATAAGAAGTATCATTATCTTCCCAATCATAATCATCACAACAAGCAATAGGCACAACAAGATCATCACCAAGTGTATCATCTTCATTTTCATGAGGCACAACAATAATAGGAGCAACTTTATTTGGGAGAGATGCCTTTTTACCTCTCTTCCTTTTTCTTTTCTTCTTCTTCACCACATCATGTGTGGGTTCAATCCTCTTTTTGGAGCTCCTTATTAATGAGATTGGTTGAATAGAAGGCTCCTCCTCGTTTCCTGATTCATCAAAAGAAATAATAGGAGGATATTGGGAAGTCTCTTCCCTTTCATTAGCATTCTCTTCATCCTCTATTTGTTTTCTTTTCTTTATGTAATTGGCAATATAAGGATTTTCAATGCAATTCACCGCACAATACATATAAATCTTCTCTAGATCAAAATCAAGAATTCTATCAAGATTAACTTCTGGAATACCCTCAGTTATACGTTTCATTTCCTCATACCCCAAAAGAAGGCTAAGCTCCTTATGATGCTCAAGGGTAATCAAATTATCACAATATTTGGACACGACTTGATCATGAAACAAATAGCATTGGAGCTTTAAATGACCATGTTCATTGCAAAGTTCACAAGGGGCGCGAAAAATATTGAATCTTTCAGCACATTCATCTAACTCTTCTTGCAACAATTTGGTTTCCAAGTACTTATGCCTCTTGCAATATCTATCTTCTCTATTTGGTGTGTACTTACAAACCCAATGCACTCCACAAAAATTGACATGTTTATAGGAGGCATTTTCATCATAACTAGTGCAATCATCATTAGCATCATGGATATTCAAAGAATTCATACTAACAACATTGCAATCATGCTCATCATTCAAATATTTAGTGCCAAACAATTTAGAGATTTCTTATTCTAGCACTTGAGCACAATTATCCTTTCCATCATACTCACGAAAGACATTAAAAAGGTGAAGTGTACGAGACAAACTTAATTCCATTTTTTTGTAATTTTCTTTTATAAACTAGACTAGTGCTAAAACAAGAAACAAAAAGATTCGATTGCAAGATCTAAAGATATACCTTCACTTACCTAGCCTCCCCGGCAACGGCGCCAGAAAAGAGCTTGATGTCTACTACACAACCTTCTTCTTGTAGACATTGTTGGGCCTGCAAGTGCACATGTTTGTAGGACAGTAGCAAATTTCCCTCAAGTGGATGACCTAAGGTTTATCAATCCGTGGGAGGCGTAGGATGAGGATGGTCTCTCTCAAGAAACCCTGCAACCAAATAACAAAGAGTCTCTTGTGTCCCCAACACACCCAATACAATGGTAAATTGTATAGGTGCACAAGTTCGGCGAAGAGATGGTGATACAAGTGCAATATGGATGGTAACAAGTGGTAAAAGTGAGCGTAAACAGTATTGCAATGATAGGAAACAAGGCCTAGGGTTCATACTTTCACTAGTGCAAGTTCTCTCAACAATAATAACATAGATAGATCATATAACAAGCCCTCAACATGCAACAAAGAGTCAGTCCAAAGCCAATAATAGCGGAGAACAAACTTAGAGATTATGGTAGGGTACGAAACCACCTCAAAGTTATTCTTTCCAATCAATCCGGTGGAAAATTCCTATAAGTGTCACAAACATCCCTAAAGTTCGTACTAGAATAACACCTTAAGACACAAATCAACCAAAACCCTAATGTCACCTAGATTCTCCATTGTCACCTCGAGTATCCGTGGGCATGATTATACGATATGCATCACACAATCTCAGATTTATCCAACCAACATAAAAGTACTTCAAAGAGTGCCCCAAAGTTTCTACCGGAGAATCAAGAACGTGTGCCAACACCTATGCATAGGTTCATGGGCGGAACACGCAAGTTGGTCACCAAAACATACATCAAGTGGCACATGACATCCCATTGTCACCACAGATAATCACGGGAAGACATACATCAAGTGTTCTCATAAAGACTCAATCCGATAAGATAACTTCAAAGGGGAAACTCAATTCATCACAAGAGAGTAGAGGGGGAGAAACATCATAGGATCCAACTACAATAGCAAAGCTCGGGATACATCAAGATCGTGCCATAGAGGAACACGAGAGAGAACACGAAAGAGAGAGAGAGAGATCAAACACATAGCTATTGGTACATACCCTCAGCCCCGAGGGTAAACTACTCCCTCCTCGTCATGGAGAGCACCGGGATGATGAAGATGGCCACCGGAGATGGATCCCCCCTCCGGCAGGGTACCGGAAAGGGGTCCCGATTGGTTTTTCGTGGCTCTGGAGGCTTGCGGTGCCGGAACTCCCGATCTATCTTCTGTTGTGGAAGTTTTAGGGTACGTAGGTATATATGGGTGAAAGGAGTACGTCGGTGGAGCTACGGGGTCCCCACGAGGCAGGGGGCGTGCCCAGGGGGGGTGGGCGCGCCCCCACCCTCGTGAGCACCTCCTGTATCTTCTGACGTGGGGTCCAAGTCCATCAGGTGGGTTTCCTTCCAAAAATAACTTCTCTAGTTGATTTCGTTCCGTTTTGACTCCGTCTGATATTCGTTTTCCTCGAAACACTGAAATAGGCATAAGGCAGCAAATCTGGGTTGGGCCTCCGGTTAATAGGTTAGTCCCAAAAATAATATAAAAGTGGAAAATAAAGCCCAATATTGCCTAAAACAGTAGATAATATAGCATGGAGCAATCAAAAATTATAGATACGTTGGAGACGTATCATCGCGTAACTTTTGTAAAAAATGGCACAAGCCAACGAAATAATTTCTCGAGGAAATTTGATGTGTGCTGAAATAAATTGTGTGAATAACACCCATAGACACCCACTGGGAGTGCAACGGGCTTGCTGGTTAACCAGCAAGAGTCTGAAAGAGTGAAGGATCCGTTTGAACTTGTCGAAGTGATGGCTCAAATAAAATGGAAGTGTAGTGTTTCGACTGAGTTGCAGCCCTGGAGGACCGATGCAAACTCGAAATGAAGAACACATGGTGTTCATGAATGATGTATGCGAAAAAATGAAAGTTGGACTCGGGTGAAAATAAGCAGCCGAGCGTAGAGGTACACTTGGTCGCGTGGCCTCCGAGGGAATGTGATGTGTGAATAACGGGATACTCGGGTACACGGAAATAACAGAATGTAGTGCATGTAGAATGACTTAGCTGTTTGAAGGTGCGCGAGTGGCCGAGTGATGATGAGGTGACCAAACGAGTGGCGACGCGCGGGGCGGCCGAGTGGTGATGAGGTGACCAACCGATGGCGACGCGCGGGATGGCCGAGTGGTGATGAGGTGACGAACCGATGGCGACACGTGGGGCGGCCGAGTGGTGATGAGGTGACCAACCAATGGCGACGCGCGGGGCGGCCGACTGGTTATGAGGTGACCAACCGATGGCGACGCGCGGTGCGGCCGAGTAGTGATGAGGTGACCAACCGATGGCGACGCACGGGGCGGCCGAGTGGTTATGAGGTGACCAACCGATGACGACGCTGTTGGAAATATGCCCTAGAGGCAATAATAAATTAGTTATTATTATATTTCCTTGTTCATGATAATCGTTTATTATTCATGCTATAATTGTATTGACCGGAAACAGCAATACATGTGTGGATACATAGACAACACCATGTCCCTAGTAAGCCTCTAGTTGACTAGCTCGTTGATCAATAGATGGTTACGGTTTCCTGACCATGGACATTGGATGTCATTGATAACGGGATCACATCATTAGGAGAATGATGTGATGGACAAGACCCAATCCTAAGCCTAGCACAAAGATCGTAGTTCGTATGCTAAAGCTTTTCTAATGTCAAGTATCATTTCCTTAGACCATGAGATCGTGCAATTCCCGGATACCGTAGGAGTGCTTTGGGTGTATCAAACATCACAACGTAACTGGGTGACTATAAAGGTGCACTACAGGTATCTCCGAAAGTGACCATTGGGTTGGCACGGATCGAGACTGGGATTTGTCACTCCGTGTAAACGGAGAGGTATCTCTGGGCCACTCGGTAGGACATCATCATAATGTGCACAATGTGACCAAGGGGTTGATCACGGGATGATGTGTTACGGAACGAGTAAAGAGACTTGCCAGAAACGAGATTGAACAAGGTATCGGGATACCGACGATCGAATCTCGGGCAAGTACAATACCGCTAGACAAAGGGAATTGTATACGGGATCGATTGAGTCCTTGACATCGTGGTTCATCCGATGAGATCATCGTGGAACATGTGGGAGCCAACATGGGTATCCAGATCCGCTGTTGGTTATTGACCGGAAACGTCTCGGTCATGTCGCATGTCTCCGAACCCGTAGGGTCTACACACTTAAGGTTCGGTGGCGCTAGGGTTATATAGGAAGCTTGTATGTGGTTACGAATGTTGTTCGAGTCCGGATGAGATCCCGGATGTCACGAGGAGTTCGGAATGGTCCGGAGGTAAAGATTTATATATGGGAAGTCCTGTTTTGGTCACCGGAAAAGTTTGAGGCGATATCGGTAATGTCTGGGACCACCGGAGGGTCCCGGGTCCACCAAGTGGGGCCACCAACCCCGAGGGCTGCGTGGGCCAAGTGTGGGAGGAACCAGCCCCAAGGGGCTGGTGCGCCCACAAGGGGCCCAAGGCGCATGGGAGAGTGGGAGGGGCAAACCCTAGGCCGATGGGCCCTAAGGCCCATCTGAGGGGCGCCTCTCCCTCCCCTCTTGGCCGCCTCCCCTTCCCATCTAGGGCTGCCGCCCCCTAGGGGTGGGAACCCTAGAGGCGCGCACCTCCTCCCTCTCCCTATATAAATAGAGGCTGGGCTGCCCATAACACAGAGAACCTCTCCTCTTGGTGCAGCCCCGCCTCTCTCTTCCTCCTCTCCCTTGGTGCTTGGCGAAGCCTGCGGGATGCCACGCCCTCCACCACCACCACGCCGTTGTGCTGCTGCTGGATGGAGTCTTCCTCAACCTCTCCTCTCTCCTTGCTGGATCAAGGCGTGGGAGACATCACCGGGCTGTACGTGTGTTGAGCGCGGAGGTGCCGTCCGTTCGGCACTAGGATCTCCGGTGATTTGAATCACGACAATCGACTCCTTCAACCCGTTCACTTGAGCGCTTCCGCTTAGCGATCTACAAGGGTATGTAGATGCACTCTCCTTCCCTCGTTGCTAGTTTCTCCATAGATAGATCTTGGTGACACGTGGGAAAATTTTGAATTTCTGCTCGTTCCCCAACAAAGGCATCATGAGCTAGGTCTATTGCGTAGATTCTTTGCAGTAGAACACAAAGTAGTTGTGGGCGTTGATGTTGTTCAATATGCTTACCGTTACTAGTCCAATCTTGTTTCGACGGCATTGTGGGATGAAGCGGCCGGACCGACCTTACGTACTCTTCGTGAGACGAGTTCCACCGACCGACATGCACTTGGTGCATAAGGTGGCTAGCGGTGCCGCCTCTCCACTTTAGTCGGAACGGATTCGATGAAAAGGGTCCTTATGAAGGGTAAATAGCAATTGACATATCACGTTGTGGTTTTGCGTAGGTAAGAAACGTTCTTGCTAGAAACCCATAGCAGCCACGTAAAACATGCAAACAACAATTAGAGGACGTCTAACTTGTTTTTGCAGGGTATGCTATGTGATGTGATATGGCCAAGAAGAATGTGATGAATGATATGTGATGTACGAGATTGATCATGTTCTTGTAATAGGATTCACGACTTGCATGTCGATGAGTATGACAACCGGCAGGAGCCATAGGAGTTGTCTTTATTTATTGTATGACCTGCGTGTCATTAAACAACGCCATGTAATTACTTTACTTTGTTGCTAACCGGTAGCCATAGTAGTAGAAGTAATAGTTGGCGAGACAACTTCATGAAGACACGATGATGGAGATCATGATGATGGAGATCATGGTGTCATGCGGTGACGATGATGATCATGGAGCCCCGAAGATGGAGATCAATGGAGCTATATGATATTGGCCATATCATGTCACTACTATATAATTGCATGTGATGTTTATTATGTTTATGCATCTTGTTTACTTAGAAACGACGGTAGTAAATAAGATGATCCCTTACACAAATTTCAAGAAGTGTTCTCCCCTGACTGTGCACCGTTGCTACAGTTCGTCGCTTCTAAGCACCACGTGATGATCGGGTGTGATGGATTCTTACGTTCACATACAACGGTGTAAGACAGATTTACACAGCAAAAACACTTGGGGTTAACTTGACGAGCCTAGCATGTGCGGACATGGCCTCGAACACGGAGACCGAAAGGTCGAGCATGAGTCGTATAGTAGATACGATCAACATGAACATGTTCACCGATGATGACTAGTCCGTCTCACGTGATGATCGGACACGGCCTAGTTGACTCGGATCATGTAATCACTTAGATGACCGAGAGGATGTCTATCTCGAGTGGGAGTTCATAAGATGAACTTAATTATCTTGAACATAGTCAAAAGACCTTTTGCAAATTATGTCGAAGCTCGCGCTTTAGTTCCTTTGTTTAGATATGTTCCTAGAAAAATATAGTTGAAAGTTGAAAGTAGCGATTATGCGGACAAGAGAAAGCTTATGTCCTTAATGCACCGCTCGGTATGCTGAACCCCAAACGTCGTTTGTGGATGTTGCGAACATCGGACATACACGTTTGATAACTACGTGATAGTTCGGTTAAGCGGTTTAGAGTTGAGGCACCAAAGGCGTTTTGAAACGTCGCGAACATATAAGATGTTTGAGGGCTGAAATTGGGATTTCAGGCTCGTGCTTACGTCAAGAGGTATGAGACCTCCGGCGATTTTCTTAGCCTGCAAACTAAGGAGAAAAGCTCAATCGTTGAGCTTGTGCTCAGATTGTCTGAGTACAACAATCACTTGAATCGAGTGGGAGTTAACCTTCCAGATGAGATAGTGATGTTTCTCCAAAGTCATTGCCACCAAGCTGCTAGAGCTTCGTGATGAACTATAACAAATCAGGGATAGATATGATGATCCTTGAGGTATTCGCGTTGTTTGACATCGCGAAAGTAGAAATCAAGAAGGAGCATCAATTGTTGATGGTTGGTGAAACCACTAGTTTCAAGAAAGGCAAGGGCAATAAGGGATACTTCATGAAACGGCAAATCAGTTGCTGCTCCAGTGAAGAAACCCGAGGTTGAACCCAAACCCGAGACTAAGTGCTTCTGTAATAAGGGGAACAGCCACTGGAGCAGAATTACCCTAGATACTTGGTAGATAAGAAGGCTGGCAAGGTCGATAGAAGTATATTTGATATACATTATGTTAATGTGTACTTTACTAGTACTCCTAGTAGCACCAGGGTATTGGATACCGGTTCGGTTGCTAAGTGTTAGTAACTCGAAATAAAAGCTACGGAATAAAAGGAGACTAGCTAAAGGTGAGCTGACGATATGTGTTGGAAAGTTTATCCAAGGTTGATATGATCAAACATCGCACGCTCCCTCTACCATCAAGATTAGTATTAAACCAGAATAATTATCATTTGGTGTTGAGCATAGACATGATTGGATTATGTCTATCGCAATACGGTTATTCATTTAAGGAGAATAATGGTTACTCTATTTATTTGAATAATACCTTCGATGGTCTTGCACCTAAAAATGGTTTATTGAATCTCGATCGTAGTGATACACATTTTCATGCCAAAAGATATAAGATAGTAATGATAGTACCACTTACTTGTGGCACTGCCATGTAAGTCATAAAACACATGAAGAAGCTCCATGTTGATGGATCTTTGGACTCACTCATTTTTGAAAAGTTTGAGACATGTGAACCATGTCTATTGGTGTATACGCATGAAGAAACTCCATGCAGATGGATCGTTTGGACTCACTTGATTTTGAATCATTTGAGATATGCAAATCATACCACATGGGCAAGATGACTGAAAAGCCTCGGTTTCAGTAAGATGGAACAAGATAGCAACTTGTTGAAGTGACACATTTTGATGTGTGCAGTCCAATGAGTGCTGAGGCATGCAGTGAATATCGTTATGTTCTTACTTCATAGATGATTCGAGTAGATGTTGAGTACATTTACTTGATGAAGCACAAGTCTGAATTATCGAATGGTTCAAGTAATTTCAGAGTGAAGTTGAAGATCATCGTGACAAGAGGATAGAATGTCTATGATATGATCATAGAGATGAATATCTGAGTTACGAGTTTTGGCACACAATTAAGACATTGTGCAAATTGTTTCACAATTAATACCGCCTGGAACACCATAGTGTGATGGTGTGTCCGAACATCATAACTGCATCCTATTGGATATGATGCGTACCATGATGTCTCTTATCGAATTACCACTATCGTTCATGGGTTAGGCATTAGAGACAACTGCACTCACTTTAATAGGGCACCACGTAATTCCGTTGAGACGACACCGTTTGGAGAAACCTAAGTTGTCGTTTCTTGAAAGTTTGGGGCTGCGACGCTTATGTGAAAAGTTTCAGGTTGATAAGCTCGAACCCAAAGCGGATAAAATGCATCTTCATAGGACACCCAAAACAGTTGGGTATACCTCCTAATTCAGATCCGAAAGCAATAGGGATTGTTTCTTGAATCGGTTCCTTTCTCGAGGAAAAGTTTGTCTCGAAAAGTTGAGTGGGAGGATGGTGGAGACTTGATGAGGTTATTGAACCGTCACTTCAACTAGTGTGTAGCAGGGCACAGGAAGTTGTTCCCGTGGCACCTACACCAATTGAAGTAGAAGCTTATGATAGTGATCATGAAATTTCGGATCAAGTCACTGACGTACCTCGTAGGGTGACAAGGATGCGAACTACTTGAGTGGTACGCAATCCTGTCTTGAAGGTCATGTTGCTAGACAACAATGAACCTCGAGCTATGGAGAAGCAATGGTGGGCCCAAATTCCGACAAATGGTTAGAAGCCATGAAATCCGAGATAGGATCCATGTATCGTAACAAAGCATGGACTTTGGTGGACTTGCCCGATGATCGGCAAGCCATTGAGATGAATGGATCTTTAAGAAGAAGACGGACGTGGACGGTAATATCACCGTCTATGAAGCTCGACTTGTGGCGAAGAGTTTTTCACAAGTTCAAGGAGTTGACTACGATGAGATTTTCTCATCCGTAGCGATGCTTAAGTCCGTCGGAATCATGTTAGCACAAGCTGCATTTATGAAATCTGGAAGATGGATGTCAAAACAAGTTTCCTTACCAGTTTTCATAAGGAAAGGTTGTATGTGATACAATCAGAAAGTTTTTGTCGATCCTAAGGATTCTAAAAGGTATGCTGGCTCCAGCGATCCTTCTAAGGACTGGAGTAAGCATCTCGGAGTTGGAATGTACGCTTTGATGAGATGATCAAAGATTTTGGGTTTATATAAAGTTTATGAGAAACTTGTATTTCCAAAGAAGTGAGTGGGAGCACTATAGAATTTCTGATGAGTATATGTTGTTGACATATTGATGATCAGAAATGATGTAGAATTTCTAGAAAGCATATAGGGTTGTTTGAAAAGTGTTTTTCAATGGAAAACCTGGATTAGGCTACTTGAACAATAAGCATCAAGATCTATAAGGATAGATCAAAATGCTTAATAATACTTTCAAATGAGCATATACCTTGACATGATCTTGAAGGTGTTCAAGATGGATCGATCAAAGAAGGAGTTCTTGCACGAGATGTAAGGTATGAAGTTAAGACTTAAAGCTCGACCACGGAAGAAAAGAGAGAAAGGACGAAGGTCGTCCCTATGCTTTAGACGTAGGCTCTATAGTATGCTATCTTGTACCGCACCGAAGTGTGCCTTGCCATGAGTCGATCAAGGGGTACAAGAATGATCCAGAATGGATCATTGGACAGCGGTCAAAATTGTCCTTGGAATAAACAAGGACATGTTTCTCGATTATGGAGGTGATAAAGAGTTCGGCGTAAAGGGTTACGTCGATGCAAGCTTTAACACCTATCCGAGTGACTCGAGTAGCAAACCGGATCGTATAGTGGAGCAACCATTTGGAATAGCTCCAAGTGGAGCGTGAAAGCAGCATTTACAATATGACATAGAGATTTGCGATACACACGGATCTGAAAGGTTCGCACCGTTGACTAAAACCTCTCTCACAAGCAAAACATGATCAAACCCCGAACTCATTGAGACTTAATCACATGGTGATGTGAACTAGTTTAAGACACTAGTAAACTCTTTGGATGTTGGTCACATGGCGATGTGACCTATCGATGTTAATCACATGGCGATGTGAACTAGATTATTGACTCTAGTGCAAGTGGGAGACTGTTGGAAATATGCCCTAGAGGCAATAATAAATTAGTTATTATTATATTTCCTTGTTCATGATAATCGTTTATTATTCATGCTATAATTGTATTGACCGGAAACAGCAATACATGTGTGGATACATAGACAACACCATGTCCCTAGTAAGCCTCTAGTTGACTAGCTCGTTGATCAATAGATGGTTACGGTTTCGACCATGGACATTGGATGTCATTGATAACGGGATCACATCATTAGGAGAATGATGTGATGGACAAGACAATCCTAAGCCTAGCACAAAGATCGTAGTTCGTATGCTAAAGCTTTTCTAATGTCAAGTATCATTTCCTTAGACCATGAGATCGTGCAATTCCGGATACCGTAGGAGTGCTTTGGGTGTATCAAACGTCACAACGTAATCGGGTGACTATAAAGGTGCACTACAGGTATCTCCGAAAGTGACCATTGGGTTGTACGGATCGAGGCTGGATTTGTCACTCCGTGTAAATGGAGAGGTATCTCTGGGCCACTCGGTAGGACATCATCATAATGTGCACAATGTGACCAAGGGGTTGATCACGGGATGATGTGTTACGGAACGAGTAAAGAGACTTGCGGAAACGAGATTGAACAAGGTATCGGGATACCGACGATCGAATCTCGGGCAAGTACAATACCGCTAGACAAAGGGAATTGTATACGGGATCGATTGAGTCCTTGACATCGTGGTTCATCCGATGAGATCATCGTGGAACATGTAGAGCCAACATGGGTATCCAGATCCGCTGTTGGTTATTGACCGAGAACGTCTCGGTCATGTCGCATGTCTCCGAACCCGTAGGGTCTACACACTAAGGTTCGGTGGCGCTAGGGTTATATAGGAAGCTTGTATGTGGTTACGAATGTTGTTGAGTCCGGATGAGATCCCGGACGTCACGAGGAGTTCGGAATGGTCCGGAGGTAAAGATTTATATATGGGAAGTCTGTTTTGGTCACCGGAAAAGTTTGAGGCGATATCGGTAATGTCTGGGACCACCGGGAGGGTCCCGGGGGTCCACCAAGTGGGGCCACCAACCCCAGAAGGCTGCGTGGGCCAAGTGTGGGAGGGAACCAGCCCCAAGGGGGCTGGTGCGCCCCCCACAAGGGGCCCAAGGCGCATGGGAGAGTGGGAGGGGGCAAACCCTAGGCAGATGGGCCCTAAGGCCCATCTAAGGGGGCGCCTCCCTCTCCCTCCCCTCTTGGCCGCCTCCCCTTCCCATCTAGGGCTGCCGCCCCCCCTAGGGGTGGGAACCCTAGAGGGGGCGCACCCTCCTCCCTCTCCCCTATATAAATAGAGGCCTGGGGCTGCCCATAACACAGGAGAACCTCTCCCTCTTGGTGCAGCCCTGCCTCTCCTCTTCCTCCTCTCCCTTGGTGCTTGGCGAAGCCTGCTGGGATGCCACGCCCTCCACCACCACCACGCCGTTGTGCTGCTGCTGGATGGAGTCTTCCTCAACCTCTCCTCTCTCCTTGCTGGATCAAGGCGTGGGAGACATCACCGGCTGTACGTGTGTTGAACGCGGAGGTGCCGTCCGTTCGCACTAGGATCTCCGGTGATTTGAATCACGACAATCACGACTCCTTCAACCCCGTTCACTTGAGCGCTTCCGCTTAGCGATCTACAAGGGTATGTAGATGCACTCTCCTTCCCTCGTTGCTAGTTTCTCCATAGATAGATCTTGGTGACACGTAGGAAAATTTTGAATTTCTGCTACGTTCCCCAACAGACGCGCGGGGCGGCCAAGTGGTGATGAGTTGACCAACTGATGGCGGCGCGCAGGGCGACCGAGTGGTGATGAGATGACCAACCGATGGCGACGCGCGGGGCGGCCGAGTGGTGATGAGGTGACCAACCGATGGCGACGCGCGGTGCGGCCGAGTAGTGATGAGGTGACCAACCGATGGCGACGCACGGGGCGGCCGAGTGGTTATGAGGTGACCAACCGATGACGACACGCGGGGCGGCCAAGTGGTGATGAGTTGACCAACTGATGGCGGCGCGCGGGGCGACCGAGTGGTGATGAGATGACCAACATATGGCGACGCGCGGGGCGGCCGAGTGGTGATGAGGTGACCAACAGATGGCGACGCGCGGGGCGGCCGAATGGTTATGAGGTGACCAACCGATGGCGACGTGCGGGGCGGCCGAGTAGTGATGAGGTGACCAACCAATGGCGACGCGCAGGGCGGCCGAGTGGTTATGAGGTGACCAACCGAGTGGCGACGCGCGGGGCGGCCGAGTAGAGTAGACGCGTCCCGCTGAGTGACGATGCACAGGGAATCCGAGTGAAGTAGACGCGTCCCGCGGAGTGGCGACGCGCGGGGCGTCCGAGAGAAATAGATGCGTCCCGCGGAGTGGCGACGCACGGGGTGTCTGAGTGATGTTGACGCATCCCGTGGCGCGGCGACGCACGGGGCGGCCAAGTGATGTAGATATGTGCCGTGGAGTGACGATGCGCGGGTCGTCCGAGTGATGTAGACGCATCATGCAGCGCGGCGACACGCGGGACGTTGAGTGACGACGCGCGTGACCAAGTGATGCTGGCACGACCAGTTGAGCGACGCTCTGTCTGTCATCGTGTTATTCGCCTGAACGAAATGTCCGCCCGGGTGAACTGCTGTCGGTGGACGACGACGGGACAAGTGACCCTACAAGTTAGTAGCAAGTATAGCTACGAATATTTGTTTGATGCCCCAGCACTTCCCTGCACGTTAGTAAGTATAGCCAGCATAGCCACCGAGTTAACGGCATGCATGCATGCACTCATTAACCAGCGCTGAAGCAACGCACTTATGGCCGCACTAATTAACGGTAAATGATGTTGTAAATCCTCACCAATTGGCCGCTTAATGAGGCGATTATACCTGGACAAAGTGGAGCCAGCGGGGTTGCCTATTGGTGGGAGCCGTCCTTTCGTTTCCTTTCCTGCATGGTGCATGCGGTTAATAATCGAGGAGGAGGCCCCATGCAGTTAATAATCGAGGAGAGAGAAGGAGCTGCCCGATTGATTTTGCCGGAGAAAGAAACTGCCCGAGCGGAGGTGGGTGCGGCCGGCCGCCATCGGAGTAACCTTGCCGCCGTGGAGGCGGCTGCAGGTCCAGGCTCAGTGGTCCGAGTTCTCGACCCTGTTGCTGAGGCAACGATCTTTGGCATGGACTCCACAACAGCACCGGCACCGACGGCCTCTGCTAGTGTCGTCGTCGAGCCGCCCATGTGTTGTGTCGGGCAGTCGATGGTGGAGGGGGACGCCGCTGCCCGCAATGTGTCGAGCAGTCGACATGGGAGGTAGCGGCCATCGCGTGTCCGTGCCGACGCGCCGCGCTGAGCAATCGACTGTGAAGGGAGATGTCGGAGGGTGGAGCCGTGGTGCGTCTGCGCCGCCGCCGTGCAGCTGATGCCTCATCCACTCGGCAAGCCGATCCATTTTGGATGACACAGCTACAACGGGCTGCGCTGGGCTGCTGTGGAGTGGTCATCTTCCATGACACGGAGAGGCCGGCTGAACGTCATCGTTGCGGATGCTGCCGAGGAGAACCTGTCCACGTGAGGTGACTACCTGAACCGGCGTCTGTTGCCTTTTTGATTCTAGTACACGCTTGAATCGATCGGCATGAGTGCACGAACGTGTGGACATGCAAAAGAAACAGAAACCAATCAGCAGGTCATCGATTGATCGTTAGATCGTAAGCGGATAGAACTCAGAAGAGAGAAAACTCCTGATCCATCCGTTAGTGATCCGTCGGGTGAAGATGTATCTTTTCCCTTCCTTTTTGTGATGCTTCAATTACTCGCTGAAGAGACAAACAATATGAACTGTAAGATCAAGAAACTGGACATAGATGAATAAATAAAAAACCATCTGCATCATGGCTCGATAGACGCCATGCCCCATGGTGGGTGCCAACTGTCGTGGGAACGATTCCGACAATAATAAGGTATAGGGTAACGGAGCATGATCTATCGAGATGCATATGGGTGACACAGTGGTTACACGTGAAGATTACATGGAAGAAATTGAAGTGCTAGTGGAGAAGAATGACGACTTAACCAGGAAGCTAGGAGTTTTCATGGGAGACCCCGCACCAGGAAGAGAAGACGATGATTCCACTTGCCCGAATAACTATATCATCATCGATGACACCGACTCAGACCCCGACGACAGCAGTGATGACTATGTTGATGAAGCTGAAGCAGATATCATGGAGTCTTCATCGGAGCAGTTTTTCTAGTTGACCACCATAACAGTAGTAGTATTTTCCCCATTATATCTAGTATAGTCCGAGCACTTTTGTAACGATAGATAGACCGTTGTATACCTTTGTTTGAATTGATTGGAGTGATATTGTTTGCATTTGTCTCATGTGCACATGGGTAGTGTTTTCTCACTAGACCTCATTCTATTCTATATTCTCATCTTCTCTAACACCCTCAGATGCCTCCGAGACGAGACACTGGATTTGTTTTCCCATCGGAGATCACTCAGTTGATTCAGCAGCAGAATGCTTTGATGCAAGCACTAGTACAGAATCAAGGCAACAACAACAACAACCCACCACCACCACCACCTGTTGACCATTTGACTCGTTTCTTGAGGCTAAATCCGCCGGTGTTTTCCTGTAGCACCAAGTCGATTGTTGTAGATGATTGGCTCCGCAAGGTTGGAAGGGAGCTGGCCACTGCAGGATGCACAGATGCGGAGAGAGTGCATTTTGCCGCACATCAGCTTGATGGACCCGCAGCATCATGGTGGGAAAATTACACAGCCACACACCCTATTGACACTGTCACATGGGATCGGTTTCAGCAAGCTTTCCATACTGCCCACGTTTCAGCAGGAGCTATAGCCATGCATGAAGAAGCGTGAGTTTCACAACTTACGCCAAGGAGGACGCACTATAGGCCAGTATGTGGAGGACTTTAGTAAGTTAGCACTTTATGCCCCAGATGACGTTGCTATGGATGCAACTAAGCAGGAGAAGTTCCTAGAAGGATTAAATGATGAGTTGAGCATGCAGTTGATGGTAGCAACTTTCAACAACTATCAGGAGTTGGTAGATCGTGCTCTTATGATTGAAGGGAAGCAGCAACAGATTGAAAACCGCGAGAGGAAGTATGGTCAAGGGAAGTACAATATTGGAGCATAGCAGAAGCTACGCTTTACCCCGAAACCGGGAGGACAATTTCAGCATACCCATGGAGGTGGTAGCTCGCACAATCATAATGGCTCCAAGAATGGTAACGGGAATGGAGGAAGCAACGGACAAAACTGCACCAACCCGTCAACCCCAGCCAAGAGAGACCTGAGCCAAGTCACTTGCTTTAAGTGCCAGAAGACTGGACATTATGCCAATGAATGTCCTGAAGCCCAGAATGGAAATGGCAATGGAAGCTCTGGGAAGAAGTCGAACCCTTTCAACAGGGGACAGGTGAACCACGTTAACGTGGAGGAGGTTGAAGCCCAGCCAGATGCAGTAATAGGTAAGTTTTTGGTTAAGACGTTTACTACAATCGTTCTTTTTGATACTGGTGCATCGCATTCATACATATCAAGGGGATTTGTGGATAAGTATAAACTTCCCACCAAGGTTCTTAGAACACCTATGTTAGTAAGCTCACCAGGAGCGGAGTATATGGCTAGTCGAGGATGTTTTCAAGTGCCTTTGAGCACAGGTAGGCATGTTTTCCCCACGGATTTAATCATTCTAGAATCGCAAGGTTTGGACGTGATTCTAGGTATGGATTGGCTATCGATGTATGGAGGAAACATCGATTGCGCCAGGAAGTCGATTTTGCTTACCACCCCAGAAGGAAGAAGAATCAAGTATGTGTCACGGCATGAGCCGAAGACGAGACAAGTAAATTCCTTATCAGGAATTGTGCAGGAGGAGGTACCAGTGGTGAAGGATTTCCCTGATGTGTTTCCAGAGGAGTTGCCAGGCATGCCACTGGATAGAGACATTGAGTTTTTGATTGAGCTTTTGCCAGGCACAGGGCCCATATCTAAGAGACCGTATCGGATGCCCGCACAAGATTTGGAAGAAATAAAGAAGCAGATTAAGGAGTTACTGGATAAAGGTTTTATTCGCCCAAGCTCTTCGCCTTGGGGATCGCCAGTACTTCTAGTGGAGAAGAAGGATGTGTCATTGAGAATGGTTGTTGATTATCGAGGATTGAATGAAGTGACCATTAAGAATAAGTACCCGTTGCCGATGATCAACGATTTGTTTGACCAATTGCAAGGAGCTAAGGTATTCTCCAAGATCAATTTGCGATCAGGATACCATCAGTTAAAGATTCGAGAGCAGGATATACCCAAGACGGCTTTTACCACCAGGTATGGACTGTATGAGTATACCGCTATGTCATTTGGTCTGACTAACGCACCTGCCTACTTCATGAACATGATGAACAAGGTGTTTATGGAGTTTTTGGATAAGTTCGTCGTGGTGTTCATTGATGATATTTTGGTTTATTCGAAGAACGAAGAAGAGCATAAGGAGATTGGGTTTAGTACTTGAGAAGCTTAGAGAACATCAGTTATATGCCAAGTTCAGCAAATGTGAGTTTTGGTTGAAGGAAGTTGGATTCCTCGGACACGTTATATCCGGAGAAGGTATAGCGGTAGATCCCACCAAGGTTGTCACTGTGACAAACTGGGAAGCACCAACGATAGTTGGAGAGGTCCGGACTTTCCTTGGACTGGCAGGATACTACCGGAGATTCATTGAGAATTTTTCGAAGATTGCGAAGCCTATGACGGAGTTATTAAAGAAGGATACCAAGTTCAAATGGACTGGAGAATGCGAGGCCAATTTCCAGGAGTTGAAGAAATGTTTGGTTACATCACCAGTATTGATTCTGCCAGATCAGCGCAAGGATTATGAGGTGTATTGCGACGCTTCACGTCGAGGACTTGGAGCAGTACTTATGCAGGAGGGAAGAGTTGTTTCGTATGCCTCACGACAGCTTTAGCCCCATGAGTTGAATTATGCTACTCATTTTTTGGAGTTAGCAGCCGTGGTATTTTCTCATTGGAAACCATTGTGAGGTGTAGACGGATCACAAGAGTTTGAAGTACATCTTCACGCAGAAGGAGTTGAATCTCAGGCAAAGGAGATGGTTGGAGCTCATTAAAGATTATGACATGAGATTGCATTATCACCCCGGAAAGGCTAACGTAGTAGCCGATGCGTTGAGCCGCAAGAGCCATGTCAACACACTCATGACTGGAGAATTACCAAAGGAGTTAGCCGAGGATCTTCGAGAGCTATGTTTAGAGATAGTTCCGAGAGGCTATGTAGCAGCATTGGAGATTCAGTCTACTTTGATGGATAAGATCAGAGAAGCTCAGACGACTGACAAGGAGATTGCCTCAATAAAGGAGAAAATGAGCAAGGGAAGAGCTAAGGGATTTCGTGAGGATGAACACGATACCTTATGGTTTGAGGACCGCGTTTACGTGCCTAATGATCCGGAGATCAGGAAGTTGATTTTGCAAGAGGCCATGATTCGCCGTACTAGATTCACCCAGGAAATACCAAGATGTATTTGGATTTGAAGGACACTTTCTTTTGGACAGGAATGAAGAAGGATATTGCGGAGTATGTAGCAGTTTGTGATGTATGTCAGAGAGTGAAGGCGGAGCATCAGAAGCCAGCAGGATTGTTACAGCCACTGCCGATACCCGAATGGATGTGGGATAAATTAGGCATGGATTTTATCATGGGATTGCCCAGGACTCGTTCAGGCTATGACTCGATTTGGGTTGTAGTTGATCGCTTGACGAAGGTAGCTCATTTCATCCCAGTGAAGACCACTTACAGCAGTGCCATGTTGGCTAAGATATACATGACCAGGATCGTATGTCTGCATGGAGTTCCGAGGAACATCGTATCAGATAGAGGAACCCAGTTTATCTCAAAGTTCTGGAATCAGTTGCACGAAACTTTGGGTACCAGGCTAGAGTTCAGTACAGCTTTTCATCCGCAGATAGATGGACAGACCAAGAGAGTCAATCAGATTTTGGAGGATATGCTGAGAGCTTGTGCACTAGATTATGGATCAAGTTGGGATGACAACTTGCCATATGTGGAGTTCTCTTACAACAACAGTTATCAATCTAGTTTGAAGATGGCCCCTTTCGAAACCTTGTACGGAAAGAGGTGCAGAACACCGCTGTTGTGGGATGAAGTTGGAGATCGCCAGTTGTTTGGACCAGATTTGATTAAGGAGTCTGAACAGAAGGTGAAGTTGATTCGCGATAGGCTCAAGGTAGCCCAGTCTAGGCAGAAGAGCTATGCGGATTCTAAATGCAAGGAGACAGTTTTCGAAGTCGGAGATAGAGTCTATCTTCGAGTATCCCCACTTCGAGGAGTTAAGCGTTTTGGAGTTAAAGGAAAATTAGCGCCACGTTTTGTGGGACCATACAAAGTTTTGGAGCGCATGGGAGAAGTTGCTTAGAAGTTGGAATTGCCCGAAGGATTGTCAGGAGTTCACGACGTGTTCCACGTTTCCCAGTTGAAGAAGTGCCACGCAGAGATGGTTGATATACCGATGAGGGATACTGTGCCGCTGGAAGCCATTCAGTTGGATAATGATTTGACCTATGAGGAGAAACCCGTCAAAATTCTCGAGTATGCCAGCCGAGTCACCCGCAGCAAGGTTATTAAGTTTTGCAAATTCCAGTGGAGCCACCACACCGAGGATGAAGCCACCTGGGAGCGAGAGGAAGATCTGCTGAACGACCACCCTCGCCTATTTTCTAGCCAACCCGAATCTCGAGGGCGAGATTCTTCTTAAGGGGGGTAGGTTTGTAACATCCCAAATTTTCAATTTGGAATGTTATACATAGATCACCATTTGCATATCATATTTTATTGCATTTTGGCTTGATCCTAGAAATTTCATGCAACTAGAGGACCCACGGAGAGAGTTGGAGATTTCCTTATTTTCATATTTGAGTATTCTCAAATTTTGAAAATAGGATCATTTGATTTTATTTATTTTATCTTCAATTATTTCTATTATAAAAATATGAGAGAGGGAATAAAATGACTTTCTCAAAATAAAGAAATATTGAAGGTTTAATAAAAAAATCAAATAAGATTTTTGTTTGGAGTTTATCGCTATTTTATTTGAATTTAGGAAAATTGCGCATTTTTCAAAATTGCATTTAGGCCCCAAATAAATGTTCATCTTTTCCGGCTTGATTTTACAAGCCGGGGAAATTTCATTTTGGGATTTTTGGAGTCCGTTTAGTATTTCTTTTGTTTGTTTTTCTACGTGAAACTATTTTAAAAAACCTAGATCTGTTTTTTCGGTTTAGTTTATTTAGCGAGCGTTCGCTCGTTCGTTTGTTTTAACGAACGGTTTTTGTTGTTTAGTATCAGTTAACGAACGTTCGTTCGTTAGCCTGTTCGTCCATTTTTCTTTTTCTCGGATTTTCCGCGATTATTTCTGATCGCGATTTCTGATCCGATTTTCGATCTAGTATAAATTTTCGCTCATTTGTCGGAATCATGCGATTCAAGCGCCTAGAGTTTCGACTCGAAACCCTCTTTCCGATTAATCAACTCAAACAAGTTTTTGCCTCTGTAAAATTTGACTTAGGTCCAGATTAGTAAACGAAGCTTGTTTTTTTCGCCGTTGGACTTTCGTTGCTTCGTTCGATTTGATTCTTTTTGCAAACCGGACTTCTTAAGTTGAACTTTCTGGTTAGATATTTTATTTTAGTTTTATCTGTGCATTAGATGAGTACTTATTGTATGCTTGTCTGTTTGCGATAGAGTACCCGGAGTGCACCGCTTGCTACTTTGAATCTCTAGGTTTCGCGGATCATCAGCAAGGCAAGTAACACTTTGATCATATTCCCCATCATACCCAGTTTTTATGCATTAGATCAATCCTCAAACATTGCATGATTAGGATCTAATTAAATTGTGGGTTTCGGGAAAGTAGATGAGGTAGTACCTATTACCTGTTTTATTATCAAACCTTTGGGAGTTACTTCTACGTTTGCTTATATTGCCATGCTGTAACATCCCAAATTTTCAATTTGGAATGTTATACATTAGGTCATCATGCATATCGTATTTTCTCGCATTTTCCGATCCTAGAAATTTCACGCAACTCAAGGACCCTCGGAGAGAGTTGGAAGTTTCATAATTTTCATATTTGGAATCTCTCAAATTTTGAAAATAGGATCATTGGATTATTTAAATTATCTTCATAAAGTTTTTCCTACAAAAATATCTTGAGAGGGAATAATATGACTTTCCCAAACAAATAGGAAAAATGAAGATATTATAAATAAACCAAATTTGGGTTTTGAAGATTTATTTTGCTTAGGCAAAAATTAAGCATTTAAAAATATTTTTTGCATGTATTTTGTTTTTAAAGTTCATTTTGTTCGACTCATTTTTAGGAGTCGGAGAAAATTTGTTTTAATTAATTTGGAGTTCATTTGATATTTATTTTATTTGTTTTTGTTTTAGATTTTATTTAAAAAAAAACAGCGCCCCCTGGACCGAGGCCCACCCGCCAGCCAGCCAGCCCAGCCCGCCGCCCTCCCGGCCCATCCCTCGTCTCCCTCCGCTCCTCCGCCCGAGTCCCGCTCGAGGCGGAAGCCCACGCCGCCGAGTCCCGCCTGACCCCGACTCCCACGCCCCTCCCCAAGCCACCCGACGCCTCCCCCCCCTCTTAAATAGCCCCCGGCCCCTCTCCTCACCTCGCCCCTTGCCCGCCTCTCCCGACCGAGCACGCCGCCCGTCGCCCTCGTCGAGCACCGCCGCCGCCGCCGGAACCCCGCCCTCGCCTCCAGACCCACGCCGAGCCCAGCCGAGACCCCCTGGACCTCGCCAATGAAGAGCCGCGGAGGTAGCCGTCCCGCCCCCGCCCGATTCGGTTTATTCCTCGAACCGTCCGGTTTTTTTAAAAAAATATGTTGGTTTTTTAAAACCTAGATCGGTTTTATTTATTTTTTTCGGTTTTCTTAATTAACGGACGTTCACCGAACCGTTCGTTTCAATGAAACGCGTTCGTTAGATTCGTTCGTTAACTAACGTTCGCAATTTAACTCGTTCGTCGTTTTTCTTTTTAATCGGATTTAATCCGTTATTTTTCTGATTTGATTTCAGATCCGATTTTCAAAATTGTTTTATTTCTCGCTCGTTTATCGGAATCGGGTGATTCAAGCGCTGAGTTTCAATATGAAACCGCCGTTCGATTATCCTACTTTCACAGAGTTTTGCCACTGTGAAATTTTGACCTAATTTCGGATCGCTAAACCGAGCGTTTCTCTCGAGTTTCGACTTTGAATTTGTTTTGATTCGATTCTTTTGCAACCAGGGTTCTTAAGTTGAACTTTCGGTTAGATCTTTTATTCGAGATTTCCTGTGCATTAGTTGAGTACTTATTGTATGCTTGTTGTTTGTCTGCGTTAGATCACCCGGTCGCGCCGCTTGTTACTTGAATCTCTAGGACTCATGGATCATCGACAAGGCAAGTAACACTTTGATCATACTCTTCTCATACCCAGTTTTATGCATTAGATCTATTCCTCAAACACTTGCATGATTAGGATCTAATTAAATTGTGGGTTTGGGAAGTAGATTGTGGTAGTACCTATTACTGTTTACCTATGAAACCTTGGGAGTTACTTCTCGCTTGCTTGTTCATGCCATGCTATGCTAGTAGACGTGGATTGGGTGAGTGAATATCCATGACAGATGTGAGATTGTTAATTAATGGTTTATCTAAGGTGGCAACCTAAACACACATCTGGGTGGATTGAGGCACTGGTTTCCATCGAGACTTGCTGATTTCTTGGACCGCCACCTGTGCTCTAAGGGATCATAAGATTATTCAAACTGAAACTTCCGTGTGCAGCCACAAGCCAATTATGGGCTCTGGCGTAGTTGACTAAGTCGTCACGAACTCTTACGGGTAGGCTAGCTGATGTAGGGGATATAGGTTGGTACGGTCTACCCACATGTAAGGTGCTAGCGCTTCGAAAGACTATGTCTCGGTCATCCGCTTCTCAAACACCATGTAGTCACGAGAACCAAGCGGAGGCGATCGAGTCTTGTGGGGAAAAGTGCATAAACCTCTGCAGAGTGTATAAACTAATCATGATTAGCCGTGTCCCGGTTATGGACAATTTGAGTATCCGGTACTTGATTATCATGTGAATCTCAACATGTTACTTCTAAATAAAAGTAATTGGGTTTTGATGAGTACTTTTAATTGGGATTGAGGATGCTGTCAACCATCTTCAATGTTTAACAACCACCATGATAGTTAAATAAAATTATTCCTTTGATGTAGGGAAAATCAGCTTTATGCAAATGTAACAGAGAGCCTTACCACCAGCCAAATATGCATGTAGTATAGGCTTATTCATTTATTGCTCTTTATGTGTTACATTGCGGCATATTCCATGTCTTGACCGTTTTGGCTGCAACTTTTCACGCTATGCACTTTTCGAATTTACAGTAAGGTGTTAGGTCGTGGTTCTATACTCGGTGATGCCGTTGGAGTTGATGGACTCGCTTATCTTCCAAGCCTTCGCTGTTATTATTAGATGGCCTTAAGCCATATTTTATTCAGTTCCCTGTGGACAACGATGTAATAAGTGTGTGATTGCTACTCTGCTATAAATCCTTGAAGCACTTGTGTGGTGTCGGCATTCGATCCAGGATGACACTGAGCACAGAGCGCTAGATCCATTCGGGTCTGGTCGCGACAGAGAATGGTATCAGAGCACACGCTGACTGTAGGACACGACCACTAAGATAAAGCCATAGATCACTCTCTCTTCTCATTTTCTAACTCCTCATCTTTTCTACTCTCTTTAGGATGACGGACGCGAAGATCAAGTACACCCAACCGGATGAAGGCACACCTTTTGGATTTCACTTGAAGGAAGTTACTAAGTACCTGAACATTGGATTACCAAGCTTCACCGGACTTTCAACGCCACTCTGCTCAAGAGGAGCTGGAAGATTCATGCTCACGCTCCAGAAGGACATTTGCTCCAATCACCAAGCCAATAGATAGTGTTTTCGATGCACCCACTTGGAGTCAGGAAAGAGCATGGCAGCTCACATCACCATGGGACGATTGGAGAAGTCTATCAAGAAGATCTCAAGGACACCATCTACCAGATTTGCGGACGCCGAGATAACAAGCGGGGCGTCGTCAACACCAAGAAGGATAGATCCATTGCAGCATTCATCCAGAGTTAAATCAGCACATTCGACGCCAGGAGAACCAAATGTGCAATGATATGTTGGAGTTGCAGAAGACGAAGGAAAGGATCATCGAATTGGAAGAAGAACTAAATACTACACGCAAGGACTACATGGACGAGATCGTAGCTCTGGCAAGACACAATAACGATCTTAAGTACGAGATCGAAGAACTCAAGAAGAAGTTGGCGCTCAGGAATGAAGACCAGTATGTCGAACACCCAAGCGACTACATCATCATCGACGACACCGATTCGGATCCAAGTGAACCCGATTTTGAAGACGAAGCTGGAGCAGACATCATGGAGTCTTCCACCGGTTCAAATTAGTAGAAGTCCCCCACATATTAGTAGTATTCCCTCCATGTAAACCTTTATAGTACACGCACTTTTGCGATAGTTAGATCGTTGTAACCCTTGTTTGATTGAATGAAGTGATTTGTGTGCATTTGCTCATGTGCATTTGGGTAGTGATTTTCCCTTAGACCTCATTCTATTCTACCTTTCTCTCCTTTTCTAAACCCATCAGATGCCTCCGAGACGCGACCCCGGATTCGTTTTCCGCCAGAGATCACCCAATTGATCCAGCAGCAGAATACCCTGATTCAAACATTGGTGCGAACAACAACAACAACAACAACCCACCGCCACCACCACCACCGCGGATCATCCGACTCGTTTCCTTAGATGAACCCGCGGTGTATTCCAAAAGCACCGAGCCTATTGTAGCAGATGACCGCTCCGCAAGATAGGAAGGAGCTGACTACTGCAGGATGCACGGATGGTGAAAGAGTGAAGTTTGCAGCACATCAGCTTGAAGGACCCGCAGCAGATGGTGGGAGAATTTCACAGCCACTTATCCGTGAGACACCGCCACATGGGACCAGTTTGACAAGCTTTTCAGACAGCCCATGTTTCAGCAGGAGCCATGGCCATGAAGAAGCGTGAGTTTCGCAACTTACGCCAAGGAGGAAGGACTGTTGGCAAGATGTGGATGACTTTAGCAAACTAGCACGTTATGCCCCGGATGACGTTACTACGGATGCAGCTAAACAGAGAAGTTTCTAGAAGGACTGAATGATGAGTTCAGATGCCGTTGATGGTAGCAAGTTTTAATAACTACCAGGAGTTAGTAGACCGAGCTCTCATGATTTAAGGAAGCAGAAGAAATTGAGAACTGCAAGGAAGTATGGACAAGGGAAGTATAACTCAGATCCCAGCAGAAGCCTCGTTATACCCCTAAATCAGAATTCAGTTTCAGCATACCCATGGAGGAGGTAATTCACACAACCATAATGGCACCAAGAATGGAAACGGAATGGAGGAAGCAACGGACAGCACCGCACCAACCCGCTCTACACCATCCAAAGTAGACTGAGTCACATTACTTGCTTTAAGTGCCGCAAGACTGGGCATTATGCAAATGACTGTCCGTAAGGCGAATGGAAATGGCAATGGAAGCTCGAAAAAAGCCCAACCCTTTCAACAGGGGACAGTGAACCACATTGATGTGGAGGAGGTTGAAGATCAGCCCGATCACGATGAATCGGTAAGTTTTTGGTTAAGTCTTTTACTGCAGTTGTTCTTTTTGATACGGTGCATCGCATTCATACATATCAAGGGATTTGTGGATAAGTACAAGTTACCAACCCAAGCCCTTAGGTCACCCATGCTAGTAACCTCACCCGAGCAGAGTACATGGCTAGTAAATGGTGTGATCGATTGTCACTAAGGATCGGACACTATGTTTTCCCCTCGCACCTAATAGTTCGGAATCCCAAGGATTGGATGTGATATTAGGAATGGATTGGTTATCAAGGTATGGAGGAAACATAGATTGTACCACAAGGTCAATTTTGCTCACCACACCGTAGGAAGAAGGATTAAGTATGTATCACGGCACGAGCCGAGGAGAGCACAAGTTAATTGCTTATCGAGGAGTGGTACAGAAGAAGTACCAGTGGTGAAGGATTATCTGATGTATTTCCTAAGAATTGCGTGAATGCCACCGGATAGAGACATTGAGTTTTTGATCGAGCTGTTGCCAGGAACAGGCCCGATATCGAAGAGACCGTACAGGATGCCCGCAAAGGATTTGGCGGAAATCAAGAAGCAGATAAAGGAACTGTTGGATAAAGGTTATATTCGCCCAAGTTCCTCACCTTGGGGATCACCCGTTTTATTGGTGGAGAAGAAGGATGGATCTTTGAGAATGGTTGTTGATTATCGTGGATTGAATGAAGTAACAATCAAGAACAAGTACCCACTACCTATGATAAATGATCTGTTTGATCGCTTACAAGGAGCCAAAGTGTTCTCTAAGATCGACTTGCGATCAGGGTACCATCAGTTAAAGATTCGGGAGCAAGACATACCCAAGACAGCATTTACCACGAGATATGGACTGTATGAGTATACCGTTATGTCATTTGACTGACTAACGCACCAGCCTATTTCATGAACCCGATGAACAAAGTGTTTATGGAGTTTTGGACAAGTTCGTGGTGTTCATTGATGACATTTTGATTTTCTCAAGAATGAAGAGGAACACAAGGAACATTTGAGATTGGTTTTGGAGAAACCGAGAGAACACCAGGTTGTATGCCAAGTTCAGCAAATGTGAGTTTTGGCTAAAGGAAGTTGGATTTCTCGGACATGTTATATCCGGAGAAGGAATAGCGATTGACCCCACAAAGGTTGAGACCGTAACCAAATGGGAAGCACCAACGACAGTTGGAGAGATTCGAGTTTCCTTGGACTCGCAGGATACTACCAAGGTTCATTGAGAATTTCTCAAGGATTGCAAAGCCTATGACAGAATTGTTGAAGAAGGAAAACAAATTCATATGGACCGAGGACTGTGAGGCAAGTTTTCAGGAGTTGAAGAAAAGATTGGTTACCTCACCAGTTTTGATATTGCGAGATCAAACTAAGGATTATGAGGTGTATTATGACGCTTCACGCCGAGGACTTGGAGCAGTGCTTATGCAGGAAGGAAGAGTTGTTTCAGTATGCTTCACGACAACTTAAGCCCCATGAGTTAAATTATGCCACTCATGATTTGGAGTTAGCAGCCGTTGTGCATGCCTTGAAGACGTGGAGACATTTTCTCATTGGAAATCATTGTGAAGTATATACGGATCACAAGAGTTTGAAGTACATCTTCACACGTATGAATTGAATCTCGAGATGAGGAGATGGTTAGAGCTAATCAAGGATTACGATATGAGATTGCATTATCACCCGGAAAGGCTAATGTCGTAGCAGGCGCATTGAGCCGTAAGAGCCACGCCAATACCCTAATGATGGGAGAAATACCCAATGAGTTAGCCGAGGACCTTCGAGAGCTATGTTTGGAAATAGTTCCAGAGGCTATGTAGCAGCATTGGAAATTCAATCGACATCGATGGACAAAATCGAGAAGCCCAAAAGGCGGATAAGGAAGTTGCCTCTATAAAGGAGAAAATGAGCAAAGGAAAAGCTAAAGGATTTCGTGAGGATGAGCACGATACCCTATGGTTTGAAGACCGTGTTTATGTGCCCAATGACCCGTAGATCGGAAGTTGATTTTACAAGAAGCCCATGATTCACCCTATTCGATTCACCCAGGAATACCAAGATGTATTTGGATTTGAAGAATATTTTCGGTGGACCGGAATGAAGAAGGATATTGCGGAGTATGTAGCAGTTTGCGCGTATATGTCGAAAGTAAAGGCGGAACATCGAAGCCAGCAGGATTGTTACAACCATTGCCGATACCGAATGGAAATGGGATAAACTAGGCATGGATTTCATCACAGGATTGCCAAAGACCCGCTCAGATATGACTCGATTTGGGTCATAGTCGACCGCTTGATCAAGGTAGCCCATTTCATTCCAATCAAGACTACCTATAGCAGTGCTAAGTTGGCAAAGATATACATGACCAGAATTGTGTGTTTACACGAATTCGAGGAGCATCGACGAACGAGGAACCCAGTTCACCTCGAAATTTTGAACCAGTTGCACGAAACATTGGGAACCAGATTGAATTCATGACAGCTTTCCACCCACAGACCGATGGACAGACCGAGAGAGTCAATCAGATTTTAGAGGACATGCCGAGAGCTTGTGCACTAGATTATGGATCTAGTTGGGATGACAATTTGCCGATGCAGAATTTTCCTACAATAACAGTTACCAAACCAGCTTAAAGATGGCACCTTCGAGGCTTTGTATGGAAGAAGGTGCAGGACACCGTTGTCATGGGACAAAACCGAGATCGTCGGTTGTTTGGACCAGATTTGATTAAGGAGTCTGAACGAGAAGGTTGTTGATTCGAGACAGGCTCAAGGTAGCCCAGTCCTGCATGTAAGAGCTACGCCGATTCAAAGCGCAGCGATTGAGTATGACGTTGGAGACAGAGTATATCTCAGAGTATCCCCGCTTCGAGGAGAAGCGTTTTGGAGTTAAAGGAAAGTTAGCACCCGCTTTGTTGGACCATATAAGATTTTGCAACGCATGGGAGAAGTTATATAAGTTGGAATTGCGGAAGGACTGTCAGAGTTCATGATGTATTCCATGTTTCTCGATTGAAGAAATGTCACCCGAGATAGCAGAGGTACCGTTAAGAGACACAAGTGCCACCGGAGGCAATTCAGTTGAAGGATGACTTGACATATGAGGAAAAGCCGTTAAGATTCTCGATTATGCCAGCAGAGTTACCCGCAGCAAGGTTATCAAATTTTGCAAAGTTCAATTGGAGCCACCACACCGAGGATGAAGCCACCGGGAAAGAGAGGAAGTTTTGCTTAAGGACCACCTCACCTATTTTCTAGCCAACCCGAATCTCGAGGGCGAGATTCATCTTAAGGGTAGGTTTGTAACATCCCAAATTTTCAATTTGGAATGTTATACATTAGGTCATCATGCATATCATATTTTCTCGCATTTTCCGATCCTAGAAATTTCACGCAACTCAAGGACCCTCGGAGAGTTGGAAGTTTCATAATTTTCATATTTGGAATCTCTCAAATTTTGAAAATAGGATCATTGGATTATTTAAATTATCTTCATAAAGTTTTTCCTACAAAAATATCTTGAGAGGGAATAATATGACTTTCCCAAACAAATAGGAAAAATGAAGATATTATAAATAAACCAAATTTGGTTTTGAAGATTTATTTTGCTTAGGCAAAATTGAGCATTTAAAATATTTTTGCATGTATTTTGTTTTTAAAGTTCATTTTGTTCGACTCATTTTTAGGAGTCGGAGAAAATTTGTTTTAATTAATTTGGAGTTCATTTGATATTTATTTTATTTGTTTTGTTTTAAATTTTATTTTAAAAAACAGCTTCCCCTGGACCGAGGCCCAGGCCAGTGGCCAGGCCAGCCAGTGCCCAGCCCACCGCCCATCCCATCCCTCGTCTCCTCCCGCCTCCCGCCCGAGTCCCGCTCGAGGACGGAAGCCCCGCCGCCCGCGAGAGTCCCTGACCCCGACTCCCCGCTGCCCCCTCCCAAGCCACCCGCCGCCTCCCCCCTAAATAGCCCCCCCCCCCCCTCTCCTCACCTCGCCCTTCCCGCCTCTCCCGACCGAGCACGCCGCCCGCCGCGCCCTCCGCCGAGCACGCCGCCGCCCGAACCCCGCCCTCGCCTCCCGACCCGCCGAGCCTCGCGAGACCCCAGCCGGACCTCGCCCGTGAAGAGCCGCCGAGTTAGCCGTCCGCCCGCCGCCCGATTCGGTTTATTCCTCGAACTGTCCGGTTTTTTTAAAAAAAAAAAATATATATGTTCGGTTTTTTTAAAAAAACCTAGATCGGTTTTATTTATTTTTTCGGTTTTCTTAATTAACGGACGCTCACCAACCGCTCGCTTCAATGAAACGCGTTCGTTAGATTCGTTCATAACTAACGCTCGCAATTTAACTCGTTCGTCGTTTTTCTTTTTAATCGGATTTAATCCGTTATTTTTCTCGATTTGATTTGAGATCCGATTTTCAAAACTGTTTTATTTCTCGCTCGCTTATCGGAATCGTGATTCAAGCGCTGGAGTTTCAGAATATGAAACCGCCGTTCGATTATCCTACTTTCACAGAGTTTTGCCACTGTGAAATTTTGACCTAATTTCAGATCGCTAAACCGAGACGCTTTCTCTCGAGTTTCGACTTTCGAATTTGTTTTGATTCGATTCTTTTGCAACCAGGGTTCTTAAGTTGAACTTTCTGGTTAGATCTTTTATTCGAGATTTCCTGTGCATTAGTTGAGTACTTATTGTATGCTTGTTGTTTGTCCGTGTTAGATCACCCGAGTGCGCCGCTTGTTACTTCAATCTCTAGGACTCATGGATCATCGAGAAGGCAAGTAACACTTTGATCATACTCTTCTCATACCCAGTTTTATGCATTAGATCTATTCCTCAAACACTTGCATGATTAGGATCTAATTAAATTGTGGGTTTGGGAAGTAGATTGAGGTAGTACCTATTACTGTTTTACCTATGAAACCTTGGGAGTTACTTCTACGCTTGCTTGTTCATGCCATGCTATGCTAGTAGACGTGGATTGGGTGAGTGAATATCCATGACAGATGTGAGATTGTTAATTAATGGTTTATCTAAGGTGGCAACCTAAACACACATCTGGGTGGATTGAGGCACTGGTTTCCATCAGACTTGCTGATTTCTTCGGACCGCCACCTGTGCTCTAAGGGATCATAAGATTATTCAAACTGAAACTTCCGTGTGCAGCCACAAGCCAATTATGGGCTCATGCGTAGTTGACTAAGTCGTGCGAACTCTTACGGGTAGGCTAGCTGATGTAGGGGATATAGGTTGGTACGGTCTACCCACATGTAAGGTGCTAGCGCTTACGAAGACTATGTCTCGGTCATCCGCTTCTCAAACACCATGTAGTGCGAGAACCAAGCGGAGGCGATCGAGTCTTGTGGGGAAAAGTGCGCAAACCTCTGCAGAGTGTATAAACTAATCATGATTAGCCGTGTCCCGGTTATGGACAATTTGAGTATCCGTACTTGATTATCATGTGAATCTCAACATGTTACTTCTAAATAAAAGTAATTGGGTTTTGATGAGTACTTTTAATTGGGATTGAGGATGCTGTCAACCATCTTCAATGTTTAACAACCACCATGATAGTTAAATAAAATTATTCCTTTGATGTAGGGAAAATCAGCTTTATGCAAATGTAACAGAGAGCCTTACCACCAGCCAAATATGCATGTAGTATAGGCTTATTCATTTATTGCTCTTTATGTGTTACATTGCCAGATATTCCATGTGTTGACCCGTTGGCTGCAACTTTTCACGCTGCAGACTTTTCGAACGCACGAGTAAGGTGTTAGGTCGTGGTTCTATACTCAAGGATGCCGTTGGAGTTGATGGACTCGCTTATCTTCCAAGCCTTCCATTGTTATTATTAGATGGCCTTAAGCCATATTTTATTCAGTTCCCTTGTGGACAACGATGTAATAAGTGTGTGATTGCTACTCGCTATAAATCCTTCAAGCTTGTGTGGTGTCAGCACTTCTGATCCAGGGATGACACTGAGCACAGAGCGCTAGATCCATTCGGGTCTGGTCGCGACACATGCTATGCTAGTAGACGTGGATTGGGTGAGTGTATCCATGACAGATGTGAGATTGTTAATTAATGGTTTATTTAAGTTGGCAACTTAAACACACATCTGGGTGGATTGAGTTACCTGGGTATTCCAGGATTTCCTGTTTCTTTTTGGACCGCCACCCAGGCTCAAAGGGATCGTGAGATTATTCATGCTAGAAACATCTGTGTGCAGCCACAAGCTACTATGGGCTCTAGCATAGTTGATTAAGTCGTGCGAACTCTTACAGTGGTAGACTAGCAGATGTAGAGGGATGTAGTTGTAACTGTATACCCGTTCGTAAGGTGCTAGCGCTTCTGAAAGACTGTGTCTCGGTCATCCGTTTCTCAAACACCATGTAGTGCGAGAAATCCTAACGGAGGAGATCGAGTCTTGTGGAGAAAAGTGCACAAACCTCTGCAGAGTGTACAAACTAATCATGGTTAGCCGTGTCCCCGGTTATGGACATCTTGAGTATTTACTACTTGAATTATCATGGGAATCTCTTCATGTTACTTTAATTAATATTGTTGGGTTTTAATGATGATGCTTAATTGGGATTGAGAATGCTGTCAACCATTCTCAATGTTTAACAACCACCTTGATAGTTAAATAAAATTTATTCCTTTGCAGTAGGGAAAAATTGGCTTTACGCAAAACTGTAACCATAGAGCTTTCCACCAGCCATATATGCATGTAGTATAGTATTACTCTTTCATGTTGCTCTCTATGTGTTACCTCGCCAGCATATTCCATGTGCTGACCCTTTTTCAGGCTGCAACGTTCATGTTGCAGACTTTTCAGACAACGAGTGAGGTGCCTTAGGTCGTGGTTCTATACTCAGTGATGCCGTTGGAGTTGATGGACTCACTTATCTTCCAAGCCTTCCGTTGTTATCGTTATTAGATGGCCTTAAGCCATATTTATTGTAATAAGTTCTCTTTTGAGACATTCGAGTACTGTGCGTGTCAGCATTACTGATTCAGGGATGACACTGATGCACAGAGGTCAGACTGTTTGAGGTCTGGTCGCTACAATGTAGGAGAAAAAGACCCTTCGAAAGCAATCCAAGAGGTGTCTATTGGCAAGATTCGTCCAACAGAGGTGAAGGAGAGTACCTCGTCCGTCCAAGTGGAAGCTTCCACCTCTCGACAAGGTGAACCAAGAGTTGATACAGAAGCATCCACAAGTGGGACACACCAAGATGAAGAAAACGAGGAAGTACACCAAGATGAACATCAACAACCTCCTTCTCCACCACGAAAAGAGAACGACAACGTCAACAATGAAGAAGGCCAAGAAGAAGAACAAGATGAAGAAGATGTTCCACCCAGATCCAAGCAAAAGCTTCCACGAGTTCAAGCAAGAGTCTCCAAAGACCATCCCGTCGAGCAAATCTACAATGATATCCAAACCGGGAGAATCACTCGCTCAAAATCTCATTTGGCTAACTTTTGTGAACATTATTCATTCATCTCTAGCACTGAACCTATGAAGGTTGAAGAAGCTTTGGAAGATCAGGATTCGATAAATGCCATGCATGAAGAACTACACAACTTTGAAAGAAACCAAGTGTGGACATTGGTCGAGAAGCCCGACAACAACCACAACATCATCGGTACCAAATGGGTGTTTCGCAACAAGCAATATGAAGATGGACAAATAGATTCGCAACAAAGCACGTCTCGTCGCCCAAGGCTACACTCAAATCGAAGGTATGGACTATGGTGAGACATATGCCCCCGTTGCTAGATTTGAGTCCATTCGCATCTTACTTGCCTATGCTAATCACCATGATATTACCTTGTACCAAATGGACATTAAAAGTGCTTTTCTAGATGGTGAAATAGAGGAGGAAGTTTATGTTAAGCAACCTCTCGTCTTTGTCAATCCTAAGAAACCTAATCATGTTTACAAACTTCATAAAGCTCTTTATGGTCTTAAACAAGCTCCTAGAGCGTGGTATAAATGCTTGACCAAGTTCCTTATTGAAAAAGGCTTTGAAATGGGAAAAATTGATTCTACTCATTTTACTAAAAGGGTTAATGGAGAACTATTTGTGTGCCAAATCTATGTTGATGATATTATATTTGGTTCGATTAACCCTCACTTTAGTGAGAAGTTTGGAAAGCTTATGTCGGAGAAGTTTGAGATGTCTATGATGAGAGAACTCAAATTCTTTCTCGGCTTGCAAATCAAGCAAACTAAGGAAGGTACCTTTGTCTCTCAAACAAAGTACACCAAGGACTTATTCAAGAAGTTCAATATGCAAGAATGCAAAGGTATGACTACACCCATGCCTACTAGTGGACATCTTGATTTGACCAAAGATGGTGAACCGGTTGATCAAAAGGTTTACCGCTCCATGATTGGTTCATTGTTCTATCTATGTGCCTCTCGTCCCGATATTATGCTAAGTGTGTGCATGTGTGCATGATATCAAGCGGCCCCAAAAGAATGTCATCTTAAGGCTGTGAAAAGTATAGTGAGATACTTAATACACACACCAAATTTTGGCATTTGGTATCCTAAGAGGTCTTTGTCGGTGTCAAAATCGGCGGATCTCGGGTAGGGGGTCCCGAACTGTGCGTCTAAGGCTAATGGTAACAGGAGGCAGGGGACACGATGTTTTACCCAGGTTCGGGCCTTCTCGATGGAGGTAATACCCTACTTCCTGCTTGATTGATCTTGATGATATGAGTATTACAAGAGTTGATCTACCACAAGATCGTAGAGGCTAAACCCTAGAAGCTAGCCTATGATTATGATTGTTCTTGTCCTACGGACTAAACCCTCCAGTTTATATAGACACCGGTGGGTGCTAGGGTTACACAGAGTCGGTTATAGAGAAGGAAATCTACATATCCGAATGTCCAAGCTTGCCTTCCACGCAAAGGAGAGTCCCATCCGGACACGGGGTGAAGTCTTCAATCTTGTATGTTCATAGTCCAACAGTCCGGCCAAAGTATATAGTCCGGCTGTCCGAGGACCCCTTAATCCAGGACTCCCTCGGTAGCCCCTGAACCAGGCTTCAATGACGATGAGTCCAGCGCGCAGATTGTCTTCGGCATTGCAAGGCGGGTTCCATCTCCGAACGCTCCATAGAAGATTTAAGACACAAGGGTCGTGTCCGGCTCTGCCAAACGAACTCCACATTCCATCATGGAGAGTATAATATTCCACAAATCTAATCTGTTGACAGCTTTTTATGCCGTTCATTATTCGAACCGTTTCTCACAACCAGCCACCGCGCATATTTCGAAGCGGTTTTATCGGCACGTCTTGTTGAAGCAGAGATCGTGTCCCCTTATCACGGGATCCTCATCAATATAGACGTGGGTAACCCAACCGTGCCATCAAACGTGACGTTTGGGGATTAAGCGATTTTAGCGGGTGAGGGAGTCCTGGATTAGGGGGTGTCCGGATAGCCGGACTACCATCATCAGCCGAACTATCATTTGCCGGACTATCATCATCGACCGGACTCCAAGACTATGAAGATACAAGATTGAAGACTTCACCCCGTGTCCGGATGGGACTTGCCTTGGCGTGGAAGGCAAGCTTGGCGATACGGATATGTAGATTTCCTACCATTGTAACCGACTCTATGTAACCCTAGCCCTCTCCGTGTCTCAGATAAACCGGATGGCTTTAGTCCGTAGGACAACAATCACAACCCTTACAATCATACCATAGGCTAGCTTTTAGGTTTAGCCTCCTTGATCTCGTGGTAGATCTACTCTTGTAAACATCCACAATATCAATATCAATCAAGCAGGACGAGGGTTTTACCTCCATCAAGAGGGCCCAACTCGGGTAAACACCGTGTCCCTTGTCTCCTGTTACCATCCGCCTAGACGCACAGCCGGGACCCCTACCGAGATCCGCCGGTTTTGACACCGACATTGGTGCTTTCATTGAGAGTTCCTCTTTGTCGCCACCGATAGGCTTGATGGCCTCTTCAATCAACAACGACGCAGTCCCGGGTGAGACCTTTCTCCCGGACAGATCTTCAGATTCGGCGGCTTCACTGGGCCAACTCCTTGGCCATCCGAGCGGATCGAAGCTACGCCCTGGCCGTCAGTGTCAGGTTTGGAAGCTTAAACTTCACGGCCGATATCCGCGGGACTTGATCCTCGATGGATCTGAGCCACAGCCGAAGCGCACTGCTGCTGTCACGATGGGCATGACCTAACTCGCCACGGACAGACCTTGAGGTCGCACCGATCCGCCCGACTCATAGTCCGGAGTCGATCGCTCGAATCGAGGACGGATGGCTGGACACCGCCGGAGCCGCAATCCCTACGGCGATGGAGCGAACACTTACCTTGTCCCCGTAAAGCCCATGACTCCGAGGTGCGGACTCGCCAGACCAACCTCCCGTGCCCTCGCCACGAATCCGATTGGGCGCCGATCATGGAATTCACCGCTGCGGACATCTTTCAACACTCGCCCTTCGGCGATATCATAAACTCATTGAAGCATCTCTCGCTATCCGGAGAGCCCTGGCCGAACTACGGCCAGGACGGTTGGGATGCGGATGACGAAGAAATTCAGATCCCACCCACCACCCACTTCGTAGCCACCGTCGACGATTTAACCGACATACTCGACTACGACTCCGAAGACATCGACGGTATGGACGACGATGCCGGAGACTCCCACGAACCAGTGCCTACAGGACACTGGAACACCACCTCATCATACGACATATACATGGTGGACACCCCGAAGGAAAGCGATAACGAGGAACAACGGGACGCGGCAGAGGATAATCTCGCCGATAAAGAACCAGAACGGCGACGTAGACGCCGCCCTCAGTCCCGCCTTGATCAATGCAGCCTTCCTAACGACCCAGCGATAGAGCAGGGCAAGCCAGCAGACGGCGAACAGGACGAGCCGGATAATCAACCCCTTCACGGAGCAATCAACAGTCCGGCCACAACACCAGAGCATAAGAATATAGGCAAAAAACTCGTCGCCACTTTAAGAAGTTTGAAGAAGGCGAAACGGAAGCTCAAAACAGCAGAAGACACGCTCAGAATGAAGTGGAGCAAAGTATTCAAGACCGCAGACAAATATGGCAATGGCCATCAAACCAAGAGCTACCCGGCGCAAGTTGTTGCCAGAATTTGACGAGGAAGCCATCGAGCCTTCACAACAAAAAATAAAGAGGCTGCTGGCGGATAGACGGCCGATGACAGCCCAAAGCGACAAACGGGCCGCATACAAGCCAATGATAATCCCGTAAAACGGACGACCCAACTAGGTCCATCTACGGCCAAAAAGAGGACCCCAGAAGTAACACACCACGACAAGTGTTCAAGACAGCGGCACACCCAAATACAGGGCGCCACACACCCGCTATGTTTCACTGATGAGGTGCTGGATCATGAATTTCCAGCAGGTTTAAACCCATAAACATAGAGGCATACGACGCACAACAGACCCGGAGTCTGGATAGAAGACTACATACTACACATACACATGGCTAGAGGAGATGATCTCCACGCCACAAAATATCTACCCTCAAGCTCAAAGGGCCAGCTCGGCATTGGCTCAAAAGCCTCCCAAAACATCTTGGAAGTTGGGAAGAGCTTGAGGACGCGCTAGAGCAAATTTTCAAGGGACTTATGTCCGCCCTCCGGATGTCGACGATCTGAGTCATATAACCCAACAGCCCGGAGAATCAGCGCAAGAATTCTGGAACAGGTTCCTTACCAAAAGAACCAAATAGTCGATCGTCCGGACGCGAAGCCTTAGCAGCTTTTAAACATAACGTCCGAGACGAATGGCTCGCTGACACCTCGCCAAGAGAAGCCAAGAACAATGGCCGCTAACAAGTTTCATGACGCGCTTTTGCGCGGAGAAGACAGTTATTAGCAAGATGCAGCACCAGCGACCCGAGTACATCCGAGATCGAGATGGAACGGAAAGTCACGCAGCAGAAAGATCAGCGCCGAATAAAGAAAAAGCCCACAGGCACAGCGGTCAACGCCAGATTCAAAAGCTCGCGCCGGACAATAAAACACGGCCTCTTAAGGACAACAGAGACGAGCTATCAAATTTAAACAAAATTTTAGACCGGATATGTCAAATCCACAAGACTTCGGAAGGCTCGCAAACCATACCAACCGAAATTGTTGTTTTTTCAAACAGTCCGCAGACTTAACGCCGACACAAGGCTCGACACGCCAAGCGAGGACGATGACGAGCCCCACCAGCAGAGCACCGAAGTCAAAAGACTTTCCTCGAGAAGTCAAAACAGTAAATTTGCTTCACGTGATAACACGGAAAGCCAACACGGCACTCGCCATGACAAGTGTCGGACGATCCACCCCAAGGGACCAAGGTTGATGTCGTAACCAATCACTTTCGACCATCCGATTAGCCTGTATATCCGGAGCGCAGGATAGACTGCCCCGACATCGGATCCCATAATAGACGGACTGCAATTAACGCAGGTGTTGATGGACGGCGGCAGTGACTTAAACCTGCTATATCGACACAATCCGCAAGTGGGGATAGACCCTATTACACCGCATAGCCGCACTTCCTTCAAAGGAGTGGCGCCAAGCCCTTAAGCCAGCTATAAAGCACCACCGGACGGGAAGCTCTCCCGCTTCAATACAATACCACATTCCGCCTCTCTACGCTTAAAATGCCCGGTCCACGTGGCATCGCTTTCATCATCGGGTCGCTCGAGACCCGCGACACGGCTGGACGAGTCCGAATAAATAAGCTAGGGCTACCTAGCCGCACACCCTTCACAAGGGCTTGCGATATAAGCCATAATGAGTTAGCATAGGCTCAGCTTTCTTAAACTATATTTCAATTTTTATGCACTTTCTCGCACGATTTCTTTTCCAACCAAGTTCCTCTCTTTTACAGATGAACATCGTGCACGCCCGTCGTGATACGGCACAACGGAGACACAAAGCGCAGACGCAGTAGGGACCCGCTGTAAGGACTCTTTTCGACTAAGACCCTCGTAAACCTTTCTTACTGTCTCTTGTTGCTATAATCCGCTGGTTCTTTCAAGATAACCAGAGTGGAGATCTGGCGTTTTGGCATCGGCGCGCCTGTAAGAACCTGCCCGCACTGGACACAAGGGGCTTAGGGCTTTGTTTTGCCCGCTATTATAAAGACCGAACACCTTCCGGAGTGTTCGGCGTCTCGAGCTAGGCCTTATATGCATCAGCTCCGAATCATGTCTTTGGTCAAATGTTGGGTTTGCCCGGCTCCTGTGTTTTGCTGCCTTACGCTCCGTATCATCGACTAACGCGCTCCGTGGAGAACTATGCGATTGTGCCCCAGTTCGGCCGGGCGAGCACCTCAAGAGAGAAAGCCGAAAACTGACTGTCATGATACAGCGAGACTGGTCAACCACTCGATCGACCTTGGGAATGTTTAGGATTCCTCCGCTTTGACGAAGGGCCGCTTCCGCCAGTACATACGCGCCCGAGTTCGAGAGCACGGTGCCCTCAGGGGGCTATGTCGTAGCCCCACCCTCGAACTCCATGGCTAAGTGAAAGTGATAAAGCATTATAGTCCGGTTGCCTCGCTTGCTACGCTACCACCTCCTTTACAGGACCGAGACGCCGGATTAAGTGTGAAAACGCGCTATTTTTTAGAAACACCCCGCACCTTGTGCGTGGGGGCTGAAGCCGACGATCGCCATCTTTCGGTTATACATACGTATACATGAACGGCCGCAAAGGAGATATTCTATTACTTGAACGCACAAGTATAAAAGGTGTTTACATCATAAAAATCATTTTTACATTATATAAACATTCATTCAAACATAACATTTTTTGAGCACTGCGACTCTATTACACGAGCACCAAAGACACTCGCCAAAATAGTGCTCGGCGGGTAGTCGGTTATTATCCAACCCGGTCGCAACAGCGTGGCATCCATCTCTGTCCAATGTGTCTTCACACGGCGAAGCGCCATCCGCGCACCTCTATGCAGGCCGACCGCTTCATCGCCTTGATATGCGGCACCGCCCCAAGAAATTGCTGCAATAAGCCAAAGTAACTCTTCGGCTGGGGCCTATCCGACCGGATATGGGTCACTATATCCGCTATAGCAAGCCCGGACAACCTATTTAGCTCAGCCCACTCAGCCAAGCGATCGGTCAGCGGAAGTGAACGCTCCGGACTATGGAATTGAGACCAAAACAGCTCTTCCGTCTGGTGATCCTTCTGGCTTCAAAAATGCAAAACGGCATCCGCCGCACTTGCTGCTAAGTCCATATAAGGGTCCTCCGGACACCACAGTTGGCCCAGCTGAGCATATTTTGAATCCGTGAACCTTCGGCGCAGCAGAAAAGGCTTGCCAGCTACAATCTCCCCGGCCTGGTGCAGCTCTTCCTTCATAGCCCGCATTGCGAACGGGCATTCTTGGCTTCAGCGGTGGCCTTCGCAGGTCTTCCCCCCGCTAGGCGCCCTTCCCAAGAGCCTCATTGCGGTCGGTAGCCTCTTTAACTTCACAGCCATTTCGCTATCTCTTCCCGCTTGCAATGTGCGGCCCTTTCGCCGCTAACTCTCGACCGCCGAGGCCGTCAGATTACTCCTTCCGCCTGCTCCTTGGCTTGAGCAAGTTCGCCCAAGACTCTCCACGGCAGCGGCACTATCTGCATTTCACGACATATTGTAAGGAGTCGGCTTCGCCCCTTACCACGCGACCGCACAGAACACTTACCTTGCGACTCATCAAGTCGCTTGCTGATCAGCGCAATGTCTTCATCCGCCACATCAAGTTGCCGCTTTAGTTCAGCAACTCCATCAGTCCGGCTGGCCCCGGACGACCCGCCACCTGCATCGACACGACGGAATTTAAACTCTGCGATTTTGATCCTCGCGCGCTGTCGATATCGACAACCTACCGAGTCTCGTGGGCTACTATCTATACAGGCGATTCTATATGCAAAACTGTTAAAAGGTGCGCCATTTTTACGTACCTCAAACCCCGCCAAGAACTCCTGACGGCATCATACAACCCGCCGTCGGCGGACGAAATCCTTTCAATCACCATGCTCATCAATGCATGCTGATCTTCTGAGATAGACGCCTTCTCAAGCAGATCCTTCAGCCGTGCACCAGTTGGCGCCGAACTATCCGGCTTTGCCACACCCGGGCTCCTCCGTGATTTACACTTCAGGCTCGTCCGCCTCTATCCAACGGCGCCCGACGGGGCGCCTCGCTCTCTATCATCTCCGGACGAAGGTCCCCCAAAGACGAGCTCATCTGCGAAGGACGGAGATCCGAACTACAAGGTAAAAACTTTAGTTATCCTTAGAATCACAAATAGGGATGTCCCTTATTATAAAACTCCTTTCTTTCTACTTATGGCTCGTTGGAGGGCTGGCTCATTAAGGGAGATTGTGCGGCCGGGGCCTCCCCGGACGCAGGACCCTCCGGCGAAGATTTCTTCCCCCGTTTAGGGGCTTTTTTCCCTGGGTCCTCGGAGGCAGTCCTCTTCTCCATTTGGTAGGAGGGATTATCGACCCCCCCTCATTCAAGACCCTCCTTAGGTGAGGCAGTAGATTTCCTGCTTTCCCCTTCGCCTTCCTCCGGCGCAACTCAACATCCGGACCAGCACGGATCCGCGCGGTCTGGGAGGGGGCCGACATCAGATTAATTTTGCTTCCGTTATCCACTCCTGCGTGAAGGAGATTGGTCATATACGGATCATCGAAGGCAAACAAACGGTATGTCCGGACTTGGAACTACTTACTTGAGTATCCGGCGATTGCAGCTTAGTCCAGCATCCTCGGTCAATTCCGGACGCACCTCTTGCAATCCAAGAATAAGCTATACATCTCCGGGGTGTCATACCCATGAAGTGTTGAAGAATCTGTGGGCCCTCCGGATTAAACTCCCATAGCCGGAGAGGACGGCGCTTGCAGGCGAGAGACGCCTAATTAGCATAACCTGCATCACCACCACCATATCGATCTCCCTCGTTAAGAGATCTCAATCCGCCCCTGCGGTGAGGGGCACGCCCTTTGACGGCCCCAGCTTGAGCTCTTGGTTGACCCACGACATCAATCGTCGTGGAGGTCCCGGCGGAATAGGGCGGCGGCTTTTGTCTGCGCCCCTCGAACGGTAATATAGAACCACTCTTGCTGCCACAGGCCGAGCTCCTCTTGGAAGGAGCCAGCAGGCCACGGGGCATCGGCCCTCCTACTTATGGCCGCCCCGCCACACTCCGCTTGACGCCCCCCGATCATCTTCGGCGCCACATTGAAAGTCTTCAGCCACAGGCCAAAGTGTGGGGTGACGCGGAGGAAGGCTTCGCAGATGACAATAAATGCGGATATATGGAGGATAGACTCCGAAGCCAAGTCGTGGAATTCCAACCCATAGTAGAACATGAGCCCTCTCACAAAAGGATCCATCGGGAAGCCTAAACCCCGACGGAGGCGGGATACGAAGACGACATACTCGCCGGGCTCAGGGGTGGGGATGGCCTGCCCTTCGGCAGGCAACCTGTGCGAAATCTCGTAAGACAGGTACTTGGCCTCCCGCAGCTTTAGCACGTCCTCCTCCGTGACGAAGGAGGGCATCCACCGGCCCTGGAGATCGGAACCAGACATCGTTGAAGGTCCAAAGCGCTCGAATCTGGGCCTCTAGGTGCTGGAACTTGGAGCGTGGAGAGGATTCGATGGAAGATTGAAGAAAAACAAACGAGCCTTGGTCCCGTTATAAAGAGGGAGGATACCAAGAGCCGTCTCCGTGACCGTTTGGGACATGTCCTCGATAGAAGGGGCGTGGCGAACGAGCGCGGTTGGGTTACCCACGCCCGTATTGATGAGAATCCTAGATTAAGGGGAAACACGATCTCTGCTTCGACAAGACGTACCAAGGAAACCGCTTCGCTAAATGCGCTGAGGTGGTAAAGTAAAAAACAATTTGAGTAATGGCTTGGTAGTGGTGTGGCGTCACGCCACGGAAAACGTCAGCAGATTGAACTTGTGTATATGTTATTATCTTCTCTACGGTAGAATGTGGAATTTATTTTGCAGAGCCGGACACTATCCTGGTGTTCACAATCTTCTTTTATTTGGAGGAGGAACCCGCCTTGCAATGCCAAGCAATATACACGCCGGACTTATCGTCATTGAAGCCTGGTTCAGGGGCTACTGAGGGAGTCCTGGATTAGGGGGTGTCCGGATAGCCGGACTACCATCATCAGCCGAACTATCATTTGCCGGACTATCATCATCGACCGGACTCCAAGACTATGAAGATACAAGATTGAAGACTTCACCCCGTGTCCGGATGGGACTTTCCTTGGCGTGGAAGGCAAGCTTGGCGATACGGATATGTAGATTTCCTACCATTGTAACCGACTCTATGTAACCCTAGCCCTCTCCGGTGTCTATATAAACCGGATGGCTTTAGTCCTTAGGACAACAATCACAACCCTTACAATCATACCATAGGCTAGCTTCTAGGGTTTAGCCTCCTTGATCTCGTGGTAGATCTACTCTTGTAAACATCCACAATATCAATATCAATCAAGCAGGACGTAGGGTTTTACCTCCATCAAGAGGGCCCGAACCTGGGTAAACATCGTGTCCCTTGTCTCCTGTTACCATCCGCCTAGACGCACAGATCGGGACCCCCTACCCGAGATCCGCCGGTTTTGACACCGACAGCGGGCGAGTGGGGAGGCACAGGATGCTGCCTTTATAAGGGGAGGAGAGTCTTCCCCTTCACCCACGCTCTTTCCAATTCATCCATTATTTTCTGCCCGAGCCCTAGTGCCCAAGCGCTCCTCTTCTTTGCCCAAAAAAGGCTTCCCGAAGATGTCCGGATCTAGAGCAGGAGGCAAGTGGATGGCATCTACCGTCCGGGAGAAGGACATCAAAATCTTCGGGGCCGGTATCCGCCAAGAGAATTGGCCACCGCCTTCCGACAGGCGACAGATAGTACCTACCCGAACCCCATGAGAGGGTGGTATTTCTCCTCATTTTGTCCATGGGCTAGGGTTTCAGAGCGACCAGACCTCAAATAGTCGATCTCTCGTGCATCGTGTCATCCTCGATCAAGAATGCTTGACACGCACAAGACTCAAGGATTTATAACAGAGTAACAATCACACACTTATTACATCGAATGTCTCAAAAGAGAACTTATTACAATAAATATGGATTAAGGCCATCTAATAACGATAACAGCGGAAGGCTTGGAAGATAAGCGAGTCCACCAACTCCAACGGCATCACTGAGTATAGAACCACGACCTAAGGCACCTTACTCGTCGTCTGAAAAGTCTGCAACATGAACGTTGCAGCCCGAAAACGGGTCAGCACATGGAATATGTTGGCAATGTAACACATAGAGAGCAATATGAAAGAGTAATGTTATACTACATGCATATATGGCTGGTGGAAAGATCTATGGTTACAGTTTTGCATAAAGCCAATTTTTCCCTACTGCAAAGGAATAAATTTTATTTAACTATCATGGTGGTTGTTAGACATTTAGAATGGTTGACGGCATTCTCAATCCCAAATAAGCATCATCAATTAAAACCCAACAATATTAATTAAAGTAACATGATGAGATTCACAAGATAATCCAAGTACTAGATACTCAACATGTGCATAACCGGGGACACGGCTAACCATGATTAGTTTGTTACACTCTGTATAGGTTTGCGCACTTTTCCCCACAAGACTCGATCTCCTCCGTTTGATTTTCTCGCACTACATGATGTTTGAGAAACAGATGACCGAGACATAGTCTTCCAGAAGCGCTAGCACCTTACGAACGGGTAGACCGTACCAACCTACATCCCCTACATCTGCTAGTCTACCACTGTAAGAGTTCGCACGACTTAATCAACCATTAATTCTCGAAGTTTCGTGCAACTGATTCAAAACTTTGAGGTGAACTGGGTTCCTCTATCTGATACGATACTCCTCGGAACTGCATGCAGACATATGATCCTCGTCATGTGTATCTTAGCCAACTTGGCATAGACGAGGCAGAATTCTAGCAACAGAGATCCCAATGATCCGCCCCGAGGCCAGTGGGGGGATGATGGGTATGATGTGTATGGTGATGGACAACATCGAGGTTCCTCTTCTACGGGAGGAGGTCGTGGATATGCCTGGCAGAGTGACGGGTCTACTGAGAGAACGTTTCTCGGCCCTGCAGGCGGATTTGTCGAGGGGGCCTCAGGCCCGGAGCACCGCCAGAGAGGAGGCTATCATGGCCATCGTGGTGGTCGGGGTGGGGGCCGTGGGAGGTATCGCCGACCGCCTCCGCCTAGGGCAGTTGTTGATCCTGCGGCGTCTGCAGTCGAGACCGACCACGCTTCCTCAGAGCTTCCTTCCCAGGCGATGGAGGTGGTGAATGCCTTGGCCAGTGTTGAGGTTCCTGAGGCTGGGATGGTGGCTGAGGTTACCGACGGGTCTAATGCAGAGAGGGCGTCCAAATATGCGCGTAAGAAGGAGAGGATGCTTTGTTACCGTTGTGGTGAGAAGGGCCACTTCATTGCTGAGTGCGTGGCCGAGATGTGTGAGTCATGTGGCAAGCCTGCACATGCCTCGGGGTATTGCCCACTGTTGCGTGACCAGGCTCCATTGCTGACTATGAATGGAGTCTATTATGCTGAGCTCATGTTTTTTGAGTCCCCGGCTGCGAGAGAGGTTCCGAAGGAGACCCTGAGCTTGACCACCGGGATTTTGAAAGCGACCTGTATGCGGATGAGGCTCGACAGTGCGGAGGCTTCGTGAGCTGGCTCCGGGGATTTTCGATGGGAGTTGGTGGTTCTCGAGGACAATGTTTTTAAGGTTGATTTCCCCACTGTGGATGATTTGCAGTGACTGCTGAGCTTTGGCTTGTGTAGAGTTCCCGGTACTAAGTGCATCCTGGAGTTTCACGAGTGGAAGGTGGAGCCTAAGGGAAAGCCGCTTACGCAGGTCTGGTTGCGGTTTTCAGGGGCTCCATCTAAGCCTCTGCAGGATGTTCGAGTTGTGGCCAGTATGGGTATTATGGTTGGGAAGACGGAAAGAGTGGATATGGCTTTTACCCGTGCTCATGGGGTGGCCCGGATTTTAGTGAGTGTTCCGGATATTGAGTTCGTGCCTGATGTGGTCAACTGGACTTATAGGGGAGAGGTGTTCCCGCTAGAGATCGAGTTTGAGGACAATAATCTCTTTGCTGATGCGGTTAATGGTAACGATGTTGACATGCACGAGCATGACGGCAATGCAGGAGCCAAGGGGGCACCGACTGATGAGTCCACACGAGAGGGGTCTAACGGTTCTCGCCCAGTTACTCAGTTGCCTGGGGATGGGACCGGGGTTGAGCCCGCAGCATCACCATCGGTGCCCATGACTTCGCTGCGTTTTGGGTCTTTTGAGCCAGCCTCGGCGCCTCCCAGACTCTGGAGTGACCGGGTAGATTCTGATGATTTATTTGAGCGCACGCTCCCTCTGTTGGAGTTTGAGGGGGCTGGTGGATCTTTGGCTGGACGGTCGGCAAGGACTTTGGATGGAGCTCTGGAGGGGAGGCCAGAGGTTGCTTCTCTTGCCCTTGCTTTTCCCGTGGACGTGGCTCCGGTGTTGGCGACTGCGTGCGAGGTGGGGCGTGGGGGAGGGGGTTCGGGGCAGGTGGCCTCGCCTTCTCCCCTCCCTATCCCGACGCCGGTGGCGCCGGTAACGCCGGCCCCGAGGGGGTCGGCCTGTGCTAGGAGAGGGAGCCCGAGGCAGGCGGCATCGGCTCCTTCCCCTCCGGTCGGGGTGACGGCGCCCGGGCCTCCAGCGGCGCTGGGGGGAGGGGGGCTGGGGCAGGTGGCCCTGACCCCTCCTTCCTCATAGGCGGTCAGGAGGACCGCTTATCCTTCGACGACGGCACTCCTATCTGCGCTGGCGTGTGAGGCGGGAGGAGGGCTCGGGCAGGCTGCCCCCGCCATCCTCTCTCCTGACGAGCCCGTGGTCTTGGGCCTCGGTTTGGGGCACTTGTCTGAGGGGCATGGGACCCCGCAGCCGACTCCTCCGGTAACCTTGGTTGATCCTTTGCGGGATTCAGCGCGATTCTTTACTAGGGAGGAGGTCATTGCTTTTGGCGGGATCCCTGACCCCGTCTCCACGGGGAGACGGATGAGTGCTCGCATCCAGGAGCTTTCGGAGGTCGATGATATGCAGCAGCGGTGCGCTATGAGGGCGGCCAAGCTCCATGATGCTGAGATCTCTACTGGTATGTCTGTCAACATTTCTAATTCTTTATTGCATTTTTCTAATGAGGAGATTATAAATAATGCAAACCAATTAGGATTTTCACTAGGGGCTACTGATAGTGAGATTTCCAATTCGGTGAATGATCTGTTAGATTTGGAGGCGGAGCGTGCCTTAGAGATAATTCGTAATCTCGCAGCGGTTAAAACTATGAATGATGATGAGATTAACGCGTTGGGGGTTAGAGTGCTCGATAATCTGTGTGCGGATCTAGCACTCTCCAATCATGAGTCTGAGGACGATGATGTGCTTCTAGATAATGCCGTTGTTAGCACCGCTGAGCCCGGTTATGAGGACCGGGCGACAGAGCCTAGTAAACCAAAGCGCAAGTGGAAACGGAAGATTTATCCCGATTCTGCTATTCGTAGGAGTGCTAGGATTCGGACTACTAAAAAATTTCATGACGAATTATAAAGGAATCTTTTGGAATAGCAGAGGTCTGAAAGACTTGGCTAAAAGAAGGTTTCTTGCTGAGGCATCTCTAGAGCAGTGTTTAGATTTTATTGCTCTATCGGAAACTGGTAGAGATAACTTTGCACTCCAGTTTCTTTCCTCTCTTGCGGGTGGTGTTGATTTTGATTGGCATTGCCTCCCTCCGCGAGGAAGATCGGGTGCTATCTTGCTGGGTGTGAGATGCGATTCGCTTGAAGTCCGAAGTGTAGTGATGGGCGACTTCGCGGTTAAGTTTCGAGTCAGGTCTAAAGTTGATGGTTTCAACTGGGCTTTAGTGGCGGTTTATGGTGCCGCACAGCCCGAGATTAAATCGGAGTTTCTGGCGGACCTTGTTCGGATCTATGGGTCAGAGCAGCTTCCAATTTTGGTTGGGGGTGATTTCAATATCATTAGGAGGAGAGAGGAGAAGAATAATGATAACTTTGACGGCAAGTGGTCGTTTATGTTCAATACCATTATCGAAAGCTTGGATCTGAGGGATATTGAGCTTTCGGGTAGAAAATTCACCTGGGCTAATGCTATGCCAAACCCGACTTACGAAAAACTCGATCGAGTCCTCGCGAGTGTGGAGTGGGAACAGAAGTTTCCTCTTGTTATGGTACAAGCTCTTTCGCGATGAATATCCGATCACACACCTCTGTTCGTGGACTCAGGGGAGCCGAACCACGTGGGAAACAAAAACACCTTTTCTTTCGAGATGGCCTGGTTCGAACGTGAGGGGTTCTTGGACCTGATTGCCAGAGAGTGGGCTAGGGTGCAGGAGGAAGGACTGCGGTCGAGCGTTGGTAGAATAAGATTAGGCATTTGAGAAGTTTCTTACGGGGTTGGGATAAGCACCTCAGTGGGATGTATAAGATTGAAAAGGATAGGCTCCTTTCTCTTATTCAGGCCCTGGACATAAAAGCCGAATCCACGATTTTGCTGCCAGCTGAGCTTCATGTTAAGAATGAGGCAGAAAAGAGGTTGAAAGAACTTCTTCGCGAAGAGGAATTGAAGTGGGCTTTACGGGCTAAGGTCCGCAAAGTGGTCCAAGGGGACGTTAACACTCAATTCTTTCATTTGATTGCTAATGGTAAGCACATCAAGAAGCGTATCTTTCAACTTGAACAAGACGAGGGCACTATTTTAGGACATGATAATCTCAAAACATATATTATCGAGTATTATAGGCAGTTATTTGGACCTCCGGAGGATAATTGTGTGTCCCTCGATGAGTCCAGAATTGAGGATGTACCTCAACTTTCGGCTGCCGATAATGATATTCTGGTCGCGCCGTTCTCAGAGAAGGAGGTGTTTGATGCTATTGCACAGATGAAAAACAATAAGGCTCCCGGACCGGATGGATTCCCGGACGAGTTTTATAAAAAGTGCTGGCACATTATTAAGTGGGATTTGTTACCTATGTTTCATTATCTGTTCTCTGGACAGCTTCACTTATTTCATTTGAACTTTGGAACTATCACATTGCTTCCTAAGAAAACGGATGCGGTGAGAATTGAGCAGTTCAGGCCGATCTGCCTCCTTAATGTTTGTTTCAAAATCTTCACCAAGGTCGGGACTAATAGGCTCACACAGATTGCGCATTCTGTGGTGCAGCAATCCCAAACTGCTTTCATGCCGGACAGAAACATCCTTGAAGGGGTGGTCGTCCTTCATGAAACGCTCCATGAAATTCATTCCAAGAAATTAGACAGAGTAATTTTTAAGGTGGATTTCGAGAAAGCGTACGGTAAGGTCAAATGGCCATTCCTCCGACAGGCTTTGCGTATGAAAGGTTTTGATGAAGCATGGCGTCGGCAGGTTGAATCATTTACGCAAAAAGGAAGTGTGGGAATTAAAGTGAATGACGACATAGGTCATTACTTCCAGACACATAAAGGCCTAAGCCAAGGAGATCTGATGTCCCCTATCCTGTTTAACATTATGGTGGATATGTTAGCAATTTTGATAGGAAGGGCTAAGGAGAATGGTCAAGTAGGTGGCTTGGTACCTCATCTTGTTGATGGAGGTGTATCCATCCTTCAGTACGCTGATGATACAATCATCTTTATGAAGCATGACTTGGTCAAGGCGAGAAATATGAAGCTGGTGTTATGCCTTTTTGAACAATTGTCCGGGTTAAAAATTAACTTTCATAAGAACGAGTTGTTCTGCTTTGGTAGAGCCAAAGAAGAACAAGAGGCTTATAGGCAATTGTTTGGGTGTGAGTTGGGGGATTTACCTTTCTCGTACCTAGGTATTCCAATCCACCATCGTAGGCTGACAAACAGAGAATGGAAGTGCATCGAGGACCGATTTGAGAAGAAACTAAGTTGCTGGAAGGGTAAGCTCATGTCTTACGGAGGCCGATTAATTCTGATTAATTCGGTGCTTACGAGTATGCCTATGTTTCTCTTATCGTTCTTTGAGGTCCCAGTCGGTGTTAGGAAAAGACTGGACTTCTATCGATCGCGTTTCTTTTGGCAGGGTGATGAACTTAAAATAATATAGGCTTACTAAATGGGATATCATCTGTAGACCGAAGGACCAAGGGGGTCTTGGTATTGAGAATCTTGAGGTCAAAAACAGATGCCTTCTTAGTAAGTGGCTGTGGAAGCTCTCTTCTGACACTGATGGCACGTGGGCGCAGATCCTTCACAACAAGTACCTCCAGACAAAAACTTTGTCCCAGGTCACAGTCAGGCCGACTGACTCGCCCTTTTGGAAAGGACTGATGAAAGTCAAACAGTCCTTGTTTAATAGAACAAAGTTTGTGGTTGGAAACGACGCTAGTACACGCTTCTGGGAGGATACTTGGCTAGGCGAGACACCCTTGGCCATTCAACATCCGTCTTTATATCGTATTGTTCAACGACGTGAGGTTTTCGTTGCAACGGTATTTCAATCTATCCCCCTTAATATTCAGTTTAGATGGTCGCTAGCGGGCAATCGTTGAGAAGAATGGCTCCGTCTAGTTAGGAGACTGATGGAGGTTCAACTTTCCCAACAACCTAATGAATTACGCTAGAACCTGACTAGGTCGGGAGTATTCACAGTTAAATCAATGTATATTGATGTTATTAATTCGACATCCATTCCCACATCCAAGAATGTCTGGGATGTGAAAGTTCCGTTGAAAATAAAAGTGTTTATGTGGTTTGTCCATAAACAAGTTATTTTAACCAAGAACAATTTGATAAAGCGTAATTGGACATGACCTACTAGGTGTAGTTTCTGTGATCGGGATGAGACGATCAAACACCTCTTTCTTGATTGCCCGTTGGCAAAAGTCCTTTGGCGGACGGTCCACATTGCTTTTAATATTACTCCACCGGATTCTGCCAATGCGTTATTTGGGACATGGCTTAATGGGATTGAGCCAGACTTAGCGAGACACATTCGGGTTGGAGTTTGCGCTTTGATGTGGACTATCTGGAATTGAAGAAATGACTTGGTTTTAACAGAACATCACGTATTCATTTTTTGCAGGTTATTTTCAAAGCCACGGCACTGATCCGTTCGTGGTCGCTATTCACTCCGACGGGGGCCAGGGAGCATTTGGTTACTGGATTTATCCGCTAGGAGATGGTAGCTCGGGATATCTTTAACCGGTTTGGATGACGGTCATGTAATAGGATAGGCAATTAATTCACCTATCTATCTATTAGCCAGCCGGTTGTGACGTCTTTTCATGGCTAGTTTGTGTTTCTAGCCCTTTTTGGCTCTGTGTGAGCTTGATTTCCTTTTTCTGCTTTTGGAGACTTTGGAACCTTGTTGGAACTTGTTATTTGGTTATTAAAAAGGCCGTATGCATCACTATGATGCAGAGGCCGGGGAGTCCCCCGTTTTGAAAAAAACTTCACTATTTTAATTGCTTTGGCAAGATGGTGTAGTAGCAGTTCTTGCGGCCTCCTTGATCTTCTTTCAGCTCCGTTGCAGGGAAGATAAATTGCCCTTCATACTTAACATTTCAGCCACAGGTAGCTGCCGCCATAAGCAGTTGAGCGCATCTGCTGTCGTCAAGTTCCAGAGCTCGGGGAGTATTACTGTTGGTTTTGGAGTCCCGTTAAACAATCCTTATGACGATGTAGTTGACGATTCAATACAACAAAGGTTTACAGGTTACACAGGCAAAGCCTCACGCCCATGTTCAGAAACAAAATCAAACGGAATTCATCAACTCCATTCATCATAGAACTAAATCATGCCAAAACGAAATCCATTCGTTAAGTTAAAAGAACGAAACCATGCCACGCAGGCTCGGTGCAGCAAAGGCCCCAAGCCCCAAGTTCAGGAATAAATGAGTGAAACAATACCACACAGGCATGAGGTTCAGTCCAGCAAAGCCCTCTGGCCCAAATTTAGATATAAGCAAAATGAAATTTTATACAGTATTTCCACGGAACATGCCCAAAGGAAAACATGACAATTTATGTCTTCACCCACTAGTAGAAAAAGCTTCATTTGTCCCGGTTCATGAGGTCCATTTGTCCCGATTGCCGAACCGGGACTAAAGGGTCGGTACTAAAGCCCAATACCTTTAGTCCCGGTTCGCCCAGGAACCGAGACAGATGGGGCTCCACGTGGCCGCTACCGTTTGCCCAGGTAGGAGGGCCTTTTGTCCTGGTTGGTGCCACCAACCGGGACCAAAAGCCTTCCACGCGTCAACAGTTCAGGGCCTGGGGTTTTTGTTTTTTTCTGAGGGGGGGGGGGGGTTGGGGTTTTGGTGGTTTTGTAGGGTTAATTTAGGAGTGTGTTAGCTAGCTAATAGAGAGAAGTGTCATCTCTTATCTCTGTGCTTGGTCGACGCTACGTACTATACATATAGAGAGGACTCGATACTACTAGGAAAAGGCCTACTAATGGCGCACCAGTTTTGCCTATTAATGGCGCACTACTGGTGTGCCATTAGTATCACGCCACTAGTATTTTTTATCAATGGCGCACCAGTGGTGCGCCATTAGTATCTGGTATACTAATGGCGCATCACTGGTGCGCCATTACTATAGGCCACGGTGCGCCATTAGTATAGGCCACTGGTGCGCCATTAGTATAGGCCACGGTACGCCATTGCGGGAAAATAGTAGTGGCGCACCATCTAACCCCCACCGTGCGCCATTGCTATTTTCGAATTTTGAATTTGGATCTGGATTGCGATTTTTTTGCTCGTTTTTTTGCTTTTTTTTTGCGCGATATTATTTCAAATTTTGTTCCCGTTTTTGGATCTTGTACGTTCTTTTGCCGTGTTCTTTTGCCGGAGAGGACTTCACCCGAGAGGAGGAGGAGGAGGAGGAGGAGGAGGAGGAGGTGACCGCAGAGGCGCTCACCTACATCGCCGGAGAGGAGGAGGAGGTCGCCGGAGAGGAGTTCACCGGAGCATCGGAGAGGAGGAAGGAGAAACCATGAGGGGATGGGAGGAGAGGAGGGAGGAGGGAGGATGAGCTCACCGGAGAGGAGGGAGGCGGAGCTCACCGGAGATGAGGGAGGAGAAGCTCACCGGAGAGGAGGGAGGAGAAACCTTGAGGGGAGGGGAGGGGAGGAGAGGAGAGGAGGGAGGAGGAGGTCGCCGGAGAGGAGGAGGGTAGTATGTTGGAGGAGAGAAGGGAAGATGGACTGGAGGAGTGGAGGAGGGGTGGAGTGGAGGATAGGTGGAGTGGAGGAGAAGAATGAAGAGGTTAGGAGGAGAGGACATGCCCAGCCATATATACGGCATAGTAATGGCGCACCGTGGGCAGGTGTGCCATTACTATTTTTTTATTTTTTTTGCATTTTGAAGGCGGGAAGATACTAATGGCGCACCAAGGGCAGGTGCGCCATTAGTAACTTTTTTTTTGATTTATTTTGAATTTTGAAGGCGGGAAGATACTAACGGCGCACCATGGGCAGGTGCGCCATTAGTAACTTTTTTTTATTTTTTTATTTATTTTGAATTTTGAAGGCGGGAAGATACTAATGGCGCACCATGGGCAGGTGCGCCATTAGTAAGTTTGAATTTTTTTTGAATTTTTTTGCCTCTCCAGATCTTAAAAGCCCCATATCTTTTTTTCTGTTAGGTTTTTGAGGATTTTGAAAATGTTTAACGGAGGATGTAACTTTTCGAGTAGATGATTTTTCATATAAAAAATTTTTCATCCGAGTTCATATGCAAAAGTTATGCCCATTTTTACAAATTCTCGAGAGATTTTGCAAAAAAATCATGTCTGTAAATTCTGCTAATAACTAGACCACATATCACATGGAATCTTATTTTCTTTTATTTTTTTGACATTTCTATCATTTTCTTTTATTTTTTTTTGAAACTGAAAATGCGGTCCGGGGGGTGCATTCGGGGGAATGTTTGGGCCAAATTACTAATGGCGCACCGTCTAGTAATGGCGCACCACTCCCACGGTGCGCCATTAGTAGTGTTGAAAAAATTAAAAAAAATTTACTAATGGCGCACCGTCGGATGTGGTGCGCCATTAGTATTTGCATACTAATGGCGCACCAACACATGGTGCGCCATTATTATTTAGTAATGGCGCACCACATGTACAGTGCGCCATTAGTGTCCATCCCATCTATAGCCCTTTTCCTAGTAGTGCGACACGCTAGCTAGCTAGTAAGCAAACGAAGGAAACCATTAAGTACAGAAGATCCTCATGAACATATACACAGAGAGAAGTGATCGACCTCTCCTTCTCCGATAGATCGGTCGAACAACAAGTTTTCGTATATCTATCCGACGCTACTAGCTATATATATACAATATAAGATCCCTTACAAAATCTCCTAACATCTGAACTCAACTTTCACATGGTATTCTCCGTGTTTGTCAATGACGTGGTCAAGAAAGAATCCCGTCAATTCCTCTTGAATTGCTCGTATGCGATCTTGTAGTAAGAGTTCATTCCGCATCTGAAACATCTAATTTGAAAAAGGGGGTCAATACATATATATGAATGAAACTCAACACAAATGATGATAATAAAATAAAATTGTGAATATTATTGCTTACGCACTTCATATTGTTGTTTAGAATAGCCCGGCACTTCATATTGTTGTTAAGAGTTACCTCATTATGTTTAGCCTAGAATCTCACCCAGGCAGTGCACTCAGAAAAGGACGCTTGTGTAGCTACCTGGGAACTGTTTTCCTACCTAGTTGACATTATGGGCCTCCACGAAATAGATTTCGGCTCTGCTTTATAAATAAAGCAAACATCCATACTACCATATCCAAAGTAGCAAACAAATTAAGACGGCTGGGAAAAGAACACTATGAAGCCCAAATAAAGTAAAAAACAAAATAGGAAAAAAGAGGCATCATGGCACTACGAAGACGAGAGACGACAAACAATAGCCAGAAGCACATGTAGCAGCATGAGCCCAAGTCGGACACGGTCCCGCTGTCTAGAAAGCGGGTGTCAGGGCTACAAGAAAGCAAGGAATTTAAAGAACCAGCCAGAGGCCTGTCGCGGGAAGATCCGCAAATATAAGCCAAACTTCCACGACATTGCCATAAATATAAGCCATAATAGGTGGTGATTCTGCCCCGTCTAGTTAGCGCGCTCTGGTCTGACGGAACTCCGTAAAGTCTAGGGTCTCCAATTTAGGCCCCAGGGCCTCGCAGACGAAACTCTAAAGGGCCCGCGCTGCCATGCACGAGAACAAAATGTGTGCCCCGGTCTCGAGGACAACACACAGGGGGCATAAAGCCATTACCCGGCCCATGCCACTTGGGCACCTCCATCTTGAATGGAAGACGGTCTCGCAATATTTGCGGCACAAAGATTTTGATTTTCAGGGGTAACGGAGCCTTCCACATAGGTGAAGTCCAGGGAAGGGTGGGTGAACGGCATAGTGCATCACAACAACAAAAAACACACTTTCATGATGATACGTATTTGTCACAGTAGGTCACGTTTTCTGTCATGCATGTACATCCATGACAATTTTGTGACAGAATTAAGATAATCACACATGTACTGTCGTAGAAGTGTTCCATGAGAATACTCGAGTTATCATCACGCAAGTGTTCACTTCTATGACAATAAATGACGCATCATGGAAGTGCTCTTGCCAAGGCTAAACGACACATGGCATCCACTGTAACAGGTCACCGTTAAGCTATCAGGTCCGATTTTGGTTCCAATAACCCGTTAACAGCAACGACCAATGGCTATTTTTCACGTGTAAAATTCTCATTGGCTGGAGGAAACACGTGTTGGCTCCGCCATGGGCCAGTTGTCGTCAGTCTAATGGAGGAGACGTGCCTATAATACGCCGGCACGTGGCAGAGCCCAACAGAGGCCAATATAGGTTAAAAGTCTGGCCCATTCAAAGGCCTGTATGATTTACTCATGTACTAGTGGACTAGCCCACTAACGATCTGCTTAAACATGGCCCTTTTATGGCCCACCGCCAGATCTGGCCCATTAATTGTTCGCCGAGTCTTTGGGCCCAATTACGGCCCAGTGATATTTCGGCCTATTAGTGGCCCGATATAGACATGGGCCCGTTTCAGCCCGGTGTGTCTTTCAGCCTTGTAATGGTCCCTGCTGCCCATGGGCCATATATGGTCTGACACAATATCCGGCACTAACGACCCATGATCAAGGTGGCAACAGTTCAGCCCAACGTGATTTTGGACCTGTGAAAGGCATGTCGTATAATTCGGCCCGTTGATGCCTGTACTAAGCTTTCGGCCTCTTAAAGGCCCATGATATCAGTGCGCCAACTAAGGCCGATATATGTTTCGTCCTGGTAATGGTCCGTCATATAACTGGGTCAATAATGGCCCGTTGTACATTTTAGCCTGCTAAAGGCCCATGGACGACTACTAAAAATTGAGGCCCAACATGCATTCCGGCCTGCTAAAGGCTCATGGTATCTTCTGGGCCCTAACATTGAAGTGATTGTTTGCTACACTTTGAGGAATTATCATGATGTTTAATTATGTTAATGATGTTGAGAGTTGGCACTAGTGAAAGTATGACCCTACGCCTTGATTTCAAGCATTGCAATGTCGTTTCTATCTAATTATGTTACTTACTATCTTGCTATTTTTATTTATTGAGATTATGAAAATATATATCTACCATCTATATTACACATATATCACTTCTCTTCGCCGATACAATTAACAAATGTATTGGGTGTGTTAGGGACACAAGAAATTTCTTGTATTTGATTGCAGTGTTGTCTTAGAGAGAACCATCTTCATCCTACACCTACCACGGATTGATAAATCTTATGTCATCCACTTGAGAAAAATTTGCTACTATCCTACAAAACTCCGCGCTTGAAGGCTCAACCAAATCTACAAGATTAAAGTTGCATGATAGACACCAAGCTATTTCTGGCGTCGTTGCCGGGAAGGTGAGTGACTGGAGGCATCTCTTTTGATCTTGCAATTTGGAAGTGATGTTTTGTCAAATGCATTATCTTTATAAAGTTTTCTTTTGAAAACATGGATTCCGATGATTGTTATTAAGTGCTAAAAGAAGAATTTAACAGAATGTTTGATGTGAGGTCCTCGAATGATAAGCATGATCGCAATGTTGCTAGTATGTATTATATGAATATCAAGTATGCTAGTTATGTTAAAAGCCATAATCTTGGGGATGCACATCGTGCATAAACAGGACAATCTTTCACCAAGCTTCAGGGCTTCGAACATAAACGACCACCTTACACACACACAACTAAACTTTAAAAAATATTTTGAACTTGAGTATTTTTTTTCCATGAGTAATACCCAAGCCTTTATTCCAGGCAAGGTTTTCGCCATGAGGTTCAGCCACTTGTATGAAAAAGACCCATGGTGAATCTTGCATGTGGCACGTGGTATTATTTTGGTACCTGGCGGTGTAGAATTGCTTTGTGGATTCACTTATTTCATTGGAATTTTTTGAACTGGTGTGGCATTCAGTTTGGTTGGTTTAGCATTTTTTTCATTGCATGTGGGGCAGGCTGATGTGGTTATTTTTCTTATATGGGTCGTCTCAATTCGTTTGTGCCCCTGTTTTCGTATGTGCCGTCGCTTTCGGCTGTTTGACCGTGATCGTTTTCTCTTTACCGTGCAGGTTTTAAAATTTTGCCTTCCTTTGTCTGCAACGTTCTAGCATGTAATAGGTCGTCATGTGCTACAAAGCATATATGTACGTGTTTGCGTTGCATGCATGCAGGCTAATTGTGCGTCGCCGCGTGGTAGACGGTCTACCAATTGCCATCATGCAGCGGGATCGGTGATGTGAGTGGCCAACGAGACGGTCGACCAATTGGAACTGACCAGGAGAGTTGCACTTGCCTTCAGAAGCAAGACGACAAGAGGCATGGGCGGCATCTTGCAGAGGGACCGGTGATGTGAGTGGCCAACGAGACGGTCGACCAATTGGAACTGACCAATAGAGTTGCATTTGCCTCCAGAAGCAAAACGACAGGAGATATGGGTGGAGCCATGCAGCGGGGCCGGTGATATGAGTGGCCAGCGGTGATCGGTTGAAGCGGTTCGGTTGCGCCGCCCGGATTTCTTGCGTGGTGTTCAGGCTGTCATTTTCACCATACAACTTATCGGTGCCGCTTTGGTCGTTCTTTCCAGAGCATGAGCGTCCTTGTCCGTCGGTGCTGATTTTTCCGTGCTTTCTGGAGTTGTCCCACATGATATGGGTCTATAAATATGCTGCTTTTCCTCTTGTGTTGTTGCATGTGGTTTCATTTCTCTCTTAGTGCCCGATGGTTGCTCCTTCATCCAGTCGTGATGGTTTGCGTCGTCTTGGACGGCCTCGTGGCTCGCGTGGTCTTATGGTTGTTCGTCGCGGTGGTTCGGGGCGCCGTGGTGCTTCTACTGATTCGCCGGATAGGCCTGCGTTTGCTCATCGTCGTCCGTCTTGTCGGCTTGGTCGTCGCGCGCGTGGGTTGCCTTCTTCATCCGCTTGCTCCGTGCCGTCTTCTGTTTCGGTGGATATTGCTATGCCATCTGGTTTGTCTCTTTTCTTTTTGGTTCGTTTGGTTTTTGTTGGTGTTGTGGATTAATTGTTGTGATTTGTTGTTGCAAGCAGGTAGTCATGCCTCTGTTTCCTCTCGCAGGGAGGAGATTCGTTTGGGGAAGCGCCATGTTGATTGTGCTCTTGGTTTGTGTTTTTGGCACGATGAAATTTCATTTTTTTTTCGTGCTGTTTGTCGTTACTTAATTATGTGGTTCACTTTGTATATACAGATGTATCTTTCTGCGGGTCGGAGATGTCTGGGCCTAATGTTGTTGCTGTTGCTGCCTCTTTGCCTTCTATAGACTATGGTATCCTGTCGTTTTTTTTAAGTGCATATGAGGATCTGGTGCATGTGGCGTCCGTGCATGTGTGTGCTTCCGTTAGTTGCACGTTGTGGTGTAGAAAGTTAAAAAAATAAATGTTGTCTGTGTTAGTTGCACCTCGTGGTGCAGAAAGTTGGAAAAAAATGCCCAACCACCATTGTTGGGTCCGTACTAGCTTACAGGACGTACCCAAATCAAGCGCAATGGCGACTCGGGCGGCTGATCGAGCTCATGAACGGACCCAGCAACGGGGTCCAACGGGGCAGGTGGGGGGGGGGGGGGTAACAGAGGAGTTCGATATGGGGGGTGGAGGCAGCTATTTAAGCTGCTTCTCGCGCCCTCCCGCTTCCGAGGTGGGACTAAACGGTGATGTTGTCCCGCGCGGGCGAGGGGAGGGGCTGTGGGCCGGCGGAATGGAACGAGTGGTGTGCCTCTATTGGGCCGAACTGGGCCGGCCGGTGACATTGTTCAATATGGCCTGTTGAGTTCTGCCGATGCTGCGTGCGGTTGAGTTTTCGTGCTAGGTGCACCCTCTTGCGTACCCTCGCGTTTGCGTGCATGGCGCATGCACGTACGCTCGGTGTGTTGTTACGTGCACCCCGTGGTTTATCCATGCATTTGTGTGCATGGCACATGCATGTGTGTCCGCTGTCGTTGGTGGGGTGTGTTTTGGATACGATGGGGTCATTTGGTCTGTGTTTTTTTTTTCACCTTGGTTGTAGCAAATTTTTGTATTTGCGGATAGTTTTGTTTCCAGTGCTGAATTTTTTGTATTTGCAGATAGTTTTGTTCCCAGTGCTGACGAGGCTACCGTTGCATCTGGTGCTTCATATTTTTCTGATTGGTTGCGTCGTACTTCGGTGGTTACTCATCCACATGTTGTTCCGCTTCGATGTGCGGGTCTTTCTTTTCGATCCGTTCCCTTAGGTTGGTTGTTACGTACGTGTGATTATGTGACAAAAATAAAATATTTTACTGACTCGCATACTTTTTCTTTTTCATTTTTTTAAGTTCTGCCCACGCCGGTCGTCCATGCTGCCGATAGTGATCGTGCTTGACGCAAGAGGAAATTGATTCGATCATACCGGTCTAGGAGGAGTAAAGGTTTGTGCTTCTTATTTTTTATTCTACTTATTTTTAATGTTGTTCATACTGTTTTCATTGGGGAGTGTATCTTTTTTTGTGTAGTTCGCGTGCTAGGACTCCCTATCCTGAAGGATTTGGTTCATCTCCTCAAGAGTATGGTGTTGCGTAATTATTTTTGCATTTTAGTTGTACGTAGTGTGAGATTATTTGTTTAGTGAATCTATTGTTATTGGTGCAGCTGTCCATAGGGGCCGTTCGTGTTATGGCAGTCCGGATCTTACATGTCAGTGGTGTGGGGCTTTTTATTGGTTTCGTGAGGGCTCAACTTATCACCGGGCGTCTACTATCCGAAGACCTGTTTATACGTGTTGTTGCCGTTGCAAGGTTTCTTTGCTGAAGTTTCGTTTTTGGCCTTCCCCATTGGATAGATTGATACGGTTTGATGGAGACGTGATTTCTAATAGGTTCATGCGGTTGATTAGGCAGTATAGTTTAATGTTCTGTTTTACATCCTTGGGTGCTCATATTGATAACAGTATCAATGTTGGTGGTGCTCCCTACGTGTTTAAGATGAATGGGGTGGTCTATCACCGTATCGGGCCTCTTGTGCCTCCTGATGGGTTTTCACCGAAATTTGCTCGGTTATATATGATTGATTCAGGTGACGAGATCGACAGTAGACTTAATGTGTTCGCTAGGGATGACGGCAGCTCTCTTTGCCCAGATCCTGAAATTGTTGCATCTATTGTTAGGATGCTCGATATGTATAATCCTTTGGTTCATAAATTTAGGCTTGCTCGCCAGAGTCTCTGCAGCCCTGATGCACCGAGGGTATCTATACGCCTTTTAGGTAATGATGGTGGACCACATGGTACGCGTTTTTCTGGTCCGACTGTTTCTGAGGTTGCTGCACTTATCGTTGGTGATTTGACACCTGAGCGTAAGAGTTTCGATGTTATTGCTGAAAGTCATTCTGATGCTTTGAAGCACATATCTGCTCTCAATTGTAATATATATACCAACCAAGAGAGAAGTTCTGGCGCTGCTGTGCTAGCGACACCTGATGATAGTATTACTAGCAGTTGGGGCGCGGCCCTGCCGCGCCTCCTGAGTGGAATATGTGCGGTGCCTGGTAGGTTGGCGACCTTTTCAATACCTTTTTAAATCTGGTTAACATATGTCAATGGATAACTATGTAGTACTATTGAAAGTAGTACTACGTTGCTGGAGCAAAGACAGGAGCATAATTGTAGAATGACATAAATGGTCTTATAAATATACAGGAATAGAAAGATTACAAAAAATGTTGGTACATCAATAGGCTGCATATTGAGACATACTCCTAGAAATAAAAGAGAAAAGCCACTTAACAATGTAATCTGAGAAAAATAGCACAAACAACTCCTAGGAATCTCTAACTGGGTAATATGATTTTTACACGTTTGGTCCCCTTGCTCTCTTTTCCATTTGATGTTAGTAACTTCCTGGTTCTTCTAGCTCTTCAGCCACTGAAATATCATTCTGCACATTTTCACCATTTTGTAACTTCATCAATGGTAGCTATCACACGACATAGAGATGAGATGTTAAAGAAAACCATCTATATGTCAAGGAAGCAAGGGAACAACATTCAGTATAATCAGGCACACCTTAGATAGTTAGATATATCGACTCTTTATCAAGAATGTCTGACAAACTTTGTGCTTCATTGTAAAGATCATGCCCTGCTCATCCAGATGGCCATCGTCACCAGCCTGATCTGCCGATACGAATGCTTGATATCATTAAACAAAATATTAATTTATGGGCAAGGAAAAATATAACAGCTATGAGAAAGAAATCTCTAGAAATAATTAATTAATGCAACGAATAGGGATATTAATAATCGAGTTTACATGAATTGTCTGTCGAGTAGGTATTTGAAGCTGATCGGGTTGTAGGAATACACAAACAATAGAGAGATAGTGGCAAAGGTACTTATAAGGTCATCAATGTTTACATATATAAAATCTATCAATCTGACTGGGTGTTCCAGAATGAGGAGTAACCCTCCCAACTATAATAACAGAAATTTAAAGGACACTCTGCATGTCACGTTAATCAAAGATGTAAGCATACAAGAACTAACGGTACTCTGAATGCAACATATGTAGGTAGAACAACACATCATATAAGATAAAAATAAGTAGAGTAATATCTATCACATATAGTAATTAAATGGTGATAAATTACATGAAAGCTAGCAATTACAGATATAATAATAGCTACAGAACCTGGTGTAACCTGCAAGATCTGGATGCATTTCTTCGTTTTTGAGATTACAGATAAATGATAATGGTGAACATACCAGCAGATGCGATGGTCGCCATCCCCTGCCGAGACATCCTCGCCTAGCCACTCCACTGCGATCCAGTGCCACCTATCCCGCCTCACCCAATGTCGTGCCCTGTCTGCAACATTATCATAATTAAGTAACTTTAGTTATGCTCATATACCAAAAAAATTGTCCTCCCGGGTTCCATGAACCAGCCCCATTCTATATGGTACAGTCATGTCATCATCATAGATTACAAGAAAGTACGCTAGTTAATTCCACAACGACCTAAATAGCAACAAATCAAGCAGCGCCAACTGATACATAGCGCGCAGGCAAGCAACAACGTTTCACCCGCTGTGACGTTCATAGAAATAAATGTGCAGAGCACAAATCAGGCTAAACCAAACAAGGATAAGAAGTTTCCACTCTCAGGCATGATCCGAGCCAAATCACAAGTCATTCAGTCAGGTGTAGGATGTAGTACAGGTTAGGAAGATGAAGTATAGCACTGACCCAATTAGATGCCCTGGCATTGTGCTTGCACCTGCCCTTGCCGTCGACCATGGGCAGGCCGTACTGGGTGGCAAAGAGTGTGTCGATCTCTGCCAGACATCACCTCCTCAAGAGTCGCCATGTGACTCATCTACAGTAGACCAAACCCAATCCCGATTCAATCCCCACAAACCGTCAGATACATGAGTATGTATGGGTGGGCTTCAGTTACAAATACGTGGAAAAAAATTAACCGGCTACAATAAATTTAAACATTCCGAGATGTTCATGGCATTACAGTGCACAAGATTATTTTTCACGATATGAAGAGATAATTCTGTCCCTACCAATAGCATGCCATACCTGAATCACGAGCAAGATAGCATGAACATATATGACATTTTTACTGTCCAGATTACTAATAAATAAAACGCTACAGAAAGTGTAACGTGATGAACATGTCATTTATGTACTAAGTTATCACACAATGATTAATAAATCACAGTAGCTTTACAAATTCGCACAAGACAGGTTATTCTTCAGCATTAGAATCGTAGGCAAAGTAACAAACTCACCTCTGAATAGAGAATAGAGGAAGCAACCAACACCCTCTGCCTCTTCGACTCGGTAATAGGCATATTCAAGATTGGGCCAAGCACACTGTAGAGTTATAAGAGTTTCAGTGAAATCAAAATTAACATAATAGTTGCCCATAATAGACAGGCTGACCACCTATGTAATACAGTATATTAAGGCAACTGATCTTCCATCAAAGTTCTGGATATTACATAATGGCAAAACAGTATGAAGAAGATTTCTTTCAACACGAAAGACTATTCCAATGCATTTTATATACAAATGTTCAGCTCCTATCAGAGATTCTTAGCACAGGACTCTGCTATGCTAAACGGATTTTCTACTAAAGTTTTCAGTTAAAAAGTATCAAGTGAACTCTGAGTTTTGTTAACGTTTTTCAAATGGATTCTGGTAGTTCAATGGGAAAGTATAGTTTGTAAATCTTTTTTTCCTGCAGTTGAAAAAGTACAAATTTCATTTGATAGTTGATACTTGATGGTGCATAGTACGTACCTCCAAAGAAGTGCAGGCCGGGGTTTCCTTGTAGATGAGTGACTGTTGCCATCAAATGGCACCAGACTTCCTTCTCCTTTAGACTAGCGTTCTTCAAAAGAGCATCACCTTCCCCATTGTCATCCTCCCTCATTGAAACAAGAGACATTTTGAGCATGCAAAGAAATGGCTGATCACTATCTAGCAATTCATAAAGTGCAGCCATAACCCCCCATACCAGGGCCAGACCCCCCTCCAAGACCATCGCCAAGTCCAGAATCATCTAACAAGAGTGTCTGCAGCACTTCGAGTGTTTTCTTCACAAGTGGAAGCTCAACCCAATTCTCATTTGAGCCCTTCTCTAAAACAGATCTCCAAGATTCTGAATCACTTCCACCACCACCAAATAAATCAGATTTGGATGGAACGCCTACACCATACCATAAGCGGCTTCTGTATTTCCAGCTTTCTGCAAGATCTGCAATGCACCATACGACACAAAGGCATGCTTGACAGATTCATATGGCGCAGCTGCTGCTGTAAGGATCCGGTAGCATGAATGACCACCTTGACTGATTGGAGATTGCAGGAGGTTAAATTGATCCAGGATGTGACATATATCACTTGGCTAATCCAAGACCTGGGAGAGGACGCAACACCATAGATAGGAAAAGAAAGGAGAGAGGGAAGGGTTGGGGCAAGCTTACCTTGGCTGGTTGGCAGCAGCCGTGCTCGCTGTCGGTTGATGCAAGCACCGGTCCCCAAGCCACGCCCACCACCGCTCCCACAGCCTGTAGAAGCCGCTGTGCTCGTCGCCGTCCTACATCGCTCGAGCCACTGCCAAGACGCATAATTTTGCCCCTAGGCTCCTCTTTCTCCTCCAAACTTCCTCTCGCACATGGCCTCCGGACCTGTTGCCTCCTCGCTCACACCATGGCTTTGGGGAGGAGCTCGCCGGTGGTGGGGATAAGGTGAGCGGAGGAGAGAGGTGTGGGTTGCAGGCTGTTGTGGAGGGCGCTGGTGGCGGCGGCTGTGGGGGAGGGATCCGGCGAGTGGTGGCGGCGGCTGTGGGGGAGGGATCCGGCGAGTGGTGGCGGCGGTAGACGAGGAAGAGGAAGAGGAAGAGGCAGAGGGAGAGGAACCGGGGAGGGGAGGGGGAAAGGGGAACGGGGGCTGGGCGTTTTTTCCCACGCGAGCGAACACCCCTTCAGCGTTGCGTTTCCACCATCCGGTTAGAAAAATTCGGCACAGTAAAATTGAGACAGGTGGAACGCGCGAGCGAGCGGCCCTTCTGCACACCTTAATGTGTTTAATTGAGCATTTACGAAAATTTCTGAACTTCTTTTTAAGCATTGCAGAGGGACGTATGTATCATGGCATATATTTTCAGATCTCAATTTAGCTACAAATTTCACGGTGAATGGTATGGAGAACAGAGTTAAAATGCGAAGCTGCCATACCATGCACGGTAGCACTATAACTGCTCACTTAGTAGTAAGTTTCATGATATAATGTTTTTAAGTTACTGTAAGAACTGGCCACGAAAGTTGGCACTGTATTATTTTTTCAAAGTTTACATGCGCGTGTTTCTCCACATGTATTGTCTTAATTTGTGCCATTTCATAGGAGTATTATTTAGTCACGGGATGGAGAAGTGAGCACTCACCCGAAGGCTTCATGGCCAAATATCCTGGGGAAGACGCCAGGGAAACCCTGCAACGTGCAGTACCCGACACAAGTAATGAATGGTGGTCACACATGCGGAGAAACTACCGTGCACGTGGGATGTGCCTGTAACTCTGCGGAGCTCGAGCTGCTGTGCAACACCACAGCACACAGCAATGGCGCCCGGATCGGAATTGATGGAGGCGATGGATGGGTACGTACCTTCATGCGCCAGTAGGTGACAGAGCGACGTGCATACGACCTTGATCCGGACCTGACCTCGTAGGCCTTGGGCGGGTCCACGGTGAGCGCTTCGCCGGCGGCCCTGCACACGGCCGCCGCAAAACACACGGTTAGGGTTAGCCATGCTCATGCATGATGCGCACACGAGAAAAGACGTGGCACGGAGCAGCGGAAAAGCTCGGAGATTTTAGGCGCGCGCGTACCTTTGCAGCGGATGGGCTTGAGGCACTTGTCCACCATCGTCGAAAGGAGACGATAACGAAGGGACATCTGTCTCGTTCGAGTGTTCCAAGGGAGCCCGTGTGGGAAGCCGGCAGGGTGATATATATGGACCTGCACTCTTTCGCCTTCTTTTTTCTTTTCTTTTTTGCAGCTCTACATTAAAAATTTCCTTACAAACATGCCCTCAAGAAGCCGGCCAACCTCTACCTCCTGCGCTAGGGCGACGGAGGGAGAAATTACTCCAATAAAGGTTCTCGAGTGTCCGCCTACTGGTGGGAGAGCCCCCCGCACCATGCATCCGTTCAGCGGTGACATGCTTTGGGGGCTTCTTCGCTCTGTCCTGTTTGTCCTGTTTACAAACTCGCGTTGGCGGTCCATGACGGTTGTGCCACGTGTGCACCCGGGGTCACTGTCATGGGGCAGCTTCGGGTGTGCTTGGAGCATTGGTTAGCTTATTATGGTTTGAGCTTGATACTTCATAGGGCCAAAGTCGCTCCCACAAGCCAGGAGGCCGCCGCTGGCATGCGCCGATGGACGAAGCCCGGCCAATGTCGGTGTCGGCCGGTCCTCCTCTCCCCTTCGCTTGTATATGCTATAGAAAGCCATGTGCTAAAATTTTACAAATTTTGAAGTTGGTTTGCTATTTTCGTGGCATTAATTAAGTTTTTGCTAACTAAAAACGACACAAAAACTTTGGTCGTGCAAACGAGCTCGGAAGCATTCCAAAAATTGCATGTTGTCTGCATTAAACATCAATAAGGTGTGGTAAAAAATTGAGATCGTTACGACCAAAACGGATGCACATCATGTACAAACTGTAGTAGCGGGGTTAACTTACGTGTACCAGAAATTCCTAGGACCCGCCACTGTTAACTTCTGGATATAATTTTCTTTTGCACGGATCACCACATTTTATCTGTGACTGGCTTACTTATAGCTAGTTTGGATTGTGTCCATAGCTGCATGGCAAACATGCTGCCTGGCGTGGACGTGTGCACCAGGTATTTTGCGGCCTGGTCAGGCAGCCTGGTGTAGTAGGTGTTTGCTTCTTGGCCTGGCCTGGGGCTATTGTTAGAATTAAAAAAATCGTTTCATGGGGGCATCTACAGGTCTGACCAGTAGCTTTTATGTACTTACCATCCCAGGCAGCCTCCAGGCATTTGAAATCCTACGCCTGGACCAGGCTAACACACTTTGCCTGGCTTATCTATCAGGCTAACCAACTCCAAGCAATTTCAGGCAGGCCAACCCAGGCACTTCCAGGACAACAACCAAACAGCTACCAGAAAATCCCAGGCACTTCCAGGACAACAACTAAACAGCTACCAGAAAATCCCAGACACGCTCCAGGCTAGGCAAAAACACACCAGGACACGAACCAAACTAGCCTTTATTGCCCGACACTAGCTTTCCTGTTCCGGATGTCACCCTCGTTGTTTTCTACAAATATATTTTACAAAAAACATGAATAAATTGTAAATTTTTATTGCCCATTAAAAAATGTTCATATATTTAGGACAAAATAATTATGTAATTAAAAAATGCTCATGACTTTAACCTGCTTCCCAATACAGTTGAGCCATTGAGTGCCTCTGCCATACTCGCCTTTCGCTCTTCGCTGAAGTTACCCCAAAGCTCCAGCACAGGGTACCTCCCGCCTGGGTTGTGCTCCCGGAGCTAGGCGCGGAGTAGCTACATTTGCTGCATTGTGCCGAGCTCACTCTGCAGCTGTGTCAGTATGGCATCGTCATCTCGTCATCCACCACTTCCTGCAACAACCTACATACATAGGACGACGATGTGTTATTTGGTCATGATTTTCTTCTCACAATGTACTTTGGGGCTACAATATAACACATGTTCATTATACAGTAACAAAAATGATCTTCCATCATGACCAGGTCAATCACACAGGTTTGGCCACACAAGTTACACAGGCAAAGCCTCAGGGACGAGTTCAGAAACAAAATAATACGAAATCCATCACTTCCATTCAAAGAACAAAATCATGCCAAAACAAAATCCACTGGTTCAACTAAAAGAACGATACCATGCCACACTGGTTCAGTACATCAAAAGGCCACTAGCCCCAAGTTCGGGAATAAACAAGTGAAACAATACCACACAGGCAGGTGGTTCATTACAGCAAAGGCCTCTGGCCCAAATTCAGAAATAAACAAAACGAAACTCGATACAGTATTTCCAGGGTAGTTTCTTTCTTCATCAGCTCGTTGCACATCCATCATGATACTTGCACATCTTCAACATTGACAGGCTTCCAACATCATCATGGCAGTACGTCTGATGATTTGCCGGTTGAAGCGAACCACGCCGTCAGTCCTATGCTGCCAATAAAACAGACTAAAATAATAAGTATATCTATGGCAATTGACAAACACTTAATGTGGTTACACGTACGTAAGACTGAGGCATCCACCACACGAAATGTATTGTTTAGTTAATGTTCTCCTGTGGGAAAAGCAAGAACAAAATCACAAACAAGTTGGTATAGTTTGTACATGCTGATATATAACATGAGTATAGCTACAATTTTGTAGGCTTGCGCTAGTCACATACACAACTGGGGCACAGTTTGTCTAAATAAGAGGTCAGTATGCAGTGTTCATATATACCTTGTGCCATCTAACACCACGTGTAGACATCCAGGTCTTCACCATGAAGTCGCTGGTGCTGCTCCTGAAGCCCAGGCACCCAGCGGGAAGAGATCTCTTGTATATCCTTGGCCAGCCCCAGCCGCTGCAAACTGCCCAATCCCTCTACATGGCTTAAGTTTCGACAACCACCTACACGCAGCTCTGTCACTTGAGGGAGGTTGCAGATCCTCTCAAGGCCTTCACAAGGCTTAATAAGAACCTAGAGGACTGGGCGGTCTTCCAAGGCTATCAAGTTGTTTAATCCTCCTAAACTGAGCATCTTCAAACAGGCGGTGTCTTTTCCAAGCTGTTGCGGGAGATCCCTCAGTTTCGGGCAGCCATGGAGGCACAACCTCACCAAACAAGGCAGCAGTCGCAGCCTTGCAGATGGGGCATCCTCTTTTCGAATCTCAGCAGCTCCATCATCTCCCCTTACATCAGCAGCAACAACTTCTTCCTCAAAAAAAGACCACAACTCCCAGTTGGGCATATCTGAGAAGATCAACAATTCAAGTTTAGGGAAAGCAACACACTCATTACATATAGGGTCACCCCTCTTGCAGCCAACAAATTCAGGACCAACCTTGGTAATTGCATGTGCTCCATCAATCCTCAGATATTTCAGGTTTGGTAGCTGCCCAATGGCTGGAAGATGCACACATGATAAAGGACATTAATGAAGATAAAAAGGTGGTACCAAACCAAGTGGGATACCGCTGACCAAAAAATCTGGCAATACATAGGTCTTCCAGGTTGTGCGGAGGTATTAGCTGCTCAAACCCCGGTTGTGAGGACCGGATGTCTCAACCCACTAAGCCAAAACGTAAGTGGAAACGGAAGATTTATCCCGATTCTGCAGTTCGTAGGAGTGCCAGAATTCGTACTACTAAAAAATTCCATGACGAATTATGAGAGGAATCTTTTGGAATAGCAGAGGTCTAAAGGACTTGGCTAAAAGAAGGTTTCTTGCTGAGGCTGCTTTAGAGCAGAGACTAGATTTCATTGCTCTTTCGGAGACTGGTAGGGAAAACTTTGCGCCCCAGTTTCTGTCTTCTCTTGTAGGTGGTATTGATTTCGATTGGCATTGCCTCCCCCCGCGAGGAAGATCGGGTGGTATCTTACTTGGTGTGAGATGCGATTCGCTTGAGGTCCGAAGTGTAGTGATGGGTGACTTTGCGGTCAAGTTTCGAGTCAGGTCTAAATCTGATGGTTTCAACTGGGCGTTGGTGGCGGTGTATGGTGCCGCACAGCCTGAGTTTAAACCAGAGTTTCTGGCGGACCTTGTTCGAATCTGTGGATCGGAACAGCTTCCACTATTGGTTGGAGGGGATTTCAATATCATTAGGAGGAGAGAGGAGAAAAATAATGATAATTTTGACGGCCGATGGTCGTTTATGTTTAATACCATTATTGAAAGCTTGGATCTGAGGGAGATTGAGCTTTCGGGTAGAAAGTTTACCTGGGCAAATGCTCTGCCTAACCCAACCTTTGAGAAACTTGATCGAGTTCTTGCAAGCGTAGAGTGGGAACAAAAGTTCCCTCTGGTTACAGTGCAGGCTCTTTCGAGGGGTTTATCAGATCACACACCCTTATTTGTGGATTCAGGGGAGCCTAACCACATGGGTAACAGAAACACCTTTTCTTTCGAGATGTCTTGGTTCGAACGAGAGGGGTTTTTGGACTTGATTGCCAGGGAATGGGATAGAGGTGCTGCCGGTAGGACTGCGGTCGAGCGTTGGCAGAATAAGATTCGGCACTTGAGAAGCTTCTTGCGGGGCTGGGCTAAACACCTAAGTGGTGTGTATAAGCTTGAAAAGGATAGACTTCTTTCTCTTATACAGGCCCTAGACATTAAGGCTGAATCCACGATTTTGCTGCCAACTGAGCTTCAGGTTAAATTTGAGGCGGAGAAGAGGCTGAAAGAGCTGCTCCGTGAAGAAGAGTTGAAGTGGGCTTTATGTGCTAAAGTTCGCAAAGTGGTCCAAGGGAGGCCAATACTCAATTCTTTCATTTAATTGCTAATGGCAAGCATCGAAAGAAGCGCATTTTCCAACTTGAACAAGATGAGGGCACGATTTTAGGTCAGATAACCTAAAATCTTATATTACCGAGTATTACAAGCAGCTTTTGGACCGCCGGAGGATAATTGTGTGTCCTCGATGAGTCTAGGACTGAGGATGTGCCTCACCTTTCGGATGCCGAAAATGATATTCTGGTCGCACTGCCTCTCTCGAGAAGGAGGTGTTTGAGGCAATTTCTCGGATGAAAAACAATAAGGCGCCGGACCAGATGGGTTTCGGCAGAATTCTATAAAAAATGCTGGCACATTATTAAGGGGGATTTGTTACCTATGTTCCACGACTTATTCTCAGGACAGCTTCAATTATTTCATCTGAATTTTGGAACTATCACTTTGCTTCCTAAGAAAACGGATGCCGTGAGGATTGAGCAGTTCAGACCAATATGCCTCCTCAATGTTAGTTTCAAAATTTTTACCAAGGTCGGGACTAATAGGCTTACACAGATTGCGCATTCTGTGGTCCAACAGTCCCAAACTGCTTTCATGCCGGACAGAAATATCCTTGAAGGGGTGGTAGTCCTGCATGAAACGCTCCATGAAATTCACTCCAAAAAATTAGATGGAGTAATTTTTAAGGTGGATTTCGAGAAAGCGTATGATAAGGTCAAATGGCCATTTCTCCAACAGTCCTTGCGTATGAAAGGTTTTGATGAAGCTTGGTGCAGACAGGTCGAATCCTTCACGCAAAAAGGTAGTGTGGGAATTAAAGTAAATGACGATGTCGGTCATTATTTCCAGACACATAAAGGCCTAAGGCAAGGAGATCCGATGTCCCCTATCCTGTTCAACATTGTCGTAGATATGCTGGCTATTTTGATAGGTAGGGCTAAGGAAAGTGGTCAAGTAGGTGGACTAGTACCTCATCTTGTTGATGGAGGTGTTTCCATTCTTCAATACGCTGATGACACGATCATCTTTATGGAGCATGACCTGGCCAAGGCGAGAAATATGAAGCTGGTGTTATGCCTATTTGAACAATTGACAGGGCTGAAAATCAACTTTAATAAGAGTGAGCTGTTTTGTTTTGGTAGAGCCAAAACGAACAGGAGGCGATAGGCAATTGTTCGGTGCGAGTTGGGAGAGCTACCGTTCTCATATTTAGGTATCCCAATCCACCATCGTGGCTGACAAACAAGGAATGGAAGTGCATCGAGGACCGCTTTGAGAAGAAACTGAGTTGCTGGAAGGGTAAGCTCATGTCATACGGAGGCGGTTGATCTGATCAACTCGGTACTCACGAGTATGCCTATGTTTCTCCTATCGCTCTTTGAGGTCCCAGTTGGTGTTCGGAAGAGACCGGACTTCTATCGATCGCGTTCTTTTGGCAGAGTGATGAGACCAAAAGAAAATACAGGCTTGCTAAATGGGATATCATTTGTAGACCTAAAGACCAAGGGGGTCTTGGTATAGAAAACCTTGAAGTTAAGAATAGATGCCTTCTTAGCAAGTGGCTGTGGAAACTCTATTCGGAGGCTGATGCCACGTGGGCTCAAATCCTTCGCAGCAAGTATCTCCAGTCACCCTTTTGGAAAGGACTAATGAAAGTCAAACAACTTATGTTTAATAGGACAAAGTTTGTTGTCGGCAACGGTACTTGCACACGTTTCTGGGAGGATACTTGGCTTGGCGAGACGCCCTTGGCCATCCAGTACCCTTCGCTGTACCGTATTGTTCAACGACGCGAGGTGTTCGTAGATTCTGTTTTTCAATCGATCCCCCTTAATATTCAGTTCCGACGGACGCTGCGGGCAATCGTTGGGAAGAATGGCTCCGTCTAGTTAGGAGACTGATGGAGGTCCAGCTTTCCCAACAACCCGATGAATTACGCTGAAACTAACTAGGTCTGAGTATTCACAGTTAAATCAATGTATATTGATGTTATTAATTCGAGCTCCATTCTTACTTCCAAACATGTTTGGGATGTCAAAGTTCCTTTGAAAATAAAAGTGTTTATGTGGTTTGTCCACAAACAAGTTATTTTAACCAAGGACAATTTGTTAAAGCGTAATTGGACAGGACCTACTAGGTGTAGCTTCTGTGATCGGGATGAGACTATAAAACACCTTTTTTTTGATTGCCCGTTGGCCAAAGTCCTTTGGCGACGGTTCACATTGCTTTTAATATCAAACCACCGAATTCTGTTAACGCTTTATTTGGGACTTGGCTGAATGGGGTTCATCGACTTAGCGAAACACATTCGGTTGGGGTTTGTGCGTTGTCAGGACTATCTGGACTTGCGAAATGATTTGGTCTTTAACAGAATATCATGTATTCACTTTTTGCAGGTTATTTTCAGAACTACGGCACGGATCCGTTTGTGGTCACCACTCACTCGGACGGAGGCCAAGGAGCATTTGGTTATTGGATCCATCCGGTGGGAGATGGTAGCTCGGGATTTATTCAACCGGTTTGGATGGCCGTCATGTAATAGGATAGGCATCTAGTATACTTATCCATTCGTAGCCAGCCGGTTGTGGCCTCTTGTTTTTGGCTAGTTGTGGTCTCTAGCCATCCTTTGGCTCTGTGTGAGCTTGTTTTACCTTTTTCTGCTTTGGAGAACTTCGAACCTTTGTTGACACTATCTTTGTTTGGTTAATAAGATGGCCGTATGCATCTTTCTGATGCAGAGGCCGGGGAATTCCCCCTTTTCGAAAAAAAAAAAAAAACTAACATCTTCTTCTGAATATGACCGCTCTCCACATTCAGTCCACTCTGGTGTTACTTTTCGTAGGTGCCTTTTGTCTGTAAGCACTGTATTTGTACTGCAGTGAGCTGCTCTTTCCAATTTAACAAGAGAAAGATACCTCATCTACGACAAACAAGACAACTCTTCCAACTTCCATCCATCTTGTATAACAGCATCAGCACTTCCATTACCAACATGATAATCTCTTAAATAAGTGAGGAGCTTCAATTTCCCCATGTCTTTTGGAACCTGATTTATTTCTGTGCCAAGAAGATCAAGGCATCTTAAACTGCACAACAGGGTCATTGCCAAAGGAAGACTCTGCAGATCATCACACCATTTCAGGCTCAGTACTTGAAGGTTCTTTACGAAGCCAATGGACTCCGGAAGACAAGATATGCCAGTATAATCCAAATTAAGTAGACGTAGATGTATTAATTTTCCTATATAGCCTGGAATGCTTTGTACAAGTGTGTAATTCAGTACTAAAACACGAAGGAGGAGGAATCTCTTGAACAATGTATCCTCAATTCTCTGTGGACCACGAATAGTTAGGAAAGTCCTCACCTTAACTTCCACCTTATCCTTGCTAGGCAGCACTAATATATCCTCCTTAGCCGCGACAGCAGTAAACCGTCGCAGTTTTGACATATTTTCACTCCTCAATGATTCCACATCACCAACAAAACATTCATCTCTTGATATATTTAAAGCAAGCTGTCTTAAGAGGTCATGCATTCTGCATTTAGCCTGGTCAAAACTTATCCTATCTGGCTGGAGGAGATTCCGATGGATTAGCTCGTAGTAGTACTCTTCTGCTATGTCTTCTAGTAGCTGGCCTTGGTGCTCCTCGATGAAGCCTTCAGCAATCCCTAACCAGGTAACTTCTTCATGCAGAATGATAGAATCTTCAGCATACAAAGCACAATAAGGAAACATTGTTTCAGACGATGCGGGAACTCATTGTAACTTAAATACAGAGCTTCTTCTATTTCATCAGAGAGCATGCTCTGGGAACTAGCATATTTGCCCAAATACTTTTTCCACTCATTCTCTGTTAGATCTCTACTTGCCAAAGCACTAGCGGTAACCTTGATTGCAAGAGGGAGGTGACCGCATTTACGAACAATATCAATCCCTGTGTTTCTTAAATTCTGCACTTCTTTCTCTTCCTCTATGTTCATGCTCTTCCAAAGTAGCTCCCATCCCACCTCTACTGACATGAGATCAACTTGATGGGTATATGATCTACACCTATTCTTCTTGTAATTTGATCATCTCGTGTGGTTACCAATATTACTCCAGATGTTGCTTCGTGTAATGTAGGCCTTAATAGATCCATCCATACATTGGAATGCCAAACATCATCTAGAACCAGAAAAAAACTCTTCCCTTCAATTGTTTCTGCAAGCTTCCTTTGTAGCTCTGTTATGGTTTCACCTTGCTCATGATGCACACCAATATTCCGGAGAACCTCTTTAAGAAGAGTTACTTCATTGTAGTCTTGTGATACACAAATCCATGCGTGCATCTTGAAGCATCCTTTTATTTTTTGGTCATTGTAGATTTTCTGAGCTAGGGTTGTCTTACCAACTCCTCCAGTTCCAACAATACCAAGTGCTGGAATTTAGTCTATTTTGGGCAGCCCAATAACTATTTCAGAAATTCCTAATAAATCCTAGAGGCCCACTTAGCCCATTTGTGCAAGGCAAGGGATACTACTAAAGTTTAGTCCCACATTGCTAGTTTAGTGGGAGTTGGACCTCCTTATAAGGGAGGTTCTTTCCCCACTTGTACGAGCATGAGAACAAGAGGGATATCCACGCGTGCTCCTCCTCCGCCGCCCGCCTCACCACGCCTCGTCACGACGCGCCGTGCCGCGCCGCGGGTTGCAGGAATGAGCCGAGCCGATATCTAAATTTTTGCCACGCACTACGGGTATACGAAAGGATCTTTTTGCGAAAGTGGAGTTCGAATGTGAACGGTGCAGCCCTTCGGCTGCTGGCTGTTCACTTCGCCTCCGTCTCTTCATTTCGCCTCCCGTCGCTGCCCTCTCACCTCCTTCTCTTGCGCCTATAAAAGGGAGGTCGCTCCTCCCAGAGAGACGTACCAGAACTTCTCCGTCCTCTCGCCACTGGTTCCATTCTCTGAGTTGCTGCTGTCTTCCTCATCCCGCCTTGAGGCGTGCACCGCGAGTCGAGACAGTAGGCCTCCGAAACCACACCTTTTGAGTCATGTACGGGAGAAGGGTGATAAGGTTTTTGGGGAGCACTCTGCGCGACTACCGACTTCTTCGTCACGGACGCCCCGGACTCCGACGACTACTTCCCCGACGTTGACAACCTCCTCGACGACATGGAGGACACCGACCCCAAGTCCAGTGCCTCTGCTCCGGCTGCTGTCCAGTACGTGTTCTTGTTTTTTCTGTTACAAGTCCTGCAACAGTTCCTTGTTCTAGTGTTTGCTCTAGACATGTTAGGCTCTACTTCATATATGCATCTTGATCTGCTGTCTGCTCTAAAGATGATCGGTTCTAGCTCATATATGCAGATATTGTTTACCTTCTCTTTGTCAAACCGCATGGCTTTTATCACTGCTATACTAGTCATGCTTTATCTAGTGTTTCTGTTAATAAAATCATTCGGTAAATTGTTCATATTTCCAACAATCCAAAAACCTTATTATAGGCAATTTACCCCAAGTGGTTTTGCTGCTTCCATGAGACCTCCTATGTTTGAGGGTATCCACTATAAGAGGTGGCGCGTGAGAGCAGTCTTATGGTTTCAAACCATGAGTTGCTATGACGCCACTCTTGGCAAACCTGAAGGAGAGCAAGATGCCCAACAGGCACAAGCTTTTCATAAAATGGATACCTTGTTTAAGGCTGCTCTCTTGAGTGTTCTTGGTGAGAACATAGTTGATGCTTATGTGTCAATTGATAATGGAAAATATATGTAGGACGCCCTTGAGGCCAAGTTTGGGGTCTCGGATGCCGGCACTGAGCTGTACATCATGGAGCAATTCTATGATTACAGGATGACTGAAGAGCGCTCCGTGGTTGAGCAGGCTCATGAGATACAGTCATTTGCTAGAGAATTTGAGCACTTCAATTGCATGCTACCGGACAAGTTTGTTGCCGGGGTATCATCACTAAGATTCCTCCTTCATGGAGGAACTTTGCTACTCTCTTCAAGCATAAGAGACAGGAGTTTTCCGTTCGGATCTCATTGGTACTCTTGATGTGGAAGAAAAGGCGAGAGCAAAGGACACACGTGCTCGAGGTATTGAGGGAGGATCTAGTGCCAATCTGGTACGTAAGAAAACTTCCAGTCCCACAAGTTCAAGAACAAGGGCAAGCTTGATGGTAAAGCAAAGTTTGATGGGAAGAACAAGGCTGTACAACACACGAACTTCAAGAAGAAGAGTGACAAGAAGAAAGGTGCTTGTCATGTGTGTGGAGATCCTGATCATTGGGCCCCTAGTTGCCCCAATCGCTATGACAAGCGTCATCCTGGGAAAGGCGGCAAGACCGCTAATGTTGTCATTGGAGACACTGACATGAAGGATGCTGGGTATGGTATGTTTTCCACTATTCTTTCAGTATGTCATTCTCCTGATTGGTTGATTGACACGGGTGCTAATGTGCATGTATGCGGCGATATTTCCATGTTTTCGTCTTATTAGACCGCAGGGACTTCCACCATGCTGATGGGCAACGGTTCAAGTGCTTCTGTTCGTGGTGTTGGCACGGTTGATCTGAAGTTTACTTCGGGGAAGATCATGCGGCTGAAGAACGTGCATTATGTCCCCTCCGTCAATAAAAATCTTGTTAGCGGATCTCTTCTGTGTAGAGATGGCTATAAGCTTGTCTTTGAGTCGAATACGTTTGTAATATCCAAGTATGGAACCTTTGTTGGTAAAGGCTATGAGTCAGGAGGCCTGTTTTATTTATCCTTATCAGACGTTTGCAATAACGTTGTTAATCATATTTGCAACAATAGTGAATCAAATGTGTGGCATTCACGTCTTTGTCATGTTAACTTTGGTTGCATGTCGCGACTAGCGAATTTTTGTGTGCCTCTCGAATCTGGTGGGGGATTGCTGGAATTTAGTCTATTTTGGGCAGCCCAATAACTATTTCAGAAATTCCTAATAAATCCTAGAGGCCCACTTAGCCCATTTGTGCAAGGCAATGGATACTACTAAAGTTTAGTCCCACATTGCTAGTTTAGTGGGAGTTGGACCTCCTTATAAGGGAGGTTCTTTCCCCACTTGTACGAGCATGAGAACAAGAGGGATATCCACGCGTGCTCCTCCTCCGCCGCCCGCCTCGCCACGCCTCGTCACGACGCGCCGCGCCGCGCCGTGGGTTGCGGGAATGAGCCGAGCCGATATCTAAATTTTTGCCACGCACTACGGGTATACGAAAGGATCTTTTTGCGAAAGTGGAGTTCGAATGTGAACGGTGCAGCCCTTCGGCTGCTGGCTGTTCGCTTCGCCTCCGTCTCTTCGTTTCGCCTCCCGTCGCTTCCCTCTCGCCTCCTTCTCTTGCGCTTATAAAAGGGAGGTCGCTCCTCCCAGAGAGACGTACCAGAACTTCCCCTTCCTCTCACCACCGGTTCCATTCTCTGCGCTGCTGCTGTCTTCCTCATCCCGGCTTGCGGTGTGCACCGCGAGTCGGGACAGTAGGCCTCCGAAACCGCACCTTTTGAGTCCTATACGGAAGAAGGGTGATAATGTTTTTGGGGAGCGCTCTGCGCGACTACTGACTTCTTCGTCACGGACGCCCCGAACTCCGACGACTACTTCCCCGACGTCGACAACCTCCTCGACGACATGGAGTACACCGACCCCAAGTCCAGTGCCTCTGCTCCGGCTGCTGTCCAGTACGTGTTCTTGTTTTTCTGTTACAAGTCCTGCAACAGTTCCTTGTTCTAGTGTTTGCTCTAGACATGTTAGGCTCTACTTCATATATGCATCTTGACCGCTGTCTGCTCTAAAGATGATCGGTTCTAGCTCATATATGCAGATATTGTTTACCTTCTCTTTGTCAAACCGCATGGCTTTTATCACTGCTATACTAGTCATGCTTTATCTAGTGTTTCTGTTAATAAAATCATTCGGTAAATTTCTCATATTTCCAACACCAAGTTTGTAAGGCTTGTATTCCTTGTGTGCAAGAACTAAGTCCAGTAACTTCCTGGCAGAATGTAGAATCTCCTTCCCCACAAGGTTGGGCTGAACAAGGTTGGAACTTCTTAGCAGTTTTGATGTTCGGCCATTTCCAATAGGTTGTGTGCTATTATTGAAAGTTGAGAATATCTTGTCATTTGCAATGCTCTCAATCTTTTTATTGACGCTTCTAATCCGAACAGCAACATCATGGCGTGGCACTATGTTGCAAAAACAACAGGAACTGAAAGGCCTTTGCATGCAACTGATTTGCCTGATGATGGTGAAGGGTGGTCAGGAAGTAGCTTGCTTCCTTTACATCTAGCCACATCCAGGATTTCATCAACTTCATATATAACATCTCTCAATTGACCAAGCCAATTGTTTACTGCTTGCTCTTTTGTCCTCCTTTTCTCAGCATCATATATACAACACTGAATTAGTTCCACTCGTCGCAACAATTTTGTCAGCTCTTCTTCCACCCCTAGGATTAGTATGGCCTCATCCATAATGACATCTTGCAATTTAGTGACACTTGATTTAAGCAAAGTTTCAACTATGGCCGCCATGGATCCGACAAACTCAGCGCCAGGGGTCCACCGTACCAAAAACACTAGGATGATTTTTCCCCAAGAATGGAAGAACCCGAAAGCTGAAAAAGAATGCACAAGGTATGATAACATGCTTTTGAATGTGGGACAATGCTTGAAATTTATCACTAGTGAGATGCCATTGACATTTTGAATAATTTAACATAACATAGCTATGCACATACAGATTGAGCGGTAGCGCCAAGTATTGAGGTCAAAATTCTTGATCATTTGGCATTCTGTTCTTTAATTTTTTTTTATGATTGCAAATTTACATCGTGTGTTGGGTTTTTCTTTTTTGCCCAGTTGAAAGTCCATGGGATGGCAACTGCATAGCAGCCTGCACACCGAACTAGCACCGAAAATGTTGCATTTAGTTAGTACATACAGTGATACAAAAAAATCATCCAGCTTTTATTATTGTTTGTCTAATCCATCTTAAATCTAATTGGTTTCGTACATGGCAGCCTATCAATCATCATAATCTATTCCACTGTATTTCTGAAACCAAAGTCCCAACCTCTCTCAGGTACGGTCGAAAGACTTACCTTAGAACCAGTCTTCCAGCCTATCGATAGTTTAAGGATCTCACAAGGCTGAGTGCAAGCTATAATCAAAATAGAAATATAAGATTATAGGCCAATCACCAGGAGAAAGCCATGCTGATACACCTGCAATAAATGATACAAGGTTTTTTATTTATTTTTTGATAAAGAGATGATACAAGATTATTGACCAACTAGTGAACAGAACAAATGAGTACCGGAAATGCACATAACTGTTTTGAATGCAAGAGTATTTTTAAATATAACAACCAGCTAATATGTATGGTTGTCAAATCCATCTTAACTCTAATCGGTTTCCGACATGCTAACCTACAATCATCATAATTTATTCCGCTGTAGTTATGAAAAAAAGGTCCCAAGAGCAAGTCTTACCTTGCACCCAGTCTTCCAGCCTATCAAAATAGATACTAATACAAGATTATAGCCAATCACCAGGAGAAAACGATGCTGCTACACCTGCAATAGATGATACAAGATTATTGAGCAACTAGTGAGCAGAATGAAGGAGCACCGGAAGTGCACATAACTGAACTGAATATATAAATATCCTAATTTGTGGGTGAGGAATAGTTATTCTTCACCCCCTCTATTTTACCATCAATACACCGTAATTTTACGTTTAAATAAGTTTTGTCTTATTTTATTTGACATAAAAAGATGGTTATGAAATGATCGTAATGCATAATTAAATTACGCTTGGAATTCAAATAGTTACATTCCTATTCATTCACTATGTAATATTTGACATAAGAAAATAAAATATAGGTCATAAGACAAGAAAATTTGCAGTTTATATGTTTTTACACTATGTTTTTACGCTTGTAATTTTACATAACATAAAATATTTTTACGTAATTTATTATATATTTTCTAAATGCATAATTTTATGTCGAAAATAAGACAAAACTTACTTAAACGAAAATTATGGTGTATTGATGGTAAAATAGAGGGTGAAGAATAACTATTCTCACCCAGGTGACGAATAGACAATCCTATATATATATATATATATATATATATATATATATATATATATATATATATATATATATATATATATATACACCTGAATACAGAGGGTAGCTAGACTGAGAAGCCACTGATGGTCGTTCAACCAACAGCGATCAAGACAGAAACTTGCTCTGCTTGCAGCTGCACAAAATCTTCAGATTTCTAAGATTTCCTCTAGGCTTGCCTGAGCCAATAGCAGTAACATACTCCCTCCGTCGGGAAATACTCGTCGGAGGAATGAATGTATCTAGATGTATTTTAGTTCTAGATACATTCATTTTTATGCATTTTTCTGATAAGTATTTCCGGACGGAGGGAGTACTAGCTACTAGTTACCACACAGCAGTAGATGATAAATGGCCGGCCCTCCTCTGCTTGCGTTTCGTGGCCACACAACACAGTCCACAAGGGCGGCCAGCTGGAATAGTCTTCTGAGGCCTTGTACAATGAGAGGTGCTTAGAGAGATGCTTAAAAAAATAAACCGGATTTTTCTGAAGCACCGGTGCCTATTTCTACAGGAGAGACGCTTAACTAAGCGTCTCTCCTGTACAAATAAGCACCGATGCTTAAGAAAAGCCTGGTTTATTTATCTAAGCACCTCCCCTTAGCAGCTTCCATTATACAAGGCCTGAAAGAGATTGGCAAGCAGCTGCCGTTGGCTGCTTATTGTCATTGCTCTTTTAATTGACCAATAGCATTGGCCAGCGCCAATAACGAATACTAAGTTTGGTCAATATGAATTATATTCATGAATTTAATCCGTGTGACCTGAACTACATTTCAGTGATAGATTTCTGACACTGACAGATGCCACTGTTAAATTCTAGGTTCATGTTTTCATTTTTTTATATTTTGTGTCAGCAAACATGAATTTGGTTAGCTCGTGCCACAAATATGCAACCGTTTTGTTGAAATGCAAGTATTGATCCCAAAACACAAGAATAAAAAAACAGAGGAATAATGTTTTGTGTTATACAGGAGCCAACGATGAGGACACGTGCCGCAGTTGGCATAGAAACTGTAGTACACCAATTCACAACACAGAAACGCCTCACTTCAGTTTTGATTGCAGGCAACGATCTAATTAATCTTTCATGCCAAACAAAAGTGTACTTAATGTAAGACTGGCCAATGTTCCTTCCAACTGTAGTAAATGTTCAAGTTTTATCCAATTCCTTCCAACTAAACTGGCCATCACGCATTTGCAATTAATGTAAGACTTGGATTAGATGCATCCATCTCCATCACATAGTAGCTGAGTTCAGAAAAGGTAGTACAGAAGAGCAGTGCAATTTGTAGCGCTACGACAGAATCTACAATTTCCTTATTCTTCTTTTGTCAAGTTGCAGAGAACAGAGCTTCTACCCTAGATAGCTGCTTCATAACATACTGGCAAATTTTAACATGCTCCCTCTTACCCCATTTTTTACATGTGAGGTAAGAAAATAAGAGTTAATCAGACCACTAATTAAAGAGATCAACGGCTCGTATCTATTATATACTCTTACCTCTCATGTGAAAAGAGGGGGTAAGAGGGAGCATGTTAAAACTGCTCTAACATATTTGCGAGTCTCCATCGTGGCCGCTCTTTGCCGAAGTTCAGAACTCCTGCCGGGGTTGTGCTCTTAGAGCCCAGCAATAGCAACCTTCGCCGAACTGCACACACTCGTGCCCTGTTTATTCTGCAGCGTGTCAGTTCTGCATCATCTTAGTCGTCCAGATGTCCAAGTTTTCCTTCACCAGGTCACACACAAACAGGTTTGGCGATACAAGTTACGCTATGTTAGTGTGGCAAACCGTCAGACCCCAATTCCATTCAAAGAACAAAATTATGCACGCCAAAACGAAAACCATCGGTCACATTCAAAGAAGGAAACCGTGTCAGACAGGTTCTGTGCAGCAAAGAATGGAATCCATTGCTCACATTCAAAGAATGAAACCATGCCATGCTGGTTCAGTACAGTGAAGGTCTCTGGCTCTAGTTCAGGGAAGGAAAAAAATATGGAATGCGACACATCCACGTACTTGCACTTCCTCAACTTAGTATGTCTCGCGCGCCCTTTGCCCGTCGAAGTGAACTGAGCCATGACTCGTCAGCATTAGAGGCTGCCACCATTTTTTCAAACATATAACATGAATTAGGGAACAAACCATAGTAATTAACAACTACGTAGTTACGGCAAGCACACAAGAGACCAAGGCATCCACTACATGAACAAGAGTAGTGCAAAGCATAGCCATCTACGACAAAACCATTACAAGATATGAATTGAACACCTACAACTAAGTCAGAACCATTACAGATTATGAATTTAACAATTAACACTACTAAGTGTGTATTTGCGCATACACATGGAGCCAAAAACAGGTTTACATAAGCACAATAGATTTAAGAAACATGGTAAAAATGGATTTTAGAAATACTGTTGCATAAGCATACTTACATACAATTGAATAAAGCTTGCAATTTATATCTCCAATGAGGCAAAAAACCTGTGTTGTTTGAATTTGAATTATGGTTCCGAGAATCAAATGCACAAAAATTAATGTCCGATTAGTATATAAGCAGAGTTCATACCTTTTGCCATCTAACTGCTAAACATCGTGTAAACATCCAGGTCTTCGTCGTGAAGCCGCTGGTGTTGTTTTTGAAGCCCAGGCACCCAGCTAGGGGAGATCTCTTCCATATCCTCACCCAGCCACAACTGCCGCAAACTGTCTAACCCATCCACATGGATTAAGTTTGGACAACCATTTACACGAAGCTCTGACACTTGAGGGAGATTAGAGAGTCTCTCCAGGCCTTCACATTTATTAATAATAAGGAGCTCAGAGAGCAGTGGGAGGTCATCCACAGCCTTCAAGTTGTTTGTTTCAATTAGTTCGAGGTGCTTTAATCTGGCAGTGTCCACTCCAAGCTGTAGTGGAATAGCCCTCAACTTTGGGCAACCATCAAGTTTCAACTTCACCAAACGAGGCAGCAGTTGCATTCTTGCAGATGGGGTATCCTCTTTCTGAATCTCAGCAGTTCCATCCTCTCCCCTTTCATTAAGAGCAGCTTCTATTTCTTCTTGAAAAAAAGACCACTCCTCCCAATTGGGCATATCCCTGATGATTAACCATTCAAGTTTAGGGAAAGCAACCAACTGACTACATATGGAATGAGCCATTGTGCAACCAACAAATTCAGGTCCAACCTTGGTAACTGCATATGCTTCCTCAATCCTCAGATATTTCAAGTTGGGTAGCTGGCCAATCGGTGGAAGACTCACACATCGTAGATTTCTGAGGATCACGTGTACCAGTGAAGACAAACAGGTGCTACCAAACCAGATGGGATAGCGCCGACCAAAGAACCCAATAATATATAGGGTTTCCAAGTTGGCTGGAGGTATTAGCTGCTCAAACACCTTCTCGGTTTTCTCAATATCTTCTGAATATGATGTCCACTCTAGTACTAGTGCTTTTAGATGCTTTTTATCCATCAACATTGTATTTGTACTACAACAAGCTGCCCGTTCCAAGTTAACCAATGTAAGATACCTCAGCAGTGACGCGGATGACAACTCTTCCAACCTCCATCCATCTTGTACATCAGCATTATTACTTCCTTCTCCAACTGGAAATCCTCGCACATCAGTGAGGAACTTGAGTTTTCCTATCCCTTTTGGAACCTGATTTATTTTTGTATCAAGAAGACTGAGACATCTTAAACTATACAACTGGGACATTGCTGAAGGAAGACTGTGCAAAACATCACAATAATTCAAGCTCAAAATTTGAAGGTTCTTTAGGGAGCCGATAGATTCCGGAAGACAGGATATGCCAGTATGATCAAAATCAAGTAGCCTTAGATGTATCAGTTTTCCTATATGATGTGGAATGCTCTGAACAAGTGAGTAATTTAGTACCAGAACACGAAGAAGCAGGAACCTCTTGAACAATGTATCATCAATGCTCCGTGGACCAAGAACAGTAAAGAACGTCCTCACCTTAGCTTCCACCTTGTTCATTCTAGGTAACACTAATTTATCTTTCTTACTCACAACAGTAACTCGTCGTAGTTTTGACATATTCACACCCCTTAATGTTTCAATATCTCCAATAAAACATTCTTCTTTTGATATGTTTAAAGCAAACTGTCTTAAGAGGTCATGCATTTTGCATTCAGCCTGGTCAAAAGATTTGTTATCAGGTTGGAGGAGATTTCGATGGATTAGCTCATAGTAGTACTCTTCTGCTGTGTCTTCTAGTAGTTGGTCTTGTTGTTCCTCAACAAAGCCTTCGGCAATCCATAACCTGGTAATTACACGACGGAGAATGGCATAATCTTCAATATACAACGCACAATAAAGGAAGCACTGCTTCAAACGGTATGGTAACTCATTGTAGCTTAGATATAAAGCTCCTTCCATTCCATTAGAAAGCATGCTCTGGGAGCAAGCATATTTGCTCAAAATCTTTTTCCACTCATTTTCTGTTCGATCTCTGCTTGCCAAAACACTAGCGGTAACCTTGATTGCAAGAGGGAGGCAACCGCATTTACGGACAATCTCAATCCCTATGTTTCTTAAATTCTGCATTTCTTTTTCTTCGTCAATATTAATGCTCTTCCAAAGTAGCTCCCATCCCACCTCTACTGACATGAGATCAACTCGATGGATATGCTGCACACCTATTGTCATTGCAATTTGAACATCTCGTGTTGTAACCAATATTACTCCAGCAGTTGTTGCATGTAATGGAGTTCTTAGTAAATCCGTCCATATATTGGACTGCCACACATCATCTAGAACGAGAAAGAAACTCCTGCCTTTAATTGTTTCTGCAAGCTTTCTCTGCAGTTCTCCAATGGTTTCACCTTGTTCATGATGGACACCAATATTGCGGAGAACTTCTTTCAGAAGAGCAACTTCGTTGTAGTCTTGTGAAACACAAATCCATGCGTGTATCTTGAAGCTTCCTTTTATTTTTTGGTCATTGTATATTTTCTGAGCTAGTGTTGTCTTTCCAACTCCTCCGGTTCCAACAATAGCGAGCTTGTGAGATTTATTTTCCTTGTTTGCAAGCACCAAGTCCACCAACTTCCTGCTAGAATGTATGATTTCCTTTCCCACAAGGTTGGGCTCAATAAGGTTGGAGCTTCTTATCAGTTTAGATGTTGAATCACTTTCAGTAGATTGTGTACTACTGTCGAATGTTAAGAATATGCTGTCCTTCAAAATGCTCTCTATCTTCTTGTTGAGGCTTCTAATCTGAACACCAACATCACGACGTGGACCGATGTTACAAAAGCAAGAGAAAACTGAATGGCCATTACATGCAGCTGATTTATTTGATGACCATGAAGGATGGTCAGGCAGTAGCTTGCTTCCTTTGCATCTAGCCACGTCCAGGATTTCATCAACATCATATATAACATCTCTCAGTTGGCCAAGCCAATTGCTTACTGCTAGCTCTTTTGCCCTCCTTTTCTCAGCGTCATATATACAACACTGAATTAGTTCAACTCGTCGCAGCAGTTCTACAAGCTCTTCTTCCACCCCTAAGATTAGTATGGCCTCGTTGGTAATGACATCTTGCAACTTACTGGCACATGATCGAACCAGAGCTTCTAGTATGGTCGCCATGGATGAGGCAAACTCAGTGCTAGAGATCCACCAAAGAACACCAGGATCAGGGTGACTTGTTTAACGAAATGGCAAAAACCAAAGTCTGAAAATTAAACTGAGACAAGTCTCAAGTGAAGTTATATATCAACACAAAGGAGGTGAGCAGATATAACTACTGAGTTGTTGTTAACCTTTTGAAAAATATTACTCCCTCCGTCCCATAATGTAAGACGTTTTTTTACACTACACTAGTGTCAAAAAACGTCTTACATTATGGGACGGAGGGAGTAGCATAATGAAGCTATCCAATGTATATACAGATATAGTGCCCTGACTAGTTTCTTTTTTTTCCTTCTTCTGTCAGGTATATTAAACTAATATACTGATTTGCTTTTCTCAGCTCAAGGATATTAAATGGCAGCAGCTGCATAGAAGCATATATACATAAAGAACCGCAGAAAAAATGTTGCATTGCGTTACAGTATATATACAGATATTAATCATACAGCTATATATTTGTGTGTCTGATCCATTCTACCCTTGACTAGAAATGATGATAATTTATTCCATGGTAGTAATATATATGAGAGTCGATAGCAAGTCTTTACCTTACAAACAACTTCCAGCAAGGGAAAAACAGTCAATAATAATAATTATCAACAGTGATCATCTGGAAGACACGGTATGCCCCGATGGTCAGCCAATTTATACTTCCAAGATCTGGCAGGGCTGAGCGCAAGCTAGAAGGAAAACAGAGAATAGAAGATCATCGGAGCACTCTACTGGCCCGTATGAATCGGTGGTGATCAGCCGAGTAAACCGATCAGTGTTCTGCAAGGAAACCAACAGGTTAGGAAGGCATAACAGGACAAGAATGGAACGAACAGAAGCCACAAGTTTCCTGATGCCTTACCAGATCCAATTAATAGCTGCTAGATCCCCCCTCTGCTTCCGTAAAAAACTGCGGGGTAGATAGAAGAGTCCATGGAGACGAGGGATGCCATTAGCTGGGAAGGTGAGAAAGAGATTGGCGAGGTGCCCATTAATTAGCTGCTTTGCCCATTGGCTGCGTATTGTCAACACTCACTGCTTAATTAACTTGCAAGTAGCAACGCCAAATGAATAGATTAAGCTAATCTGCAAAGAGATTCCACAAGGCCATGTCAATCTTCCTATGACAAGGACCTGCCAGATCCAGTCTATTTTTTCCTTTTCCCTTTCGCAACAGGAGTGTGAAATTAACAAGCTCAACCATGCCAGCAAGTAAGTTGCGTGTAATCACCAACACATCGACCATCAGTTTGAAAATAGCTGAGCTACCAAGTCGTTCAGCATGCATACAATGTACATATTCTGTATTGAGAGAAACAGAATACGCTTTCAGTACTTCTTTGTTGAAGCAAGAACACCCATTCAATACTGATAAAAGGTCATGTACAAGACTAGACAAGGGCCATGCAAAATGGTTAAAACAACACTATGCTGACAGGGTGGTTCTCTCAGATAACACAGGGAATAATACATAAATAGCCTTGTACCAAGGGATATACATAAAGCCTGTCCAACGCAGTACTAAAAATAGCTATAATCATGCCTTGGGCAAGTAAATAGCAAAAACCATCTCAAAAAGGTCCAGTACCATTTAAAAAAATTCGGTAATACTTCCTGTGTATCCAAATATAAGACATTTTTGTAGGCTGTATTTTGATAAGGAGGGAGTACTTATTAGTATTGGCGCAAAATTTAGCAAAAAAAACAATGATAACACAGTTACCTCGTTTTAATGATGTTCTGACCGGCAGGAGTCATCTGTGAGCGGTGACGCGGCACAAAAGCCAATCTTGTTTGTGTTGACAGTAAAGTTGAACCGAGAGCCCACCCGTCAGAGTCAATACTCCTCTCTCATAACCCCTCTCAGGGGCATTTCCTCGAACACCTTACTCGCAGCGACGGTGGTGTGCCGGGCGTGGCGGGTGCCAGAGCAGGGGCGGCGGCGGCGGCTTATTGTGGGTGCAGGGGGGGTGCGGTGGGCGCCGTAGCTCGCAGTGGCGCGCGGCCAGCAAGGCCATGGCCAGGCTCTTGACGGCGGCGGTGACCGGGCCCGAAGCCGGCGAAGGCGAGCGCGATTCCAACCGCGCAGTGCAACTGTTCGGGTACAGCAGCTATCGAACTCAGGCGTCAATTGCAATCCAACCGCTCTCCTTTCTCTCCGTTAATTCTATTTCAATTCAGAAGTAACCATGGTCACTGCACAACGCACGCTAACTAGACCGGACCGGAGAGCGGAGAAAAAAAAACTGGAAACTTTTAACACATTTACAGCAAATCCATTGTTCCCGCACTGACACAACTGAAAAATTAACCAGTAACCTGTATGTCAGTATGCATCCATCACAAGATATCACGTTAATCTAAAGCAAACAAAGTTAAACTCCAACTGGATTAGCTTCAACCACAAGTTCTTAATACCCCAAGCTGAAAGAGATATAACTCTACTTGGGACTCTGTTGTTAACACTTAAACTTAGACACTGCATTAGCTAGCTAGTTAACTCTCTAGATCAACTTAATTTGGAGCCCACCACCCTCAATTTAATCTGAATGCCATTGTTCCATCCCCGGCATTCAGATTCAGAAGCGTCCCCAAAATATCAAACCGTGTTTTCAGTTTTTACATTGGAATGTCTCAACTTCCGGATCGGCACCGCGTCATCACCCAACCGCTGTCCCGCGCCGCGCGGCTCGAGCGCGGAGAGGAGCGAGCCCCACCGCCACTTGCACCGACCGGGCTTTGCCCAACGGCGGCGAGGGGAGGAGACGCGCGAAGATGACCGAAGTCCCGGTGGCTAGGATTCGCCCTTCAGTCGCTCGCGGGAGCGACGCAATGGGGAGGAGGGGTGATGTGGGCGTGGGAGTAGGGATCCCAGTGGCGCTGGACACTCGCCTCTCCTTCCAATGGGAGTTTATATACATTGTCGTCTCTAATGTGCCCACCTCATCTAGGCACTAGAGCAATGTTTGCCGCGCAAAGAAATGCTCACTGATGCATTGTCATCTAGGAGTGTGCCAAGCCATCTGAACTAAAATCACGACACTTATTTTGAGATGGAGGGAGTATTTAGTTAGTATAAATAGAGTGTTAGCTATGTCTTGAGTAGTGTAACCTGTTTGTGTCCTGCTCTGCCCCTCCTCTGTTTTTCTCGCATCAATTTGCTCCAGCGGCTTGCGTGCGTCTGCGCGTCCACCGGGAACAAGGCGACAGACAGAGAACGCTTGTGTTATGAAGAAAAAAACTTGAGAGACTGCATTAGCAACTTTAGATAGAGTATTATAAACAGCCCACCATCTTCCACATTGCCTGCCTTTGGGGTATTAAAATGGACGTTCGTCTAGACCTCCGACTAAGTTGTTCAGTGATTCACAGTTTGACAGTTCGATTTTTTTCTTCTGAAAAAACTTTAAACTACTAGTGCAATGGACTATATGTGGCTATGGCACATCGCACAGTAGTAGTTTCTGCACTTCCCTTATTCTTCTTTAGCTCCACTGATTAATTACAGGAACAAGCTTCCTTATTATTATTGCAACTCAGCACACACACACACACACACACACACAGGTTTGGCAATACATACAGGTCACACATGTTCAGTCCGGCAAAGCCTCAGGCCCAAGTTTAGAAACAAAATAAAGCGAAATTCATCACCCTCCATTACATGAATAAAATCATCACAAAACTAAATCCATTGGTTAACTAAAAGAACAAAACCATTCCACGGAGTTTCAGTACAGCAAAGGCATGTGGCCCAAATTCAGAAATAAACAAAACGAAGTTCGATACAGTATTTACAATGCACCTGCCCAAAGGAAAACAGGGGACTTCCTTTCTTCACCAGCTCACTACACATCCGTCATGGTACTTGCGCGTCTTCCTTTCTTCAAAAATTTAGTACGTCTGATGATTGTCCCGTTGAAGCCAACCACGCCATCAGTCCTACGCTGCCAACGAAACAGACCAAAATACTGTAAGAAGCTATGACAATTGGCAAGCACTTAATATGGTTACACATGTAAGAAGTACACACCCATCACACGAAATGTGTTGCTTAGTTAATGTTTTTTCTGTGGGCAAAGCAAGGAAAAAAATTCACAAAGACGTTGGTACAATTTTGTACATGCGGAGATCTAGCATGAGTATAGCTACAATTTTGCAGTCCTCTTTTCGGAAAGAAACCCCATTTTGTAGTCTTGCACCACATACAGAACTGAATAAGAGATCAATGCCTCGACAACTATTATTACTCATATCTACTAATGGAGATGCCAATATTATAAGTTCTAAGAGGACGATCATGAGAATTTAAGCAACTCTAAGAGGACAATCATGAGAATTTAAACAACAATATGAGTTTCCAATGCATGTTAGTTAGAGAAGGAACACACATAAGCAACTTAGAGCACCATTATACAACACTTAATGACTTGTTGCCTGCAATCTGCCGCCCTGCAGGTGTTGACATCTATTAACCAAAGCTCTGTTCGAATATGTATAAGCACAATATATCTAAACATTTCGGTTGCATAAGCATAAAAAATGGCATACAAGGTACATCCACTGAGACAGAAAATTGACTTGTTAGAAAATGAATAGGTACATCCACTGAGGCAGAAAATTGACTTGTTAGAAAATGAATCAATGTCGAGTGAATCAAAGACAACACAAAATACCCGACCAGCATACAGTGTACATATATACCTTGAGCCATCTAACTGGTAGACAATGAGTAGACATCCAGCTCTTCGCCATGAAGTCGCTGGTGCTGGTTTTGAAGCCCAAGCACCCAGTGGGAAGAGATCTCTTGCGTATCCTCGCCAAGCCCCAGTTGCTGCAAACTGCCCAGCCCCTCTACACGGCTTAATTTCAGACAACCACGTACTTGCAGATCTGTCACTAGAGGGAGATTGGAGACCTTCTCCAGGACTTCACATTTTTCAATATGAAGGAGCTCAGTGAGGTGTGGGAAGTCCTCTACGGCCTTCAAGTTATTTGCTCGAATTAATTCGAGCTTCCTCAAGCTGACAGTGTCCTCTCCAAGTTGTCGCGGTAGAGCCCTCAGCTTTAAGCAGCCTTCAAGTTTCAACCTCACCAAACGAGGAAACAGACGCAATCTTGCAGATTGGGCGTCGTCCTTTCGAATCTCAGCAACTCCATTTGCTCCCCCTTCATCATCAGCATCTTCTGCTTCTTCTTTTTCTTCAAAAAAAGACCACTCCTCCCAGTTGGGCAAATGCTTGAGGACTAACCATTCAAGTTTAGGAAAAGCAACTAATTCGTTGCATAGGGGATCACCCTTCCCGCAACCAACAAATTCAGGGCCAACCTTGGTAACTGCATATGCTCCATCAATTCTTAGAAATTTCAAGTTGGGTAGCTGGCCAATAGGTGGAAGATCCACACATCGTAGATTTCTAAGGGTCACGTGTGCCAGCGAAGACAAACAGGTGTTACCAAACCAGTTGGGGTACTGCCGACCAAGGAATCCAATAATATGTAGGGTTTCCAGGTTGCTTGGAGGTATTAGCTGCTCAAAGACCTCCTCAGTGCTAACATCTTCTGAATATGATGTCCACTCCAGTACTAGTCCTTTTAGATGGTTTTTGTTCGCCAGTAATGTATTTGTACTATAGCAAGCCGCTCTTTCCAATTTAACCAACGTAAGATACCTCAGCAATGACAAAGATGACAACTCTTCCAACTTCCATCCATCTTGTACATCAGCATTTTCAATTCCTGCCCCAACCGGAAACCCTCGTAAATCAGTGAGGAACTTCAGTTTTCCTATCCCTTTCTGAACTTCATTTATATTTGTGTCAAGAAGACTAAGACATCTTAAACTGTACAATTGGGATATCGCCGAAGGAAGATTGTGCAAAGCATCACAATAATTCAAGCTCAAAATTTGAAGGTTTTGTAGGGAGCCAATGGATTCCGGAAGACAAGATATGCTAGTATAATCAAGATCAAGTAGGCGTAGATGTATCAGTCTTCCTATATAACCTGGAATGCTTTGTACAAGTGAGTAATTCAGTACCAAAACACGAAGAAGCAAAAATCTCTTGAACAATGAATCCTCAATGCTCCGTGGACCATGAACACTAAAGAAAGTCCTCACCTTAGCTTCCACCTTATTCATGCTAGGCAACACTAATTTATCCTTCTTACTCACGGCAGTAACTCGTCGTAGTTTTGACATATCCTCACCACTTAATGTTTCAATATCACCAATAAAACACTCTTGTTTTGATATACTCAAAGCAATCTGTCTTAAGAGGTCATGCATTTTGCATTCAGCCTGGTTAAAAGATCCGTTATCTGGTTGGAGGAGATTTCGATGGATTAGCTCATAGTAGTACTCCTCTGCTGTGTCTTCTAGAAGTTGGCCTTGTTGCTCCTCAATGAAGCCTTCAGCAATCCATAACCTGGTAATTACACGACGGAGAATGGTAGAATCTTCAATATACAATGCACAATAAAGAAAACACTGCTTCAGACGATATGGTAACTCATCGTAGCTTAGATACAAAACTCCTTCTATTTCATTAGAGAGCATGTTCTGGGAGCAAGCATATCTTCTCAAAATCTTTTTCCACTCATTATCTGTTCGATCCCTGCTTGCCAGAACACTAGCGGTAACTTTGATTGCAAGAGGGAGGCAACCGCATTTACGGATAATCTCAATCCCCGTGTTTCTTAAATTCTGCACTTCTTTCTCATCAATATTCATGCTCTTCCAAAGTAGCTCCCATCCCACCTCTACTGACATGAGATCAACTCGATGGGTAGTGTCTACGCCTATACTCCTTGTAATTTGATCATCTCGTGTAGTTACCAACATTACTCCAGATGTTGTTTTGTGTAACGCAGGCCTTAATAGATCCATCCATACATTGGAATGCCATACATCATCTAGAACCAGAAAGAAACTCTTTCCCTCTATTGTTTCTGCAAGCTTTCTCTGTAGCTCAGCTATGGTTTCACCTTGCTCATGATGCACACCAATATTTCGGAGCACCTCCTTCAAAAGAGTTACTTCATTGTAGTCTTGCGAAACACAAATCCATGCATGCATCTTGAAGCTTCCTTTTATTTTTTGGTCATTGTATACTTTCTGAGCTAGTGTTGTCTTACCGACTCCTCCGGTTCCAACAACAGCGAGCTTGTAAGACTTCTTTTCCTTGTTTGCAAGCACCAAGTCCACCAACTTCCTGCTAGAATGTATGATTTCCTTTCCCACAAGGTTGGGCTCAACAAGGTTGGAACTTCTTATCAGTTTGGATGTTGGACCACTTCCATTAGGTTGTGCACTACTGTTGAATGTTAAGAATATTTTGTCCTTTGAAATGTTCTCTATCTTTTTGTTGAGAGTTCTAATCCGAACAGCAACGTCACGACGTGAACCAATGTTACAAAAGCAAGGAAAAACTGAATAACCTTTACATGCAGCTGATTTACTTGATGATGATGAAGGGTGGTTAGGAAGTAGCTTGCTTCCTTTGCATTTAGCCACGTCCAGAATTTCATCAACATCATATATAACATCTCTCAGTTGGCCAAGCCAATTGTTTACTGCTAACTCTTTTGCCCTCCTTTTCTCAGCATCATATATACAGCACTGAATTAGTTCAACTCGTTGTAGCAGTTTTGCGAGCTCTTCTTCCACGCCTAAGATTAGTATGGCTTCATTGGTAACGATATCTTGCAACTTACTGGCACATGATCGAAGCAGAGCTTCTAGTATGGTCCCCATGGATGAGGCAAACTCGGCGCTAGAGATATCCACCAAAGAATACCAGGGTCAGGGTGACTTGTTTAATTTCGGCATGGCAATAACCAAAGGCTGAAAATCAATACACAAGGTGTATTAACATGCTTTGAACTGAGACAAGTCTCAGAAAATACATATTTGTTACAAGTATAAATGTGTTTAGTTAGAATTAGTAACTTTCTTACAATATTGACTCAAAAGATGTGAACAGATATCACTATTTAGTTGTTGTTAACATTTAAGAAATATTAGCATAATGAAGCTATGCAACGTACATACAGATACAATGCAGTGAGTAGGGCCAGGTATTGAGGTCTAAATTCCTCAACTAGCACTCTGTAGTTTCATTTTTTCTGCTTCTCTCCGGTAATATTAAAATGATTTAATGGTTTGCTTTTCTCAGCTCAAGGGTTTTAAATGGCAGCAGCTGCATACACACAGAACCACCGAAAAAAATGTTGCATTGAGTTATAATATGTACAAATATTAATCATACAACTATATTTTTGTTTGTCTGTTCAATTCTACCCTTGATTTGTTTTGCATGTGCTAGACTACAAATGATGGCATTTTATTCCATCGTAGTAATATATATGAAAGTATGATAGCAAGTATTTACCTTACAAAACCACTATTCCAATAAGGGAAAAAGCTGTCAATAGTACGAATCAACAGTGATCATCTGGAAGACACGGTTTGTCCTGATAGTGAGCCAATTGCTAATTTCAAGATCTCGCAGGGCTAGGCGCAAGCTAGAAGGAAAACAGAGAATAGAAGATCATCGGAGCCTCCACAGGCCCATCTGAAGCGATAGTGATCACTGGAGTAAACTGATTAGAATTCTGCAAGGGGACCAGCAGGTAAGGAAGGAAGCATGCATACGTACGCACATTGATTAACTGGAAAAATAGAAGAAGATTAGAACGAACTAATAGCTTACCAGATCCAATTAATAGCTGCTACAGCCCCACCCGTCATTCTAGGGGCGGAGGGGCAAATTATCGAAGTTAGAAGTAAACTGGGGAAAAAGATCCAATTTCTCCTCCCTCTGCTTGCATAAAAACTGCGGGGTAGATAGCAGTGTCCATGAAGACGAAGGATGCCATTAGCTGGGAAGGTGAGCAAGAGATTGGTGAGGTGCCTATTAGCTGCTTTGCCCACTGGCTTCTTATTGTCAACACATACTGCTTGATTAACTAGCAAGTAGCATTCCTTCGTGCCAATGAATCGATAGCTTAAGCTAATCTGCAAAGAGATTCCACAAGGACATGTAAAGATAAAATTAACAAGCTAAAAGCATGCCACCAAAGTAAGTTTGAAAATAGCTCAACGACCAAGCCTGCCGCATCATTCTGTGTGTACATGTTCTGCATTGAGAGAAACTGAACACCCTTTCAGTATTTCTTTATTGAAGCAAGAACACCTGCAATTCTGAAACTTGGTTGGTTTCAGCAGCGGAACTTTTGCTGATGCTGAAAATTGAAAAAGGTCTTGTGTTGTATATGACTACAATTTATACGTGAGATTCCGTGACATACCAGGTGAGTCAAGCCATATGCGATTAACCGGAGAGAATAGAAAGGGGCAAATTATCGAAGTTAGAAGTAAACTGGGGCAAAAGATCCAATTTCTCCTCCCTCTACTTGTGTAAAAACTGAGGGGCAGGTAGCAGAGTCCATGAAGATGATGGATGGCATTAGCTGGGAAGGTGAGCAAGAGATTGGCGAGGTGCCCATTAGCTGCTTTGCCCACAGGCTTCTTATTGTCAACACATACTGCTTAATTAACTAGCAAGTAGCATTCGTCCATGCCAATGAATCAATAGCTTAAGCTAATCTGCAAAGAGATTCCACAAGGACATGTAAAGATAAAATTAACAAGCTAAAAGCATGCCACCAAAGTAAGTTTGAAAATAGCTCAACGACCAAGCCTGTCGCGTCATTCTGTGTGTACATGTTCTGCGTTGAGAGAAACTGAATACCCTTTCAGTATTTCTTTATTGAAGCAAGAACACCTGCAATTCTGAAACTTGCTTGGTTTGAGAAAGTAGCGAAACTTTTGCTGATGCTGAAAACTGAAAAAGGTCTTGTGTTGTATATGACTGCAATTTATACATGAGGTTCCGTGACATACCAGTTGAGTCAAGCCATACGCAGATTAACCGGAGAGAATAGAAAGGGGCAAATTATCGAAGTTAGAAGTAAACTGGGGCAAAAGATCCAATTTCTCCTCCCTCTGCTTGCGTAAAAACTGTGGGGTAGATAGCAGAGTCCATGAAGACGATGGATGCTATTAGCTGGGAAGGTGAGCAAGAGATTGGCGAGGTGCCCATTAGCTGCTTTGCCCACTGGCTTCTTATTGTCAACACATATTGCTTAATTAACTAGCAAGTAGCATTTGTCCGTGCCAATGAATCGATAGCTTAAGCTAATCTGCAAAGAGATTCCACAAGGACATGTAAAGATAAAATTAACAAGCTAAAAGCATGCCACCAAAGTAAGTTTGAAAATAGCTCAACCACCAAGCCTGCCGCGTTGTTCTGTGTGTACATGTTCTGCATTGAGAGAAATTGAACACCCTTTTAGTATTTCTTTATTGAAGCAAGAACACCTGTAATTCTGAAACATGCTTGGTTTGAGACAGGAGCGGAACTTCTGCTGATGCTGAAAATTGAAAAAGGTCTTGTGTTGTATATGAGGTTCCGTGACATACCAGTTGAGTCAAGCCATACGCAGATTAACCGGAGTGAATAGAAAGAACAGAGTCTTCAAATTCTCATCCTGATGCCTTACCAGAGCCTATGACAGCGTACCGGAGAGTAGAGATAAACAAGACAGGAAATGAAGCGTTGATTGGACACGCCCATCCTCTTCTTGCATAGAAAAATGCAGGCTAAAAGCAGACAACATAGTCCACAAAGGCGGCGAGTTGCATTTGTCATTGTGAAAGAGACTGACGAGCTACTTATTGTGATCACTATGCAATTTATTAGTCATTCCATTCCAAAATAGTTGAAGTATTAGGTTTGTCTTAAGTCAAACTTCATTAAGCTTTCGTCCAGTGGGTCCAGTGATTACTATGCACATTTCGAAGTCGAGCGTGTCTAGTGGGTTTCCTGGTAGTGCCGAACTCGCTCTCCTTTCTTTCCCGTCTCCTGCAAAACTTCTGAACTGTATTTCCGTTATCAATAATGGAAAGGGGGATAACCCGGTTTGAAAAGAACTTCATTAAGTTTGACCAAGTCTATATCAACCTCTACAACACCTAATTTGCTTCATTAGAAATACATTTTCATATTATACATATTGATATTGTAGGTATTTTGCAGATTTTTTTTATAAACTTGATCAAACTTTAAGAAAGTTTGACTTAGGACAATCCTAGAACTTTGGTTATTTTAAAATTGAGGGAGTACTATGTAGTAGCATTCTAAATTGGTCTACCTCCAATCTCAGTAAATCTGTCCACCTCATTTAGATATTGCACCTCAGTACAAATTTTCTTGCGTAGAGAAATCCCCTCCGCCCTAAATCCTAATGCATACCATGCTGAGTGAGCCTGGCCATTTAGCGAAATCTGTGTACGTCACGTTACCTCGAGAACGAAGCAGATTGATTTGATTCCCCACATCTCGAATGTCAATTAGTCTCAGTCAGATCTGGCACCGAATTAAGAGTAGCCCAGCATGATGAGAGTATTGTACTAGGAGCGACCCGGCACGAGAGCGGTTGCGCCGTCAGGGCGACGACGGCGAGGTGTGGCGGCCACTCCTGTTCCGGATGCCACCCTCATCTTGGACCTCTGCTTCTCTCCAGCGAGGGCGTGCAAGCAAGAGGATACGGCGGCGACGACGACTGCAACGGCGTGCGGGCGTGCGGGCAGTCGGAGTCGGAGCCCAGCCGCCACACCTCCTCCTCTCGGCCGCCACTCCTCTCAGGCGCGACCACGCGAGCACGCGGACGCCCGGCCGCTGTCCCGTCGCCTCCATCTGCTCTCGCCGGATCCCAGCGGGGCGACCTCGCCGACGTCCAGTGGTCATC